>VMRM01000016.1:13343882-14545132 GCA_010277075.1 Poeciliopsis retropinna
ACCTTCAAAAATAAAGTTTCATCTGGGGAAAAAAAGGCATTAGAGTGATTTCCTAAATGCTGTGTTCTCTCATTTTAGCTATGACTACTTAAAAATGGCTTTAAAATTATATCTGATAGCTTATTTATTGATTTTTGATTCTTCAAGTAGGGCTTTTACAAATGTAATAACATCTAGTGGAAAAGTTTCAGATTGCTGCCCACCATTGAAATTTTGATCTACCCTCTTTAAAAGCAGATTGTAAAACAGGCAGTCTCCTGTTCCAAGCGTTAGATTTTCAAGGTTCCCTCAGTCTTTCAGTTAAATTTAAAGAGGGGATACAAGACCCTCTTTTCAAAAGCATTGCCAATGTCAACAGCGATGAGCCGAGAGAGACTGTCTTGTTGCTGTATTGTGGATTGGGTTTCTACGTCAACCCAATCAAATGTGTCTAAATTGGTGAAATTTGAGTGTAAATTCAACCATGATGATGCCATCCAAGCACAATGCTACCACCAGGACTGTCACATGTTGCGCAGGACGTTTTCCCGCAGTCTACAGTTCCTTTGACACAAGTCCAACCAGAAGCCGGACGTCTGGTTGACCGCCGCTGTAATCTTTTTACATATATTTAAACATCATATTGTTGTTAGGTGTAGGGCTGATATCACTGCATGGCTCAAACAGTTCAACTCTTCCAAACAGCGTTTTATGCAGCCTGAAAGTCTTCCAGCAATCTTCCAACAGTGGGCAAAGCTAAGACAGGGCACAATTAGGAGGTGTGCGTTGTTGTGTGTTGAAATACAATGGGACAAAGCTTTCATTAGCCTAGAACTTTCCGATCCCAAAGGCAAAGACTCCTTCCGTCCAACCCATCCCAGTTAGGTGGATTCACTTGAGTCAAAAAGAGGAAAACCAAAACCCAAAAAGGAAGACTGTGTTGACATTTCATTACGTTCAGCTGATTCCAAAAGCCTACATGTACTGTAAGCTAGCTCGCATCAAGAGAAATGGTCAGTATTCTTATTGTTTGATGGGACATGTCAGAGACATGCGATTTGCTCTCATCCCATTAATCCACCGTGTGCTAATTGATTCCTACTTAAAAAACAGAAGAACACGAAGAGCTAAACAAGCCTACTGGGGGGAGGGGAGACTTTTAACCATATTAGGTTCGCCGAGGTTGAATTTACAGGCCATAAGTGCCATAACACTAAGCAGATAACAGTCTGAAATTACGTCAGCCTCCAACAATCAATATGTACCATTAGAAAGAGTCTCCCCTTTAATAAATGGTGTACGCAAAGGCTTTTTGCTTTTTGTGTGTGGGAGACATTCTTCTACACTGAACACTTCCCGACTTGTCATTTCAAAGATGCATAGCATTCTTTCAGGTCATCCTTTAAAGAGATCCGAAGTGCTGCCCGAGTCACTGGGGGCGGACGCTGTGTATGTAGAAATAAAATTACCTGAAACCACAGATCCTCTTTCTTGTGGTGTTTGGGATCGCAAGAAACTGAAGCAACAAGGACGAAGGGAAAAGAAACAAACAAACAAAAAAAAAGGTCCGAGAATGAAAAGGAACTTTGCTTTTGGTATCGCTCATCCAGCCCGGCATTAGCGATGCCTTTTATACACTGTGAATGATCCTCAGCGGAGAGCGAGAGCAGAGGAACAGCTCGCCTTTAGGCACCTAGACCGTAAGCTTTGATTATTGATTCCCTGCCTCTCTTCTTTACACACAAGGTTCGAGTTCGACCTGAAAAAGAACTCACAAGAAAGAAAAGGAGGCAGGATAAAACAAAGGCGGCGCGGGGTCCTTTGAGGGAAACACTCACCGGGGAGATTTAAACCCAGGGTTGAAGTGAGATTTAACAGTTCGCAGTAGCATGGAGTGACAAAAGAAAACAACAGATAAACCGGGCTGTTGTTTTGTAGCTTCAAGGAAGAGGAAGAAGAAAGAAGGGGGGGGGCGGGAATAACCCATTCAAATTGGCCAACTCACTCAATCTGTTGTCGTTAAAAACAGCCTCTCTGTAATTTATTGCGTCTTTTGAAGAGGCTTTAATGCTCTCTTCTTCTCTTGATGCTGTTTGTGCATTTATATAATACTCAAAGCCAGAAGGAGAGAGGAAATGTTCTGCCCTTTATTCTTACAGCCTTGACTTAAAAAAAAAAAAAAAAAGAGTCAGGATGTTGCAACACAACAGCAACACGCCGCTGTCGGTTTAAGCTGGCCTCATGCAGATCAGATTTCCTCTCGTAAACAAACATCTCAGGCCCCTGTAGCGGAGGTTTTTCACAGACCTGATGTCAGAAGCGCGCATGTTATCGCTCATCTTGTCATGAAAGCGATGAGGATGAGGCAACTTTTTTGTCCAGGAAAAGGTCGTAAACAAGACAATATCTGATCAATAAGGCGCATTCTTGATCATGCCGCTACGGCTGCTTAGCATCGCTGGGTGATGGGGGCGGGGCAGGAGTGTAGCCTGGACAGGTCCATTGGTTTCCTCATTAAAGACTGATCCTCAATGTGAAAACAAAACCAACGTATCCTCCAACTGCCTGTAATACTTTTGAAATGCTAACAGTGGCTTCAGGTTTGCCTCAGGACAACTTTTCCAGTTGTAGGCTGTTCACAAACGTCACAGCAGGAGTTTAATATGTACCACCACATAGTGAAGTTTGCCATTTTAGGCTGTCATTAATATGTTTATTCTTCATAATTGTGCCTCTTGATATCAAATAAAGCAACACCAATATCAGAAGTCACTTAATATACTCTCGAAATGCAAGAATATACAATTAAAATTTTACTTTTTGAATTACTTTATGAAAAAACATTAGTGTCATACTTGGAGACCTAACAAACTGGCACCATATGGAAAGATTTAAAAGAGTCACTTGCGACAAATACTATAATTAAAAACAGAAAATCCTGGTTTGCGATTCAGAGGTTCAGACAGGAGCACCGTTACTCTGATGTGCAGCAGTATGGCTCTGGCAACAACTCACCAGAATAGCCTGCTTAATATTAACAAGCTATGGATGGTTTTATGTGTCCCACCTCTCCAGGTTATCAGTTTTTGCATAACTCATGATGGTTTAACTACTGGACAAGAGAAGCTCTCAAAACATTGTGATGTTGTCACTGGCATTTGTCATAAACACAACTGTGTCAAGATGTTACTTTTCTTACAGCAAGAAACTAATGATCACATTCTGGGTAGTGATGGACTGAACCAACAGAGTAACACATAAAGACAGTGATAAAGTCAGCCTTCTACCACCTGAAGAACTCTTCCAGGAAAAAAAATTTCCTGGAAATCTTTGGGGATAATTTCCCCAAATAATCTTGAGAAAGTCATTCATGCATCGATCTTTAGTCACAATGAATTTCTGATTCAGCATCTTCTCTAAAAACTCAACCAGACAGCTGCAGCTGAGGGCTCTGGATTATCATCACTAAAGTTCTTCAACTTTAGACCTTTAGAACTAAAGTTGCTTCTCAAATAATAGACTTTAAAGTCACTGAATGGCTTAACACCATAATACATTGCACATCTTCTGAAACAGCATTCAGTTTTTATGCTCCACTAAATTGGAACAAACGCACAGAAAACTGCTGAACCACAGAGTTCCTTTAAGTCAAGGATAAAACACCATTTCTTCAGAGCTTCCTTCAACTAAAAATAAGTGGAACATAGATTAGTTCTCGCCTGGATTGAAACTTTCCATTACTTCTCTTTACTTTTGTATTTTGTGTCTCCACTAATTGTGTTGTTTACATCATGTGAAGACGTCTGAGCTGCCTTGTTGCTGAAATGTGCAAAAGCAAAAACACTCGACGTGACTGACTTACACATTATCTATGTAGAGAATGGAAGTGAAGTCAAAGTAACTGCAGTCAAACGTTCACTTCATCCGTTGGGCTTGGATACAGACACAAAGTGCTCGCTGCACTTTTGTGCCATCAAAACATCCATTTTGCAAAACCCCGATAACGCGTCATCATGCACGTATTCCTGTTTTGGTGGGCTTATCTGCTTCCAAAAACAATAGTCAGACCGTAAGCGATCTACTAAGGTTTCATATTTTCAAGACTTTCAGATGTTCTGACTATAAAACACGACAATGTGTAATTTAACATAATTTAATTGTGTGTTTGTTTTGAAAGTAATTCCTATTTGAGCCAGTTAAATGTGAGCGCTCACAACCCCTGATCAAAACAATAATTTTACACACATTACCTCTGATCATTGAAATGTTTCTTTGACTCTAAAGAGGATTGGCAATGTTTATTTGCTGTTTAATGTGCTGATGTACATAAAAGTAACATCTTTATAGAACAGTACCTGCTTGTTCCTTGTTTGTGTTCATGTTTTGTTTTGTTTTGTTGTAAATGGCAAGAGAAGAAATGTTTGTAATCGATCACAGACTGGAACTGTGAGCCTGAGGTGGAATCAAGCTTTTATCTTCTCAATGTTTCAAAAATGAAGAACTTAAATATTTATATGTATAATTGTCTTTCTCCATCAGTTGTTAAAAGTGAAACTTCACCTTCGCATGTGCAAACTGACACATGGTCGATAAGAGACGTCTTGTGGAAGACGGATGCTTTCCAACTCTGTACTGGCTCTGCTTATTTTTTCAATGTGTAACATTTCTGCTGCGCTAACTTGCCATACCCTCCAGCCGCCACCAGGGCGTGTGTGCGCTAGTGCTCCTGTGAGTCTTAAGTTTCCTTGGCTTTTCGCAGAGAAAACAGCTAAATTAGATTGGCACCGGCAGATAGGCATTATCTATCCGCTGTTGGCTCCATTCACCGGGGCTCAAGGTCATTGTCTTCATCCGCCTCTTTGCCGAGGGATTACTGGGTATTTCTTCCTGTTACGTGTGCGCGTGCGTAGGCTTGTCGCCTGTGTTTCTTCTTCTTCTTCCAGAGTCACACTGAAACACAGATACAAACCACAAAGGTATCGACAGGGGCTAAATGTGAGTGGCTAGTAAGCCATGTTGCTGAGCAGAACTGCCTTCTGCGAGTGTGGAAGGTGGTGGTGGTGGTGGGGGGGGGTGTATTTCAGCGCAAAACCCATTAGTGCGTCTGAGCCTGCATCTTCAAATCTCGTTACTCCGAACTGATGCAACACGAATGCAATACAGACTCCCTCATCCAGGCTCCCTCTAGCTCTCTCACCCACTTACTGGCTACCTGCACTTCCATTGCAGTTCCTGCAGCCCCCAGCCTTCTAATTCCCAGCTGAAACCCCCCACCCACCCCTCTGCTGCCCCACTACCCCTCCTCCTCTCAATCAAAATCACTGTCTCTGGGCACCTTCTTATCTGTGTTGCTGTTTTTCTCCTCTCTTGTTCCTGTGGCTAAATATTTCTTCTCTCCAAAATGATTCCGTGTTGCGAGCCCAACACCAGCCCGCCCCCCCCCCCCCAAAAAATAGATGTTGCCACTTTGATCTGAAAGTCTTTTATCTAATTTTCACCATTGCTTTCTTGTGTCCCGTTTACGGAGGACGCCGGGATGTGGCGCGGCGGAGGAAGAGCAGATGCACGTTTTGAACGCGAAGCTTGGGTACGCCAACCAACCCCTCATGCTCTGAGAAGGTGACAAATCAATACTGGGGGGAAAAAAAGGCACCTGCAGATTTCACATGGAGAACATTTTACAGATGTCGCATCGGAGCTGATTTCCAGAATAGATCTCAGACCTGGTTTTAAACATGTAAGAAAAGAGATCCGAACTCCAGCTGGTCTATTTATGAGAATGTTTCATCAACAGGTGTTCAAGATGTGCAAAAAACCCCCAACCCTCTATTAGGGGGGGTTTGCGCGATTTTATAGAACTGCACGTGCTAGCGCAGCTGTAACACTGACTTGTGAGAGCTTGTTGGTGGATTGCTGATGTTCGCCAACATTTTAATGGTCTGCAATTCAGCTTGGTTTCTGCCGGGAAGTCAGCCAGCAACGTTGCCAGGTTCACACAGAGAATACGTAAGAGGTGAAACGTCCAGGTGCCTTTAGCCGCAGCAAAGCTGATGCTACACGTAACCAGGAATGTCCTGGTCAGGGTGTTTTGTCCTTCGCCAAGAGCCGATACATATTTGGACATATGACAACACTGAGAAATTTAAGTAAATAAACAACAAAAGGTTTTGTCAAATGAATAAAAAAATAATGCTACATTTACTCAGGAATACATTAGGATACAATCAAACATATTCCCATTTAAAATCACACAGAGGCGTATTACATCAGATCATGTAATTAGAACACTGCTTGAAACTTAAAAAAACTTTTTTTACCAACAACATTACAGCTTTAGCAATGAATCTCAGCTTGAGATTTTATATATATATATATATATATATATATATATATATATATATATATATATATATATCATTGCACATAAATATACATGCAATTGTTACAATTATTATTATAAATAATTATTATTACAAATTGCTTTGGGTTTATTTCAAATGTAATAGACACATAGAAGGAAACGCTCTAAAGGGAAAGGACAGCGATAACCACAGTCAACACCCTCAAACTCTGCCTCTACTCCTGCAGAAAGACAGAAAGAAAACAAACAAACAACATAGGCATATAATAACAATTCTAACATCGCTAAAAATACACCGTAAAAGTTAATACAAGATGTTTTTAGTGGCTAACAGGCAGCAGAAGGAGCTCTGTTTAAATCTCAGACAATTCATTCAGGTTTGCTGCTAACTGATGAACTGAGGCTGAACTCTGTGAGGAGCCCAAAAGAGTGGTCCGAAAAACTGCAGAAGCTCAGAGTCTGGTAAAGGGCTCAAAACGATCTGAACTCAAAACATTCTGCGACGTCTTAAAATAGTCTACAAGTGGAGGACATTCAAGTGATCTGAAAACATGCCCAGGTTTGGCCCGACCAAGACGCTGAAAGAAGACTCCGAAAACCATGACATGTCATTAGTGGACCCACAGCACACGCTTTCTACTGTCAAAGTGGACTCCTTTACAAAGAGGCAGCAGGTTTAGCCTATATGAGAAGAATGAAGCATAATGAAAAGACTAAGGTTTGGTAGACAATAACCTCTGGAATGATGTTTTTTTGGACATAACTGAATGATTTAAATGATTGGTTTCGGGAAACCCAGAATCTTGCCTGTCCTAGAATTTAGACTGGAGCTGAAACATCCAACCTGACCAGGCCTGAGCCCATAGACATCATCTCTGAGCTCCATCCAACCCGACTAATTAGCTGTAATTAGAAGCCTGAGCCTGAACATGTTGTTTTAATCTCCTACCAGTTTAAAAATGCTTCCAGACTTCTGACTTTGCAAATATCTCCCATTTATAGCTTTTAGAATCGTCCAGCTCTGTTTTGTCGCTTGTTGGTGAGTCAAGTGCACATCTTCTGGGGTATGTGATTGATGGGAGCAGAACCAAGCGTGTGTCAGTCCGCTGCGCTTGTTACAGTCTGGCATCTGAAACTTACTTTCTTTCTGTCCTCAACAGGGTAAACTACCTGATCCTGTACTTAGACTGAAATAAGTGGATTAACACAACATTATATTGAGCATTCTTGTTGAGTTTTCCCTGTGCTTTATGTAATGTTAGCTGATGCCTGAACATGACCCGACCATCCAGAAAATAGTTTTGGCTGGTCCCGGCCCAAATTTAGGTCCGGCTCGGTCTACAGACCTAATCTAGCCACAGGTACCTCAAGCCCTGCACATAAAAATAGGCTGTGATCTTAAAGAAATTCAGTCATGCAAAACACAACCGTGCAGCTCACTGGCGGGATCCAGCCATGCAGCGAGCATGAAGTAAAACTGGGTTCGCCATCAATTCCACATTCATTTTCAGAGGCAATTCTTCTGCAGCATCAAATTGTGCAGTGTGGCATCTTCCGAGAGTTACAATGAAGCATCTTCAAGTTTGCACAAGGCTGCATGTCCATTTTCCATATTATATTTCTGATCGCACAACGGGTGCAAAGTTCAACAGAAGTGGGACTGAAAACAGAGATCGGTGCCAGTTGTCAATTACATTTGATTTTTGCTGTTGTTAGTTTCTATTTGCTAATTATACAAGCAGCATTTTGTCCTTTGGCGTTGTTGTAACTCACATACACTTATTCGCGTAAGTCATTGCAGATGACGCTGCCATATCATTGTTTTACACTTCTCAGTGACTTCATGAATTCATCTGTTGTCATGGCAATGTCGGTGGTAAAGTTTTAGGTACGATCGTTTGTTCCACAAACGCAAAGCAAGGCTTTTGTTTACCGTCTGATGCGATACAGACAGAGGCGCCTCTTCTCAGCACAACTTCTTCAAGGTGAAGGAACTCTTCATTCCTGTCTCACAGACAGTATTAACTATTAGCTTTCACTAAACTGCCTTCGCTCAGGAGCATAAACTGTTCAATATATTAATGCAGCTGTACCTGCGGACCATTTATTCAGCTGTGGGGGTGGAAAAAAACCCCAACAAGTATTGCTGCACAACAGTCATGAATTATGTACATAATGTAGGTGCAATTTAATTGATTTAGTTTTGCTCAAAACTAACACGAAGGTATTCCAAAGCGCGCTACTTGTCTCAACCGTGAGCCAAAGCGCTTCCTGCCTTATTTCTTCAGCTTCGTTTTACTAATTGGACGATGAATCAAACGGACGCCGAGTTTCACATGTGACAATAACACAGGCAAAGTGTAAGTAATGCTCGCCTGTTGAGGAACGATCTCGCGTGGGTCAACATACATCTGCATTAGAGCGGCGTTACGGAATTAGACAACGTTGCATTCATCATCATGCGACGCTGGAACAACTGGAAATGAATTTTCCTTCGTGAATGAACCGGGAAATATGTTACCGCACATCCTGTGGGGAACGGTGTTAATTTTGCAATCGTTCATGGAACTAATGTTGCCTGATTTGACATGCGTGTAATTGGCATGACGTTGATGATCACTGCCCTCCAAAACGGTTACAAATGATGCGAGTCAAAAGATTCTTATGAGTTTTTCCCATCTGCTGCTCTGATTTGGAGCTTAGACAATAAAACGTCCATTTCAGTCCGAGAAAAGATGCATTTCTGCTTAAAGTGAGTTGATCTCGGATACCTTGGATACATGGGTCAGACAGATAAAACGTTGACGCATCTTCAAGCAGGCAATGATCTCAAACACACAGGAGAAAACAGGTTAACGTTAGGCTTTGGAAATGTCCCGGAACAGAGGCCGCAAAAAACCTACGGGCGATGCTTAATGTCCGCAAAGGAAAAACAACTACTCCTATAAACTCTACCAATTTTGAGAAGAGCAGTGGCAAAATATCCAGTCAGATGTTTAATTATGACCCATTTAATGTTTGTTTTTTTTTTTTTTCCCCTTTTGCATAATTATTCAATCTCGCAATAAAAGAACAGCTCATAAGTTTCAACTGAGTTTTCACACAGTAGCTGAAACAAAGAGTTTAAGCAACACATGCGGCGCAGAAACGTCTCACAGAGTCAAATTAAAACCAAACTTCAGTCGGGTTTTTTGTTCAACTCCGAATCTGTGAATATTTCATGGAGCCGTTGCTCCAGTACAATGCGCTCCGCTCTGTTTGCGCGCAAATCATGTCAGCTTGTTACAGTACTCCCCCCCCCCCCCCCCCCAACACACACACACACACACACACAAATCTTTACATGCCAACATCGATTTGAATTTTTCATATCACATTTAAAACATTCATAGACATCGCCGAACCTTTAAGAAAACTTAAAACAGCAGAAGCCCTCCTCCCCCCGCCGCCTGCATCGTACTCATGAACACATTGTCGATGAATACTGCATTGATTCTGTAACACAAAAAGAGCAGACAAATAAGTGCAACTCGGCTGCTGTCTTAAGGGTACAAGTCGGTTTACAATGGTGTCGGAGTCACAGTGCTGACATATCTATTTTTTATTTATTTTTTTATTTTTTTCCCCACCCAGTGGGAAAATCAGTCAGTGTGAATCCCAGCTTGGATGATCTTTGTTTCCTTTGAGAGCATGAATCCCCCAGCTGGGAAGCGTCTCCTCACCCCCACCCCGCGTCTCCCCCCCTGTGGGGGATGAGGTGGAGGGGATGAGGGAGGGGGGGGGGGGGTAGAGCTATAAGTTATGGTGCACGTCATCCTTTTTCTGTGCTTTGTTGGCACAGGCATGACCTATGTCTTTTGTTGTTGTTGTTGTTGTTGCGTTTTATCGACACGTATCTAATATCTGTCCGCTCGGAAATGTATGTGCTCGTTGGCGTTTCTTCGCGACGGACTAATTCATCACGTCAGCCGAGGCCGTGATTAAAGGCGTGTTGTTTTATGACGACGGTGTAATTTGGAGTAGAGCGTAATAAAAGTTGCCCAGAGCGTTGTTTTCGTTCCCACTGTAGGAAGGACTAACTAGGTAAGGCTGCTGGGAATAAAGGGAGGAGAGGAGAGGAGGGGTTCAACTTATAACTCCTCTCGCGCGCCGGCGGCGTTGTGCTCCTCCGATTTGAAAACAGAGCAGGTATCGCCCACGCTGGCCGCGAACGGGGAGTCCCGTCTGGGGATTTGGTGAAATAACCTGACTATAGGAGAGCCATAAATCTGGCTTGAAATTGGTCATATATGTGACCAAATAAAGCATCGGAGAGTGCCGGAGTTTGAGCGGGCGGTGTATGTCCGCGGGCCCGGAGCGAGCGGGCGCACATGTAAAATATAATTTGGGATATGCATTATACATGCTGTGGGAGCGAGAAATCATGTCACGTCGGAACACGAGGCTTTGACACGGAGGGGCAGAAAACATAAAACCTCACACACACACACACACACACGCAGACAGCAGGAACAAAACACCAGCAAGGAGGTAAATCATTTACCTAACATCGCCCCGGAGGGATCGGGTGAAATCCTGTTTATGAGGCCCAAACTGAACCATGGGATACTGCATTGGAACAGAAAGCTGAACCGACACACACTGACTTGCAGTGACACTCGTTCACTTTAAACCTTTTCTTATTTTGTCAAAAAAAAAAAAAACTGAAACCTGAATGTATTTTATGCATTAAGTGTGCACTAACAAAGTATAACCTGGAAGGAAAACAAAAGTTGTTGGTTTTTTTTTTCCTCTTTTACTCAGATATTTTTGTTGTGCATATGTTTTTAACGCCCCTCAATTTTACGCCCCAAAATAAAAGTCCGTTGAGAACCTTTGTGTTTAGAAGCTCGTAAAAAAGTAAACACGCTCCATCTGTGTGTGATTCAATCTCCGTATAAATCCAGCTGTTCTCTGAAGGCCTCAGAAGTTTGTCGGAGAACATTTGGCGAACAAACGGCATCACGACGATGAAGGGACACAGCAGGGAGAAAGTTGTGGATATATTTAAAGCAGGGCTAAGTTATAAAACAACGTAAAAGCATGCAACAATGTTCTCTTTTACCCATCTTCCGAAAGTAAAACAAAATAAACTCTCCCATCTAAACTAACAGGCCACATTCATAGCAGATGCAGCCAAGACATCAATGATAACTCTATGGAAGACTGGCAAGATTCTCCAGTTGCTGATAGAAAGTCAAAATGATTCCAGTTTGCCATAAGCCATGTGAACAGCAAACATGTGAAGCAAGTTGGTCTGGTCAGAACTTAAGGTGCCAACGTACTCGGATGAACTTCGCTCCGCAAAGGTCCGCGCCTAATCAAGTTGTACATCTACCAGACAGGTCCACGCAAAGGTCAACTTTTACGACCGAGTACGATCGATGTTGCACAATAAAGTCGCCGATGGAAAACAGTGTTGATATCAAACTCTTCTGTATGCCGATAAGAGAAGCCGATAAGGTTGACTGCCAATGTCTGTAGATACTGACAGGTGTGAGGGAACAAAGCTAGGCGCCCAAGTACTTCATAAAACTTGCTAGTATCCATCCGGATTATGGGAACTTAAGGAATTCGCCATGAAAAATGTAGCAAGTTGGTACGCTCAAGTATGAAATCTCAACCCTCCACAGTCAGAGAATCCGCAGAGTGTGGCTGAGTATGTGGAAACCATTAAAAGCTTGTAGCCGAAACAAAATGTGTGCTAAGAAAGTAATACCCTGAACACAAAGTGTCAATGGTGAGAGATGGTTAGTGGGAATACCATGCTGCGGGAAACCTGGTCAGAGCTAAATATAGAGCAATTCCAGAAGGCAGAGGTCAAAGTTTAACTTCCAACAGGACTCCACTTAATGGTGCGTTCACACCAAGTGTCAGGTGTGTCTGGTTTACATTAAAGCCTGTGTGGAGGAAACCATTTGGAGCGTTTGATGTGACAAGAGCATTCGATGCGTCTGATATGTCCGAAAAATAGGCTGGCAACGGAAAACAACGGCTAGAACGATTTCGACGCGTCTGACACGCTCTCAACGTACCTCCACATAGACTTTAATGTAAACCAGGCGCGCCTGACGTGCTAAATGCTAGGCGTGGAGCAAAACATCAAGCATCACGAGTGAGCTTTAGGAGTCGGGCGCGTCTTTGACGTCGCGTAACGCGTTCGGTGTGAATGCACCATTACTTTAGTCCATCATGTCCCAGCCACAGACAAGGTTGTCGATTGACTTGACACCAACTCTAAAAGTACACACAGACCTAGAGAACGGTTCGGTCAAACGTTTGATCCTCAATCCAGTTAAGAATTTGTGGCATGGCTTGAAATGGACTCTCTCCATCCAGTCTAAATGTCCCGTTTTCCAAAGCTGGAGCAAAATGTTCTGTCTCTAGATGTGCAAAGGTGGTAGAGACACGGCCAAGACTGTTCAGCTGTAATAGCAGTGAAAGTATCGACTCAGGGAGGGGGATGAATACAAATGAGCACATAATCCATAAATCTGTCTGTATGATAGGACTGAACTGACTTTTCTTTCTTTAAGGTGCCTTGAGTCGACGTGTTGTGAATTGCTGCTATCTACAACAAATAAGCCGAATTGAATAACAAATTATATGTAAAAAAAAAAAAAACATATTTCTTTCACTTCACAATTACGCACTACTTTGTATTGATCTATCGCACAAAAGCCCCAATAAAACATGACAGCATGTAAAAAAACGTGTGGATGCTTTCAGCTGTGTCAGTGCTATTTCCTCATCCTCTGTGTTTTTTTTTCTAACTCTGGCAGTGAGATCAGTGAGGCAATAGATTTTCAACAAAATAGCAAAAATATTAATATACCAAGTCGAGAATTTCCTCATTACAAAGACATTTTCCACTTTAGTGGGGGGGTTTTAACCACACAAATACACAGCAGGTCTGCCTTTGACTCTTACTGGTTGGAAATGCAGGCAGCTGAACTCGTTTCCAGTCATTCACCTATGACTGTTTTTCAATGCGCTACCCCCTCCCCTCCACCCCCCGCCACCCTCACATCCCAATCTGCTCAGCCCAACTTTCCTTGTCATCCTTTTTTTCCCCACTCCTTTACTTCTCTTTCCGCATCTTTTCACACCGCGCCTGCTGCGCTTTCATGCCTCGAACCTTTCATCCCCTCCTGCACCCTCTTTTATATCTCTCCCGGTCTTGAGGTACCCATCTCTGCTCAGGCTTGAAAAGCAAAATAAAAAGGGTGTGTCTCCCTCTCTCCCCACCCCCCCTCCTCCTCGTCCTCCCTTCCTCCCATCGACTCCTCCGAACCCCGCTCAGCCGTCTGGCGTCCCACCGCACCGTCTCCCCTTCTCATGTCAGGGGAACCTGTAGGCATCCGAATGCTACTTTTGATCACTGCTTTTACCGGGGTCCCTCGCCGCCTTACTCTGCCTTGGGGTGGCACGCGGAGGCAGGGGTTAGAAAGACTGATAGGCAGAACAGAGTGAAGTTATGTCAAGTCTGGCTGACATGAGCGGCAGGCACCTGCTGCCTCACTACGGAGAGCAAAATTGGCACATGTAGCTCTCAGCTACGAGCGGTAAATAATCCCCTTGTTAGAGCCTTTGTGTACGGCACAACACAGGATGACATACACGCTCCGCGTTATTATTCTGACATGCTCTTGCATGTATTCAGTTGTAACTAAGGGAGAAGATGAAAACGGGAAGAAACGCGGGAAACGTGTCAACGCGGTGCCCCTTCACACCTACGGAGCGGGCTGATTAGAGGTAAACCCGGCATGGCTTTTATCGCTCCGCCATTAAAGTGTCTCCCCGAACTGCTACGCGCGCTATTTCCAGAACTCGAATTGAGTTTACGAGAAAGGTACCGCAAATTAAAAAGCCGCAAAATGGAAAAATAAAAAAATGAAAACCACAAAATATTTATCTTTTAGGCTGCATTCACATCAGCCCCCGAGTCCGCTTCGATCCAACTCTACTTCGTTCGCCTAGAAATTCCGGTTTGTTTGGAGCGAATGCGTAAACTTTGATGCAGACCAAAAAAAGCAAAGTCCAAAAGTGGACTATGGTTCAGGGCATTCTGAACAAACATGCTAACGCTAGTGGCAGAAATGGCTGGTGGTCTTTCACCAAAGAAAATCCTACAACCACCAAAACATTTTTGTATTTACATTTTGTGAATACGGAAGTTGCGTTCAGTGTCTTCTTTGGAGGTTTCTGTGTTCTCTTCTTCAGTGGTTATTGCTGCAGCACCACCACAGGTGATGGGTGGGGTTACAGATTGCTAAAGGGGTTCGTGTGAAACCGAACTGCGACAGCTGAAAATGTAACAATTGTGGCACTTTTGGTGCCCGGTCGAACCAAGTCAACCGGACGATCATTAAAATCTAACCTAGCTGCTCTAACTGCTGGTGATGGTTCCTGATTTCTCCTTAAAATTTCTATGCTGAGCACATATAGAAGAAAATACGTCTCTGCTTTAATGTTGAAGGTGCCTCTGAAGAAGTTCACTTTATTAAAGTTCATAAAATCTGTACCATGTACAATAAATGTTTGAAAACATGTTAGCTTTGAAGTAAAGTACATTGCATCAGTGTTACAAGAGCTACATGGGTGAGACTGAGACCCAGTTAACTCACTCATCCACCATGATCCAGGTGATGTGTTTAAATTCAACACATCTTAATAGGAGTTTTAAGATGAAATGATGATGATGACTTGGGTTTAATACATCACCTTGAGTTGCACAAAGACTTGACTTTTACTTGTGCCCTATGGAGTTGAGAGTTGAAGCTTGATTTGGACTCATAGCATGTTTTCAGCAACGAGGCAATTCAAAGTGCTTTGCATGATCAGAAGGAGAAATAAAACGACAAACGAGCAAAAAAAAAAAAAAAAAATAGAAACCCCGTTACATTGTTACATTGTAGTGTCAAAATAAAGGAAAAAAGCACAGACAGGTTGAAAACAAACTGCACGTATGAAGTTCCAGCTGCTCTTAACAAACAGGCTTTAAATCATTAAAGCCTCGTGTTTCAGCACTTTGCAATTTTCTAGATTTTTAAAAGTACTATTTCAGCAGACAGATGATTTCAGCTGGAACAACATTTCCCCCTTATAAATGATTATAAATAATCACTACTAAGGAATAAAGGAATTATTGACTCAAAACAAACTCTGATATCTTGCTGTTACATGTAAGTTCATTTTCTCACATTTCAAGTCTACTAAAAATATTTCCACAAGGAACTGGATCAAAAATACTTGGTGTGTTGTTGCAGTTCTGGTTGTCCTTGATCATCTCTACTGAATGAGCACATACTTGGAATACTTGAAAAAAATTTTTTATGGTGATCTCCTAGTATTGCTTATGATCTACGGCTCTCCTTACTTGTGATGAAATAGTCTTCTAAGAATTGAAGCCCTTTCATTTTTCGCTGCTGTCATGTGATGTTTCTGTACCGGCAATAAAACACACATATGGACACACACCATGGGAGAACAGCAGTGGGAGAACGGAAAACAACACCATGTTCTCTGGATCTGAGGTCAAACTTTTCCTCCAGCTGGATAGCAATACATCAAAAGCCGTCGAAGATTTACAGATTCCCCTCGTTTCTGTTCGTAAAAATCGCACGTGAACTGACGATACCCCGAATTTTGTTGCGTTTTAAAATCGATTTCTGCCTCGTTGGCGCTCAGCCATTCGTTGAGGATATGCAACCCGGAGCTAAAGAGGAAATGCCGTCGCTCAATTCCACTTGAAGCGATACGTGAAGGAAAATAAAAGGTTCCTGAACCCGACCAGTAGCACGAAGCAGTCAAAGAGTCATTAAAATCTAACAGAGGTGTTAAACTTTGGACGACCTACAGGACACGCTGCATAAAGCGGCTGTAAATTATAGCAATGAGGAGAGGTGCAGACTGCCGGACATAAAACGTTATGGATGTGGCTGAGGGTGTTGAGGTGAGCGTGTGTGCACAGCGAGGCCACACACCGGCGCACAGAGCCTTCCTGTGTGTGCTGTCAGCTGAGAAAAAGGGTTATGAGTCTCACTAAGGTCATGGTTACCGCCCCGGGCCCAGTCTCTATCACATTACTGGAACAGCCTTGGCTCCACTGTCACACTTTATTTATTTATTTATTTTTTGTTAAAAAAAAGATAATTTAAAATTGTTCTGATGAAGTTTAACAGGTCTTCCTGCTTGGTCTAAATTTAGTGATTATCACTGGATCATTTGTTGACATCTGATGTTAAAGAGAAGAAGAAGAAAAAAGTGTACGTCGTACAGTGTTTTTGAGATGGGGTAAATATTCTCGCTCCAAACAGTAGAATCAGGATGCTTTATGTAGTAGCATGAAGCTAAAAAGACAAACCTCCTTCTTTTGAGGGAAAATGTGGCGTGGGTTCCCTTGTGGGCTTTAATCACACGGCGCTCCCTCCACATGTTTCCTGACTCTCAAGTTCAAGCTGTCAAAATCAGCAAAACGTCGACGTTTATTAGTGTGCTTTTAGAAAAGGCAGAGTCTGTGAACTCGGCTGCCAGTTTAAATATTTGAATGTTTAACTGTGGAAAGCAAAGGACGATGCAATGATTAACTATGACTAGCCGTGTTTAACCAAATCGCTGTAAAAGTTGCGAGTACGGGAGGACGCATCTCTGAACAACCTGGACAGGATTTTTGGCTTATGTGATACAAGTTTATCAAGTGTTTAATGTCTAAAGTAATATTTTACCAAAAAGTTTCTTCCAAAACAAAGCAATATTAAAGGAAAAGTATGATGTAAATGTAACTTTTTGTTTTTTTTAGCTTTACGTCATGTTATAATGTTAATCCCTAATCAAAACATACCTTGAGTGTAGCTTTGATTCTTTCATGCATGTTTGAGAAATCCATTAATCTCCCGTGGCAACCATTCAGCTGTACAAAACGCATAGGTGGACCTAGCTCCGCCCCCAAGATGCTGCTCCTCCTTCGAGCTTCTTTTTCACAGAGTAACCCTCCCCTGTAACTCTTCTACTCTGCTCCTTCAGACTAGCCAGCAGCAATTAGCAAACTCCTGGGTTAACTGCGCATCAGCTGCGCTCATTATAGGACCTACTTCTCGGTGAAACACTAGTAAAAACGTTGTGAAAAGGTAAATAGAGGAGAAATGTGATGACTTACTGAAGGCGGAGTTTCAGAAATAGGAGTTTTTAAAAAAATAGAGGCGTTAAGTTACAAAATAAAATTTGTTTTATGTCATACTTGATAAACATATTGTTTTTATAACAGTTGAAGTTGACGTAGTTTAATTATGCAATAAAACGGCACCGTGTGCCTGGAAAACACTTTAATCTCCCGTGGCAACCATTCAGCTTGTACATTTTCTACAATATTAAAGGCCGCTCCTTTAACATAAATAAGATAAATACTTTATTTGTCCCCATGGAGAGATTTATGTAGAAGAAAATTAGTTCAGGCGTTTCAGGCGTAGCCTTGCACGATCACTCAACCACAAAATAAATCACAAGTACACGGACTGACAAGGCATTCCTTCAAACACGCTACATACATGTCACATAATGTAGGGGCTTCATAGCTTGTGGAACAAATGAGAACTTTGATCTGTTTCTAGTGAGAAGAGGCAGACGGTACCGTCGCGCGTCGCCCAGATGGGACTGGTTTGAAGCAGCGATTAAGGGGACAGGTTTTGTTAATCAAAGTTTTATTTGCCTTGTTCACCACTCATCCTAGTAAATACTCTCCTTACTTTGTTCGTCGCCACGGTTTGCCTGATAGCATTTCTCTGGGCAGCTGAAGCATTTCCGAACCAGCAGACGACACAAAAGGACGAAACACTTCCATAAATGAAAGTGTTTCAAGCACAAATCAGCACAATAAAACATGAAACAAAAAAACAAAAAAAAGTATGTGATTGGTACTCCTTTTGCATTTTCGTATCAACTTCAGAACCACACTTGTCCCATTTCGTATCAGAAACAAACTCTTTGGTTGAGAAGCAACAACTTTACATGCAAGTCTGCAGAGGGTATGAATAATTTTGAGCTGTAGCTTTAGCAGATAAAGTCTGTCATTATGATCTAGACATGGACATATCAGTTCTCACCATTACAAAACGTTGCAGCAATGTTTCCTTTCCAATGAAAACTGATCTAACTGAAAGCATTTCTAGACCGAATTATGTGATACTAAAATAATAAGGATGTGCTAAAATAGTAATGCAGGAATTATTAAAGAGATAAGTTAGCCATAAACAACAATAATGAATCAATGCTCAGTTCAAACATTCAGGAATAGACTGTTGCTGCAACGAACCATAATTACCAGTTAAAAACCAACAAATGGCTGCAGTAAAAACAGCTACCAATGATTAAAACACACGTTCTGTGGCATGGCAGATGTGGAACCAGAAGGAATTGGCCTAGGTTGAACCAAGACACCCATCCAAATCCGGTGCAAGATATAACTCTTTGTGATTGCCCCTTCTGTTGCAATTTGAACCTCTATCTGGTTCAAGACGAACTTGGTTAACTATTCATCCAGAGATTTAGAAGGGCTAAAAACTGCAACGCCATGTTGGTGAGGTTCATTATTCAGACAGCCTACCACCAAAAAAACCCCCCAAAAAACACAGAATCCTTTCAAGAGCAAATACATTCAGTGAAATCTAAAATTCCATTCATCCATCCACAAAGACAATTGAGACAGACAATCATGCACCTATGAGCAATTTAGAGTTGCTCATAACTCAACATGCTTGACGTTGAACTGCGAGAGTCCTTTGAGAAAGCCAGAAATGCAAAAGAAGAACATCGAGAACTTTACACACACTCCACAGAGAAAGGCCAAAGCCAAGATGTGATTTGACAATTTAGATGCTGAGAGGACACAGTGCAATCCACTGACTGCTCTATGCAATCCCCGTGCCGTCTGGTCTGATCGCCCCACGGCTCTTCAGCTGCCAGGAGTAGAAATTGGAGCTCTGAAACTGATCCGAAAATGATGGCTCCACTTGGAAATTGAGTGGCAGTAATGTACTCTATAAAAAATAAAAAAAAACTACAGCTCACAAAACTGTCAGTGGGGTGTTGTAAACAGGTTCACACACTTTGTTTTTGCTTCTTTTTATTTTCCTTACCCATTTTTGTTTCTACCATCACCTCATCTGTCTTATATCAGCAGCTTAGCTGTCAGGCATTGACGAACCGGCGTTTATTTACCCCACCCCTCGCTGCTCCAGTTCCCTGCCCCTCATCTTCTACAAAGCTGCTGTCACGCAGTTTCCTATTTTACTATGAATGCTGGCGTATTGTTAAAAAAAAAAGAATGAAATTAATGTTATGGGCTTTCAAATGTGAGAAAATAAAAGGGAATGTGTGGAGTGTCAGGTCCTATCATATCTTAGAAACGCGTGTGATCCATTTTCAATAACAGGGGCTTGTGCGTTGAGATCAAGGGTGTGGAGTCCATCGTGTCAGGTGTAGGGTGGTTTACACTCGCATAGAGTTACTACCTAGTTTTTATTTATTCTTGTATTTATATGTTCAAGAATCAACTCACCTTTTGAGATTGAAATTTAAATAAGTGTTCCAAAATGGTAATGTGATTGTTAGTTGAATTAGCGGAAAAGCAGGTCATACCGCCAGTTTCACATTCAGTTTCAAGCATCCAGGTAAACAATGGCATCCCATAGAGTTTGAGGCCAACTAGCATAATTGCTTAGTTGCTTTGATACTTGATTTACATTTGGATTAATTAGTTAGCAGTGACTCACACACACAGGATACATGGAATATGAGAACCTACATATGTACAGCGGGACATATGCAGAAAGGCGGATCGGCAACAGTATTATAGGGTGAAAGAACTTCACACACCATCACCTCCTTGCAATGTCTAGACTTATGACAAAGCTATAACATATTTTATTACAGGACATTCACGCTGTTGTTTAAAATCAATCAATGAGAAAAGATTCCCTGGATCAGTGGACAAGTAGCTCCAACACCATCAAGTGCCTCATGTTATATCATTGGTTGGTGTACAAGCAAGTTTTTAAATACAGGGTATCTTCTAAGAGTTACCGCAACAACACCAGTCTCTCTTGCTAGGCACATCCTCTTATTAAAAAAAGAAACATCTGAAAGTGCTTTTTGATGTCCTTACTCCAACTTTTGACTTTCCCTCATTCTGTTCTTCATATCTCGTTTTCCTCCATCAATCCCTCCCTTCTCCTGCTGTAATCCTTCCATCCCCAGCCATACAGAGTTCACTGCTGGTGTTGCTGCTGTGTGTTTTGGCAGGTCACACAGAGCCTCTGTGCTCCAGCCAGAGTTGGCTGGAAAAGCTCACAGTGCTCGCTGTAGGCCATCTTACGCACACACAGAGTCGGCACAGTCAGACTTAAGCACTGACATGCAGATCCACTAACTTCTTGTTTCTCAACATGGTCTCACCTCAAAGCCTCCAGGCCGACCTCTGTCAGACGTCATTCGTCACCGTGCTACTCTGGCAATAGATCACGAGCGATGCGGTTTCTCCAGATATGCTCTATTTTTAAAAGGAGCTGCACTTGATTTGTATCCCTGTGAGTATAGGAGCTGGTTTATGTGCAATATTTCAACAGCCAATGTCAGGACCAGTGCCAGTCTTTTCATTCCAAGACTTCTTTGAGGGAATGTGTGTTTTATGAAGAGAACTCGACGAATGCAATTCGAGAGCAAGCCGAACCTATAGATATTCTGGCCTGAAAAACTAAACACTTCTTAAAATAAATCTAAAGACACAGCTTTCAACCATAAAACCTTTACACTGACATTCCCCTTGATGGCACCTGTTAGCAACTCTAATGCTTCTTGAGCCGTGGAGAGCATAGGCTTTCATCAACGATCTACATTTTTCAAGGCTATCAACTTAAGACTCTCCGATACTTCATCTGAAGCCAAACACTCAATCACATGGTTGCGTATACTTCAGTATAGGTCATGGTTTCCTCCATCCATTGTCTTCTGCTTATCAGGGTGGAGGACCAGCAGCCTAAACAAGGAGGCTCAGACTTGCCTCTCCCAAACACCTGGGCCGGCTGCACAGGTGGAATCCCAAGGTGTTCTCAGGCCAGCCAAGAAACATCGTCTCTCCAGCATGTCTTTCTCTGGGTTTCCACCCGATGGGATGGACCTGAACACCTCACCAGGTTGGCGACCAGGAGGCATCCAAACCAGAAGCCAGAGCCACCTCAACTTGATCCTCTCACCATGGAGAAGCAGTGGCTCTACTCTAGAGTCCCTTCCTGATGACTAAGCTTCTCAACTTATCTCTAAGGCCCAGACTCCCTGATGAGAAAACTCTTTTTGGCTCCTTGTATCTGCGATCTTGCTCTTTTACCACTACCTGAAAGATTTGGGATGATGATGGTGATGGTGCCAGGAGTTCCTCCTGTAATTGGTAGGTTGCCAGTTTGATTCTTGGGCAAGATCCTGCCTGGTTGTGCCTTGTGGCGCCAGTGCATGGCAGCCCTACCTCTGTCAGACTGGCCCAGGGCTACAATCCAGTAGCTCACTGTAGAGAGTGTGAACTTTGGGGTCCTCTGGACTTGTTAAAGTGCTACAAGAACAGGCCTTTTACCATTTACCAAAAGCTAAAATGAGAGCTTTGCTTTTGACTCAGCTCTTTACCAAGACAGACCAACACAGCAACAGTCAAGGTTTTCTGACAGACGGAAACATAGCAGAGATTAACGCGTATGAATTCACTGAGATGGAGGAGACAACGTAACTGAGCATGAAAATGCCATTTGACGATCTTTACACGTATTATGAGAATCTAACAAATGAACAGAATTCCTTACCAGGTCTGAAAAACGCAGTCCTCAAAAGTAATCACGTCACCTACAGACACAAAAACCGAATAGTGGAAGTGGACTAGTTGAAGATAAATATCAACATTCCTGCATTAAAGTCATCCACAATACCTGTAGTTACCATACCTGTAAGATCTTCAAGGTTGGGCATTGGTCAAATGGCCAATTGTGCAAACAGCGCACCATGACTAAGACACATGAGTTGATTGTAACAAAAGCACTTATTTTAGGCAGTCATATTACCAAATAAAATATGTGGCTCAATGTCTCAGTTATTTGCTATGTCTAATAGGCCTCAAAAGCATTTTCCACATGATGGAAACTAAAACCTTCTCTAATAAAACTTGTTAAACTAGTAGAAACAAATCATAAATTTGCACTACATTTATCGTTCGAGTCAGAGAGAAATTACTTCTGACTGCCAATCAGCCTGTAAAATATTTGATAAAGTATAAGCCATCGAGTGAAGTGCCAACTGCTGAGGGAGGATGGGTTCAGACAGCACAGATTGCCGTATATTTGGACAGAGCCTCCAGCTACAAATTGTGATTCGCTCCTCCGAGATAAGGCCGGACTCTCTGACTGTCTGTTTGTCTGGCATCCTGAATGTGGCAGACAGATGAGTCATCGCTGTGTCCCAGAGCCGACAGGCTGCTGAGCCCAAGCAGTGGAGACGTCGAGGGGAGGACAGGAGGACGCGAGGAAGAAACACGACGCCCGTCTGCTTCTTTAGGTTGACTGATCAAAGATAAACTAAAGTGAAAAGGATTTCATCTTAATATTACTATGAGCTTTTTCCCATCTAATCTCACAGAAACACAATAATTATTGTTCAGTGTGTGTTCCCAGACTTACAGGAAAGGAATTTTCCAGGTTTCAGAACACAAACATTCAAGTCAGCAATCACTCATTAAATTATAAAAATGTCCTCGTGTACGGTACAATAAAGATCCCTGCAGGGTGTGCAACTCTAGCTCTTTCTCAGGCTCTTGTCATGCTTGGATATGTCAATTCTACAATAACGAAAGATATTTCATAACTCTGTTTCTAATTAAACATATAGTCTATTTGTCAAAACAAAAGTGATTATACTTACTTTATTTTCCCCAAAATGTGCTAAATATCATCTAATCCTAATAAAACCATCATTGTGCACCTTGTCTGAGACGTAATGAATAAAAATCTCCTCTAGCGCTCCTGTGTCCCTCAGATTGGAGATACAGTTTTTTTTAACGTACAGAGCTACAATGCTCTGTGAGTTAAGGTTTAACAATAAAATATGTCTTAAAAATAAGTAACATACTGATTAATTGGACTTCCTTCAGTCTGACACGTTAAATTTTGCAATTAACTGCAACTGTCTGGAGCATTAAAAAAGGAAGGAAGCCAGCTAGCGTTAGCTTTAGCACTTTAACAAATGCTAACGCATTAGCATGAATGACAGAGGAGTTCAGCAAAGACTTTTTTTACACTAGAATTAGTGAATCATCCAGTTCTTTGGTGATTATTGTCAGTCTAACTCAGGACTTTGGTGAGAAAGTTCTTGTTTTAAGTCAGAACCACATCATGAAGTAATAACGCGTATATTGCCCTCCGTCTCCTGTTCAAGTAAACCTAATTTAAATGACATTAAGCGCATGTTTACTACATATTTAGCTCAAAAATAATCATATTAAAAATGTAAGCAGTTAGTCAGCTGTTGAGACATTGGTGTATATTTTAAGTAAAATTTAATTTGAATTAAAACTAATAGGTCATAGTGGTTTGAAGCTAGAACAAACAAGGTGACAAACATCATTTGAAAAGCATTATTGGTATTTTTATTCAATGAAGCATCATGCGGTTCTGAATAGTTCAGTTAGCAACCTCATAACAAGCCTCAAAGCACCAAAATTCGTCGTATTGCCAACGCTGCACTTCCTGCTTCCTTTTACTTTTCTAAATCTCGAACAATCCAAATATTTAAATTTCACTTGGCGTTCCGTTCCTTTTCTGATATTTCGTGAAATCTGCTCTTCCCGTTGAGTGTGTAATGCCTCCACCGCCGCTGCCTGTCAAACAACTGTGAAGCAGAAAATTTCCACACAACAGTTGGCAGGAGCGTCCTCTCATCAAGCTCTACAGCCCCCCCCCCCACCAACCATACTGTTGGTTTTTGCAACTAATTTTCAGCTTCATCTGTCAACAGCATTTGTTTCCAAGCCCACTCATCGCAGCTTTTTTTTTTTTTTTTCTTTTATGATGAGGTTGCAGATATGGCTTTTTTTTCCCCCCAAAGACTCTTCAACAAGCGCCGCGCATCAACACTGTTCGCAGGACCCCATGTGCAATTTCATCTGTGTCAGCCAATCTGCAGTCAGTTCGCCTTTCTGCCCAGCAGACATCCAGTTTTATCTGACACTTTTATGCTCCCCCAGATCATGTCTGCACTTCCACAGTTCCCCTCACCTGCCAGTTCTTATTGCAGCTAGATGAAATTGCAATTCTCCCACCGTCGTCTTACAGCCTTACTCTGGTTTTAAGACATCGGTTCTCTTCATTGTCCGATCCGGAATTGGCGGCATAGAGGAGGCTTTGACCGCTTTGCGCATTCAGTAATAATGACGCATCTTGACACCGTCGAGCAAGCGCTTTCCCGTTAATTTTAAGCTACTGAAATGTTGCTTGTGCAGAAACATTTTAAATGGCCTCCCCTGTGACTCTGAAATGTGAATTTGAACATAGTTGACATTTGTGTTTAGCGCCCCCTAATGTTTGTCCAAACCACAAACTTCTACACTTCTTAAACCACGTTCAATACTTTCTTCTACTTCCTACCAAATAATGTCACGCTCCAGATCACCCCTCATTTCCACTCAGAGTTTCTCTTAAAATTTCTGCACTGGTTTTGATCAATATTTGTACAGGTGATCTGAAGGAATTTGTTTTTTTTTTTACTTTTTTGGACTAGTTTCACACTATTTTTATTCCACTACTAGTATTTTCAGAATATGCGTGTTTGTTAAGCTAAGTCTCACATAAATCTTTGCTCCAAAGATTCTCAGGGCAACGTTTCTTCTAAACTCAAAGGAATACAGACTGAATTTGAACTCAATTTGTACACAAGCTAAATCTGCTTTAAAAATACAAGAGGACATGATCTGGTGGACAGAGCAGAGCAGTTTGGCTAAAGGAAGGTGATTCTGAAAGAACTTGTAGCTAAATGTAGCATACAGTAGATATTGTACCTGGTCTTTGCCGGATTTTGTGACCTACTGCCATGGTCTGCTATGAGGACCGGACAGAAATGGAGCATCTAAAGTAAAACCTTTCAAGACCCTTAAGAAACCTGCAGAACAATTGCACAAAATTCCTTCTAGGTCCTGGTGAGCATCAGGGACTGAACGGTGGTTTGCTGCACTGTTTGAACAGAACCTTTCGATGTCTTCTCCTACGCAGTCGTGACATCCACCTTCAGTACTGTTGGAGTTCAACCGTTAAATTTCCACATGAAGGCATGATCATGTACAGATAAAGGCCGTACCGCAGTTGTGTCCGGATTTAATCCTGTAGCACTTGTTTGGGACGTTCACTTCATTTCGTCTGGAACTTTTCTGCATGAATGTACACATGTGAGTGTGCGTTATCGTGCACTCGTGTGTGTCCGCTGCTGTTAATCTCAGCGGACAAGCGAGCGAGTGTGTGTGTGTGTGTTTCTCCTGAGCCCCGAGGCAGCCGCAGTGAGGTGTCCCTCAAGGCTTCCTCCTCCTTTTTGCCTTTTTCCGCACCTCCCCATGTGGCAGTACCTCTTTACCGCCCAGCCTATACCATCTCCAGCCCCTCCCTTTGCCCTCGTTAGCCACGGCTCTTTGAATCAAGAGGGGATTAATGCAGATGATGCATTCACTGTCTCATTACATCCTTCATTGTGTGGATGGATATCAAGATGGCAGTGACGGTGGGGGAAACTACTGATGTGGACCTTTTATAGAGGCTGTGGGGTGTTTATCTAGTGTGTGTGGAAGAGAGGGCCTGGAGTGTGTGTGGATGTTTTGTTGCTTTCACACAGCAGCAACCAGCTGAAGATGAAGACAAGCTGTTCCCTTGTCTTCATCTTTTTCAAATGCTGTCATGTTACAAACCACTGTTTTGCTGGCTGAAGTTATGACTAGACTCAGTGGTTCCAGTCACTAATTCAAATCAACAGAAGACAACATTTCCTTCAAAGTATCGTCTCAGATCTGGACGCTACCTCAGAGCTGACAGCAGTGCGTTGAGTTATGGACAAGAAGCACTCCTTCCTCCTGACCCTCCCGCTCAGCTCCTTCAGACTAGTCAGGAGCAATTAGCAAACACCTGGAACTGCACGTCTGCTGAGCTCATCATAGGAGCCTCTTCTCAGCGAAACGCTGGTGAAAATGTTGTTAAAGGGTTAATAGAGGAGCCGTGTTGTGATGACTTCCTGGAGGCAGAGTTTCAGTAAGAGACAGAGGCCCAATTTCAAGGCGTTAAATTAGGAAGTAAAAATTCTTTTAAGTCACATATCATTTTTATAACAACTGACGTTAACATACTTACTTGATTGGGATATAAAATGGCACCATGTGCCTGGAAAATACATAATACTCTCAATGGATAATCCGTGTTACTTTGTGTTGGTCTATCCAATAAAATCCCAGTGAGACACAGAAGTTTGTGGTTCCAACTTCTAAAGTGCAAAAAAACTTGAAAGTGTTTGCTTGTGTGACTGGGTTTCATTCACACACGTCCATTTGTTCAAAGGTGCGACTTCTTTCCGTCCTTCGGTTTTTAGACCAGAGTTTACACACGTCACATCGCAATCCACCACCTGGAGAGAGGAAGAGGGGGTTATGGGTAATATACGAACTGCTGTTTGACTGATGAGCCAATCAGAGACACACAAAGGATTTCATTAACGAGAGACAACCCGCCACAAATCAGCAATCATCCACACGCGCTCCCTTATCAACACTTATCAGCGCGCAGAGGCACACTCAGATCCCCCTTGAAGAAAAGAAAAGAAACACACACACACACACACACACATTCACTCGTGCTTTCTGCTCCACGGCCCGCCCCGCCCACTCCTGACCTCTCCGAATGTGTGACATCAGGAGCTGGGTCTTATCACAAAGTCAGCAGTAATACCGCGGCCATTTCATCAGGGAGCGCCGGGGTCACGGCGAGAGCTGAATCAAAAGCCAGCGAGCGCCGGCGCTTTCTCTGAACGTTTGGCCCGCTTCTCCATCACTCTTCTGCTTCTGTGGAAGAGAGGGGCTACTTGACGGTGGGCGGAAAATGGAGAGACAGGCAGAATTACTTTAAAAAAAAAAGAGAAAAAAAGAAAAAAAAAAGTAAATTAGTTTTTACGCCTTGTGAGCCCCTTTGCTCCGTTTTGATCTCCTCGCGTTTCAAAAAATAAAACAGAGGGAGAGGGAGTCACAGCTCACACACACAACCAAAAACACGCACACACACACACACACACACAGGACACTGTAAAAGGCGTTGCTTTCTCATTAGAGTGACAGGAGAGTTTTTCCTGTGACTTGGTGTGTGTTGGGATGCGTCTCCATTATTGATTGTAATAATAACACACGTGGACGCACAGATTATTTGCATCCCTGAGCAGAGTTATTGTTATTGGGGATTTGATTATGGTGGTCATATTCACACTGCCTGGGGCAACACTCTTCCAGAGTGTCTGTACATATATGCGTGTGTGTATGTGTGTGTGTAGACAGAGACGGTGCAGCTGTGTGCGCCCCGCCAACTCTCTTGCCCGTCTTGCCTCTTAATTGGCCCAGGCCGATTCCACCCCTGGAATCCTTTTGAAACGGTTGCCAAGGTTACAGCTTCCGCTGTACCCATTGTCGCCTAGTCAGAAACATGTCGGCAGGCGTGTGCTGCGAGTGCGCCGACGGGTGTGGCCGCCCGCGTGCGCGTGGAACAGGAAGCCCCCCGATCTCGGTTAATTGGCTCCATCTATTAGCGGCAAATCCGCTAATTAAAGCCACGCCAAGACGCGGCCCAAAGAAAGCTATCTGCAGCGGCCATATGGAGGGATGAATGTGGAGGGGGGCGCGGCCATGACAACACACACACACACAAAGTGGGGGGAAATAAAGCCCTAAACCGGCCACTTTATTAGGTACACACGTTCAAGTGATTTGTTAGTATCAGACAATCACATGCTAGCTAATTGCTGAAGTTCAAGCGGCATCGGAAAAGGGAAGAGAGGATGTCGTGTGGACAACAATGTTTGGTTGATGTCAGAGATAATGACAGCTGGATTTGGGTGTCAGAGTGAGGGAATGTTGACTCACTGTTTGTAGAGACGTTTGACTTCAGGCGCACTGTAGGATTCCCGAGCATAAAAACGGCCTGTTTAAAGTTATGCCATAGCATCTCAATTGGATTTAAATGCACTTTAACTAGGCTGCTTTATAGGGGCAGTATTATGTGTTTTCCAGGCACATGGCGCCATTCGATAGCATAACCAAGTAACTATGTTACCTTCAGTTTTCATAAAAACTATATATGAAATTGGGCCATTATTTTCTGGTAGGGACTAGAATTCGTGGTTCCATAAATAATTGTACTTTTCGGTCAGCAGGAGTTTTGGCCCTGGATCGCTGCTATCGCTGCCACTGACATCCAGATGTGGACAAAACTTTGTTGATATCCTGTTAATTTCCAAAAGACACGATTCAATTAAACAGGAAATTAAAATCACAGGTGAATAAGCTAGTTCACGCAATAAGTCATTGAAAGTCATGGCAGCAACAGATCTGAACAGATGCATGAGATTATATTCATGATTCAGCGCTCACCATCCATCAGAGGAGACGTCGGCGTCTTATTCAGGCATTACAGCGAAGAGCTCCTTATATTTGTAGTCGGCCATTTTGCGGCAGAGCTATGGATTCAACACGTTGCGATGTCCTGTGCGATGCTGTGAGAGCTCTGGAGGAGCTAGAGGCTCATTGTCCACCGAGGCCTGTGCTACAAACAAGCACCTTGCTGTTGCTATACAATCTGGCGTGATACAAAAAAACATGTTTCCATTGCAGGTTTGGGAAATACACCAATTTGGACACGGTTGAAGAACCACCTCATTCCAGCACAAAAACGTTTAATCAAAAAACATGAGTTTCTTTTTTTTCCCCCCAACATTTCTGTGTTTCTATTAAACAAATTCACTTCCATGTTTCCATTTTGTACAATTTTAATGTTACTAGAAATACAGTTACTGTGTCTCTTGGGAGTCCCAAAGTCTTAGAGATTGGCTGTCTTAACCCCTTCCAGATTGAGTCACGTTCATGTCTTTTCTCATATGTTCTCAAAGTTATTTAAATTGGGAAATGATGTCCTGCCTTTTCAGATACCTCTCTTCGTGCTGTTACAGTCGTTCAGTGAAACGGATTTGTCTATTCCTCAGGTCTGGCAGCAGTCAGGTCTCTGCGACTAGTGAAAATGAACCAAAAACAATTGGGTTGATTGCTGTTCATTTGTGATTTAACAAGAGAAGTCATCATTACACAGAGTTAACGTTGGCTCGGACCACTTCGTGCTTTCATAAATCATCATTTAAAAACTGTATTTTTTTATTTACTCAAGACATCTTTGTCCATTTTAAAAATCACTTTGACAGTGCAAAACAATGGGGCGTCACAAAGCAAGAGTAACAAAAGGCTTTTAGCTGCCAAGTATATTTTTTATAGAAGTTTTGAACACAAACCACCTCAAGGTCGTCCTAATAAAGTGGTTTCTGGGCGTAAATCTTTGGTTGGCTTTATCTGCCAACTCTTCACACGGCTGAAGAATATCAGGCAGGATTTGTTTCTTAGAAACAACTAAAACAAGCGTCTGGAAGCGTTCAGCGCTGCGGCGTTAATACGGCTCGCGGTGGAAGGAAGGAATGGAAAAGCGAGAAACTCGAGAAAGGAAACTGAATGGAAACTATTCAAAAAAAAAAAGAGAGGGAGAAAATAGCCTTTTCACACAAATAGTGCCGCCTCAAGGCTGTGCAAGTGTGTTTGTCACTCATTTTTATCTGCCATCTCCTCTGAAAAGAAAGTAACCTCATGCAGCCGAGCGCCGAAAAAGCACCCGCTGGTGAAAAAGGTGAGCTCAGCTTGAGAAGAAAAGGTAGGATTTCACATTTCTGCTGCTGCGGCTTTTGTTCGCTGAAAGAGCGGAGGTCTGCGAGTTGGCTTTTAAGACGTCGCGCCTGAAATCCCGATGTTGACAAATGGAATGGAGGCCCTGCTGCGAAGCTCTTCTGTTCCCCCCCCCTCATTCAAAGCCATCCTTCAATGAAGACACGTGACGAATGAGGACAAAGTGGAGGAAACAGCAGAAGGACACAACGGCAGTGATTAAATATATTACAAGGGATGTAGGAGGATGAAAAACACCATAAAACCAGATGCAAGGTGTCAAACGCGGCGGTGAATTTTAATGCAAGTCAACTTGTTGGGATTTTTCCCTGAATTGACGCCAGAGTGATCTGCTGCTCCTCTGTGGAACCCTGACACTTCTGTCTGTCTGCACCGTCCTCCTTAAAAAGACATCAAAAGTGCATTAGAAGCGCACAGCGCTCGCCCTGTAATTACCATAATCGCATCGTGATCTAATAAACATAATGTGCTAAAAAAGAAAAAAAAAAAAAAAGAAATCATAGGCCTGAATACTTTATGGGGCAAACTGAATAATTAACGACGTACCATTAACTAGGATGTAATTTTCCCCGACTCGCTCTGCGAGTTTCTCCTTGTCTTTAATGGGCCGGCAATTTATTTCCGAGCACATGTGCGCGAATCCTGCTTAACAAATAAACATAATAAAGCCAGATTTTTTTTTATTTTTTTTTGGGGGGGGGAGCTAAAATGTCTCTTTAGGACGAACTTGTTACGTGGTATCAGATGGCAAAGGGAGCAGGGGCCCTAGGAGAGAAAAATAGATTTGCTGGAGAGAGAGACGGAGGGAGGCAAGGGGGAAGCCGCAGGCGGGGGCGGCGGGGCGTTGCCACCCAGCGGTTTGCTGCTTGAAAGCACATTCAGGTGTCAATCTCCTGAAGGAATTAGAAAGCTCTGCGGGATGCCACTTATTTTCCACCCTTGGCATGCTTTCCCTCTCTCCTCGGCCCGTCTTCCTCTCTCTGGTAACAGAGTGATCAGCGCTGCATTAGTGTCTGTGTTAAAGAGTCAGATTTCCCCTTCTGAATCAATTGAAATGGCTTTGCCAGTCATTGCATTCAAAATGACTATTTCTCAGAACTAAACTGTAATATAATTATCAAACACCTACATTTATAAATGTAAGCACATTCACAGGTTTAGTAGTCATTTCATCCTCCTGCAGTCTTAAGAGACGGGTCCTCTGTATCCTCAAGCTTTTTAACTTTATCCGGTGGGACCTCGTGTGCGCTTTTGCAGCATTTTCTTTTTGTGTGTGTGGTTTCGGGAACTGACGGTCTGATGGGACAATCAGTCTGACCGTGACATTTGCTGCACTTCCCCCCGAGCGTCACGCTAAGACCGCAGGAGGGTTGAGAAGTAAAACATAGAGTTACCACAAACAGACTACATGCACTTTGGCCAACTCCTCAGTAAGGAAAGGAGCTGTTAGTGCTTCATAAAAGTCGCATATTGAAGTAATCACCAAATTTGCATAAATGACCAGAAAGAGGGTGGAGGAGCAGTTCCTGCTTTTACTACAGCTGGGAGGGGCTGTATTTGCGCTTCCATCAGAAATATGCACAAAACTTTGTTGATATTGCGTCGATGTCACAATGGTGTTTCTATTAAATAAGAAATGTAATTGAAATCCCACGTGAATAAGTTTGTTCATGCAGTAAGTCTTTAAAAAACAGGCCACGCCTTCATCCTCCAACTACTTCCTGTCTTCTTCTTCGAGGTTTGAGCCAGTGGCAACATCCGATTATTGATCATGTGACCCACATGATGAGGAAAAAAAGTGTTTCCATTGAGGTTTTATGAAATAAACAGATTTCGATAAGGCCAAAAAACCACTTCGAGATTTCTTTTTTAAATTGATGTGTTTCCATTAAGCTCAATTGGTCTGATAATGTGATAATGTGATTGGAAATGTAGCGATGGGTGATGGGTTTGGGACAGGGGAGCCACCCGCTGTGAGAACAACAGGACAACTTTCACATTAATGTGTAACTGTTTTAATAAAAAGAGGTGAGAATTCAAAGTATGATGATAATTTATGTATTGGCGAGTCATAATGAATGACACGCTAATACCAGAAGAAGAATTATAACAGGATTCAAATGAATGTTTATTGTGCCTTCCTGACGTGATTATTAGGTTTTTACTATTTAAGTTGTAGAAAAAAAAACATTATTTGTACATTTTTTCAAATTTTTATTTGCAATTAGCATAGTTAGCGAGGTTAGTGTTTAAAAAAATAGAAGGCTCCTTGTATTTCACACTATTGTGTATTTGCTGTATGTTCCAGCATCTTGCATTTAACATTGTAGCATTCACAACTCATCGACAGGTAGACCAGCTGTCACATTTCTTTTGGCTCTGTTGGAAACTCCATCACACTGAATGATGTAGCCCTCACACACCCTGAAGGTCCCACGTGTCAGTAACCTCTAGATCATTTGTAGAGCCACTTTGCAAATGGTGCAGCAATGACCCAAGAACAGCATTACTTTACATCATGAAGCGCTTTGCAAAACTTCAGTCTGGTTTAATGAGTTCTTACTCACATGAGGATGCAGGATGATTGGAATTGAAAAAGGAAACTAATGGCACAATTCATTATATCAATAATTATCTGGTCCTTTCAGTATCTGGGAATAAAGAACTGAATTTTTATCCCCGGATGGTAAAGCTGAATATCAATTCTGAGCAGAATAAAAAAATAGAGATGGTGGCATCATTGTAAAAGTAATATCCATTCTGACACAGTTGAAAACTTTGAGTTCCACACCCTTGATCCCAATACACATGTACACCGTGTTCCAAATTATTATGCAAATTGGATTTAAGTGTCATAAAGATTAAATAATTTGTTGTGCTATTTAATTTATAGATGGTATTGTGTGTCAGGGCTCTTTGAAATCACTATAATTAATTACAGAGAGCTGGTTGATAGTTTGTCTGGTGAACTCAGTTAAAGGAAGTCTACCGTAGAAGGATGTTCCACATTGTTAAGCAGGCCACAGGTTTCAAGCAATATGGGAAAGAGAAAGGATCTCTGCTGACAAAAATTATAAGATAGTGTAGTGCCATATGACAAGGTATGAAAACATTAGATATTTAACTAAAACTGAAGCGTCATCATACTGTGAGGAGATTTGTGGCTGATTCAGAACCAAGATGGGTTTGTACAGATAAAGGCATAATGAGGAAGGTTTCTATTAGACAAATTCATGGGATTAAGAGAGCAGCTGTTAAAATGCAGCAAAGCAGCAAACAGTTATTTGAAGCTGCTGGTTCCTCTGGAACCTCCAGGTGGAGGATCCTCCAGAGGCTTGTGGTGCATGAAGCTACTATTGGGCCCCTAACCAGAGCTCACAAGCAGAAATGGTTGCAGTGGGCCCAGCTGTACATGAAGATTAATTTTCAAACAGACTTGTTCACTGATGACTGCTGTGCAACCCTGGATGGTCCAGATGGACGCAGTAGTGGAGTCATTTTTTGGGCCAAAATTATGGTGAGAGAGAGAGAGAGAGAGAGCTGGTTGGGCCCTTCAGAGTCCCTGAAGGTTGAAAATGACCTCAGCAAAGTATATGAATCACTAACTGTACTACAAAATACAGTTAGTTAGTTTTTCCCCACTAATTACCGTTTTTACTTATTTCGTTTGACCAGAATGAAGGTCAGCCTTCGTTATTTTGTCAGCCATAGTTGACTGCGCTGACCTTGGTGGGCAGCTGTGAAAGCAGTAGAGTCTCGACTGCTGTCCACGTCCTCCGGATCACGTCCCGTGTCTTCTGGGTGACAACAGAAGTGATGTTGGCGAATTCAATTCGGCCCTCTTCGCCCCCCTCCTCCATCATCTGTCAGGCGACCTATGGCACCGTCGCTGCAGGAGACCAAAAACATTTTTCTTGGCCCATTTTCCTCTTCTGTGTATCTCCACTTTAGTTGTCAGCTGGAGAGGGAGGAATATAAAAAAAAAAAGAAAAAAGAAAAAAAAAATACATTCTGACAGATTACAGGGAAGGAGCACAGATGGAAATCCTGACAGTCTGCACCTTTTCCCCCCACTGTGTGTTGTCCCTTTTTTTTTTTCCACTCCAAGAGGAGCATTGATGAATGCTGAAAATCTTTCAGTGTCTCTGCTTAAATTGTTTACTTTGTAGCCCTGCTCTCACCACTCTGTCTAATGGGCTGTGTATAGGAGACACTTATATGAGCTGCTCTATTCAGGAATACTGGACCTGACCCTGTCTTTCACAGCGACAACTCTGCTGAAAGAAAGAGGCTAAAGGTATGCGCCGCAGTCTGGGTCCTTCTGCACACAGAACCTTTTCAATTCTTCACACTCCATTGCGCTGGCCTTCTCCTCTCCTTTTCACCAAACACAGCATCGCTCAGTCTCTCCACTCTCCAAATCACCGTCTCCATCTGTTGGGGGCTGGGGGTGTAGCTGGGTTAAAATCAATACAACACCAAACAATGGCTTATAGGCCTAAGGGTGCAGCGTGCAGAAAGGTCACTGCTATACATTATGTATGGTGGATAGCTAATGGTCAATGTGCGCGCCGACAAAATGGACTGTAAGCACTGTAAGAGGAGACGATTACACACACAAAGCGGAGCCGTGCATGCAGGGCCGCCCAGGCAAATGGACGTAAACGAATCGAGGCTGCTGTGTCGCATGCACCCCAGGAGAGACACCCGATACGAGCGCGTCGAGATGCTCAAAGTGCGCTTGATTCCAGCAAACGCCAGAGAAACTTTTGGGGAAGTACTTGTAGTATCGACAGGAATGTCGTTGAGACTATTTTCTGCAAACAGAATAAAGAGATCCGACACGACCAAGTCTGCTGTTTCAAAGAATCAGTATAAAATTTAGGTTAATCTGATAAGGATTTTTCAATGCATCGTCGCTTTTGAATACCACCCTGTCGCCCTTCTCCTAATCACACAGTGGCTTCATTGTTGTACAGTGCCTATGTAAAGTATTGATCCCAGTTGGATGTTTTACCCTTTTTTTTGCTTTTACAAATCATGTCACAATCAACTAAATTTAAGTTCTTCACAAAGGAAAATAAAAACAGATATTTTACAAAATAATGACAATGAAATAAAACTATTTAACATAAATATTCACCCTCTTTAACCGTCCCGTGGTCTTAGCACGACGCTCAGGAAGAGTGCCGAAAATGTCATGGGGATTAAAAGGGGTTGTCCCGTCAGATCGTCAGTTACTGTAACCACACATGTAAAAAAAAAAAAAAAAAGAAAAAAAAAAGATGAAAATTCATGAAAGCGCACACGGGGTTCCACCTGACTGCACACAGAGTAAAAAACTCATGAGGTCTAAATGATCCATGTTTCTTAAGACCGTGGGTTAAAGTGACTGACCTAATTCAACAAAGGTCCAACCAGTTGGTGCTAGTGGTCTCACAATGAGTTGAATGGCAATGGCCTGACAGCAGTGTGTGTGTCTCAAGTGATTGTAGAACAATGACACCTGTGTGTAGAAGGTCCATTCACTGGTTATTCCTGACTACCATTACAAGATGAAGACAAGTGAACACTCCAAGTAAATCAGAGAACAAGTTATTGAAAATAATAAGTCAGGGGACAGATATGAAAACTTCTCTAAGGCACCGGACATCCTGCAGAGTTCAGATAAACATCCTTAAACATCCTTAAGAAATGGAAAGAACATGGCCCATGTGGAAATCTGCCCAAATCAGGCCGTCCTCACAACCTGACGGACCGTTAAAGAAGGAGACGAGTGAGAGAGGTCACCAGGTCACCATGACTACACTGAAAGAGTTACAAGTTTCAGCAGCTGAGATGAGAGAGTCAGAGCTTTAGGGGAGAGTGGCGATGAGAAGGCCACTGTTAAAGAAAACCTGACTAGAGTTTGCCAAAAGGCCTGTCCATGTGAGCTGAAAAATGTTCTTTGGTTTGACGAGACCAAAATGGAGCCTTAACATCGTGCTATAAAGGTTGTATCTCAGCAGCATGACTTGAAAAATAATCAAATTAGTTTTAAACTCTTAATAATAACAAAATCAATGTCTTGGGGAGGCCATCACAAAGCCCTGATTCAGGCACCTTTGAATATTGTGACAAAAAGGAAAAGGTGTGTCTGCAAACCTTTTCCTCAGACCAGTTCTGTCTGGACAAAATTCCAAGAAATGACAGAAAGAAGGTTAAGGATGGATACCCAAAACATGCAACCTACATGACATTGTGACATACAACTTAGAAAGACCATTCTGACATGTAATAGGGAAATGTATGCAAACTTGTTAATTTAAAGAAATAAATCATGAATCTCTTTAAAAAATTATATCTTTCAGTAATCTGGTGATGAGGAAATATAAATATTTTTGGTAATCCCAAATGACCTACAGCTGGAAAATCTGAGTCTTGTTTAATATTAAACATTTAAAAAAGGGATGCGTCTTTTCATACGGGCTCCGAAAGTGTACAGTTTCAGTTGTATGAACCCTTGATCCCTGCAAAAAAAAAACTTTTTATTGAAAAACTTTCATTTTTCGAAACTGGTTGTGTTTCAATTAAGCTAATTTATTTTCACAATTTCAATTGGCACAATCCCCTGGCTAATGAAAATGCAGCTGCAGCTCGTTGCCTGCAATCGGACAAAACTACGTCCAACTTTGAAAGCACAGCAGTCATTTCCTACAACAGAAGAACGGAGGAAAACCCTAGAGACTGAGTAAACCTCGGTACAACGGGTTAACTTCTTCGACTTTGGAGAGCAGGAGGCGGAGAGAAGTCTTGTTTGAGGAGAATCAGGAGGAAAACCCTCCACTTGCGGCATCTATCCGCGTGCTTGTGCGCGGACGTGCCAATACGCCTGACCTTCATGTAGCAGCGCAGGAGGAGACACATGCATGTCTGCGCTGGGACAGGAGCTCAGGTTTAGCGGGCATACTGAAAAGGTCAGGCCTGTCATTCACACCCGGCGCACGCCGCAGAAGAGCGTACACGCACATCCACAAAGTTGGGGAGGCAGCAAGTGCGTGCCGAAACAGTGAACCGTGTCAAATTAGAGGAGAAGTCTGCCCGTCATCTTTGGAGTGAGACGTATGCACACCCACAAACATTTGGGCTGCTGCCAAAAGAAATCCTTGGTGCAGGCAGTTTTTTTGTTTTTTTTTTCCTTCCTGTCTCCAAACACACACACACAAACACATATATATCCACCAGGCAGGGTTATTGGTGTATAAAGTTGTTTTGGCCTGCCTATGGATTGTGATTGGATGCCGAGTTGCTAGCCAAAGATGTTTTCATTCTTTTTTTTTGTTTTTTTTCTTCCTCTGTGGTAACAGCTCTACCTCACTCCCTCTTCCAGCTCTCCCAGTCGCTTAATCTGCTTCCCGATTGGCTGATTAGGCTCAACGCTCGCTCCTTTCCTTTTTCCCTTTTACCTGTTTTCTTCCTCCATTTACACACACAGAGACACCCCGAGACACACACACACACACACACGCGCGCGCGCGCGCGGCGCTGTTGACACATGCTGGCACAATCAAAAGACAGGAGTGGGAGTGTGAAGGAGAAGGCTGTAAAAAGAGGGTTTGGTTTGGGGAGGTAAATGTCTCATTTTCATGTTGATCACAGGTTGATTTCTTTAATTAAAGCTCAGAGCTGATTAGTTGGTTTCTCGTCTGATTTCGCACGCAAAACACGAGAATCTGAGGTGAACGACCCGCACTGCAACTTTGTCCTCTTCGCATTACGTTCAGCTGTTACTTTTAGCATTATTCCTTACATATTAAATTGCGTCGTCGTCAAATAATGATGAAATAAAAGAAAATCTTTATATAGACGGCGATGGTCTCCAGGGTAAATACAGAAGATGGAAAGGAGGATTCCTACATTCACAGATGACAAACACAGAGATTCTGTTGATAATAATAACAATAATAAAAAAATAATGAAATGTAATTAAAAATATGTTTGAATAAAAACTGATCTAGGAACGTTTTTTTTCCCCCTTTACTTCCAGCTTGTATAGATCAAAGTAGCTGCTTTTTACTTTATGTCTCAGCTTTTCTTTCATTTTGTTTAACTCCCTGAAGAAAATGCAACATTTCACCTCAAGACATTGTAATCTAATGAAAAGGGGTTTTTTTTTAACGCAAAATTAAAGTGAAATTAATGAGTATTAGTTCATTTGAAAAAAAAACAACTGATTTGTTATTCATTCTTTAACTTAATGAAGGTAAAGGAAGAGGAATATCCTTTTAAATGTTGCTACCTGTTCAAATAGATCAGATTTAAATAATAATAATAATAAAAAAGGGACAATTTGGCTTTGACAAAGTGTTTGAGTAAACCTCCACTGACATGATGAATGGGTGGGTGGACACTAATGATCTTATGTTGGTTTTGTGTAATAATAGGCCGCTACATAGAGCGCTGTGAAAAATCAGAGGTGGATTTTCTGGTTTGCTTTTGATGATGGTCCTGCAGAATAGATCAAAAGCACTGAATATGTTTTACTGTTGGAATAACATTCGTTTTCTGAACAAGAGTGTACATTTGATGTCAAGTTTTGGGGATCACCAAGAGCTAATTTGGTCAAATGTGGAATTTCATTTGTCTCTCTGAATCTTTTTTTTGTTGTTAATTGTTGAATCATGGATATTAAAACTGAACTCTTAGTTCTTTTGTGACCTGCTGAATCAGTCTTTGATTCTCTCTTACAGTAATTTGAGTCAAACACCCAAAGTTCCTGTTCTCACTTTTACGCTGAGCTTCACTGGAATCCCAACGTTTTAAAAGTAGTTTCTAGACTGATGCATGTCAATGCACATTTCTTAACTCTTCCTATAATCAAAGTTTGTTGCTTTTTGAGTGAAGTTTACTTATTTTATGCCATAAAACAGGTTCTGTTCAGGTGGTTTTTGGATTTTACAGGTGTGGCAGTAATCAGAATTGGGCGTGGTAAAATGAACTACAGACATGAGATTAGTCTAAGTTAATGCATGACTGGACACAAGGAGTTACATGAATAATGAATGGAATCGCAACAACAACAAAAACTGCTATTTGTGTTTACTTAATGTTATTTGTCTGACCATCAGAACCAAGCGTTGCGAAAAAGCAAAAACAAAATAAAGATTCAAGAGGGAAACATGTTTCAAAGCGCTGCAGCCAGAAATAACAGCCCATAATTTTCTCATTTCTATATAAAATGACAGAATAGTTCTCTTACTGATCGTGCTGATAAGGAGCGGTCAACACCTGCTGTTATAAAACACCCAGAATAAAAGAATGTATTTTATTGGATATCCATGACGACGGGTTTTCTCTGACTCTCGTTCAGTTTGGTCAAACCGTGTTGTGGAACGTCGTTTCAAATCAGGCATATTCTTGTGATCCTTTATGCTGTAAAAAGCAACATAAAAAAACATTTTTATCAATATAGCCATAATACAACAAGTAATGACTTGAATATAAAAGTACATAATGGGGAAACCGTCACAGTTATGAAAATAACTGCACTCACACTAATCTGTGAGATTCATTTTTATTTCAGCTGAGTAAAAACCATCATCTCATTTTATTTATGACTTTTATAAGTTATTACTCTTGTAAGAAGTATATAAGCTGAATGCTAAATATCAAAGAGAATAATTTTCAAGGCAGATCTTGGAACCAAACTAAGTATGAAGTGAAATTATACCCAAGTAAACATTGATAATATTATTCAGTACAGTTACAAGAAAACGCTTGGAAGGAGAAATGATTGCATTACATCTCAACATCTGTTAGATTAACTGCAATAAGATTTTTACACAGATAGTCACGGTTTGCAGCCAGTGCATCTTAATGAGCTTGGTGCTGAAATGGTGCCTGATATTTTTGGGTTCTTGCTGTAGGGATCATGACGTATCCTAAAAGTAGTGTCATGACTTACCGCTGCACTATGTAACTTTTATGAAAAATTTATTTATTTGTTTTACATTTGTTCAAATTATCAGTATGCTTTCAGTATAAGACTGCCTTCTCCCAGTGCTCCCAGTACTAACTGCAGCAATACGCCATTCATTAAGAAAAAAACAATCAGAGCCAGAGGGAGGGTCTTAGCGCTGTCAATCACTGCCGTTCGCAACCCTCCCCCCCTGTACTCTGCTACGCCACAGATGGTTCGTGTCGTGGCTAGTTAGCACGGCTACCAATGATGGTAGATAAACTGTTTTCCTGGAACAATAAGTTTTTTTTTCCGCTGTTAGCATCTTTAGCAGCATTGATGGACAAGGCGAAGACCCTCCTCTTGGCTCTGATTCATGATCCTTAAATACAATCCTTTGCCTTCAAAAGGTCAATCCATCTAATTAAAATTCGGTAAAAACCAGTAAAAGGCTTCTGAGGGTTTTTGGGGAACATTAGTGAACGAACAGAATCATGAAGATCAAGGAACATAGACAAAAGATGAAGGATGTAATAGATGGAAAGACTACAGAGCAAGAAGAGACCAAAGCCATTGAGAGCATTATTCAAAACAGACAGAGAGATGCTGCAAACGAATGTGAACTAGGCCTTACAGATTTTTATTTTTCACTTTTTGAAAAATAATGTTTCTTCCATCGTGCAATTATGAGCTACTTTGTGTCGGCCCGTCTCATTAAATCCCGACAAAATACCAAATACCTGGGAGCCCTTTAGATTTAATTACAGCTGTACTTCCAGTTTGTGCAGGATAAGATGGGATGTTATCCTCATCAGTGAATTAGTGAATCACACCAACAGCCTCTTATCTCTAAAAATAATTTCACAGATGGCGACAAGATATACTCATCATGAAGTGAAACGAACACGTTCGCAGAGTTGAAACAGAAATCTCTGGCTGATACTAATCGTGAGACCTTTTTTAAAAAAAAATTCTCGGCACAAACGAACTCTGGTTGCTTTCTCCGTGTCGCTGCTGTGAGGCCTTCAGCAGCTGGTGCGTACATGTGAGAACTTGCCCTTTTAATGATGACTCTTCTCGATTATCAACGAGATTTTACATATCGGGCCATGAAGCCTTCCTGCCTGCGAGTGGAACAGAAGAGCTTTGGAACAAGCCAGCACGTGCCCCGCGCCGTACCGCGCTCCTGAACGCCTATCTGCTGAAGGCGATAATTCATTCCCTTCAATCTACCTTTTTTTTTTTCCCCTTTTTACCAAGTCTCTGCACTCCAGCTGGCAGGAATATCCACCTCCGGATGGTGTCGGATGGGTGGGACGTTACATTGTTATGGAACAAGTTTCACTGCTGCCTGACGAGGAGCAATTGTCTTGTTGCAGCCTGACGCTGACGCTGTGTTCAGATGCTACACACTGCCAGCTGTCGACAGGAAGCTGAGCTGATATTTGTGTTGTGGAAAAAAAAACAACAGGGGTCCCTGGCATGAGGCCAGGTAGAGTTTTAGACAATCAGACAGACAGGAGGACAGGTGGACAGGCTGCAAGAATGGGAAGGCGATATTCAGCAGGTGATGGCACTGGATTATTTATTAAGTGTGAATCGGCCGGGTCGACGCTAACAGGCCGCGCCCTGCAGCACGCCCATAAGGATTTCCCAAATGCAATCTAGTCCGACTGCGGCTAATGAGAGGCCAAGTTTCATCTGAAATCCGCTGCCGGGGGGGTTGTGGAGGGATTATGCGGGTTTGAGTGCAAACATTTCATTTCTCGCCTGAGCTCTCCCCATTATTTCTTTCAGGTGAGCGACACCGCGCTGCCTGTGTAATTTGTTTCCATTCCCGTGAATGGAGTTAATCAAATCATTTGTTCCCTCTAATGTACCTTCTGTACTCGGTGTGCTCAGGCTGCCCATTAACACGTGGAACCTCCTGTCCAAATTGTTAATACGCGCGGCTTTAAATAGCCGTGGAATGGATTAATGATGGAGGTAATCATTTACGGTATGCCTTATTAATTTGCGGCGCCGTTATCAGAGCGGTTATTTCATCTGTCAGTCTTTATGGGGGCTGATGGAGGTGCTGCTGGAGTCTAATTTTCACCAGAAGGATCAGTATTATTGATCCGCTTTACCTTTCATCCCTTTGCTGCTGTTCATTTTGACCGTCCTGCCGTTACCGACCATTAGCAACTGGCCTGAGATCTGATCGTAGGCCTATTAAAATCTGCACAGCCTCAAGTATAGAAACGCTAATAATACCAGTAATAAATTCCCAATCAGTTCTGTTAATATGTTATATGACCACTGGCTAGTTGGAAATTAAGTACTTTGGAGTGGTTGAGGCCAACAAGCTGGCTAAAGAATCTAATTCTGAATACCATCCAGATTATTTTCAAACTACTGTAAAACATTGGAGGCAGAAGAATCACGGAAGATGCTGCACAGTTGATGAAAAATCAAAAAGTTGACTCCGTCCTTCGAAGAGCCTGAGCGCATTATCGAATCGCAGCCAATCTGGTGAGCTCAGCAAACGTAACTCCAAACGGGAACACGAACGTCGTTCAGCTTCAGAATGTTTTTGCCATAAGCTGAAACCAACTGATATGAACGTTTTAAATGTTCAGTTGAGTCAAATTGCTAAGTTGGCAAAAAAAGAAAAAGACAAACATTAGAGCTGTGGCCCTCTGTGAGGGACGGTCTGCTCAGAGCCATGTGCGTTCTTCAAAAGTTCGGTTTTGGTTTCATCCGACCAGAGAAACTTCTTCCACTTGTTTGCTGTGTCCGCAAACATATGAGATGTCTGATAGAGCAGTTGAAACAATTGGAAACTTTGCCTGCGGTGGGTTCGGCTCTGCTTACCAACAGACAGATTGTGGAAAGAAGAAGAAAAAAAAACAACTGGGTAACAGAATGAAACATGGACATAATACAGACAAACAAGGTTATGGGGTTAGGGTTAGAAATGAACAGAAAAACAAAAATACTAAAAAAAAAAAAAAAAAAGTTTTTAATTCTTACGTTTGTATGTTCTCCTCAAACTAAATGCCACTGAATGCAGATGTCTTCATTAATAAGATCCAAACAGACATTTAAACACCGATAATGTGCCTAAATCATACTCCATAATCTGCAGGGGTTTTACAAGGCTGGCAGAGTTTCACAGACTGACATCAGCGTGATTGCACGCTTTCCCCAAAACTTAATAACTCAGCTTTTCGTGACCGCAAGATTAATCGCCTTTCGGAAACAAGGTGGAACCCTGACCGGGAACCAGCAGCTGTAAAAACCTCCGAAACAAAGCCAGACTTGCAGCAAACTCTTTCATGAAACAACACACTCTCTCTCTCGCTGAAAATGATCATCTTGCCGGAAAGGTAGGAACCTTTCCGGCAAGATGATCAGTTCTCCAACTGATTCATCTGAGATTTACAACTTTGAAGATAAGACAGAGGAGTTCTATGCAATTAGTTGCTGACATGGAGTCTATGTGCTATGAAAGCAGAGAGTAGAAAATAAAATTCATGTATGATGATATAAACTGAATAAAGGTGACATCCAATGGACTAAAATAGACATAAAGAAGTATTCACTTTCAGATTTCTATGGTTTTTGCTTATTTTTGTTACACTTTCTACAACCTTTGTGGTAGAAACAGACATTTTCAAATGATGACTTAATTTTCTGCTCAGTTTTTTTTTTGTGTGTCACTTTAAAAATCTTCTTTTTATTTTTTATCCAACTGGATTTTCTGAAATATGTCCAGGTTCTGAAGAAGTAGAGCAGCCCCATAGCATCACACTGCCACTACCTTGGTTCACTGTCAGCCTTGTGTTCTGTTTTTTTTTTTTGTTTGTTTTTTTTAAGTGGAATGTATAACGAGATGCGAGTCTTCCAAAAAGTTCAATTTTTGTCTTGTCAGTTCATAGAATATTTTTTCCAAAGGGATCATTAAGTTTCAAGGAAATGCCTATATGGCATTTTATCAAGTAACTATGTTACCTTTAATTGTTAAAAGATGATGGCTTAAAAGCAGTTTGAGTTCACAACTTAACGACTCTGTCTCTTTAAGAAGCTCCTGCTCTCTTGGAAACTCCGCCTTCAGAACATCATCTTAGCAATGTTCTTCTTTGATCGAACATCTTATCAGCGTTGGACTGAGACGTAGCTTGTGTGATGAGCTCAGCAGATTCTCAGTTCCAGTTTGCTAATTGCTTCTGCCACTAGTCTGGAGGAGCTGAGTAGCTGAGTAGCTCCTCCAGACTACATCAGGGCTGCGCTGTGGTGTAGAAACAGAGGAGCTTAGTGCAAATAGGTGGGGCTTTGTGTGAGTAAACTTTTAGGCACCCCTGAATGGTTGTCATGGGAGATTTAAGAGTTTCTCAAACATGCATGAAGGAATCAAAGCAATCAAAGGTATGTTTTTATGACAGAATGACGCTGTAAAATTATATAAAGCTAAAAAAATAGTTGATTTTACATGTTACTCCCCTTTAAAATGTTAATCTGGATTCTTTTGGGGCCTTCTGGAGGAGTCGTTTACGCAATCTTGGTTCTTGGCTGACCAGTTCCGGGAAGCTTTGCCATTGTTCAATGTTTTCTCCATTTCTGGACAAAGGTTGACCAAGCAAAAGTTAATGACTTTGCAAATCCTCATTCTCAAATTTCTCAAGACTGGGCTATGATGTGTCGTCTTTTGAGATCTTTTTGCCTACTTCATGTTGTCCAACAGTAATTTCAAGATGGTACAAGTCAAACTAAATCAAAAAACGATGGTGATATGTTCCTATAGCTTCAGAGCCGTTCAGATAGCTTTTACCCCTAATAAATGAAACCATAATTCAGAACTAAATTTGATATTTCTTATATCCATTTCTGACATCAAAATTTGTGACCTGAACTGAAACATTTAGCTATGACGAGTGTTTGAATGAGGTATGGCGTCTTACAGTTGCACTTTAATGCACATAAATCTTTTCTGGAGCTAACAAGGCCTTACGAGATATCGAAAAATGTTCCCATGTTCGCTCGCCTTTCTATACATTTGTGCACAAAGCTGTTTTACATGTTCAGAACTGCAAAGAAGGCAAAGCACTGCGAGCTCATTTACTGCACTCATTAAGCCAATTTCTGCTTTTCATGCGTCCCTCCTATTACTATATTTGCATTTTTCCATCAGCAGAGCCTGTGAAGCATGAGGAGCTATTAGAACATTCCTGTCTTGAAATAAAAAATAAAAAATAAAAAAAAACATGTCTAAGTTTAAAGGGGAAAAACAACTCCTCTCTTATTATCACATGCATCATTACAGCTGAAGAGCATAAAAGTCAAACGATCGAGAGATGAAAACATTTGCTAGAGTTCACATCCAAGCTTTTTTTTTTCTCAAAAAAAGCGGTGCTTTTAGAGAGGAAAATAAATAAATGTAAGTGGACGCACACCCCTAAAAAAATTAAAAACCCACACAAATACGGAGCGTCTGTGTCATAACTATTCCACATCGTCGGAGAGCCCTCCAACTTCACTTCAAAGCTCTCGGGCAGACAGTGGCTAATGATGAACACTCAGATGAAGAGCAAAGAGACAGCCATCCAGACTCCACATTAAAAAGGCCTCATCCCATCTTCTGTGTCGAGATAAAAGACGAGAACTCGTGCCCGGCTGCAGCTAATGTGCGTTTAAGCACTCATCCATACATACATAAATGCGCACACTGGCAGACACACTTATCATGCAAATGTGGAATAATTACAGTCTTGTCTGCGCGGAGGGAAGCTGGGATGCCTTTTGAAGATAGCGATCCTCAAAAGATTCATTGATGTTATGCTGGTTAATGGAGGAGAGAAGCCAAACTGGTATCTACTCTACTGTTTCTGTCTCTTTTTTTCCCCTAAAATAAAAAGAAGGGTACGGGGGGGGGGGGGGGGGGGGCAATCTGCATATCCGGTATTGGTTTGGGACAACTGTGTCTACTTTGCTTTGCTGTGAAGAGGACTAGAGCAGGTGCACAGCGAGGCATCCAAATCACATCGGGTGGTGATTCAGAGCAAACTTCTCTCGCATTCGGTTGGTTAGAATCACCTAAATTATTTCTATTTGCTGAATGCCAAGAAGAAAAAAAAAATGTAGCGAGAACATTTTTTTGAAACTTTCTTCAAATTCTGGGATAAAGCTTATGGTGAACTAAAGAGCTGGTTTAAAGACATCCTAGGTGCACAAAGGAGCGTTATCACACATCCTTCCTCTCACCAGCGGTTAGCCTCTAACAAACTTTAACTCAATAAATTATTTACAATCCTGCTGTTATTTACAATTTTTCTGTTTGTTGTTTTTTAAGTCTTTTCTTATTCTGTTCTATTCTTAGAATTGACGTACTGCGACATGCACCTAATATTGTAATCTTTCAAATGAGAGACCGGTCTTTGTGTGTTTATTATGGTCAGCACTGCTCTGGAAAACTATTATTTTTCCCATTTTTTTTAAGTCATGAACACTGACCTGAACACTGCTTTCGATGCAATTCTTCATTCTTTTGTGAATTCCTGGGTTGAGTTTCTGACAATCACTAGGAGTAATTTTGTTCAGCTGGTCACTCCCTCGCACTCCAATTCACGTGATCTGTTGATCTCTGGGATCTTTCAGCTTTTTTCATGTTACCTCGCTGGCTTTGTCTAAGTGAAATTGTGAAATTGTGCCCAGGTTAAGAGGTAACTGGGCCTGAGTCTGGCTCTTGGAACTAAAAAACTGGTTCAGCAGTGGGAAAGTTGTTCATGATTTCTCAAGGAGGACAAGGACTATTCAACATAGAGTCAGGTTGGTTTGGATAGTATTTTTGCCCTTAATTCATTCCTGTTCTTTCTGATTTATTTTGGTTATTTATCTTATTTAAGTAAATTCATAAGTGGTGCAGACCTCTAAGTGATAAATCTCAGTCTCAGGCATGTTAGTAGGTAATTCAGTTGTATTTCAGAAGCGTTGCATTCATGGGCTCAATTCGGGAACAGAAGTGCAGCTTGCTTCGACGGTCGCCTTGCACCGAGTTCATTGATTCGGCTGTAATGTAATCCAGGTGCAGACTAATGTCTGAATCTGGGAGGGCCGGCCACACAGCACGTCACCAGCAGCCAGCTGCACCTGTACAAGAAAAATAAACAGCAATGTTTCTTCCTTGGCTTTGATGTCACTCGGTTGCCATTTGTTGGTTCCTCTTGCATGTTTGATGGAAAAATGTGCGTGTCGTTCATCCATAAATGAAACCGGCACTCCGGGGGTGAGGGGTTTGGGTTCTACTAGGGGCTTAAGGGACGTCGCCTTGGAAAATGCAGCCACAGTCGGATTACTGCCAATCTCGGGACGGAAGAGGGCCGAGACATGCCAACACATATATATGCATACAAATGACCACGGAGGAATTTAAAGTCAAACAGAAGCCACCACACAGGCTCTCAGTCCTGCACAGAAAAGCACACAAACTAATTGGCCAGCCCATTAGTAATTTATTAAGCTTGTCCTTGTAAATTTTATCAGGTATCCAGCGAGGGAATAGATTTATTGATTCGCCCCGTATTCATCAGGCCCAGAAAGCGGAGCAAGCAAGAGACAGAGTGAGAAAGAGAGATGGCAGGTAAAACAGAGAGGGAGAGAGAGTATATTCATCAACGTTGGGCTTCCAAGCAGCTTTGCATGAGATCAAGCTGGAGTGTGTTGTGATTCCCCCTGGGTCACCTCTATATCCCACTTCATTCACGATTCTGCCTCGCCTCAGCTCATCAGTGTGTGCCCACCGATCAATTGTTCTCATAAAACACCATCCAGGCTTTGGCTTAGGCCATCACATGAAGGCGGAGGGACAGAGGGAGGGAGGAGGAAGTCTTCCTGTCAAATTTTATCTTAACCCCAAGGAGCCACAGACAAGCTGCAAGGCAATCAAGAGAGGGCAGGGTCATGGATACGCGGGAAGCAAATTCTGAGAAATTCGGCTGTAAAGGAAACACAGGCTCCGTTGGACAAATTATGTACAATATGCATGAGGTTGTGCCCTCATTACTATACTTCCTTTGGCCCTCTTGTTGCCAGGGATTCCTTTCTTTCCTTTCCTTTATAAGGTATGGCTTATTGACCGCAAAAGAAAAGTACTGAATGTTCTCGCTGAAACACAATTGTTTAGTCTCTGTGGACTCTGTTGTCTCGCCTTTTGCTGATCTCGCTTAGTTTCAGATTACAGTACTTTTAGCCTTGACAAGAGACACATGACAAAAGACAGTAGAGCAGTATGCATGTTCTACCAAATGACACACCAAGAACCCAGCCTTTCAGAAAGAAAAAACAGATACAGAGTTTCCTCCACAGGGTGTCTGTACTCTTCCTTAGAGATGGGGTGAGAGGTTTGGTTAAGTACAAGGGGCTTCAAGTAGAGTTGCTGCTCCATCACAGGAGGCTTGAGAATCTGGTGAGGTTTTCTGGGCACGTCTATGTGGGAGGAGACCCAGAGGAAGACTTATGAACTATGTTTCTCAGATGGCCTGGGAAGGCCTTGGAGTTCCCCCAGAGGTTCTGGTCGAAGTGGATTTGGAAAGGGAAGTGTGGATCTCCCTACCCAGACGGTCTAGGTCTGGGTCTCCCTACCCACAACCCAAACCTGGCAACATAACAGATTAAGTGGAAGATAATGGATCAACAACTTCAACCCTGCCCTGAGATGGCTGTCCACCTAAACTCAAACGTCACAGTAGCGCAATCTGTCAACAAGACGGCGACTAGTCATGCAGTCCACTAAACCTGGCCATTTTCCAAGAGGAAAGCAGAGAATCATTGAATTACAAATGGCTATGAGAAGCCCCACTCACATTTTGGTCCATTGTGAAACCTAATGGTGGCACAACCATCTTAATTTCAATTAGCCCAATCTGAACTTCAGATATTTTTCAGAGTATGATGGGTGATAAAGGGACACCCATCCCTTTATGGGGATGGGTGGTGTATCTACCACCACACCAAAGCTGTGGTGGTAGATACACTCCCTACAAGACTTGTTGCTGTGAGTTCAATGGAAGCTAGGTCTACAAAATGATGACTCAAGTGAGCTTAATATGATATTCACATCACACACAATCTCAATTTAATGTGATCAAGTTAGTGGTTACAGTGTGACAAAATGTGGAAGAGCTTAAGTTGTGCGGATACTTTATCAAGGTCCAATATATAAGAATTGGACCAGGATGCCAAGAAAATTTGAAGTTCCTGTTGGGATTAGAAGCAGTAATTGTATGATTTGTTGTGCTTGAGTACATTTATGCACCTTTGTGGTTGGATGGATAAATTTTCACATGTTTGGGCCTGTAAGCAGCTTGATAGTAAACAGTGGGCATCCAAACTGCTTTATAGGACAATGCAAACACAAAGCTTCCCTGGTTTTCTTACTTTAGAGGTTTGGAAGAAATCTTTTCTGAGGAGAGGGTTGATCAGAAAGTCTTTGATCCAAGATTCCTGTCCCTCCAGGCATCGTATTGACTAGCATTGTTTCAGGATTTCCCTGCATGGCTCACTTGGAGGTTTGGTAGACCGCTTGAAGTGAGATTGGCGAAGGAACCCTGCATCTGGGATTTGGGAATATAAATTCCTAATCCTCTGCCAGGCTGCCTCTGTCCCTGCTCAGGTTAAAATTTGCAGGTTGAGTGGTGCAAACATACATATGCTAAGACATATGGACCGAAGCGATAAGGCTTGTGGGTGCTTTAAGTCCATTACAGTACAGACTGCAGCCATTTAGCCTCGGGCTTTTTGCTGCTGTATTCCTTTTCCCCCCCTCAGCTCCACCAGTATTCGTGTTCAAGAGAGAGTTACGCTACATGTTTGGCAGGATGTGAATGCTTCTTTTAAGCCCCAAAGACCTCTGTGCTTATTTCATCAAACTTCAGGAGGACTGCTTCCATAAAACATGTTCATTTTTATAAGGAACTGAAGCTTTATTTCTGAGAGAGATAAGATGCCTTCTAAACTTTTTTTCTATATATATTGCCTTTCCTAGTAGCATAATCATTCACTTCCATTTGAGTTTCATCCAAGTCCACAGCATACATTCATTAAAAAGTACTTTACCCTTCTACATGTTTTCCCATTGTAGCTTTTCTGAGGCACAGGTGAAACATGTAAGCAAAATTATTTAAAGTAAATCCTTTTTGAACTTTGATTAACTCTGATTAGCCACAATTGAAAAGATGAGGTCAATTTCACTAACCATGACATGTCCTGATTATTGTAAAATCTGTAGTATCAGAAATTTATTTTAATAGGACCAGTGTAACAGCATGAAGTGGGCAAAAAGACCTGAAAAGGAGAAAAATAATGTCGTAAACTAAAGAAACAGATAAAGTTATTGACACATAGCAGTTTGGAAAGAGCTGCAGAGCCATTAGTTCATCCAGCAAGAGAAAACTCAGACGCGCAGCAGCAGGTACCTTTCCAAATAGCTAAGAGAAGATGAAGGTTTTGGAATGACCTAGTCAAAGACTTGTTTTAAATCAGAACAATGTGCTCTGGTATGACATTAAACATGGCACAAAACTATTTCAGCCAATGTAGCGTTGGCAGCAACTAGTAACTTGCCAAGTAAAGCCAAATTGAGAGTTAATTTACAGTTAGAAATTTTGATGGATTTTACTGGGATTAAAATACATCCCAAAGTAGGGCTAATGTGTGAAGTGGAGGGAAAGTTTTTACATGGCATATATATTCTATAGTCTGACACGTCTTAACAAAATCCAGTGCTAAAAACTGTCTTGATAAGTGAACTAGGTGTACCTGTAAAAAGCCCGGCTGTGTGTAATTTACTCTCAGTGTAAATCCAGCAGCTCAGCAAACGTCTTTAAAGCTCTCTGAATCTGGACAGAGAGGCTTTTCTTTGGCAGGCAGAGTGAAGTTTGCCAGAGCCAATGGACAGTAAATAAATTGCTTCTACTTGTATAGCGACTTATTTACAGTACTATAGATCTTATTCATGTGTTTGAAGGGCCCAGTTAAAGTACAGATCTAAATTCAGTCCAGAACTCGTGGCAAGACTTTGAAATTGACGGTCATTCGTTCAGCTTAACTGAGCCTTAAATGTTTGGTAAAGAAGATCTACTATGCACAATCAAATACAATGACGTTTGTGGTTTAAATTGTGGAAAACTTCCAGTGGAGTTGAATAGTTTTGCAACTATTTAAAGAAGATGCGAAGATTTTCTATCAGAGACGGCAACAGTACCAGAACCTAAGAGATTTATGCTCAAGTTTGACATATTTTGAGAAATTAATTGATAAATTATTTGTTGTACCAAAAAAAACTGTGGAAAACGGAGAGGAAATGTGTGTGGAGACAAAGTAGATGTTGGTGCGAATGCAGAACTGGAGGGAGAAGGTAAAAAACGAGAACGGAGGAGGAGGCAGAGGAATGGAAGAGTGTGTGGTGGTAAGCGTTCCCCTTGCTGACCCTGCAGAAGGGGCACCGCTCCTTCCATCTGCGAAAAATAATCCCTCGCAAACACACACTCAGCTATATATGCATGAACACACACCTCACCAAAAAGCCAAACAAATAAAGAAATAAAAAAAAAGGATTAATGATATTCCAAACACACACAATCAGCCAGAACCCATCACTTCTGGTTCCAGACAGGCACGCGTGTGTGTGTGTCACTTTGAGGACCAAAAGTGTCTATGTGCTACTGCAAATCTCTGTTTGCTTCGTTCTGTCTGGGGCACCATATGTTGCCCGCAAATTTGTCTTCACCCCTAAAAAAAAAAAAAAAAAAAAAAAGCCCATCCATATGCATGTTAAACAGCCTTAATTAATACCCCACATACACCCGTACAGTACGGATACACCCACACTTCCTGGGAGAGGTAGTGTGATTTCCAAACCGGCTCCTCGCGAGGCGGAACACTTGAGGAACAAGTTAATTGACATTGACTATTCATATATACACAGCGGGTTTGCTGGGCTGTGGGCAGATGGTGTTTGTAAGCTTCCATTTAAACCAGCAGTCAAAAATCACAAACCATGTTGCTGTGTTCTTCTTCCATAAAGAATCCTCTGTGGGGCCGTTTTGGAAAGTGTGTGCAACCCACCAGATGGATGTGGAGGGATCTGCACGGCCTTGCGAAAGGTGTTCGGCAACCTCGGAGCGCTTCTGTATTTTTGTGACATTGCAAATTTCAACCCGTTTTATGGTTTTCAAAGTTTTTCCCCAATTAAAGCCTAAGAAATGTGGCACGCATTTGTATTCAACCTCCACAAGTCCATATGGTGCAATTACAGCAACAAATTGCATAGTCTATGTTGGGCAATTACAGCAACAAATTGTCCATTCTATGTTGGAAAATAGAACAAGCTCTGTGAGAATGGAGAGAGTATTTCTGAACAGCAATTTTTAAGGATGTTTTCACACCTGATAGTGCGGTAGACTCAATTCGATTCAAATGCAACATTTTGTTGCATTTTCAGCTGGTGCGGTTTGCTTTCATACTGCACTGTCTGAAATGGACCAAAACCTTTGAAAAACTTGTTCTTTTTCTTTGTCTGTGGTAGAAAACTGTTATGGTTTTTTTGTTTTTTTGGTCACACATTTACAATACATTTTTGTCCACTAAGCAAAAAATTTAATGAACTGGAATTCTATACACAAGTCAATTAAAAAAAAAAAAAACGTTAATTGTCCCAGAGAGAAATTGAAAATGTTAAAAATACTAATAAAAGCAAGGGTAATCAGAGTACATGGAAAGCACAGCGTTCAGTAGGATTTATATTTTAATTCAGAAGTGTATAACTTCTCAGACAAACCCAAAACTCTAATGACAACTGAGTCGCTTCGCTCCATTTTTACCTCTGTTGAGCCTTGATGATCCATATTTCTATTTTAAACAGTACATTTTTGGACATATTGCGATACCAAGTCAACACAGAACTAGTATCGCGATACCAATAATAAAATACTAACACCGATACTTAAAACCTAAATATGATAAGTCATCAAACTTCTCTAGCCTTTATGTGTTTTTTTCCTTTGAATTATTTTTGTTAAAACCCAGGTCAGAATTTTGAAAAAGTTTATAGGTGTCTACAAAATACTTAAATCACATGATAAACAGAAACAATAGAAAAACAAAACCAATTTGTGAGAAAACCCACAGCAACATTTTTTTATGTTAGAGTTGAGTAACAACAATACAAAAATGAAACAAAATTCAAAAGGGGAATCTGAATCTAAAGGATCAATCTTGTCACTCTAATATTGACCTGAAACCAGTATCGGTATTTTGGATCGACCCGCCCATCTCTGTTGCATGTTTATATTGCTAACGTCAGGACACAGATGCTATGATGAGTCGTTCTGGGGCTGCATTTAAAATTGCTTTCTCCATCTCCACTCTGACATGGCCGTTTCCCACTGATTGCCCGTAGGACAGCTCCGTGCCTGTGTAATTCACAAGCCTTGACTGGTCTTATTTACATGATTTTGTATTAGACCGTACATTGGATGCCAGAGTCAAAATTTCTTTTTTTTATGTGTTAAAAGTAAAAGAGTGCTTTGATAGTGCTCAGCAACTCCTGGTTGTGTCTGCTGATTAACAATCAGAGACAGACATGCAATAAACATGATGCAAAGGGGAGTTTCTGGTAAAAATGAAAGGATAATGGAGTATATAATATAGGATTTATGAACACTGGTGTCTATCAGCCGTAAAAATTGGCTGTGGTACCTTCAAGTCACACATTTTGTGTCTGATGGGTAGGCTGTCGCCATGGCAACCCAGATTTTGGGGGTATGCAGGGTGATAACAAGGTGGGGACGTGTTTAAAGAGAAGAGGGGGCTGGGATGGGTGTGCTCAGAGGGAGTAAAAATCCTGCTAACATAGAATTTGAAATGTCCCTCTGCCTTCAACAAAAGAAGATACGCTTACATTTCTTGCATCCTCTCAACTCAATTTTTTTTAACACTTCTTTTTAACAACAAAACGGAGCGATTAAAAAAAAAAAAAAAAAGAAAGAAATTCAAACACTGTCAAAATAAAATAAGTCACACAAAAATGCACTATTCGGTTTAAAATAAAACGCAGCCGAATGAATAGAGCAAAATGCAAAGTGAATGCTTTTAGGAGTCGCATACCACATGAAGCCTCAAGCAATTTTTCTTTAAAAGCTTGTATAGGCTCAAATTTTGCCAACGCATGTACAGCGAGTGAGCATTACACAGCAAACGGAAACGAAGCACAACCACAAAAGGAAAACTAAATAAATTACATGACTTGCCAACATGGAAATTGCCTGACAGACTTCTTTAAAGCAGATGCTTTATAACATTCTATTGATTTGCTCTTTGCTTTCTGTTTTCCATCCTACTGTAATGTTGCTGGTCTGTTTGATTTAGTCGTCACTTACACTTTGTGAGAATTAGGGGGAATAAAGTACTTTGTTAGAAACAAACCACATGATATATTTCTCACAAAAGTGAAATCCACTATTCGGAATCTGTTAGAACAGGACTGTGACGTGTTGGCTGTTAATCCAAACCCCGAATATGAAGGCGAGGGTTTTGAGTCTGACACCACGAGTCCATGTCAACTCACACATTTACCTACACATGACACAATGAGACTCTTATTTTGGTGACACAAGATTGGTTGGCAAGAAACAACCGAAGCTTATGCTGATGTTCACCATCTCTCAGCATTCAGCTTGAATGAACCACAAATCTGGAACAAACTTCCAGAAAACCGCAGAACTGCTGAAACACAGAGTTCCTTTAAGTCAATGCTAAAAACCAACCAGTTGAACATGATTCAACGTGTCTGATTTGCATTTGATTGCTTTTGATTGTTTATTGTTTGCGTTACAATTGGTGACGATATGATGCTTTATGGTGTAAAGTGTCTTGATGCTTAAACTTAACTTGATTCTACCTTAATTTGCAGAAAAAAAAAACCACATGAAAAATATGAGTTGCGCAAATGCCAACACAAGGCACGGTGAGTTTCTGAAAAGTAACGTTGATTAAATCAGACATATCAACAATGACAACAACCCAATGAGGAAAATACAAGTTCTGTGTGAAGCTTTAGCCTTTAAATGGTTCTGTGTAGTTTTCTGGACAAATACCTCTCAGTCCCCAATTTTGTCAAGACATTTGGTCTTCATTATGGTGCAAAGCTCACAAACACACACACACACACACACACACACACACACACACACACACACACCCACACACACACACGGTGTTCTCAATCTTCTCAGTGAGTCAAGGCAGATACTATCTCAGTCTTGGCAATCAACTTGTCACCCCAGCCATCCTATGAACTCTGCGCACACGCACACAAAGAGGCCAGCTAATCAGGAAGTAGTCAGCGGGCCGGCGTGCATGAAGCCCGCTCGATAGGAAGTTACAACCATGTCACAGGAAATAGGATGTGTCTTTTCTCCGGACTGCAGGATCCCTGCGATTAGGGCGAGCAGATGGAGCTGTCTCGACGCATTACAAGTACACCTGCGCGCGCAAACAGCAAACACTCACGCACGGGCCACATGCAAACAGACGCATTGAGCGAAGAGGACAGGGGATGGAGTTACGACATGAATCAGCCAACACACACAAGAAGACGTGCTAAATGTTAGTTTTATTAGGGAAGGTAACTCCGTCCTGTTGGTTTGTTTGGAGCAAGTGCAAGATAAATCCCCGTGGTTTCCGACAGAGAGCTGGTGGAGTGCAACCAGCAAGCATACAAGAACACAAAATCCTGATTGAAGGGAAGTGAGACAAAAAAAAAAAACGTTTCCTGTAAAGATAAGTTGTTATACTGAATTGTTTTCTTGCACAGATGTCTACCTTCATAATTAGGATTGTGACTATTTGTCTGCAGTTTTAGTTTTCCACAACACATTTAATCTATTTTAACTGTTTATGATCTTTCAATAATGGCCTTCTTGTTGGTATTCTTCCATGGAGGCCAAAACTGTGGCATGCTTGACCGATTATAATATATATTTATGGTGTTGAAAGATTAGTATTTGATCTTTGCATTTTCTCCAGAGTCACATTGAGCCTCTTGGCAGTTTCTCTTTTTGTGTGGTTTGTTTAAAGTTTGCGATATATAACATCTCCATTGGACTGTTTGTGTTCCTACATTCTGCTGATACTGTTTGTTCGCTAATGCTCTCAGACAATCTGTGGTCTTCATAAAACATATATGTATCAACACTAAGAATAAATTACAAGTAATTTCTCCAGGTTTCACCAACTCAAATGTAAGACCTTTTAAGGCCATTAAATGAAATTTAAAACCTGTATCTCTACAGAAATGTATGAACGTCATCCAGCCAACTGCCAATACATTTGCACTTACCCACAATAGATGCAAAAAAAGCCAGCCGGCTAGCGAGCAGGGGTATACAAGCAGCTAGTTATTGGTTAGTTTAACTAGCCAATACCTCGAAATACCTCGAGTCACAGAATGCAAAGAAATCTGAGTGTGACTTTTACATGACAGAAAAGTGCTACAAGAAAAAAATATTACAAATACATAAAATAGTCCTGCCAAAACAAAATGTAAAACCTGCATTTAACATATTTAAGGCCAATGTGTTTTCTTTTAAGATACTTTTAGGCCTTAATTTTAAATGCATAACTTTAATACTTTTCAAAGGATGCAGGGACTCCTTGGGTAGTATCAGAAAGATGGATTTTATTAAGGGGTATCAGAGTAAAACTGGCTTAATTTTCCTTCCATTTCACACCTCGGCCATACTTTGTGTTGGTCTGTTACAAACAATTCCAATAAAGTACATTAAGATTGTGGTTCAGATGTGATAAAATGTGGAAAAACTTCAAGGCGAATTAATACTTTTGCTTGTGTGACAGCAAGACATGACCACACTTTGTGATCTCAATCATCCACTTTTATCTTACTTTAAGGTTTCGAAAGACACTATTAGTTTTCATTAGTCTGCCAGAGAAGCGTTTCTCGCTTTTCCCTTTGGCCAAAAATAAACACTGCAGATATTCAAAGAGCTTCTGAGTAATCAAATCAAAAAAAAAAAAAAAAAAACTTCTATATTCTCCGATTTGATGAAATGCCTTTGAACTGCACTCTTAATCATATCAAAGCTGGACGACTCAGCTCGACAAATCCACAAACCAGTACGTCGGTCTGAGCCTACCTAGTGTACAAACAAGATATTCCCCTAAGAGCCATTTAGTAGCATTAGTGGAAATCTGATTAGCGCTCATCAGATTAGTATGCCAAAGATAATACTGCATGCAGCCGTGTAAATCTAAACAAGCAGCAAGGTGGAAGCTGATGTAGGTTTTTTTAAAAAAAAACAAAACATGCAAGTCTCCAGGGTAGGCAATGGTAGAAGATAAACATCTGAGGGGTCGTAAAAAGGTCAAGAAATCAGTGGTCAAAGAGAGAAAGGCAGGAAAACTGACGGAGACAAACAATCCAAAGAGAGAAAGTGATGCCACGCCATTGCAGCATGTCCTGTTGACGTCCCTCCCGTCTCGTTGCGGGGCCTTTGCTTTATTTAGACTTCGAGCAGTCTCTTCCTGTGACTTGCTCCGAACCGTGACACAATGTCTCCTTGGGAGAGCGTGTGGGAATCGGGCGAGAACGCCACACTCTCCTGCATGAAACGCTCAGCTGCTCGACTTCTTCGCCAGCCTCCACTTACCAGGAGCTTCTGATTGAAAATCTCACGACACAGGCAGCGTCCTCTCATTTGTACGCCCTCATGTTTACGGACCAAGAAAGAAAAAAAAAAAAAAAAAAAAACTTCTGGTGTTTTACATTAGAGATATTTATAGATTAAACCCAACATTTAGATTCATGAGTTACATCAAAGGAAGGGAAGCTAATTATTAAGCTTATTAGCAAGCTATGGCAAAGGAATGTCGAAGAGAAGAGATGTGTTTATAATTGACCAACATAAGTCAGATGCATGGACAAATCGAGTCATCTGTACGACGAATCCCTGCTCTGTCCTTGTATAATTAGTGTGCAGGTATCTGGTTGTAGCTGAGTGATAATGAAGGGAGCTTGTTACACGCCTGGAGAGACACTTAAGAGGTGTTAGGGCTTTCATTAGGCTTTGGTTAAAGGGATTCTTAGCTATGCTGGCAGCTGTTAATTGCTGCTCAGGAGGACTAAGACTGTGTAAGACTACAGTGTAAAGCTTCGTGTGTGTGGGCGGCGAGCAACAAAATGTATTCAAGTTGAACCTACTGTCAAAGGGCCAAACAAACTTCTGGGTCCCAGCTGTTCCTTATTTAAGGCAGCAGTCGGCCAAAGCTAAAAACATATGCAGCCTAATGATCCAGGCCCTTTTTAAATGACCATATAGAGTATAATAACACTGTGTTTGAGCAAATGTTTGCTTTAGGAACAGACGTCTGAAACCGTGTTATTTCTTCGTCTTCTTGAAACGTCCACAGACAGTTATTCCCACCGTTTTCCCTAATATATAATACTTAGAAAATTATGTAAACACATACAGTGATGGAAAAATTTCCACATCTGTCAATGAGCTCACTGGGACAAAAAAAAGTGGAGCACATCTGTGCTGCTTCCACAGGATATAAAGGGCAACTGTACTTGATTAGCAGTACATTAATTGATAATCAACTCCATGACATGGTAATGGCCTGTACCTGTATAGCCAAAAGCGCGTCACACTACAATTAACCAGTCACACGCACATTCATATGTTGATGGTGGGAAGCTACTTCATAGTAGCCAAAGCTTCCCTACAGGTAAGAAGGTGAAGTGTTTCAAGGACACAGCAACAGAAGCGGAAGGAGCGCAGATCAAACTGGCAACCCACCGACTGCCAGGACAAACTCCTACCACCATCGTCCCAAAGCTGGAGTTCTGCCAGTTTGCTCCAGCAATGCAAAGACACTGGAAGGAAAGACACTGTCAGCGTTCGTGGACAAATGTTGCCTATCAATCAAGTAAGGGTTACAACACCATTTACAAAGTATTTGTAACCTGTATAAGATTACATAAAAGTGGAAAATATTTAAGGCAGTTGTCAATCTTCCCAGAAGTGGGCACCCCACTGAGTTCATCCCACAAATGGGAAAGAAGTAAAGAGATTCTTCAAGGATCACTATTAGAAAACTGCAAGCAAAACATATCAGTTTCTTTTCTGAGTTAATTTCAGTCTCCATCTTGCTTCGGCTTCAAAAGTCCAACATTTTGTCTGTTGGCTTTGAACAGCCATCAGGTGCAACACCTACTAGTCTGTCCCATTGTTGTCCCAGTAATGGTACAACAATTCCTGTATTAACCCAGAATGCCCTGTGGTATAGTCTCTGGTCCGGTTGGTGTTTTTATATGCATTCGAAATGTGCAATTCGACCGAACTGAGACCTACGTGTTTAAGCGGACCGGAGTTAAGTCTGATTGCAGAATCATACCTCAAAAAAGAATCTGACTTTCATTAATAGTGTACAAACTAGAAGTTGATGAGGGCAGACTAGACCGGTCTGTTCTTAATATGCCCTAAATATCTGGCAACAATTTTAGTTATCTTTGAAATTTGAGACTTTTTTTCAACACTGTTTCACGTATGTTCGGACATTGACGAGCTTCTGTGAGTAAAATACACCAAACTCTATTTTAGGGAAACCCAGTATGGTCGATAGAACCCCCATGGTAGGGCTACCATACGAGGAACAAATCAAATACTCCAGACGTTTTGCACTTTGGGCATCAAATTTTCTGTTTTCTTTTGACACTTTAAAGAGAATAATGATATTTTTAACGAATGCGGTTAAAATCTGCTGCATCCTACACATCTTGGAGCGACAATATGTAAAACGACACTTAATCAGAGTCATACAGCGCGTCCAGGCATACATAAAGAGATATAAATACATATGCAGACGAGAGGAGTTCACACAAACACGTAATCTGTCAACGAGACGCAGTAACTGCGAATGTGCTGACTGTGCAGCGGCGCCGTGACCCAGTGCCTCTGACTCACAGCAGCACCGCATGAATGCGCACACACACCAGCGCGCGCGCTCTCTCGTCGCGTCGTGGGGACGGCTGAGATAAGGCGGCGTGCGTTTGTGCAGCTTCACCAGCCACTTAATCCCCGTCAGCCACAGGAGGAGGGGTGCGCCCAGGGTGCGGGTGAGGCGAGAAGGAACGAGGGACAGAGAGAGCCCCCCCTCCCCTGCTGATGATTTCAGTAGCAGCCTTATCTCGCCGGGCTTTGTTTTGGGCACAGGAGGTTTTATCAGCGGCAAACATTCAGGAAGACGAGTACGCAGCCCTGGTTCAACCTCTGGGGAGCGACTTTGAGTGGATCCAGACGGTGCTTCTGTGAAGTAAACTATTTCTGTTACATCCCCCACAGTTCATCACTGTTCCCTCCCTCTGTCTCTCTCTCTCTCTTTCTCAAACACACATACAGATCATTAAGTGCCTCCCACTCCAGATTGTGCCCTCCCTCCCTCTGCCTCTTTCTAGACCAGTTTCTCTCACTGCTCTCCGTCTATGTCACCTCGGTTCACCTCAAACTCTGGCTCCGTATCCTCATTTCAACTCGTAGCAACACTCAAGTCCACAGGAGGAAGAAAGGGAGGGAGAGAGTTAAAAGAACAACGATCGGGGAGTCAAAAGAAAAAAAAAAAAGAAAAAAAGATGAGGGTAGGTAAGGGTGGGATGGGAAGAAGGAAGGCGGCAGGAAGAGGAGGGGAGGGGAAAAGGAGAAGAGGGAAACGGGGACAGCAGGGTTCAAACCGGTCCAGAGTGACTGAAAAGAGACATAGAGAGAGAAAAGCTACGATGCAGACAGAGATAAGGAGATGTTTACACTGAGTGCTGTGGTCAAACACTATTAATCAAGAAGTGCACACAGTTTTACTTTGTGCTTAAAGAAAGAGGGCTGGTTGGAAAATTGAACAGCGTAGGGGGGAAGAGGAGAAGAGAGAGAAAATGCGGAGAGCCAAAAGATTTGCTGCTTGCGAACTGCAAGGGGTGACCTGAGGATACACTCCACCGTCACGTGGTTCTGCTGGCAGCTGCAGAGTCAGGCTGCTTTATATGCAGGACGCCGGCGAGAGTCACTGCAGCATGGCTGAGCAGCGCAGCGTCTCCCTGCGATCATAAAGAAGAGTCCAAAACATCACGTACTTGCAACGGGGTTTAGTCATCACAGGTGGAGGTTTCAGGTTGGGACAGAAGTTAACAATAATAGTAATAATAGTAATAATAGTATGTTATTATTGTGTTTTTTAATGGGTCTATATTGTTTTATATATATATAATAATAATAAGCTGTATTTCTCTCTAATTTCACAAAACCAAACTAGCATCCTTAGCCCTAAATTTCTGGAGTACAACTTACACTGTTTATCACCTTGGTAGCAACATCTTCCCTATTGTGAAGCAACATGATGGGGGTATCATGCTGTGGGGATGCTATGGGACTATTCGACGTTAGAGATGCAAATCTTTCAGCGTCTAGCGATTCAATTGGATTCAGCTTTTTAATGCCACGATTCCATTCAGAAACTATTTTTACTTCAGAAACCAACCGTTCTATTCAGACGGTCTACAAATTTTGTTTAAGTTACGTGACTTAGAGCAGAGTTAAAAAATAGTAAATGTATTTAAAACAATTATAGAAGATTCCATCTGTTAATACATGTCTGTGTCTAAAGCTCTGTAACTTCAATTACCAGTGTTATTAACACTTCCTGGCCTTTTTTATTATGAAAAAGAACAAAGAAATATGTTACAAAAAATGAAGCAGACTAAAATCTACTGCTGAGCATTTTCATGTCCTAGAACTAGGAATTGTGATTCTCTATAAAAAAAAAAAAAAAAAATGTTTTTCTGCATTTCTATTCCGCATGCATTCAGTTTTTATGCTCCGCTAATCTGGAACAAACTTCCAGAAAACTGCAAAACTGCCAAAACATGGAGTTCTTTTGAACCAAGGCTAAAAATGCCTCTCTCTGGAGCTGCCTTTGATTAACCGTAAATGCAACATTGAGTCATTCTACTATTTTGCCACCGCAGTGTAACGTTTCTTTGTTTATTGTGTTACGCTTTTATCATATAAAACACTTCAAGCTACCTTATGGCTGGATTATGTTCTGCAAAAACACTTGACCCTCTGCCCTGAAGCTTGGCGGCTTAGATATTCCTGGAGTGGGGATGTTTGTCACTATATAGTGTTTAATTAATTGGAGGTCAATAAACTCTATAACTTATTCTTAATTATATCAGCCTGGCTACGACACAGAGAAAGAGTACCGTTCAAGATGGATGGTATTATCAGCTTGTCAGGTGAATAAACAACAGGAGTGGGACAGACTAAGTCGCTCTGATAAAAAGAAGCTTCTGAATGTTTCTGCAACACTGGCTGCTGTCTTGTTTTTGTTACTACCAGATGGATAACTTCCCCACAGAGCAGCTGTCACCTGTTTTACTGTGTGTTTCTTTACACATAAGACTCTCTGGTGCTACTAGCTGGCAGCCTGAGTGGGGAGCAAAAGTGTCTCGGCAAGAGAGACACTTTTGTAAGAAACAAGTAAGAAACAAGTTAAACCTCCCCTTGAACAAGAGAAATGGTGAGGAAAGAATTTGAACTACATCTTAGCCAATGATCATTGCAACAGCAGCAATCTGGCAGAAAATAAAAGTTCAGCTTGAGTCTTAAACTGTTGGACATTTATTAGAAAAAGGGAAGCAGGTGTGCGGCGAAAGATAAGAGAAATGTAAACTTAGAAACAAAATATGGGAGAGGAAAACAAAAGGCGTCCAGATGCTGGCGAAACAGGTGGAGAAATGTGTCCGACCCAATCAAAATGCGTCTCTCAACACAGTCACCATCACGACGCAAAGCGTCATTTTGCACAAACGCAGACATCCTTGTTCTGCTGAACTGTTTTCGGCTCATCCGCGGTGGTCTCAGAAACACTTCTGCTGCACGTTCACTGTCACAGTGCGTACAAAGCGCTCTGGCTTCACAGGATCCCGTCCTTATTTTTAGCTGGCTGATGAAATGTTGATGCAACAACTCGCATTTGAGCGCTGAGGAGTGGGAGTGGTGTGAGTTGGCACTGACTGGCCTTTCTGAAAGTCACAGCATCATCAGTGTTGCTTGAAAATAAAAAAAAAAGTCTTCACTTGACGAGAAGCACACTTTCAACCCTCTTTTAATACATGTGAGATGGATGATTATGAGTCTTCCTTCAGGTCAGAGACATGGGTAAAGCAAAAATGTCCTTGTAGAAGAGGATGGCGCGAAGGACTAAGAATAAAAACAATGGATAGAAACTAAATGGAGCACTCAATAAGCGTCTTGAATTTTCAACTGCATGAGATTTTATCCAGACTTCATTTGTTGGTCATGTTTCTCACCGTTTGAAGACAAAAACAGAGACATTTGCTCTGTGCAACACAGCAGCAGTCACACAACCACAAACGGATGCTTTATAAATGGGAACAACAGATGGTGCGGCGTTTCTTGGAGGTTGACATGGACACGATCTGCAGACTTGTCAGAAATTTGAAAGCCGATTCAGAACAAGCAGTGCAGAAAGAACGGAGGTCCAGTCATCGCCAAGTAAGTTTTGCATCGCAGCTGACTGCACTCTCTCTATTGGGCAGAAACACGAGATGCAAGTAAACATAACACGCATTTAGCGTTCAGAAGTGTTCAGATGATTTTCCTTCCTTCCAGCAGTAGAAAGAGGCCAAGTCGATGGTGAAGTCTGAGTGTGTAGGATCTTTGGTTAAGCCTGAAATATCCAAAGAATTGTTTGGCAAATTGCTGTCTCAGATTGTTGAGTATGGGATAAAAGGAATGCAGCAATTTGGCATAGTTTGGTTTGTCCATACATCTTCAAGCTGGATTTGGCTGAAAAAAGTATCACGATATGAGCATGTCACATCAGTCGAGATTGGTAATTATTGATTAGTTTGCATTTGGTATAATTCAGATTTTTTTGGACGTGTCCTTATGGTATAAGTATTGCAACACTGAGCATATCATCCGACCATGAAGCTTTTCCTCAGCAGGGAGAGAGAAACTGGTCAGAGTTGCAAAGACTGTTCATCAAATCTGACAGGAGACTGACTTTTAGCCAAGATGAACAAAAGGCGTGAAGTGCCAACTAGAGTAACTGAATGTGTACGACACCCTTTTTTGAGTAAATAATTACTGTTTTTCACGTTACAACAAAGTGCTACGTTGTGTTGATCTATCACATACTATCCCTCATTAAATTGTGGCGAAATGCAGAAAAGGCTCAAGGGAGTATCATCGGATTTTTTGGAAGGAACCGTAAATCTTTAACTATTGGTGGAAAAAATGGGCCTGGTAAATGTTGTTCTTTGCAAAACAATTAGCATGACTGCACAACACAGGAACCGTTTCTGGCATGCCAATTCTTTGCCTAAGTGCAGAACCACAGCCCTCCTCCGGTGTTTGAAGGCAAACGGCAGCCAAACGTTCAGCCTCAATTTGTCCGTTTATGTTCAGAGCTGAATTTGATCGCTATTTTTTATTATTATTATTCAAAAAAACTGTAAATTCACCACATCCAACCACTTTGTGTCACCTATTTAAATCCAAGACAGGACATAAGTGTACAGCTTGATTGTGTGTGTGTGTGTGTATGTGGGCGTGGTTGCTGCTGTCTCATACTCACACACTTCTTTTCATTTTCACACACTCAGCAGTCGTCCCTCCCCACGTCTCTGTCTGTCTGTCTGGAAGGGGAAAAAAAAGGTCTGTTTCCACGGCGACTTGTTACCATGACGACAACCACCCCATCCTTATCCCTATTTCTTCTATTAAGCCTCCTGCCTCAATGATGCACCCCATCCATGCGAAGCCCCACCTCCATTTCCTCATTCCACATCGTCTGTCATCTCACCCCATTTACACCCCGCCAAGCCCCATCATCCCCCCTTTCTGTTTCACACTCCATCTCCACGTCTCCTCCTGGATCCTCAAGAGGGCAAAAGCAGAGGAGGTAGAGTGGGTTGAGGGGACAGGGGGACCGTCCCTGACACCATCCTCCTCCTCCTCTCAAACTCCTGAAGGTAATGAGGGAGGAGAGCGGAGGGGTTGCAGGAGATGGATGGAAAAGATGGAGAGCGCCGCAAAAGGTGGATGTCGGATTCCCCTCCTGGCGCGCCGCTGTTACAGTGACCCTATTTTCCCATCCGCCAAACAAGCCAGGAAAAAAGGTGGGCCTTGTGCCTGAAAACACAGACACACACACACACACACACACACCCGGCAGCGAGAGACTCGTGGCGCAACGGTAGCTGCGGGGCACACATCTGCTGGAACCGCGGGGCCGGCGGACATGTGTCGGGGAAGGGAAGATGAATCAGGTCGCACAACACCGCCTAATGATCTCTGAGGGAATCGGATGGAGGGGAGGGGGGGGCCACAGCAAATATCTTTCATGTCCGTGTCATTAACCTGGGGACCGAATGGGTGTGTGCGCGTGCGAGCATGTGTCGAAGGGAGTTAAGGCAACTTATCATCAGGCTCAGGTGCGACACCCCACCTCCCTTGCCATCAGACATGCACACATACGCGGGGAACCATGGGATTTTCCTCCCCTCAACCAGATGATGGGAGCAGATAAAGAGAAAGTGGGCCAAACAAACACAGCCGCTGCTGAGTGCGGATATATTAGACAGAAAGAAACTATATAAACACAGAAGAGCACAGGCGTTCCACATGACACGGTCCCCAACACAATGACAGGATGGGATATCCTGTTTTTGTTGTTCTTTCAACTGCAGACCCCCTCAAGGAATGAAGGAATAACAAAATAAGACGTGGTCCTGGCTCTGAGCGCACACATTCGCACAGAATTAAGAAGAAGGAGCGGTTTAGAAAGAAACAAAAAAATTAAAAAAATACTCAAGACCACCGACGTCTGCCAAAGCACACCCCCATCTGTCTGCGTCCCGTCCCATCCATCCAAAGACAACAGAAAAGGGTTTTCCAAGAAACGGCAGAATGCGAAAGAGACGGGAGACGGGAGTCGTGGAAAGAACAGCGGTGCGTGCTGAAAACACCAGCGATTAAATATAGCTTCGGGGAACAGGTTGCTGGTGTCTTTGGGTGCATGAGTTGGGTTAGATTTTCTGTGACTGTAACTCCAGTCAGCTGCATCACCCCACTGTTAAGGGGGCCAAGTCAAATTTGCAGCCAGCTGACGTCCAGACTCTCGCAAGAGAAATGTTTGCCAAGTTAAGTGCCCTCTACAAAATATTCAAACATCTGTCACGTTTCAGTCCCAATATTCAATGAACTCTATTTAGATTTTAAGGGAGCAGTATTCACACCAGCCTTGCTTTAATCAAACTCTAATTACTGGAAAGTCCAGTTTGTTTTTGGAGGTGCGAACGTGCAATCGAACCGCCTTGCAGACCAACAAAGTGAACTCTGGTCTGTCTAAAACACTCGGTCTCAGTTCGATTGAAGTGAACCCTGGCGTGATTTTAATATGTGAACACCAAGTGGGAAGGAGACCACTCCAAAAGCAGGAAGTGGACTAAAACAGAGGGAATTCTGGGTAAATTTAACCAAAAGCATTGCATGAGATTGATTTAGCCCCCCCGACTATAATTTAAGAAGGATACAAATCTGATCCTGGAGGCTATTAATTTTTCTAAAAATAATTATTTAAAAAAATCACAAACGAAAACTTTAGGTACAACACAGGTTTTGTGTTGTTGTTTTGTTTTTTATCTTACAAGGACTTTTGACTGGATGACAGTGGCCCTCCTGTCAGTATCAACACCATTGTATTAGAGGCTGCATCAAACTTATGAAAAGACAACATTACTAAAAAATACAGATAGAAGAAAATGGTTTACATATTAGAATATTTGTGTGGGAATCAGCAAAATTATTTGGATGCTTTGAAAAGACGGTTTCTAAATGTGCAGAGCTAATATAATGTCACTAAAGGTGGTCTTAAAGCAGCACCTTTACCTGTTTTAGGACCATGCCACAGACCATGCCATATTTTTCACATTTTAATTTATAAGACGTTTTTTTAGAACTATAAATCTAGATTTGTTTTTGCGTCACAGTTTGTGGTTTTTGTTGGACTGCCACACAGCATCCCTCTGAAATACGGTGAGGTTTGTTGTTGTTCTGTGACAAAATAGAAAGGAAGCTGCACTTTTGCAGGGTACTGTACACCTGAGGCAGTCCAAACAGTCCACAGCAAAAAGGAAGCTTTTAAATTATGAATCTTAACCCACATGACATATTTTTTTTTATTAATATAATAGTCCCTGACGTTTTCTTTTCTGGTTAGAACAAACACCGGACTGCAGGAATGGGAATGGTAAAATCATCCATCTGTGGCTGAGAAAGGGAACGGCGCATTAGAGAAGCAAACGTGCCAGCACATGTGGATGAGATCAAGTTTTTTAAGCTAATTTACAGACATAACACACGCTTCATTGGTCCCATTTCCTTGCCTGACATAGCTCTGCCAAATCATTGTGTAAACTGACATATTTCTCTCATTTGTCAGCCACTTGAAAGCCTGAATCATACATCTATATGTCAAACTAAATTCAGAAAAAAAACAAAAAAAAAAAAAAAAACACAGTCTGCGTTCATGTCTACTGCTTTAAGGTACTTATAAAATCTAAAGTGTGGGTTCAGAATTACCAGCTGGAAAAAGGATGTAAGAGCTCCTTTCATGCACATCTTCAGTGACGGCGATAAAGAAAGCCCCGAGGGATTTAAACTGCCATCTTTTGCATTGACTCTGTGATTTAATAACATGATGGGCAGAAGGAAGAATGTAAAGGTGCAGATAAAGCCGTTGCATAATACGCAAAGAAAATCTTGATTTTCTGTTTTATTTTTCCCCATAATCTGACAATTTACGCTATCGATGATGTTTTAATGTCAAGATAATGCAAAAGATAAATAAATACATAATCCAAAATTTCAGGTGGCATCTGATCAGGATGCCTTCTATGGTCCTCAGTTTGAAGGTTTTCCATGCATATTCCAATGGAAAGTGATACCTGGTAGACCCAGAGCTCGCTATAGAGACTGTAGCTCAGAGTTGGGCCGTAACTAGTTATATGTACATAGTTATGTTTACTGGAGTAACTTTTTCAGATTTCTCTACTGGCTGAAGGACAAGCTTGTTTCAACTAAAACTTCACCAGACAGACACACACCTGCAGGTTTTGTACATGTAACGCACCAAAAGGATGGCTGGATGGAAAGAGAGGGGGATGGATACTCTAAAGTTTAGTTAAAGTCAAACTGGAGCCCTCTGGTAGTCGTCAGAAGTTCTAAATTCAAACAATCCCTCGAGACCCGGTTTGCACCATCGTACCTGGCAATCCTCCGTTTCAAGGAGAAAGTCCGCTGGTAGCACTGGAGGACTGGGCAAGCACGGGTCATCCAATTTATGAGAACCAGGTGTTTTATTTATGTCCAAACCTTGACATGAATTAGGTATTTCTGCCTGAAATATTTAAAACAATTCTTAAAGAAAACGCAATAAACCTGCAGGAACTAAATTACCTGGATTACAGTGATCCTGAACCTCGGGCCATTCCCTCCACCCCCATTTAGTAATCCCGCTGTGTGCCGCTTTCACATTCAGCACGCCGGACAGAATGTTATTTGTCCTTGTATCTGCGTGACGTGAATGTACAGTAAGGAGTGTGATGTTTTAGAAGATGTTTACGACGGCCGATGCTTTTCAGTCGTAACGTCGTTGTGCGTTTCTGTCGGCACCTCAGCTGACCTGAGGTGCCGACAGATCAGGCCACAGCGTGAATCATCCTCCAGGGAGTTTGCCATGATCTGCTCTGCTGTCATCCAGGCAATGTTTACATAATTATTTTCATGAATACATTAAAGCTGTCCTCCTTGTTCTCACTCGGCACAGTCGTCCAGACTCTTCTCACCTCAAACCAAACAGCCTGCAGGCTTGGCCAATAATGGACAGACAATTTTCTTTTTCTTTTTTTTTTTTTTTTTTATGCAAACAAGCATTAATTAGTGTTCAAAGAAGCAATAAGCAGGGTATATTAACGCTCTATGTATCTGGAAAAGTTTATTTGATTAAAGTTTTTTCCTTTTTCCCACTAATTTCAGTAATCTCAACTAGAAACTAGAGATCAGGAACAAAACATGGGTGTGGGCTCAAACCTGAACATTCAGAGTCACATAACGACAGTTATGAAGTCTTTTATTACCTTAAGAGCATCACCAGGATTAGAGGACTAATGTCACAACAAGATCTAGAGAAACTTATCCACGTCTTTATCTTTAGTCACACTGATTCTGGCAGCAGCGTCTTCACAGGTTTGCCTAACAAAAAAAAATAAAAATAAAAATCAATCAAACAGCTGCAGCTGATCCAGAATGCTGCAGAACTAAAATAGGAAGATAAAGAACATCACCTACACTGGTGCTCAGAGAACAGAATTTAAAATGCTGTTGTTAGTTTATAAATCATAGTTTAGCACCACAGCACATTAAAGATCTGCTGTTGTTGCATCAACCTTCCAGACACCTCAGGTCTTCTGGTTCTGCTCTGCATGATGTAATTTATTATTTGCTTGATAATACTGAAGATATTTGACAAAATACAATGCTTGTTTGCTTGTTTCACGTTACTGAAATGTGCTGCACAAATAGACTTGACTTAATTTCCTCATCCTGACACAAACAGGGAGTGACAGACGGCTCTTGTGCAGTGACAAAGTAAAAAGCGGGAAGGGTTCGAGTTTCCTGTCTCGTCTAACCTCCTGTATCACTCACATGTAAACAGCCTTTCATGTGTCCAACAGCTGGTCACACAGCCCCACCCCCCCAAGTGACTTTGCAGCTTTAAAGACTTTTAAAGTGCGAGCAGGATCGCTGTAAGTACGACTCAACAACCAGCCGTGGGATGGTAGTTAAACTCCGGGCCATTTCTGAAGGGGAAACGGCTGGTTTTTTTCCACCCGTTCTGCTGCTTCAGCTGCCAGCCAATCAGAGAGCAGCAGCAAACACCAGCGCCAGGGGGCCGGGGGTCGGCGAGAGGCAAAGCATGCTGGGAGGGAAATGAGGGGCATTGTGGGATGGATGTTCCAGCAGGGCGGAGGGGTTGCTGGCGCTCCGCACCGACCTTGTATCCCGCTGAGAAACGCGGGTTATGGATTAGGCCTGATGGATGGCGATGGAGGCGGGGTGGAGGAGCCCTGCTGAGGCGGAGAGAGGGAGGACGGAGGAAACAGCTGGGACAGGCGCAGGGGGGAGTGTTGGGGATGGAGGTAGGCAAGCAGGGAGGTGAAGCGCGCCAGAAATCTGTCCAAACTTCCTGGAGATGCAAAACACAAACAAACATGGTCGGACAGCTCTGGGGGCGGAGGTGAGGGGAAGTTTTAACATGGGAGCGGGACGAGGTGAGGTGGGAAGGCAGCGTGTGATTCAATGTGGGAAAACAAGAAAGAAACAGGGAGGAAAAAACGGAGAATACAATCAAAATACGTGTAGCCACAGTGGTGCAGTTTGGTCAGCTCCGACTTTCATAGTCAGAACTCCATCTCCCAAGCAAAGAAATTGGAAAATTGGATTTGAACACACCACTAGCCTTTTAGCTAAGTAGTACAGATCTGTTCAATAAATTAGATTATAATTTAAAAGTCTACATATTGAGGAACTTAGAACCTTAAGTGAAACACATTATATCGGTTCAAACATCTATTTATCCATAAACTAAAGCCTTTATTTCTGTTAATTGTTATAATTTTCCACTTACAGTTAATGAAAACGTCACATTTTAAACTACAATGTTTTTGATGGAGTATTAGGGCCACACTAAGAAAATGAACAACAACAAAAAAAAATCAAAATACGAGAATAAAGTCACAACACTGACTTTATTCTTGTATTATTACTGAGACTTTTTACACATTGTTTAGGCTTTGTTCCCTTATGACTATATTCTCATAATATTATCGTAATTTGATTTGTTATTAGTGTGGCCCTGATATGCCGTCGCAGAATATTACATCAGACCAATAAGAATAGATTTTTAATAACAGAAATGTTTAGTTTCTGAAAAGTATGTTTAACGCTTGCTTAAAAGTTATTTTCAAAAGGTACTTTTTATCCGACTCACGTGGGCGTATATTTTAAATCATTGAATGACTGTAGTTAGCAAAGGTCAGAGCTAATTATGTTCAGCATTATTTGATAAAAGAACTTATCATAAAGTCAGAAAATGCAACATTTTATAAAGCGCCACGTATTGTGTGAGAATTTTGCATTCCAAACTGAGTTTGTTATTAATTCCTGTACAGTGAGGCTGAAAGCAAGTTGTCATTCTGGAGGAATTCAGTTTTAAGGAGTTGCATTTATTTTCCAGCAAGACAACGACCAGAAGAATCCGAATAAAGCAACACAGAAATGGATTACGATAACAAGGCGGATGTTCTAAAGTGGCCCAGTCAAAGGCCAGACCTCAATCCCATAGAGACTGTGTGGCGGAACCGTGGTAGAAAACAGGAGTTTAAAACCAATCCCCCCCCCCACACACACACAACCTGCCAGAGCTGGAACAGCTTTGCAAAGAAGAATGAAGTAAAATTGCAGCATCCAGATGTGCAAATCTGACTCAAACGTAACCACACAGACCCCCTGCTGGGCCAAAAGTGCATCTGATAATTACTGGCATGAAGGGGGTGAATAGTTACAGTCACTAATTTAATGTTACATATTTGTATTTTCTGCCAAAAAGAAAAAAGAAAATATCCAAACTCTGTTGATTATAATTAATTTGTGAAAGTACTAAAAAGGATAAAACATCCAAAGAGGCAAATATTTTTTTATAAGCGCCGCATGTCCCAGAGGAGTTTCAATCCAGTGTAAGGGTGTATTCATGAGTCTAGTCGGGAGAAATGGCTTGTGGTTTTCTACCAAAGACAAAAGAGAAAAGCCTCAACTGCTAAAATATGACGCTGCTCCACTTTTGTTTACATTTTGTGAGGAAGTAAGTTGCGTTGAGTGTCTTTTTTTGGTGTTATTGTGTCATTTCCTTCAGTAATTTTGGTGCAGCGCCACAACAGGCGAGAGGGGGAACAGTCTACCTACCGGACTATTAAGGTGTGAAAACACTCCAAATTAGCTGATGAAAATAAAAAGAGTGTATTGCAAAGGTTCTCGCAGGTTTAATGACTCTAAGTGGTTGTGCCGCAAATGGAGACACACAAGAGGCATGAGAAGAGCTGGGAGTCGGAAAAGGAGTCAAAAGAACATTTTTCACTGTTTGTCTGAAAACAGAACCTAACCAACAAGGAGACGCTGCTTTTTTCTCACAAATAAATAATACCGTCGTAACTTTTCAACTAAATATTCTTCCATTTCTCATCCATATGGCAGTTCGTATGTACAGATTAAACCCACATCATGTCAATAGGGTCAGGTCCCATTTTATATATACAGATATATCCATCCACCATAATTGATCATTCCCTGCCTCCCAACCCATTTACCAGACTGATCCGTCTAAAGCAAAGACTCATCAGCTGGATGCTCCGGCTTCATCCGCTAAGATAAATATATACAATGTGTTTAGCAGCTTAACAGGGCCGGCGCGCGCGCGCATGAAATTATGCATAGACAAACAGCCCACTCGGAGCTGTCTGTGTGTACATTCAGCAGCGCTGACTGGAGACAGCAGGAGACGGTAAACAAGGCAAAAAGAACAAGCTGACCTCTATTCGTGCGGATTCGTTGACCGCTCTGGACCCCCCCCCCCCCCGCCTAATGAACGCAATAAAACACCAATCGGGTTAAAACACGGTTAATTTTAAACGCTTCTCATTCTGCACGTTCAATACCCGGGCTAGTGATGTGAACTTATCAAGTTGTACTCTGTGTTTTCTACAGTGGAATATACAAATTTGGAAGAAACAAATATGAGCAGTAGAGAATAAATAGTGTACAATTGGAGAGCTTTTGCCTGTTTTCCCTCAACTGTGTATTTGTGCCAAGGCAAAGAGTGAAACCCCTAGCTAGAAGACCTTTCATAAATGTTAAGATCTCCCTGTGCTAGTCTTGAAAATCTGCTGCGGAAAACAAGTCTACTAACTAGAAATATCCGATACCAACTCAGGAGATATTAATGTTGAATAAAACATAAATCTTTCCTTGTTCAACAGCAGTGGTTCCACGGTCAAGCCCATAATTTGTCAGTGAGCAGCCTAATGAAATGATTTAAAGCCAAAGAAAACTAGTCTGACTGTACAATTTCAATAACAAGCGGGTTTTAACTCTCGGCTTTGTTACGGTGCCAGATTCGCTCGACGTTTTCGCAATGACCCACCCGTCAAAAGGGGCTGCAACTGTGTGGGAGACAGAAGTACAGATTAAACAATGCAGGAAAACATGACCTCGAATGTGAGCAGCTATAATTCAGACCAAAGTAACACAGAGTACAATGAGCAGACACTCTTCTCTACAAGTGCAAAACAAAGGTTGCCTGTGTACACGTTTACCGCGAAGCTTATTAAGGCTAGCGAAATGTGCTAGCCCCAAAACGTTCAAACTAAATTCACAGAGGTGTACAGGAGAAGAATTTGCTTGCATTTAGAGCAGAAGCCCAGCAATGATGCTATGTCAAGTAGATCTGCCTGTTAGTTAGTTTAGTTTTGAAATATATATTTTCACCATGCTACTGAAAGAATAATGTGGTGAAACTTTGAGGAATCTTTCAATTTTAAGCTAAATGTTTAATTAGTAAGTTAAATATTTAGTTTGTCACCTAAATATTAAATATCTAGTTAGAAATCTAACTCAGTACAAACTAACTCAGTATGTAGTTTGAAGCCAACTACTGAGTCAGTAAGCTAAATATTTACCTCCAACCTTATATTTAGCATTGAGCTAGCTAAATTGTTAGCTTACAAAGTAAATATTCAGCTAGCTCAGAGCATGAAAACAGATCCAGCAGACAATGCTTTTATTTTGGAAGTCCAAGAATTTTTTTTCCATTATCGGAATATTTAGCTTTGTAAATAAATAGCAATATTTAGCTTGATTACTAACTATTTAGGTGAAAATGTGACTTTGAAAATGAGCCCCTATTAAAGGCTAAATAACCCAAATTATTGTTTTTTTGACTAACTTTTACAAACATCACCCCATAGTATTCAGTGTTTGTAAAACCAACTTTCGCTACAATCCTTTCTGCTGTATGTCTCTACAACACACCGAAAATCTATAACTGTAATCTTCAATACCAGAGATCCAGAAAACGTAATTAGTTCTGGGATTTAACAAATCTAAGTGCTTTGGCTTAAACTATGTTACCTTGAACCCTTCACCTCAGTTTTGGATATTTTTATGCAGCATCTGTAAGATCTTCTTCCAATAATAAACATGCGCAGCGGATCTGGCTGTATGGATAAGGTCAGTGTCCTGGTGGGAGGTAATCAGGGCTGCTTTGAGCTCATCTGCTGGAACACCTTATTCCACTTGTTTGCCAAGCCTCCAAAATGTCTCGAGGCAAACTGCATGTTCTTATGGCTTTCTTCTTACCATGCTTCCATAAAGGCCAGATGTGTGGAGTAAATAATTAACAGTTGTCTTGTCAAGAGATTTACTCAACTAAGCTGTAGAGCTTTCGGCTGCTTCTCCGACTAATGTTCTCGTCGTCAGTGGGAGGATCGCTATTTCTTTTGCGGTTTTGCCGAGCTCATAATTTTTGGAAGGTTGATTGAAAAATGACCTCGAGAAAAGTTCCAAGCTTTGGACAAAACCTGTTTTAAAGCCTCCCCACGAATTTATTCCTTCGCTATCTGTGTTCTTTGCTCTTCGATAAACAACAGAGGCCTTCACTGAAGAGTACTCGCAAATCATATTGTGATTAAATCCTATAAACATAGAGCGATTATATATGATTTTATTTACTGGTATTGGAAGAAAGGAGGCTGGATGCGCATGCACAGATTTTTATTTCTGAAAAATCGTTGAGTTTTGCAGGAGTATGATGAAATTAGAAAGGGAACCAAGTTGTGGTTAATGCAACAACAGGCTTTTGGGATGGTAGTTTCAAAAAGTTTAGATTCAGAACGGTGACGATGGAAAGTCGGCGTTTATGGAACAATCTTGACGATGGGATTAAAAAGTCTAAATGTCTTTCTGTATTTAAAAGCAATTAGAAAACATTATGACGAACGACATGGCTGATGTTTTGTCGTTTGTTTGTTTTTTTTTGTTTTTTTTTTTACATATATTCGAAATATTTCTGCTAAATAGCTTATTTTCCTCATTGTGAATAAGGGGAGATGTAAGTTTAGACTTCTTCCTGCTCCTTTTCATTCATGATTTCTTTTAGCAACAACTCCTACTTATTATTGAATTAATTAAACATAAAAAATTAAATCAAAATGAAAAATGTAGCCTCGAGTGACTTCTGAAAGTCCAAAATAAATTTAAAAAAACGGGGGAGAAATGAAGCATCTTGATGGAGTGACCAGGAAGATAAATCAGTCAGTCACTGTGTGCATGTCTGAGTTGTCTGATTGTGCGCTGCCTGCTTCCATCTCGCCAATCTCTGTGTGCTTCTAATTCGTAGTGACCTTTCCATTGTCGGGCAGCAGATGAGCCGGCTGCAGAGCTGCGCTGATTGAATGGAGTCCACTGACGCTGCCGCTCCGTTTTCTCCGCTATTCCCCTGGCTGTCTCCCCTCATTTCCATCCCAGTGTGTTGCTCCAGCAGAGGTAGCCTGGGCAACTCACACTCCAGCACGAGGCACACACTTACAGCCCAGGGCAACGAAAAAGGGGGCAGGGAGAGGGGGCTGGGGGTTGACTTCTCTTTATTGCTCTGATCAAAACATTCATCCACCCCATCCGTCCTCCTCTCCCTCCTTCTATTACACTCTCCTTATTAAATCACTCCCCTCCCTTTTTCAGATGGATTTATCCGCAGGTATTAGCTCGTCTCCATTTTGAGTTTTGTATTTGAAATCAATCACATGCAAATCTTGATTCAAAGTACTTTTCTTTCTCACTTTGGTTCACAATTGTTTGATTTTACTTGATTGTTAAAGACACTGCAGTAAATTTGGCAATGAAATGTCGTCGCTTGGCTGCCGGGCTACTCAGAGAAAATACTGAAACCTACAAGTGTGATTATGAAAATATATTCATAAAAGTGTTACTGGTGCAGGTAGGGGGAAAAAACCCCAATCCAGAATACATATACAATCAATACAGTATCGCTAAATATATATAAGTTAGCATTTTCAGACAGTCCTACTGGGCGACTTATTGGTTAGAGACGCACCAATCAGATGTTAGAATCACCATCGGTCCAGATACTGAAAGAAATTTTAGATCCGTTATCGGAGGCAGAAAGGCACATCTACTCAGTCTAATTCTACGATTTGTGCTTTAAGTGATGTCATGCTTTATCTTTTGTTTTAAATCATATTTAGAATGACTAATTTCACTTTCTGAACCATTTGAAGGAAGGTTGCAGTTTATTGTTTTTACCAGCTTCAGTTTATCATGACTGAACAAATTGTGAAGCTATTGGTGTATTTAAGTGTGCTGTACTGGTTATCAAATACATTTGTAGCTCAGTAAATTTATGCCTGTGTTGAAAAAACATTTTAAGTCAATTCAGCTGTTTCTCTGCGTCAGATCGGTATCAGCCAATATTAACCCTCAGATATCAATATTGGAAGTAAAAAAAAAAAAGAAGAAGAATTGGATGGGTGCATTCCTAATCATAATGAATTAAACAGCTAACGGCCAATTTTAAGCCTATTCAGTAAGCGAACTCTCTGTGTACAGCAGGTCAGCTCAGGATGATGAAACAACCCTGAAAAGTTGAAAGCAGAAATCTTTTTGCTTCCTTTTGTTTTGCTTTTGGAAATGGGTCAGAGCGCTCGAATTAGACTCCTACATACAGACCGCAAGAAGAACTTGTTTTTCCTGCAAATCAAAAGGGCCTCCATTGTTAATGTTTGAGGGAAGTAGTAATAAAAGCCAGGGAACAAGCGCTGGATTTGCTGAGAAAGCATAAAATATTACTCAAGGGTTTGAGTCTGTGTGTTTTAGGAATTCAGTAGTCTAATTACCCAGTAGAGAAGATATACTACTTTAGGGTATTTCCTGCACAGATGTTTGTGAACACACACACACTTCAAAGACACTTGTTCCAAGTAGGAGCTGATGTTTTAAATGCAATGTGTTATCCGTGCTCGGAGACACACACGCGCACATAAAAAATTTAATCTGTGATCCAAGATTGCGCTGGATGGCTTGAAACGAGAAATTAAGCAGCTTTTCAAGGGGGCAACTAATCTATCCGAAGGGGGCAATACCCGCTGTAAAAACCTTTGTGAAAACTTTACACTCACAGAGAAACTATTCAATTACCAGTTATGAACACCAATTTAAATAACTCTAAATTTTATGGGCACGTTTTGAAAAATAGCTTTGAACAATAATCCGCTTTTCTGTTCTGCTGTTCTTCATCTTTGTTTTTTCTTCAGGAAATTAAAATGGCTTTTATTAGTTGTGAGTGTGATGAAGTCACAAATGGCAGAGTTGTGTAGACCTTAGCGCTGTAGCTGAATGAACGGGTTCCTGATCTAATGAACAAGAACATGAGGAGCTAGCATGAATAAAGTGACAAAGTTTGAGGCAAAATCTTAATTTGCCAAAATGTACTTAGTTGTATTCTATAGGATATGATTTTGTTAAGGCCACATAAATGGCCACAGTTGGTGGCCTTTGAACGTAAGGCGGGTAAAACAGCTCAACTGTCTTGAAGCTGAAGTTCCTATCAGACTTTGTTATGCTTAAATGTACGTTTTGATATCTAAAAGTTGCTAAACATTATGAAATAAGGCAGATTTTCATAATATCTCATCATATCTATGACGAGGCGTCACAACGTTATGTGTTCTGGGCATACAGAGTAAAATTCACTCTGCTCTGCTTACAGAAAAGGGTATAAAGGTTCAACATGATGTAATTATCAAAAATATAAATTCAAAAAAAGATATTGTTTTTCTAAATTCGATACACCTCTTGCATTTTGAGAGATGTTTAAATTTTAGCTAATGCATCCACCACAAGCTTAGATTTAGCACAGAATGTCAAATGTTTATGTATATTTTTTTTTATTAAATCCATCTTTAATGATTCTGTTTGATGTTTGTTTGGTTATCACGCTATGCAAGGTGATTCTGCAAGAAGACGTTTTTCGCATCAGAAATTTCTGGTTGAGTCAGTAAAACATTATATAAAGTCAAATAATTTAAGCTGTTTGCAGAATGTCATTTTCTACTTTCCCAGTGGACAATAATAGATAAATAGCACAAAATCTGATTACCCTCAAATAATCATATCTGTTTAATCTTAAACAATACTTGAATTTTATTCTTTTTTTTTTTTCATTAAATTAAGATAGTTTTTGTATGCACGGTGATGTTTTAGCTGTAACGGCTCATGCGTCCTTCTAATGAGGTCAGCGAAACAACAATGCAGCCTGGCTCAAAACTCTGGGAAATACAATCTAATATTATGGGCATCCCCGATAAGTCATTAAGCACTTTATCCATCAAATAATCATTGCAACTTCAGCCCTAATCACCATTTATTCACGACCAGCAAATGGAGGATCAGAAAACGGAGCAGCTCTGCAGGCTAAAACACAGCTGCTCTCTGGGATTATCAAGCCGTCCGCAAACACACGAGAACACGCCTCTTTATCTCACCACACACACAGGTGACAGGTTTGACTGATCTTATCGCACCACACAGATTTCTATGCCGCAGACACACATCTGTTAGGCCTTTATAAATCATTCCCACACAGTTTCCCTGAGTCACACAGATTGAGCAACGCTCAGACATAGATCGATGGCGCCATTACGCAAAGATATGTACAAGCCGTAGATCACATAAGTATTTGTTTTCATTCACACTACAGACAATAGATCTAAAACAGCTTAGCGATTGTTTTAGTCTAGCACATTTAAAATAAATCTATTCTACGCCTGATTCGTCCATGACATTATCAGAGGTTAAGCTCGATGTTGAATTGTTGCTTTTCCCCAATTACAGTATAATCTTACGTTACAATAACATTGTATTAAGAAATAACCTAATAAAATCCTGATATAAATTCAGCCAATGACAAAATACAGTTTTTTTTTTTATTTCAAATAAAATGGAAAAAAGCTATAGAAACGTGGCTCTATGTGAAAAAATAATGACCTGAATTTATGCGTTAAAGGGGCAGTATTATGTAAAATTGACTTCATTGAGCGATAAATCATGTTATAATATTATTCCCTCATCAAAAACATACCTTGAGTATTACTTTGATTCTTACACTCATTTCTGAGAAATCCTTTAATCTCCTGTGGCAACCATTCAGCTGTGCAAAACATCTGGTTGGGCCTAGCTCCGCCCTCATCGGAGGAGCAGTTTCCAAGCTTCCGCCTCACAGAGCACCACCCCACATCCCCACAGCTCCCCCTGAAGTTCTTTCAGATTAACCAGCATCAATTAGCAAACACCTGGTAGAACTGTGCATTAGCTGAGCTCATCAAAAGCTCATCATATGAGCTACTTCTCAGTGAAACGTTGGTAAAAACGTTGCTAAAGTGATGACTTCCTGAAGGCGGAGTTTCAGAATGAGCAGGGCTTTTTTTTAAAGAGACAGAGGCCCAATTTCAAGGTGTTCAATCAAGAAGTAAAATTTCTTTTAAGTCATATTTTATATGTGAGGCATTTTTACAGTAACTGACGGTGATCGTTAGTTGATTGTGGTATAAAGGGACATAATACTGCCCCTTTAGTGCAGTTAAGTGACCCCTTTTTTTTTTAAATGTTGAATTCAACATCACCAGCACCACACAGGACTGAAAACTGACGTGTAGAATCAAGAAATTACTTAAACAGAAAAGATAAAAGATCTCACAAAGCAACACATCGTTGCCCAATGTAATGAAATTTCTAAGAACGCCTTATTCAGGAAGTCATAAAGGAACCGAGAATAACATTCAAAGCTAAGCAGGCCTCATGTCCCTCAGTTAAGATCAGTATTAATGATGATATAATGAGAAAGAAAAGGGATCAAATTGCCATTGACATGAGAAGCCTAAGGCCAGAACCGCTGCTGACCAAAGGGAACACAGACGGCCATTTCACATATCGTCACCCTCCTACTTCCTACTGTTAAAAGGAGCAGCTTTAACTATCAATTTAAAGGTTTCTGAGCAAAGTTCATTTCAAATATTTTGCTTGTGATGCTTCACTTCTAGAAGACTCATTAAAGTCATAATACCCTGAAAAAAGCAAGCCATCATATCCTGGTTGATGATCATTTTGACATGCCACAAAGTTCAACACGGTCCACTGATTCCACATCAGAAGCTTCAGAGGTAGACTTTGAATGGGGGTCGTGGGATCTGTCCCATATGGTGCAGATGGGGCATTATATACCCCCTAGTCCAAACAGACCCTGTATCACCCCACCGTGATCTTTTTGACGCAACTCTGAACCCTTGATATTGGTATCACATTGGAAAAAAACATAAGGTTTTCTTGGAATACCAAAACTGATTTATTACACAGAAAATAGAAAAGCAACCTAAAACTACCACCAACATAAAAGAATTTAAGATGCATCAAAATGAAAATGAGAACATTCCTTTTCTTGTTCGCAGCAGTGCATATAATCCAACTTAATTTTGTTTTTTAATCACAGCGCATCTCAACGTCTCAGCCCACAGTGCCACAAAAATAAATCAACGCCTTCTTCTTCTTCAAACATTGCATCATTTTCAAGGATTTATATACAAAACTGTAAACTTTGATACCAAATGACAAGTTTTATTTTCCCTTGACAGGCAGTTTCAATTTTTTTAATTACAGCCAGGGGCCTGGAGGCAGCAAATATTCATTACTTGACAGCTAAAACTCTTATTGCCGTGATTAAAAACAGAACACTTTTTGCACGTTTGGGGATATATATTTCCAGGTTCAATAAATCATCGCGCGGATGCTTGAAAGTCATGCTGTTCACTCCCCTGCAGTCATATTTGATTTGAAGGCAGTCACAAATCTAAATGGGTTGGCAACACAATATGGATATAACAACTTCTAGAAGCTCTTTCCATGTGAATGAACTTGGCTGTTCATCATTCTGTAGACCGCATCTGTTCCTATTGGCAGATTTGCAGAGCTGGTTTCTCAGGAGTTCATTGCCTCGTTTTATCTCTCAGCAGTCCATCAGCTATTCTTTAAGGCTTACCCAGAAACTTCTCCATGTGTAAAAAGGTGAGAATGTTAAAAACAGCACTATGTGCAAGTGTTATCCAAATCAGAGCAAGTCCAAACTGTTATGAATGGGCCAATTCACCCCTTGTATCAATGTTTAAGACTCTTATTTTGAAGTAAGAAAGGAAGCAGTGGTTTTGCGCGGCCCTGTTGTTCTGACAAAAGGCATCGGCAATGCTCAAAAATGAAAATAATAAAGCTTCAAGTACTTTCAGTAATAAAAGGAAAATGAGGACAAGCACTATGAGAGTACAGCAACTGCTCATCCATTAGCTGCTAATGACGGTATTGTTAGCCTCCGCTCCAGAGGTTTGTGCTGGCAAACTTCTTATCAATATTTTTTCCTCCCCTATGTTGGGATTGAACAAAGTAAAAGAAAAAAAAAATTGGATTTTTAGAACAAAAGTGACAAAAGAAAAAATAAAACATTCTTAATGTGGGTTTTGCCATCATTAGCTATGTTTCCATCCAATTGTCAATCAGATTTTGAGTGAAAGAAAAAAGACAAAATGCAAATTAGATTTTGGAGTGAATCAACGCAGCAGAAAATATCGACTACGCCTAACATCTGTCCTACTGTAGAGAGGGACTTGTAGAATAAGATGGCATATAGAATAGGTTTATGGTCGTATTCGACACGTTTTTGTGATCTGTTCTAAATTTCCATCATAAGAACCAAATTTTAACTTTCACAATGTTAAATAAGGGATAATTTGATTAATATAAATTGTATGAAAGCTTAAACGAAAACCATCAATGAAGAACCTATTACTGTCACAGCTGGTTTAGTTTTAGAAAGAACACTTTTGGGAGTTTCCACAGCTCTGGCGACTTACTAAGACCATGCTGGTGTATAAACACAGGTGCATACGGTTCTTTTCAAACAACAAAATCAGAGTACCAACTGCAATGAAAATGCCAACACTGCATAGAAGCAGGTTTGCTAATGATCTGGGGTCTGTTTTTACTAGCAACACAGGTGCAGCTTGAATCCTGTATATATATATATATATATATATATATAATATATATATATATATATATATATATATATATACAGATTATATAAGCATGAAACCGATAACCTGCTTGGTTAGTCACAACACATTCGAAAATGGTCGACTAATTGCTTGACATAAGAACCTGCAAGAGGAAATTCACTTTGGTGATGCTGCTTTTTACTGCAAGTATGAACTAAAATAAGCAAGACCACCAGTACATTTAGGAAATAATGAGCTAACAGATCCATAATAAAAATAACCAAAATTGTATAGAAAGAAAATAAAAAATATAAATAAAAATAAAAAATACTTCACCTAAAAAAAAATCCAAACTAACCCAATAAAAAGTGTTTCTCTTGGTCAATAAATACAGAAGTAACAGTAGTATTAAACACAAAGATTGTGATTCATCCAACTTATACTGATTTGTTTTCTAAATATAAAAGAATACCTGCGATGTGGAATAGTACGATATCAGCTGAATAATCCAGAGTTGGAAAAGTAAGGCAGTTTGCCACAGATGAAGTTCAATGATAAATCTAAAAATAAACTCTTCAACTCAAAGATTTCTGTTTATTATTGTGTCATTATGATAGTTTATTGCCACACATCACACAGGACATTACACTGTCTGCACCCTGTTTCTCCCCATTTCCTGAATTAAAAATTTGAAAAATGTTTGTCATTTATTAAAGTTTCTTTACATGTTTGTATAAAAAGTAACATTTTAGGAACCACACTTGCTGTTAATCAGCTCTCCATTTCTCCTGTCTGTCAACCTCTTTTCTATTGATAATAATTCATCCTACAATGTGGACACTTACTTTTAAAATAATCAAAATATATCAGCGACATTTTATGCTATTGTGGGACAGAAAACATTCATTAAGCCAATAACTCTGTTTCCTCCCAACATTTTTATCTATTAAGGCGTTTCAAGATCAAGCTATCAGAGAAGCAGAATCAATAATGTGAGGTGACGGATCGACACGAGCAGCTTGATAAATTCATCTCACAACTTTCCCCGCCCTCGCACCATTCATTCCCAACCAATTTTAAAGCTCTGCTGCCCCCTTCCACCAGCACCACCCACCACAGCGTCCCACTCTCCTCCAGGCTCCCCTCAGTACAAAACTCCAAACCTCATCGCCACCGCTGTCCGCTGCGCCACGCCCCTTCGTCCCGCCCCGCCGACCTCTTTCCCGTTTCTATCTTTATTGAAAAATGTTGATCTGATTACGGCGTTTGATCTGTCCCAAACAAACAAGTGCGGCAGCAAGGCTGTACACACTTTTCTCATCAAGCAAAGTGCTATTCACAAGCAGAATGAATAACATTCGGATGCTGCCTGCTTATTGTAAAGGATAAGAACCTTACCAGGAAACATAACCTCTCTAACATCTAAATTCGGGGACTTGATGACAAGTCTCTAATCCTTTGTTTAGGTATGTGGCTTCAATCAGGTCGCTGTGGTCCGAGAGGTTGTGTGTGTGAGTGCGTGTGCTTGTGTCTGTTATGTAGCGCTGCATCTGCCAGAAAAATGAGTCATGTTGCCTGATCATGGTGAATATTTACAGGAAAACACGAAGAGTCAGAAGCAGAATCGCAAACAAGTTTTACGCTCAACAGCTTCCTTTGCTCGCAAAATCTGAGTCAAGGAGGGGTGAGGGGGGGGAGAGAAATAGCAAGGGAACGGGAAAATTAAGTCCTGGACAAACAACAAACGGCCAACCAATGCTGATTCGGTTATAGTTTGGATTGGGGACAGATTAGTGGGAATATTAGGATGGGATTTACTGGCCAGGTTAAGCCTTTTGATCGTCAACTAAATATGGCTTAGTGGCCGCAGACGAGCTGATGTCACATGGAAATAATCCGGCCATGATTTCAGTATGATTTAGAAACTGTTTGGTAATCCACTCATGATTTTAATATGCTGTCAACATAGTTCAGGCTATGGAATGACTAAGTGGCTGATGTCTGGACACGTGTGATAAAAATCGCTGTTTTACAGGAATAGTTATAAGCTGGGCCTCTTTAGGGTGAACAGACTGCTGGCCAACGCTTTTACAGTCTGAATCAGCATCAGAAAGGGAATCATTTTGTTTCAAAACAGCCAAAAAGGGATAAATATAACCATGTCCTATTTCAAATCAATCTTTAAGATAATGTAGTGTAAAACCAGGTTATAAATGACAATTTTGTTTACAAATTGAACATTTGTTTGAGCATGAACTTGGTTGCTTCAAAGCCATCTTTACATCTTTTCTTCTACAGATCATTGGCTTATTGAATAACCCAAGTGTGCTTGAGTTTTAGGACCCAAACTAATGGCTGAACCAGACTGCATCAGGATTTTCTGATGACCATCACACTACTAACCCGCAACTTTCAATTAATGCCAGATATAACAGCATGAACACCTTCCAAACTGCTCAACTATGAAAATCTTCCCAAGGGCTTGAGGCTCAAGCCCAATAAAGCAAAGTGTGAAGAGTGCTGAATTGTTATTTCATAGAATAAGAAAAAGCAAATAACATGTTCGTTAAAAAATAAACTTTTTAGAGAGAGCAACAATCTAATTAGTAGTGAAGAACTCCAGCTTATTTTATAGTTTCTATTGGAGGAAAAATAAAAACATTGTGTCTGTTTAGGCAGCAAAAATCCCAAGTGCTTTTTGTGATTATTATTTTTATTTTCTGGTGCGTTTTAAATGGTAACCAATCTCTAATTTTAACACCACGGAGGAGTGAGTGAAAATAAATACTGTTTACATGGTTGTAAGTAATGACAAGGTGTGTGTAAGAGTGTCGAGGGGCACTGACAGAGGAGTAAAGCTCTGTGTGAGAAAAGCTTGTGCTTTTAGCTGTACATAATTAAGTATAGCATATGTATGGGTATGGTCGGTCCGTGTGCTGTTTTTGTTTTTCCACATTCACATCTGTGTCAAAATCCCCAAGCCCCCCTTCCACTTTAAACACACACACACGCATACACACGCACATTTGCAGTACACACAAACACAAATACCAGCTTCAAAAAAAAATCCCCTGAAAGCTTTTGATCTGTGGAAAGTGTGGAACTCCCCGAGTTCCCGCTCTTTTTTGTCTGTTAGACACGCGCACGTTCCTGCTCGCTAATTCAAGTCAACACGGCTCCTTAAAGTAGAGATTACCTGTAAGGACAGCTGAAAAAGCAAAACTTTTTTGGGGGGGCCTGATTGAGGTGGACATGTGTGGCCGGGATGGAGGATACACACACATACATGTGACAGTCTGTAGATTAGGTGCCAGAGCATGTTTGTGACAGCAGCCTCCACTAACAATGGCGTTCCCCGTCTTCAAAAGGCACCCAGCGGGAAGCGTGTGCAGGAATGCCGGGAGATGATCGTTCCCCTCATGTTCCCCTGAGGGATTTATCCTGCATCCCCCCCCCCTCCGCCCCTCCTGCCACCCCCAACCTCCTACGTCTGCATACATCCCACCGGCTTCACCTCGCATGGATCCGAGCCGAGGATGCGGACGCGAGCACGTGCTACGCGCCGTGGTGGAGATGATGAAAGTAAGTGAGGGATGACCTAAAAATGTCACCATGAGGAAAAAGGAGAAGCAGCACAAAGTCAATGGTGGCAAGAAGGAAACAAAAGAGGCTCAATATTAGGGGGGAGACGAAGGGAAAATATTAAATTTGGTGGCATTAGATTTTTTTTTTATCTCACTTTTATGCACATAGGACCTCATACATACATAACACTTTTGGCAGAGATACTTTCTTTTGCTGACTTTACATTTAAATGAGAAGAGGGGATTATCCTAATGTCTCGTGCTTTAGAGGACGAGTGGCACACACATTCTTCGCATGTGGGACAAGCGGAGGGGGGTTCATTTCGTTACCATGGTGACAGACGGCCAAGGCGAGCCGCAGAGGGGGTAAATCTCGAGTCAAAACATTTGCAGCATGGGTGTGCCATTAGGATGTTCATCACACACACATAAAACCCGGCCCGGCCTTATCTCCTCCTCGGCTCCCCGCCTTCGCCTTCCTCCGCTCCTCGCCGTCGTTTCTTCCCTCTTTCCTCTCTCAGGCAGAGGGATGGAGCAGAAAGTGGCGTGTAATTACATCCTAATCTTTGGCTGCTATCTCCTCTGCTACAGGGGCCGCTGGTACAGTGAGCTGGCGGGGCGGGAAGTGGAGGGAAGGGGTTACGCGCGAGCGCACAGAAGCTCGCACATCTCCCTCGATTTCATCCAGAAGTCGACACGTTCAGTCTGAGAGGCTCGCGCGGCTCTGTGAATTCCCCTCTTGACTGACAGAAGAAAATGTTCTGAGAGACAGATGGGTGTCTGATTTTTTTTTCTCCTTTTCCTTTTTTGCTTGAGAGCATATATGTGCCTTTGATTCTGTAATTGCGCTTTACGACATAAAGCAGCTCTGACACAAATTAGTGAAGAGAACGTCGTCTGAGCGTTAGAGCTGATCATTCCAAACGCGGGCTGTTGTCGGCCTGTTTTCAACCCATTCAAGCTAATGCAGTGTTTAAGTGTCTACACCTGCCACCTCTGCACTGTAAAATATAAAAAGTATAAATTAAAGATGTGATGTGATTCAACTATGAGCCAAAAGTAAAGGGACAACTTGCTTTGCTCTGATATCTCAACATAAAATTGCAAGCAATTGCCTTCAAAGGTCACCTAAAAAGTTTCACAAAGTCCATGTAGCACAACAGACAGGTCAAGAAAAAAAGTTGGGGGAGAAGTTTAAAAGCAGAGTCAAGTTATAAAAGAGTATCCCGAGCTATGGCTATATCATGTATAAATCATTGTTGTATGGAAAGCCATTACTGGAAAAAGTCGAAATAAGTTTCCATTTAATGTTTGTCACAAGGACAAACATTAAATGAGGGTGAGGTCAAAACTAAACGAGGTTTTGTGATGGGAAAAATTAAAACTACATCAGCCCAAACACCCTTCCTCCACTGCCAATGATGGTGGGGGTTTCTTTTCCTTGTACGTTTGTAAATTTGAAGCACAAGTAACATCCAGAAACAACAACAATGGACAACAAAGCCACCTCTCTTGGTCCACTGGGGATTCATTTGTACTTCGGAAATCAATCTGATGGGACACTCTAAAAGACTATTATTGCGTGGAGATTGTTCAAAAAGAAGTTGGTCTATCACCTAAGCCAGGCATCACAATGCAGAACATGCTGCAACAAGCACAGACATCCCAAGTGCTAATATCAGCGTCCACAGTCCAAACCCCTGCAGTCTTAAAGAGACTGGGTAGATTGGAGTCCTTAAGCTATTCACCCTGTGTGCAGGGTCGAACTGACCCCACAAGCGCTTTTACAAAGTTTTTCTTTGTGTGTGTGGTTTCGGGAACTGACGGTCTGATGGACAACCCCCAGAACCCTTCCTCACTGTCCATCCGTGACATCAGCTGCTCTCTCCTGAGAATCACGCCAAGTCCGTCGGAGGGCTAAAGAAGTATTTTTCAAAGTAGTTTCATGAATGAGCAGCAGTACATTAAACACTTTACAGCTGACTGGGTACAACAGCACTTTGCACTAATCTGATGGTTGGATCGGCTAAATGACAAATTAAAAACAAATATATTTGTTGTTGAACTCATTCAACAGTTTAACAGTAAAAAGAGGTTTTTGAAGTGAAAATCCAACTCAATTAAATTTAATCGAGTCCCACTGCTAGTTTTTACATGTCCAAACATGGCTAAAACATAGCCCAAAAGGCTTGAAGCTGCATCCACAGGAAAAGGGGTTTCTAAAATGTTTTACTCCACTGTGTGAAAACTGATGCTTACCACACCTTTCAGATGTATATCCAGAAAACATTTTGAAAACCATGCATCTTGTCCTTAACAATGAGTCGTGGTGAATGTTCTGAGACCGTATGGAGGCCACACAGCGAGCTTCCATGCATCTTCCGCACAGATGAGCAAATGTAACCAGTCTCTTACTTCCAGCACTGACTGGCTGTGGGGCCAGGCAGCTAAAGATATCTCACCCCCTCCAAGGCTGACGATATATGGATCCGAGCAGCCCTACATCATGGAGGCAGAGCTAATTTGTTGAGTGCACACACACAGACCCTTATACACAACAAGCTGTCAGATGCACAAAAAAAACAAACGCACACAAGCACACACTTGACTCCGTTTAAAGTGCACTGAGGTTGTTAAAAGTAGGCCACGGCTTGCTGGGGCCGGAGAGCGTAAACAAGTCCTGATCAGTTTGGTTCCATTCCAGTGGAAGGAGAGTAAATTAAACATAACATAGTCTGGATCTGTTTATGCAAAGGGCCCGGTGCAGACCTGAGGCTATGTTCAATCAATTTGGCTGCGGATTAAATCAAAGGATTGCTCTGCATAAGCAGCCCTGCTGGGTATATACTGGCAGGTGAATTACCATGGGGGGAATCTTATCTCCCAATACAGTGGGATGTCAACATGTGTACATTTGGAATCAGCGTTCTCATGTGGTGCTGAGTTTACGGAGAACCTACAGACAGACTTGGACACGTTTATGTGGTATTTAAGTTACAGTTCCAGTGAGCTGAGTGCCAACATTTTGATAAGTAATTTGTGGAGCTTTGTACAGCGTGGTGCTTCATTAACCTCAGAACGTATAAGAGGATAATCAAGGCCAGTTATAGATACAGCTCATCATTTAATCTGGAATAATTAGAATTAAGGCCTGTATTTGTGAAGTTCAGAGTTTGAATTCATGCTACAAAAAAAATTTAAAAAGAGGGTTTTAACAGCACTTTATGAAAATATGCAAATATTTCAGTCTGTAGTAAATAAAACTACAGTTAAATGGATATGATCTGTAGAGCTAGTGTCAAATTAAAGGACTTTCCTTAATTTAAATCTGGACCGTTTTAGGTTGCGTGTGGTTCAGGATATACATATAAGGGCTGATTAAGCGACAGCCGAGATATTTCTTTTTTTTTTTTTAAACGCAGTTTGCAACTTTTACATTGTGATTTGTGAAAAAAGAGGGATTCCATTTTCCTGATTATGTTGACAAAATCTCATATCTTGTTTCTGTGAACCCAAAATAAATCAACGTTTTTGTTAAAGCCTGATATTGCACTGTATAGAACAAATACTTTATTATGATTTACTATCATTTTGAAGGCATTATGTCTTCAGAATTATACAAAAATACACTACATGCAATTTCTGTTAATAGGGATTTTTCACGACTTTTAAAAACCCAACAATACATCGGTGACGACAAAACTGAAGTTGTAAGAAGTAAAAGTAAATAAGGTGTCCGTGCTTAAGTACCTGAGGTCAGCCGTTAAAGGAACAGGCCGTCCTGGAGAAGGGTGGAGAAGGACGACAAGAAGGTTGGACTGGAATACGGATAAGAGTCAGGGGTTACTTGTAACAGAAGGATAGGGCATGTGCAGAGGAGACATAGTGGCTTTGCTGAACAAAGGAAGGTGAATGTGCCAGAGAGAAGATAAAGAGGATGACCGTAGATGTTGGACAGAGGAGGTGTTGTGGATGGGGGTGAGATGATCCACTCTGGCATCCCTGTGAGATCTTAACAAGGCCACAGCTGGGGTCCTGACTCCCACTGTGTAACATTTATAAATCAAGACTTTTAGAGTTTATTGCTCCGGAGTTAGCATGTTGTGTAAGTCTGAGAAAACATCAGACGAAGCAAGGCTCAAAGGTGATAAAAATCGTCATTACCAGCAAGTATTTGAACACTTTGCCGATGAAGATTTGTGTAGCTGTGTAAGCTTTCTTCAAAGTTTCTTTTGAATAACAAATTTCAACATTAAATCAGTATTTGATTTAATGAAGTAACTGATATGTTGCATAGCATACAGTCTTTAACCATGCGCTGGTCATAGTCACAGATTTTCTTCTATTGCATTTGGATGTGGTTATTGATTACGTTGTCACCACTTAACAGTGGAACATTGGGGTTTTTTATTTCAATCTTAGAGACTGAAAGTGTAAATCTTTTTCAAAAACCAGGGAAAAGGGTGTAGGAGGGGCTGTTATATTGGGAGATATTTCACACTACTATGTGATATAAATATTCAAAGTATTCATTGGAGGTTTTCTGGATAACATTTAACACCTAACCTCCTAAAGAAATAGCAACTGCCTGTAGGAATGCCCCAAGTTGCCATGTGGGTTTTGGACAACTTCATCTTAAAGTAAGTTAGCTTGACTAAGTTTCAAGCATATGGCATCCTGAGTGGAGTGAATCTTTATCAACACAGATGTAGTTTCTGCAGTGAGATTAAGCTGGTGGAAGGTCACCATTTGCACATTTCAGTAGCAGTTCTGGAAATGATGCAGGAGTAGTACAAGTGTAGGGCTGTTGTAAACGAATATTTAGTAATCGAGTAATCTATTGATTATTCTTACGATTAATTGAGAAATCGGATTTAAAAAAAGTTCAAACATTGGTAAATCTAACTTAACAGCAGTCTTACTATCGCATTTTGACATCAGTCCAACTTTTCATATTTGAGCATCTCTAACAATAACTTTTCTGTAGTTTAGAAAATTAACTCACAACAATAATAGCTCACATTCTCAGTTAGCCAGAAGGAAAGTTATACAATAATCTGAAATTATGTTCAATTTAAGAATAAAGAGGCAGGCTCACAAATACGCTTATAAAAAATGTCTATGCGACGGGATTCGATACCTTCGTTTGTCACGCACAGAAACTCATCTAGCAGCTACGTGCCGCACGATGCGCTCCGCCATCCATTTGTTGCAACCGGGATGATATGAAATAAATTTTCCGGTTCATCCATAAAGCTACAGTTACGTTAATCATCTAATGCACAGCCGGCCGCAGTGTTCAGTCTATCAGTGTTCAGCACTGCACCTGTATAAATACACCTGCAGTGCTCTTCCCCGCTGTACGCTCTGAACCGCCACCAGGCAACAACTCCTGGAGGAGAATAGCTGCCGTACTCCAGGCATGGCGCCTGTCATTTTAAAGATGCTTATTGGTCCCCCCAAAAACGGCAAAGACCCAGACATGATCATCAATCAATAAAATCCTCCCAGGCCGACTTGAAAACTGGACATTATGCTGCTAACACTAAGCTTTAGTCAACAACTCATAGGTGGAAGTGAGAGCGCTGCGCTGTACAAGTAATAACCTGTTCGGTACACGGTGCGCTAAATAATAAAATATAATTTAAAGAAGCTTCGAGGCAGGTACATTTTCCTCAAAGAATTTTAATAATCGAGGTACTCGAATCACTCGAGGAATCGTTTCAGGCCTCTACAAGTGTGCAGTATATTTGATCTGTGACTGTGTGTGTTCATGCTGGAGAATTTTTCGACATAATTCTGCCTTAGCTGCTCGAAAGAAAGAAAGAAAAAAAAAAGATTTGTTCCCATTATTCTGGCAAACAGACAGTTTTCTTTTAGCTGACCTGAAAACAGAATAAATTCAGGTTATAGTTGTTACTTAGTACCTGAATATGTACATGAAAACTACACATGGTTAAGGTGAGGTTAACTAAAAAAATGTCTGAAAGAAATCAAGCTGTTTACTTATATTTTGCACTTTTGCATATTAGAATTTAGCAAAAAAGAAGAGTTGGCTTTCAGTGAATTTCTTTGTGTAAGTCATCAAGGGAACATGTGTTTGTCCTTGTTCCTTCACCTATTCAGACACGGCTCACATGTCAACACAGTAATCACAGAAATAGCTTCACCAGAAATGATTCAAATTAGTTGAACAATTACTTGCTGGACTTCATTTCAATGTCAAAATGTCATAGTGTTGAGACACTTACTTAAACTCAGGTTTTACCATGACAACAGAGGTGGACACCTTCCAGTAAGCAGTGGCTCCCTTTTGGTTTGATTTATTTTTGTGAGGTTTTTCTTCTTTTTTTTATGAACCATGCAAAAGGAGAAACAGGAGACTAGGGATAAATTAAACCAGTTTTGACCCCAAGCTATTCCTTTATTTATAGGGGAAAAACAGAGAGCTAAAAGAGGGGAGGAGAGAGACACAGATTTACATGCGATCAAGACACAAGAAGGTTCTTCTGCTTAGAGACAGATGTTAAAAACTCAAAAATAGATTGCGATTTTATATTATTTATTGCTTTGGAAAGAAATAAACTGTACCTAAGGAAGTAGAGGTATTACCTTATTTATAGAAAATGTTATTCTTCCCTTCATACATAGCAGGCTTTGATGAAATTGTGTTCAGTCAGTATTTGCCAAACCAAAATCTAAAAACAGTCCTTTTTTAAAAAAAAGCCATCACTGGCTGACATCATATCATATGTTGGCCATCACATGATCTTTGGTTAAACACATAAGATGATCAATGGACATATAAATTGAAATCAGTTTGCCTTTAGTTCTCACAATGTTGAGATGATCAAGCAAAATTATAATTAATTTGTCCTTTTGAGATGATCGGCTTATAGGCAGAAATAAAGATGTGCAAACAAGATTGTGTTACTGGGAAATTTGAAAAGTATTCAGTTTTTATGAGTTTAGTTTTATAACAAAATAAGTAAAAACACTGAAAATGTGTGTTAGACTGATTTAGCGCCTTGTTTGTATAATTAAAAGTTGATTAATCTCAATTGTTTTGTTGTTTTTTAATATACGGTAGTCCAATTTAAAGATGGTTATCTTTCTAGCGCCTTTAGCTGTTCGTGCTAGCAGAGCATGAACTATCAACGTTGTTTCATTTATTTCGCATGTAGCTTAATACAGTCAATTTTGTTTATAACAAGAATAAAATTCAGCCAAATGTTTTAATAAGTTTAAAACTTTAGTTCCCTAAACTATGCTATCAAAACAGGTAGGAAAAGACAGGAGTGTGTAATGTGACAGAAATAAATACAGCCTATGCCCAATTTCTGATAACTAATCCCTAAACAAATCAGTTTATACTCACTCATTTATCACGTTTCAGTTTATTTCTATAGGTAGATTTTTTTAAAAATATGTTCGGTCAATATGAAAATGATCAATCTGTAACTTTGATATGTAATTTATAGAACAGTTTCTATATTTCACCCTATTCCTATATTTAAGGAAATATGACCAATAACCCTCACAAAATTACAATGGGTGTCGTCTTGCCATTAGGTAATAAAATATTTTTTGGAGTCATATCACATTCTCTGACCCGATTAAGGATGTTTTTTTTTTGGGGCGGGGGGTTTGTTATTATTGGTTATCAAATAAGAATGGATCACCTTGTGGGAGACAAATGCTTTATTTACTATGTACAGTAGCACCAAACTAGAAAATAAAAAAAATGATTTCACCTTTTGTGGGGCAGGATAACCTCACTCATTAATGCTGAATTAATGCTTAATGCATTAATGCTTAAAGCATTAACTCGAAGCATTTGTCCATCAGAAAATGTTAACTCCAGGTCAAGACATTAGTTATCTTCTGGGAACTAATTTACACCTTTTGTGATGTCATGTGTGCACAGAAAGCTTTTCTTTAAGTGGGTACCGTCTCGTGATAAAATAGTTTTACATTGAATGAAAATAGAAATGGAAAAAAAAAAGAAGAAAAACAGACATTCTAGGTGACAGACTATATCCAAAAAGATTTTACTTGAATTTTACAGAAGAATCTGGTTAGTTGCATTAATTAATGCAACTAGTTGATTGTTGTGAAAATCAAATCGGACTCAACCCAGAGTTTAGCTAGAAATGCCAAAGTCAGAGAGAACTCCATCTCGTCAATATCCCCACTTTATCTAGGATAGTGAACATCTGCTGCAGACAGATGGATAAATATGCTTCAGGAGTCAGGATGCAAACTTTATGTTCTTTACCAGGTTCTTTTCTCCAACATGACAGATTAAAGAAATATCATCCCCCAGTGGTGTAAGCCCTATTGTTTTACCGTTTTTGCAGAGAAATATATAACTTTGACCCGAAAAAGAAGCATTAAAACTCACAAGAGCACATTATTTTACATCCAACTGTGTCTGAAGCCAAGTTTTTTTCCCCCCTTCTTTTATACAGAAGAAAAACCTCCCAGTCATAGATAAACATGACTCCTCAGAGCAAGTACAGTTTGTACTGTACAACATACACAAACACACATTTTCCCCCCTTCAGGCGTTGAAACTCAAGGGGGTCAGTGTGAGGTCACCCTGGCTGGGTCACGGACCTCTTGAGCGTGTATCCTGAGCGGACCTTGGCTTGGCCCTGCGTGCTTCTGCCCAGGGCCTTGTCCGCTCTGCGCAGAATGGCAATGAGCCCAGCTCTTTCTGAGCTTTGTTCTGCGTTTGCAGGCAGACCTGAAGACCCCTGCTCTTTTCACACAGGCTCGGACATTGTTCTTCACTAAAAAAGAGCTTCTGACGATTACGAGCGTGTCGTTATCAAATGTATTCGAAAAAAAAGAAAGAAAAGCAGAGGGGAGGAAGTCGGAGCTTTAAGAGGAGCGAGAGGGAACTGGCAGAGTTCATTTATGCAGCTCTAACTGTGGTTCAGGCAAGGCCAAGCGTCGATTTAAAAACACAGCGGAAAATAAAGTGGGAATAAAAAACAAAGCAGATAAGAACCCTCCAACTACAACAACATAGAGCCAGTTCCATGTATTTCACAAGGACAGGAGCAGATCAGACAATGCGTAGCAGCTCCAAGGATTCCATACCAAGAAAAAACAAATTGCACCTATTTAACTCTCAGGGTTAGCCAGTCCTGGTTGAGTTGAGAAAGGTGATCCAGAAAGTGGAAAGGCTGAGCCTTTACCTTGAGCTTCATCACTTCTTTGTATTATCTCTTAAACAAAAGAGCACTCATTGAAAAATATTAATTTAATGGACATGTTTAACAAAGTATGAGAATGAGTTCAAATCCCTTGATCTTGCCCATATTTTGTTAGGTTAAAACCACAAACTTAAATGTTGGGTAGCATGAGTAGACCACAGAGATCTGACTTTTTTTTAGTTTACCATGACATTACTTTGATCTAAAATAAATTCTTTATCCCAGAATTATTGGGCTCGGACTTATGTATCGGCTGGAATAGAGCACAAGAGAAAACCAAATGAGAACGATATAAAGTTGTACTAATCTACTTATTATAGTCTAAATAAAGGAGTAGATAAAATAAAGAAAGACAGTAAGATGCAGAAGTTAAGACTGTAACAAAGTTTTGTATGTGCGGCTCTGTCCTGCTCCGCTCCTGTCAATCACACCCCAGATGATTTGCACTTTACTCACCCTGCGATTACAAGTGACAAGACAGAGCTGAAATTCGTTAAACAAAAGCTAAAAACAAGATAAGTTACATTACTTACTTAGTCTAAGAACAAAAGCAGTAAAATCTTAAGTAAAATATATCTGGTTTACCTATAGTTAAAGTTAATTAGTCGGGTCTGGCTCAGACACGGTGCATCTGGGCTTGGGCCGGGTCAGATTGATCTAAACACTGGTATTCTGGTAATCTATTCAAATGCATTTAGTTCCATACCTCTAAACCCAGTACACCCAAAAGGTTGGAGAAGTTATTTCATTTGTGTGTCTAACATTTTCACTTTCACCGTCCTTTCTCAAAAGAACACTGTTGCGTTTGGTGGAGCACGTAAAATCCCAGTAAAACACATCTGCGTTTGTGGCAGAGTGGAGACAAGTTCACAGGTTGTGGAAACTTTTGGCCAGAAACTAGATCTTTGCAGACATTTCTCTCGTATTGCTACGCTTTTTCTAGGAATCCTTGAACAGAACTTATGACCACTGGGTCTGTTTGTCCATGAACCGCAAGAGCGGCTCCCACAATGCTCGCCTGTGTTGCGCTGACAAATGCTCCATGCTCCTCTTAAAATATGGCGTGTGAGAGCGTCAGCGCTGACGCCCGGAGCAGCCTTCCTAGAAACTGCGGAGCATTCCACAGGAGCCGTCCGGGGTCAGCGTGCGCTCAGCGCTTCTCTGCACGGTGTCCTCCCCCTCGAGGGCGGCGGAGCTGCGGCTCATATATTTACAGTTTAAGACAGTTTAAGCTTCTGCTCGTAAATTTGAGTGACAGGAAAAGCTGCGAAGTAACTAATCAAGGTGACACTGGTTAAATCACTTGAAAAGGCCGAAGTCATCACAACCCTCTCATGTAGAAGCTAATGTGATTGGACGATCGTACAAGCACAATGGCTCTGCCGAGACGTTTTGGGTGCATAAAGCATTCAGGCAGAGTACTGGCTTTTAGGTTACCTGCAGTTGGAGTGGAAAACAAAGCGGGAAATGGGAGTAAAAATACACTCTGAGGGTCACGTCTGTGGGTGTGTAGTGGCAGTAAAGTGCAAGCTGCAGTGTGGCCTCTGCAGACAGATGGATTGATTGGAACAGTTTGGACCCAGCTTTAGAGAGGTTAGAAAGGGCATTTTTGACTTGGAAGTAGCTGGTTTCAGGATTCAGACTCTGGCAGAAAGGAAGGAAATCGATAAATACAGCTGAGCAGTTCCGAGGCAAAGTAGTGGAGGAAATTATAAAACACCCTCCGTTTCGACACTGAGCACTGCATGTTGAGTTAGAAAGTTCATCTCTCCTAGTCAAGATTTATTTTATTAAGGATGAGATAGTATTCGTCTTACGGTACATCATGTACTGCTTTTATTAGCTTATTATCCTAAGATAAATAACCTTTTATCGGTTACCATGAAATAAATAACTAAAATGAACTGCTTGGTATTTGTGGAGGCTCCTCCATCTTTTCCCCAGTGTTAGTATTTACTTAAATGTTTTCACATAATATTTCTCACACAATATATTTATACTTTCACTTTTTTGTGGTGGTTATTGCTTTAGGTTGTTTACTGCTATGGCTGCACACATTTAGTAAACACCTTATGTTTATTTGAATCATTAATTATTTTGTTTTGCTTAGTTTGAAGGACTGGCTCGGGGAGAGGACTGGTTGAAAGGCAAACCTGGAAGTGGAACAAACCATCAGGCTGCTGGAAGCAGGGGCCTCTCTCTACTAACAGCATAACTGTTAAAACATTTTTTGTGTCAGGTTGTTTTGTTTTTTTACAGTTGTGTTGTAGTCGAAACGTGTTGGTTTGAATCAGTTGTTTATGTCTTCATCTTCTCTCCTACCCTTCCTTTGTGTATAAATCCCCTGTGTGTTCATTGTTTTCATCAGTTTTGGTTTGTTATCCTGAGTCAGGTCTGCATTAGTTGATTTCTTTTGGGCCCGTTTTGCTATATTTTTTAGATTTGTTGTTGGAAGTCTTTTGTGAAGTATTTTTGGAAAATAAATAGAAAATATTTTTTTATATATGCCTTTGTCCTTGTGCCTTACTGGTTGGACTGTAACAGTATTACAAGGGCATTAAAAAGTATTCACCGCCTTACAAATTTCTTATGGTTTTGCTCTTTTGTCTCAAGTGACTGGAAGGTGACTGGTCTTTGTTTCTCAAAGACGTTTTGCTTCTCATCCAAAAAAAAAAAGCTTCTTCACTTCTGAACAACAGTCTTACGAGACACACTACTAGGACCAATAAAGTCACTAATGGGGTAATTAGGACAAGGGAGTCATTGATCCTACACTCTATCTAGCTCAATATTTGGGTTGTTGCTTGACAAAACCAAAGCAAAAAACACCTGGCCAAACAAACCAGGGCTGCAGGATAAGTGTTAGAAAGATGAAATAACTAAGGCCACCTTTTCTGTCTTAGTGTTGTTGTTTTTTTTTATGTTTAACAAAAATGTCTTATCTCTTCTCTCTAAAACCTTCCCTGTAAAACAATGTCCACATTGCTATCCTCATACAAGGGTGCCATTTTTCTTCTTCTTCTATTTTTCTGGGATTCAATGGTAGGAATCATCAATAGTTGTAATAGCAGAGTTGTGTAAATCTAAAAGAAACAATAATGTCATTCAGATGCAGAAAAAGTATTAATCTGGGGTCTTTATTCTGCAAGTTAAAAAAAAAGGTCTGAGGGCTTTAAGTCTTATTATTATCAGCAATAAAAGCATATTGTTCTGTTAAATTTCAATGTTGGCATGAGTGATTAATGATAAATCTTCATGTGAGGCTCCAAAAACCATCCCACTTAGATTGTACTGTCATTGAAAAAGTAAAAAGAAAAAGGTCAGGCTAAATGTTAGGCACACTGAAGTTTGTTATTGTAATGTGACTAAATGGGAGAAAAGTTACTGAGACGGAAAGCTTAGGGAACTATTGTACAAGCATGATCAAAATCACATCACATGTCCAGATTCAGCAACAATGTGTAGATTTTTAAATTGGGGCCGGTGAGAAATTTGACTTTTAAATTAATACTGGAACTTCTTGACTTGTCCTCAAAGAGAAGCGCCGCCCGGAGGAGAGGAGACCTGCCGTCTGTAAGATCAACACAAGCTATTGAGTCTCAAGGCAGGCAGCATTTTCCTTGACCAACGATATTTAACTAAGGCCTAATCCTGATAATGTTGCTATTTAAACGGACTGAATGGCGCACATGTGGCCTTGGAAGAGTTAATTAACTGCTAGCATCTGCAGTGGCCAACACGCTCAGTGTGGAGGAAACAGCTGCTGCCTGAGCAGAGTTACGCAGGGCGACTCAGAGGTGCTGATGAAAGTGCTGGTGCCGCATTGATACGATTACGGGAGATAAGTGAAGTGTGTGGGTTTTTATTTTTCCTCCAAAAGATTAGGATAGCATAAGATTTGACATGACAATGAAAAGAGAAACTGAATCTGGTGATGGTACATCCACAAAGGTAAAACATGTTTTTTCTTGTTATTACTCCAAAACAATCAGTTGCCATTTGAATTTAATTTTCCGTTTTCAGGTTTGTTATTGACTGAAGATGTACTGTAAAGATAGTGGATCAAATATCCATCTACAATGAATAAAGTATTCTTTTGGAGCTATGTTCTGTACGTTAATAGCTGAATAGGATGCATAAGAATGGACTACATGGAGCCAGAAGAAACTTGGGACTAAAAACCAAAGATGACCTTTTCGGTTGTAGCCAGTCATGAATCAACAAATCAATGTTCAGGATGCAGAAACTTTCAAGATAAAAAAAAAAAAATGGATCAATTTCTGCAGAAAGTGTTTAGCATAGCCACATATGTCGAAAAGCATAGTAAAGCAAAACGAAGACGAATTCCCTCTCCAGACTGACTATTAGGAGGGCAAATACCAGGCAGTAATAATCAAATATCCAGATAAAATCATCAGCAGCCATTGTAAGCAGTGGAAAAGCAGATGTTTTGGCAGTTCCCTGATCTGAAGCCTTCAGCTGTGTTGACACAACGCCAAGCAGGAAGTAATTTATGACCATCGAGGGAAGAACAGATGAACTGAATCCTTCTGGCTTCGAAGAAAGTTACCACTGTTAATTAATGATATGGCACGAGCACGTGCGTGTGTACGCATAATGTTTTCCAGACAGATCTCCATTGTACAGAAGCATAAAGCTGTCCTTTTTCAAAATAAGGAACATTCTGGACCTGCAGAGCCATACCGCTGATCTTAACCACTACTGGTTTCCACTCTCCTTCCAAAGGACAAACCAAAGGCAGAACAATCTCCCAAAAATAATAAAATGCAGCCATTAACAGCCTTGCAGTTCTTGGTTCATGGCCATATTCCATATGCTTTGTGCATGTCGGCTTCAGTTCTCGGTGGTTAGTGCTGTTGCCTCACAACTGCAGGGCTGCCAATTCAAATCTTGGCTGAAGCTTTTCTGTGCAGACATTGCGTGTCCTATCCATTTCCTCCACGTACTCGGTTTCTCTCCCATAGTCCGAGAAAACCTTCACATACCAGAACTCCCTCCTCATCAGGAACCAAGTTCTAAAGATTTCACCTGATTGTTTCAGCAGTGACAAAGCAGAGACACTTCTACATGGAACAGGACTGACTTACATCTACCTCACCAGATGAAGTCACACCCTGAAGCCGCAGTAAAGAACTCTGCAGAACAAACTTAATTTGGACAAAAAACATTTTATACATTAGTATTGCACAAACTCATTCCAACTCTCTTCATTACCCAAAGAAAAGTCCTCCTGTGTGTTTGCATGTGCTTTCTTTGGATAGTGCACCGTTTCCCATCTGGACTCTAGTCTGCCTAATAATAACATGGGTCTTGGGTCATTTGCCAGTCAACTCTAATGTGGTTTGCTTACATTGGGAAAACAAACAGACTTCTAAACGTACCAAAGAAACCATATTTTGTCCATATTACTGTATTCCCATCATATAAGGAGACCAATACATTAATAGCTCACTGACTCACTTATGGCAAGGCATTTTAGCATTTAACAGCCGACCGAAATGTTTAAACCAACAAGGGGTTCTTCTTCTCGACAAAAAATGTTTTAGCTATTTGAAACGTCCATGTTTTAGTGGCTTCACATTTACGTCACACCTATCCACAAATACATTCGTTTTGTTCAGAACGCTGTGGCTATAAGGAGAAACGTTAATTTCAGATGCAATTCAAATGAAAAGTTACATAAAGTGCCTATAAACAAGATTATCGTCTTGGGTATTTTACCGTTTTATTGCTTTCACAAATCATTCGTGATTGATATAGTTCAGCTTTTCTGACAGTAAAATTAAAACTTTGAATGTCAATTTGAAAACTGAACTAAATGATTAATTTATTTGAACTGTAGGAGATGTTCAGTGTCTTAGAGGTTTTATTTGTATCCATCCCCTGACTTCTACTTTTCAGCAACCTTTCCTCTGATTTGTTTGGAGCGTTCTTTTGTCTTCATGCTGGAATACCGATGAAACAGAGAATGGACCTTCAGACGCAGGTGTCTTTATATGTCCATCACTTCAGACAAAGTTACTGCATCCATTCCACTTATTCAGATACTGAAGACAACAACTGGCTGGACCTCTGTTGGATTAGGTTAGTCACTTTAAAGCAGGTGAAAATTTATGCACTTATGTGCTAAATTTTTTATTTCATTGTCATTATTTTGTAAAACTTTGTTTACACTTTGACATTAAATGGGTTTTTTTTTTCTTGTTTTTGTCAAAAATAGGGGTTTCTTACAGTCACTATATAGGTTTGTTTTCCTTATTCATTAAAAGTGAAAACAGGTTGCCATACTCACATGTTACTTATACTGGGCAGGTCTTTATGATGGCGCCCCAAAATGGCTGCCAATGTAACAACCCGACTGAGTCCAGGCAGTTTGGCCCACTTTCAAGGAGCAGTGAGAAAGTGAATCAAGTCAAAAGAGGTTGTGAAATCTTTCAGCATTCTTGTCTCGTTCCAATCGAATGTACTGAGCTGGTGTGACAGAACCCATAGACGAGCCCTGTATTGGATGGACATTGCTGTTCAGAATAAACACAGATGCTACATTCTGAAACAAAGGTAAGTAAATGTTTCTGTATCGCTTTTTGTTAGGCACAGACATTTCTTTTTTTTTACAGACTTTGACTCGGGATGCATTTGTGCGACTGACGACTTCACAGAGACTGGCAGATTACAAGCCATCTAAATGAGAGCGTAAACCAGAGACTGTTTCTTAATCCCAGCAACACATTGAGATGGAAAACAGTGATAACAGAAGCAGACAAATAAAAGATTAATCTAATAAGTCTGGGCCACCGCACACAGCAGAGCGCGAACAGGCTGAGGTAATCGTTTGTGCGTGTGTGTGCGTGTGTGTCACGGCCTGACAGGCAGGGAGAGAGAAGCCGCGCAGCACCAAAGCTGCCCTCGCCATCTGGCCTTGGCAAAATGAACACAGAGTCTCTCCACAGTCTCTCTCTCTCTCCCTCTGTCTGTCTGCCTCTACCTCAGCCATGCGACTGGGGATTTGATACCAATCCACCCAGGGAGATTAAGTGTTTCCATATTCTGGTCATATTCCCCCCACGTTGTTTTGCTTTCGAAAAACACTACTTGTATGCCAACATGTTTACTGGGTGGGTGGGTACTTGATTGAGTGTCCAAGCAGAGGGAGATTAAACAGGAAATGGAAAGAAAAACACTTTGAAGCTGGGTGAAGAGCCAAAACCAGAACCGCATGATGAAGGTGAAAAAGGAGCTCCGCTGCATGTCATGTTGGCAGAAAAAGCAATTGGGAGGAGGCGGGAGGGGGAAATAAATATAGAAAATGTATGCAAAGTCAGTTCCATACCATCCACATGGACCCCAACTTAAACAAATACTTATTTATTACAGAGGTCAGGTTTGAAATTATGGCTAGCATTGCTAACTGCAGCCTGCATTTTATCCATCAGTCGTTAGCAAACATTTTGGAACAAGTACGACCTCACAAAATACTAAGCTTTTCACCTCACTGTGAAAATCTTCAAAAAAACAAAAAGAAAAAGAATCCAACAAAACAAGTATGGCTATCTCATGTTTTTTAATTTTTTAATTTTTATTTTTTGCAAAGAATAATCACAAAAACTATATTCTTGTCCTTGTTTGGAATAAAATTAGTTCCAAGTTGGAAAAAATAACCAAGGACCCCCCTGATATCAGAACTCCAAAAGGGAATAATAACTTCAACTTCAAAATCCAATATGGCTGCCGTATGTTTTAGCATCCAGTGACAGCCATTCGTCTGTTATTTAGCACGTTTGGCAGTTTGTATCTCAAACATTTCCCACACAGCAGTACTTTACGTATACGATCTGTTTTGCAAACATTATCCTTTGGTGTTTGAATTCTGAAAATGCTGAAAAATATAAATTACCATAAACTTGAGTGCTAAAAGAAATTAGCAAGGTCACTGAGTACAGTGGACACCTACCTATTGAGTGGGACTTCCCACCTGAACTTTACCTCCTACTATAATTTGTTTGAAGCAAAAACCACTGTCCTTGGACTTCTTAACAGCTAATTCGTTTATCTTGTAAATTATTGAATGGAATAATACTCATCTCAGTATGAGATGAGTATCATCTCAGTTTGACTTAGTTGAGACCCTTATCTCAACTCTTACACTTCCAAAAACTCCCAAATACATAACAGACACATTAAGCCCGAAAAGGATACAACAGTGTATTCCTGTTATCAGCTGAAATTTTCACTCCTTTCAGACATGTTGTCTTTTAAATAGCTTCTTAGATCTCTGTGATTCTTCAAACTTTTTTAACACCTCATTATTTTTAATACCTCATCATTCATTTGACTAAGTAACACTATCCAGACTGAAGAGTGTTGCTGTCAGCCCAATGTGATCAGGAAAAAAAATTGGATTTTTGAGCTTGACCAACTGCGCATGGGTCAGGGTGGATCAAGTTGAAAACCACCCAAACAATTTCTAAGTGCTTCTCTAGTAGTAATGTTTCTTCAGGTCAAAGTTCAAGGTTACAGTCCACAACATCAGCAATTTGAATGAATATGAAAGCTGATACATTTATTTTTTTAATCTAAAATACGCACTAAACAAAATCTGTAATGCTAAATCAGATTTCCAACCCGTAAAAAGATGTATGTATATACATTTCCACATTAGGGAATTTTTTTTCCATCTCTGCATTCTTGTGAGGTCATTTCAAAGTGAATAAAGCACACACACTCTAAATCACTTGACAAGAGTGTAAATCCACAGAGCTCTAAGAGGCTTTACTAGGAAAGATCACCTCTGCCCCCACCCAACGGTATCCGCTTTCTCCCCCTGTCCTCTTTGCTTGTTTGTTGTTCTGTCAGATTCAGAGAAATTGGAAACGGCGTCAGGCAGTGTGAAGTGATTGTCGGCAAGTCTCATGGAAGTCACTCCTGGGCCATGTGCTTTTGGTAAACGGTGACACATAAAGACACCACAGCTGCACCATCTGTACCTCGACTCTGTATGAAAACACATACGCACTTACGCAAACAGGAGGCTGCGCCCCGCTGTCTCCCATGCATTCACTCACATGCTCTCCAGTGTGCTAAATAATGCAGCTGACATATCCCAGGTTTTAACCTCTTGCTCACCTTCATTCCTCAAAAATACACAAGTTTGTATTTTTGCCCATATTGAGACATTTTCTTGACTTCTATTCAATTTAGTAACTCCATTTACACATAACCCACATATTTTCCCAAACCCTTATTAGTCTATTCCTAACACTATTCTTAATGCTGCAGTATGTAACTTTTTTACATATTTGTTAAAACTCTCACTTTGTCGTGACTTTATGAGAGAGATAATCTATATGGAGAGATGGGGGGGAGAAATCGAGCTCCTCAGAGCCAGGAGGAGGGTCTTACCGCTGTCAATCATTCTTGTGTATGGGCAGCTCCCTCTTTCTCTTGGCTACGCTACTAGTTCACCATGACATAGTCTATCATGAACGCTCAGGTTGTTAGCATGACCAATGATGATGGTGGATAAACAATTTTATACAACGGTAACTTGTTTCTTTTGAGTATGCGCTGCTCATTAGCACATTGAGCAGCGCATACTGATTGACAGCTCTCTGATCGACTCTCCTCCTGGCTTTGGTTGGTTGTTTTACACCAGCTTTGCATCGTAGGTGTGTGCGTAAACGAATGGTCCGGGACCACTTGACCACATGTCGACTGTCCGGTTTTCTGATGAAGTATGTGGGAGAAAATACCAGAAGAAGTCACACTAACGAGTCCAAACACTTCTCAATCCAACCTCTCCAACAAAAGGATGAAGAATTAATCTGATGTCATGGAACACTGTTAAATCTCCTATGGAATATGGTTACTTATTCAGAAGAATGAAAAATGAAACAACTGTAATGAGGGTAAAAAAGCAGATTGGGAGGCATAAGGGAAAAGACATATTTACATCAAAGGGTTCCCAAACAGAAATTTGTAAAATAAATAAATAAAAAAAAAGTAACACACACATTATAAACAGTTGAAGTGTGTGTGTTTGTTTCCAACACCCTTTCAAGCTCCATATTTAATAAGAATCCTCATCAACAAATTGTATATTTAGACAAAGTCATTTTCAGTGCTTCTACACGCCAAGACAGATCTTATATTTAATTGCCTCCAGCCGGTAACTGCAAGCAGAATGAACTTGGAAACTGGCTTGGTAGTAAAATTGGACTACTTCAGCTAGATCAAGTTGGAAATAAAAAAAAAAAAAAGTCAAAATTTTTTCCAATCAATAGATTCATCATACTTTAGGGGGTGTGATGCTTGCTTGGGCAACTTGGACTAATAAGTTGTAGTCATTTTGATTATTACGGCACATGAAATGACCTATTGTGTAGGCGCCGAGCAGAGAAATTCATATGCTTCTGTGCCTCTATGTTTTGATGGATTCATTTTAATTTTAATTCATCGTTTACATTTACCAACGCGTGTTTATGGAAATGCACTGCATAGTGTGGGCGGGGAAAGTGTCACACTGCTAGCATAAACCTGTAGGCTGCTGAACATTTATTGCTACAAACCTAATAAGGCTGGGCTGAGAATGATCATGGATCTATGTAGTTTACAAGCCGGATAAGAGTGAATGCAGTGGCTGTAAACACATTTACTGGATAACAGAGCCATTAGTCTGGTGCAGATCAACAACGGTACAGCTTTTTTTAATGTTGCTACGGGTTAGCTTGCCACTTCATTTCAAGTACCCTTGCTGAACATTTAGACTATTTGTACAATAGTCACAACTATTGTACTAATTGTAGCGCGAGTCACAAATGCAGCCTCTAAATTGAAATTGATTAAAGTTATAAGCTCTTTTTAAAAAATTTAATCATACAGTTGGTGGATTTAAGCTTACAATAATCTTTCAATTTTTTTTCACATATTTCTTTTGACTGATAATATCAAATAGTTATCAGTTATTCACTGTAATATCAAGTAGTATGGTGTAAATGCAAAACAACCTGCAAACAAATGGATGATGCAAACTCTAAAAACAAATGCAACAGAAAAACGACGCAAAAAAAAAAAAAAAAAAAAGGTACAATCGTGGAAAACAGAAGCACAGAACTACAATCAGGAAAACTAATTCAATCCAAAAGTGCCACAACCACAGACAAAATACTGCAATCACAGATAATACAACAACTGCAAATATGAAAAGCTGCGCACAAAACGGAAGTACTCCTGATTTTCCCCCAACACTTTTCTTAAACCTTCCAGGTTAATTAAATAGATGTTTCAGTTTTTTGAGGTAACATTGACTGCATAAATCACATCTGGATTAAATCTTAAATATTTCACCTGATCAAACTTGAACTGTATAGAAACTGATTTACAAAACCTTCATTCCATTGGTGAGAACACAAATAATTCAATTTTGCATTAGGACCACTTTAGATTAGAAGTATGGAGAAAGCTGCAATATCTGGATGGCTCGACCCTGGTATGGAACATTTTAAATTATATGTTTCTTAAACTAAGTTTGTGATTAGATTCTTTCTGTAAATGGTCAAAATGTCACCTGATCTCAGTCGTGCATCATCTAATCTTAAGAGATCAATGTGGAGATATATCTCTGAACACAGCTTAGACCTCACAGTCAGGGTCAATGACTGAACTGAAGACGGGTAGAAAGATCTCAATTTCCAAAGAGAAACTTTGGAGAAAGAGAAACTATAAAATGCCTTTACCTGCTTTGTCGAGGCAAAAGGGAGACAGAGAGAAAATAGCAATTGATGAAAGAAGTTCGGTCTACACTGAGGCAATTATCAGCAGGGAAGCCTAACAGAGCAGGAGAAGCAAACTATACGGTCAGGTGCTCTAGTGTCCTGCAAAGTCCCTTCATCGACCCTGGAAAGGGATCAATAACTTGCAGTGCACACGGGTGGCTAGTCCAAGTAATCTCACTTGTAGCTCTGCACGTCAGGCTTGCAGAAGAAAAAGAAACAGTTTTACACACGGGCTGCAATCGCTCAGCCCACACCAGACGACCAACTGTTTAGCGGCCGCTTGCTGGCCAGTCGCTGGTTCAGAGATCACAGTACGGCCTGCAGATACTGAAGTGACTCACCGTGTATTGCGTTCACACGTGTGTGCAAACAGAAGATGATTCAAGCAACTACTCCGTCTGGCTGGACAGGAGAGGATAAGATAAGACAAGAATCTGGACAGATGGGGGGGAAAAAAGCATACACACATACACACACACACGCACACACACACACACACCACAAGAGAAATGAAAGCAATAAATGCTTTAAAGAGTTGTTTCTGTGTTCCTGAGTTTGGGTTCTGTGGTTTCTCAGATGTTTTTTTTTTTGTACATGTACGTTCACAGATGCAGGTCCGTTTCCAGCCGACAATTTTTGCTCATTATTTGAAATTTCCCTTAATTACTTTTAAGAATGTTCTCATGTTTTTAAAACAAAATGAAAACATTATCTTATAAAAAGGAAAATATTCTGCATTAATCATAACAAAATCCAACACAAACAGACAAAAAATGTATTTAATGTTCCACTAGTTTCTGTTTTCAATTGCAGATCAAGCTGCTCCATCTTCCTGCGTTCTGTTGGTCTGAGTGGGTTGGATTTTTTCAGAACTGCTCTGGGGTAATGCTTAGAGGCACAGTATTATGTGTTTTTTCCAGCCAGCCACATAATGCAATTTTACAGCACATTCAAGTAACTGTGTTACCTTCAGTTATTATAAAAATATCAAAATAAGACAGCAAAATTTTTTTTTTACTTCATACAGTAACACCTTGAAATTGGGCCTTTGTCTCTTTAAGACACTCCTCCTCTCACACTTCACTTTCAGGAAGTCATCATAACATCACTCCTCTATTAACACAGCTAAATGGATGCTGTGTTATACTTGAGAAATTAAAAGATTTCTCAAATATGCATGAAAGAATTAAGGCAACACTCCAGGTATTGTTTCTGATGAGGGAATAACATTATAACATGTTGTAGTTTAAAAAGTACATTTGACATAATCATTTTCCTTTAAAAAAAAACAACTGGAAAGTGAACTTGACATAAATCTGAATGTAAACACTTACTTACAGTGGACATGATTAAACTACTAGATATATAATTCAGTAGATATGTTTCATAATTGTGTAATGATGCCTTCAGCTCATAGAAGATTGTACAACACTCCTCTCCATTTGGAGAGAAGGACTCAGAAATGTAAAAAATTAAATAAATCATAGCAGAATTTTTCAGTCTTGGATTCGCTAGTCCATGTATTGTGGTTTTTATGCTTCTCTCAATTTATAATGGTCCTGATGCCAAAGAGTCAAAAGAAAAGCTCATTTTTTTGTGTCTGTATTTAAAACAGGAAGAGACTTGTTTAAAAAGCAAAGCTTAGTACTTTGAGCTAATGTAGAACAGATTCTCTTAATAACAGAGTGAAGTCGCCCCTTTAAGGCACGTTTCCACCACATCAACGTTTTCCAGGAAACAAAGTCGTTTTCTGGGGCCATCATGGTCTCCATGGGTTATTGCTTCATTTACCTGAGTAAAAATAAAATAAAATAAAGTTTTTCACATCAAAAGTGAAAGAATACGAACATCCAATTTGGCAAACTCTATTTGTCACTTGTCACAGGGCCATTTTCCCCCCAAAGGTTAACTGTAGGTGTCGTGACAGAATTGTCAGTCACACTTTTATTGTGAAAATTACTTTTTTTGAGGTTGCTCTGATGGCTATGGATGTCACGGCAATCTTACAGCTTTTGCAATCAATTCATCTACAATCTACCATTGTTTACTTCGTCGCACCTCGTTTCGAGAAAACGAGGTTAACAGTTAACAACAAATATTGTTATTGTTCACAAAACGTTAGTTTTCTTCTCTTTTGAAATACTACATATCTTATGCGACTTAAGAAGTGTGCAGTTGGTGAGTCTTGCAGTAAAGTGAAAACGTTTTCTTTATCTATATTCTAAAACAGACATTCAACACAAAAGTAAAAACATAATTTTTACTTTGTGGCAGAAAACACACTCATGTCTTAACACTAAATTAATAACACGATTACCCTCAGTGCTGCAACACAAAAAAACTTGAATATGTGTAAATGTTTTGTCAATGCCAAAATAAATGAGAGCTGTTGGTAAGCAAAATATTTCCTAATCTACCACATCAATGCAACACGGCAACTCAAGAACTACTTCCTTTTTACTTCAAAACAAAAGCCTTAAACCTTTATAAAAGGCACCCACCAATATACTGATGAGGAACTGCATAGTGTTTTGAAGGACAGGCCTCACTTTGACGAATATCTCGGTGTTTTAATTGAGCAATGTTCTCACTCTTTTAATTATGCCTTTGAATACTTACAGTATTATCTGGTGCTGGTAACGACTTCTAAAAGTAAGTAGTTAAAGGCACCTTTTAAATTTTATGATCTTAGAGGTACAAAGTTCCAGAGAAGAATTTGACAAGGTAGCTACTACAAGAGACCAGGGTCTGGATTAGAGATAACCATTATTAGCTAGATTATTTAGTAACGGAAGACATATTTTCCTTTGTGGGATTCGTTTTAGGACCTTTGGAGTGTTGAAAATATTTACTTCCTTACGTCAATCAAGGTCTTGTTTTTGAAATGTTTTTGAGTGAATTGTCTGCAAAAGATGAGAGTTAACACAGAGCTGAGAGAGCAGCAGAGCTTGTTCCTACATTTATCTACAATTGATCTTTTGCTGGGTGCCATACAAATTGCCCCTTGAGGACAATACAGTTTATCTTATTTTATCTAATCTCGTCAACTTTGGTCTCCCAATCACCAACTTTCTCACAAAAAGACCTCATTTTGTGGGAGATGGTGGAGACTGTGGATCTGAGGGAGAAAGGCTGAGATTTCAATTTGAACTAAAGATTTTATTCTAAGAGTTTCAAAATGTTTTATATCTTTGCTGAAAGAAGAATGCCGCCTGGCAAAATAAGCCCTGGATAAGAGGTGATATGTGTTACCTGATATGCCAGTCACGTTTTCTTTCAACTTAAGTGCCTGTCCTTTGTAATCTATTGACCAAACAGCCTCCTGATACCAGTACTGAGCTGAAGCCAACCGTTCACCAATCAGACCTGTCAGGAAATTGTCAACATGTGGAGACATTGGTTAACTCTATGAAGTTTAATGCCTTCTCAATCTATAGGCAATGAATTCTTAAATACCCCGTTCTAGGTAACCAAACAAAACTCTCTACTCAAGACCCTCAAGCAGAATCCAGGGTTCGTTTAAAGGCCAAGTCCATCAACTAACTACTTTGTATACTACCATCATACACTCCAATGAGCAAAGATCTTCTAAAACAGCTGCAGAATCAGCAGGTGTTTTTACTGCTGCACTACAATCCCATTAGTCTATAAAGGCATGTGATCTATCCTTGTCTATTGTCCCATTTGTCTTTTCTGGTTACATTCAGAGCAAACTGAGACAAAGCTCATGAAAGTTTCAAAACTTTCATATTTGAGCCAATCACTACAAGGATCCCAGCCAGGCGAGAAGTGTCACCCAACGCATTCAGAGCCAACATTGTCTATTATCTCTGCATCAACTTCACTCAATAGGAAGGTTTTTGTTGTGTCATTGATGTGGTTCAGCCCTCCAGGACATTCAATAGAGATACAAATTTGCATTCAAGGTTGGCTCCCTGACAGACATCAGTACAGGTTCTGCTTTCACCTTTCATGCCTGAATCCTGACTGAACCCAAGAGAAGATTCTGTTGCATCTCTTCAATTTGCTCTCAAACCTGATGAACATTGGAATAGCCAGAATTGCTTGCAACTAGGAAAAGAAAGGAAGGATGCCAAGCTCAATATTATAACGTCACATGGAGGAGCACAAACTAATCCAATGCGAGAGAAACAATGGTAAGAGGTGGCACACTCAGTGACTTTTTAGGATGCAAGTTCTTGCCATAAGGGAGGAGACAGATGGACGATTCTCAAAAAGACCAAAGGCATACACATTCACACGCATACACACAAGCACCATGAAGTCCAAAGACTAGCAATGAAGTTAAATTGAGGCTGATTGTATTCTCGCCACAGACTTGTCTTTGTCCCTAAGCTCTGTCTAAATATTGAAGCAGATCGTGGTGAAAAGAGCCGGCTGTCCCGAGGATTCAACCCAATCTGCATATTCATCACAATTAATTAGGATTCCTCTCTCTGCCATCATTTTTTATCTTTCCTGCTTTATTTCTCGAGAGGCAACAACAAGACAATGGTGGGGCGGTGATCGGAATCTGTTATTAGGAGGATGTGGGGTGCAGGCAGACGAATGCAAACACACACAAATTCGTTCCTCATCTCGAGCTCGAGGATGATTCTGTCTGCATCAGATATGATGATGAGTGTGTCACAGGCAAATCTCTGTGTTGATTCAAACTTCCAGCGCTTTCTCTCACTTTGTCTCTTCCCTCTTTTGTCTGGGCCGACTCTGCATCACGCCTCCGCCAGAGTGACAGAAGAGCGGCTATTGTGTGGCGAGACGCACAAACCAACCGCCTCTCAACAGCCTTTTCTCGCAAGGCTAACTCTTTTAATTGCTCTAAGAGAAAGACAGGAGGAAAGAGATGGTTTGGAGGCCTGGGGGTGAGAAAGAAGTGAAAGTTAAAGTTCTCCGTTATCAAATGGCACAATGAACACTTCAGGCGCTAAAAGAAGCAAAACCTGGTGAGTTTCTGTTGACACAACTATCTATGTGGAGTTGAACAAAGAGGACTGAGTAGTCTGCATACACAGAGATGTTTAAACTGGTTTCTCTGGATCCTTGGTGCATAAATGATCCCCTAGCTGCAAAGATTATAGTGCAACTCAAACAGTGACTACACACAGATGCCACAATGTTTAATACATAAACAGCTAATCAATCACAAGCAAAAAGCAACAATAACTTCATCAAGATGGATCTAGACTTCTAAGTTAGGAATAAATAAATATTTAGACGTTTAATAGTGATTCAACAGTCCCTTAATCAGGTAAATCTGTTTAACTGATTGTTAAATGCTGGTTCAAGTATCACATGCCAGAAGCTCATTTAAGAATCTAGTTTGTTGAAGTTTGAGCAACAAAATAGGCAGTGAAATGGGATTTAAGTTACTTTCAACATAGCATGTTTGTTGCTGCCAGGTGGGCTAGTGTGAGGATTTTAAGAAACTGCTAATCTGCTGGGTTTTTCATGCTCAAACATACAGCATCTCAAAGGATAATCACAAGTCAGATGAGAGTGAATGCAGTCTGGTTATGAGAGACAGAAAGGCAACAAATGACATCTTGTTACAACCAAAGTATGCAGACTACCATATTGGAAAACACAACAAAACAAACATTGAGGTTAGATTAGTTGGAGAAGCAGAAGACCAAACAGGGTGGCATTCTGGTTAGCTGAGAACAGGAAACTGAGGATATAATTTGTGCAGGCTCACCACATTGGACAACTTGTAAAATTGTCCTGGTCTGGTAGCTCTCAATTTCAGATAATAGTTTAAGAAAGTGTAAAACATGGATCAATCCTGCTGTTTTTAGGGTTTAGGGTAATAGTGGTGGCATTATGCCATATATTCTATTATATTTTCTTGGCCCGTGAACACCAACTGAGCATCCTTCAAATACCACATCCCTACCTGAGTATCTATACTTTCATGACTACAATGTACCAGTCTTATGATGGATTCTTACAGCAGAAAAATGCACCATGTGACAAAGCTCAAATCATCTCAAAGTCGTCGAAAGTGGTTATGAGTTCACTAAACTCCAAAGGACTCTTCGGTCACCAGGTTTCAATCTAATTCAGCATCTTTTGCTTATGTTGGAAGATGTCAAATCACAAAATAATGTCAATGTGGACAAACGATTCTGAGAATTATTTCTGAAACCTTGTTGAACCTACTCCAGTAACAATTAGGCAGCTCTGAAAGCAAAGAGCAGTTAAAAATGGTACTGGCAGCTATATTTATAAAGGGGCCACCTACAAGTGTTGCGTATAATTCTCAGGAAATACTGCTCTTCCAAAAACGTATTCCTGAAGGATAGAGAGTAGGTTTGCATGGCTACAGTAAAATCTCTTTGCTGGAGATGAGATTACATAGATATCAAGATAAAGACACATGAAGTAAGATTGTGATGAAGGACCATGGCAACCTGGAACAGGTAGATTTGAATCACCCACAAAAGGCAGTAAGTATTTTAAGCAAGTGTTACAGTATATAACTAAGACAGTAATATAGCATAGCACTGCAGTACAGGTGACAAAACCGCTTGAGGAAATATAAGCATAAAATGGCATTTTCAAACAGTGAATGTGAACTGAAATCAGTCAGAAACAAAAATTCTAACTGGAGTAAAGTTAGAATAAAGTCTAACTGGAATAAAGAATAAAGTTTTCTGCTTACGGCTGGATTCTGAATGGCTATTGGATCATCAAGATCAAATCTGGCAAAACAGGTAAATCTGAACCCCTTAAAGCTCAAACTTATTCTCTGATCTTTATTTTATTGTTCCTTGTTTTCCAAAAGTCTCGGTGCATTATCTTAAGGTGATCCATAGAACTACTGGTATCAAAATGTGTCCTTTTATGAAAAGGGATTCACAGTCATTTTTTAAAAAAATTGACCAATACTCCCAGTGAACATAAACAGCAACAAGACAAATTATAGACGCTGTGACTTTTGATCATTGTAGACAGCTGTACTTCATAATAACCTATAAAAAGGTCAACAAAACCCCAGGACTAAAATGACAGTGAACCACGAAGCATTTTGAGCCTAAATAAAACAGAGAAATCCCAGCATGATTTTGACTTGTTTACCTCTGAAAAGGTTGTTCATTACTTCGTGTTCTGTATACCGTGTGAAAGCACCAACAATCCTTGTCACAACATCCCTATAATGAGAAGACTGATGAATACCAGTAGGTTTTGTTTATCATTGCCTTTACACTTTATAAAACCAAAAGGAGGGAAAAGCACCTTGTTATGTTACCCATTAAAGCTTTTTATTGTAACAGTAAGAAGTTGGCAACTTACAAGCGCACAACTAATTTCTGAAGCCATTTCTTTCGCATCAAATTCTCCCACTTTGTTTTCAAATAAGTGACTATCAACTTTGTATTCAACTGCTGTGGATGAACGCTTGGTTTTGCAAGTATCTCCACACTTTTTCAACGCATGTTAAAGCTTAAGTCTAAATGGTATTCAGATTCCAGGGCTTCCAGGGTTCTGAAAACCGCATTAAAATTTGTTTCTCTCTCCTAGAATTACACATAGCAATAGAGCTGCCATGTGAAGAACTAGTTTGCCAATAAGAGCGAGCTGTATGGGGCTCGGCATACAGCATTTGACATTTAAGAAACCTGGCAATTACATCTCATGCAGAGTAGTCCTAGTGTAAACAATAAACCAGGAGTGAACAAGGTACCCTTAGATACCTGTAAAAATCACTGCTGGAGACAAAGACATTATAGTGTTGTAAATATGTTCAGTTTATTGGCTTAGATGACCATTTAATTGCGGGCCTTCCAGACATGTTTACTTGTGACTTGCTGTAAAATAATCGCAAATACCCACTAGTAATCCTTTTAGTTGTTGTGTTGCATCCGTTGACCTAAGCACCTTAAAGGACAACCGGCGTGCCCGGTCAAATTCTTTTATGCTGTGTTTTTTATGTTACAACCCCAAGCGTCAACATATCACATTGGGATTTTATGCGAGAGACCAACTCAGAGCAACACATGGTGTTTTTCCAGAGGAGCTCTGGCTCATTCAGATTAGATGGAAACATCTGTGGACCGCTGTGAAGTCTTCTGATATTTTCATTGGTCTATCACAAAAAAATCACAGCAAACTGCATTGTGGTTTGTGGCTGAATATGATTAAGGGATATGGTTGTGTTTGTTTGTTCATTAAGATCCCCGTTAGCCATTGTCGTAAAAATAGCTACTCTTCCTGGGGCATCCATAAAAAAAAAACATTTATTATAAAAATAGTTAATATAATACAAGTAACATATCATATTGATTCATTAATATACAATTCCAACACTTCATGTGATAAAATAATTAAGCAGGGCTCTTTTAAAAGCATTTGTTACATTTAAGTGAGTTCCTCTAAAAATAAGTCAGTTGTCAAGAATTCCTCTTGCATGGTGGAAGTGTAAAATGACCTTTAAAGCATGTTTCGTATTAAAATTGTGTAAGGTTTGGCTAAGTAAAAGTGGATTTGATGATGCCAAGGTGATATGTGAAGATCGCCCATATTAATAATATTATTTTCTCTTTCCACTGATGCGACTTTCACAGTAAAGTGCTTTGGTCACCTCAGTTGGTTGTTATTAAGAACTACATCAATCAATCATTCAAATCAATCAATTTTATCTTGACTTGTGAGCACAGCATCAATCCTTTTCAAACTATTAATGTTTGGGATGTGTGGTAGAAGTCTGGAAATCCATACTAAGAAGCCTGTAACATCATTAATTTGGGACCTAACCTTACCTGTTGAAGGACTGACAAGACTGTCATTCATATAGATTTTGCCAGATCTATAAATCTTGTCTTCTCATCGGCTGTACTTTAAAATGATATTTTCATCCATATTCTTGGTGTCTTTGTTAACATTTCTTGCTTTGTTTTTTGTTGGTACTGATTTTACTGCGCGGCACCCTGGGGCGATGAAAGCGAGGCAGTCAGACGCACGTTGCAAAAAGTTACCTTTCGAGGAGAGCAAAGCAGTCCTGACACGAGTATCGCATTTCCAGATTTTCTACAATTACGGGCCTACAGGCGGCCACACCTCCTGCAGGGTAGGAACGCTAAAAACACGCCAGTGGGACAATGACAATATGGTCCAATCAGTTGAAGATACTGTACACCGTGTGGACACACAGGCACATCTTACCCAAGTTTAATACCACTGCTGTCACATCTTCAGTGTCGAGAGTGGCTAAAGTGATCCTTATGTACGTTTTCGCACAGCAGGAAGCTAAAAGTCTCCAAAGTGTAAAATCGGAATGCCTCTTCTCAGCAACGCCACTAGATTTCTTTAGCTTTTAGAGGTACTTGGGTGTTCCTTTCTTGAATGCAGCAACATTTTTACAAACTGATTGAGCTAAATTATGTAACTCTTTCAGGCTTTTAACTGAATATGCGCCTCTACATGTATATTTCTGCCTGTCCAACCTTTTGCACTTCAGCAGACTTCTCGCACTCTGAAGGGCATTTGGACGCCGCGCCGTTACTGCAAGAGAATGGCAGCCGTGCAACCGCGGTGTTATAGACGTGTATGTCCACGTTCCATCTGTCAGAGAGCTTTGCTACAGGAGACCAGTAGGGCTAAAAGTCAGCCAGCTGACAACTTTGAAGCACGGGCCAAACAAAATCACCTCTGTGCTGTTTCTAATCTTATTTAATGATGTCCCTGTAGGCTAGCGGCCCAATGCCTCCACTACTGTCATTGCTGTGCCACGTTTCCCCGTCTTTTAACACACGATATGACAGATTGAATACGTCGTGCCTTCAGAACCCCTACATTGTTGTTAAGCAGATCTGCTACACAATGAGCTGGACTTTAGATTTTGTAGAAATGTCTGTTTTAATGGTTCCTGAAATGCAATGAAACTATGAAATTATTTCAATCTTCAACTTCAAATTTCTTCCTGTGACAACCTCAGCTGGTTCCACCACCTTTCATTCAGAGGTATTAAAGTATGGGGTTGCTTTAAAATATACACAATGATTTTAAGTTTAAATTTGCAAAAACATTTTGAAAACACTGTATAGTTTACCTTCAACTTTACAACTATGCCTTGATTTTTGTTAGTCTATCACCTAAAAAAAATCACTGCACTATCAATCAGAAGATGTGAAAAAGCACACAAACCCCATATTAAACAAAATGTCCACGTGCTGCACAACAAAACATGTTATTTCCAAAAAGCTGCACAGCAAATTTAGCATTTTATTTAATTACTCATCGGGTCAGCAAATAAAACATGTGGCAACAAAGACCAGATGATTCAGCTGCTGTAAAGCAAGTCGGATGTGGCGCGCTCTGACTGAGTTTTACAGTAAGATGCTGCAAGTCAAACACGACCAAAGCAGAGACCACATTTTTGCCACCGGGAGCAACAAACTAGGGCTGAGCTGCGGTGATGTGGTCGGTGCCCGACCCAGGAGTGGAAGCAATAAAATCCAATTATGTCTTTCATCCACAACAAACTGTGGTCGGGGTTTACCACATTTTTGCTTCAATTTCAAATAGTTCCCCATTTATGTCATTAACTGGAAAGACGAGACTGTGAGGAATTAATTCAGCCAATTATGCCTCAGTTGTTTGTTTTGAGGTTTTAAATTCCCAAAAGGCAATATTTTTCACAACCACGTTTTAAGATTTTATTCAGTGCAACACTAGCTGTGTTTCCACTGACCATAAAATTGCGCAATTGACATTTCCAAAATAAATTTGCTTAATTGAAAATATGTCATTTTCAAAAAAATACAAATTTTTTTGATAAAGAAAAAAAGCTTTGCGCTATAATGAGGTGGGTTTTTTGCTTGTATTCAAATTGGTTTATTTTGCTAAGCTGGATTGGAAACACTTTTTCCGCATCACACACATGATCGCATAATCAACAGTCTAAGACGACAACAGGAAGTAGTCGGAGGATTATTCTCTGTAGAAACTTATCCACTTGTGATTTCAATCGCATTTCTTATTTAATGGAAACACCGCTGTTGTGAAATAATTTTTTCTATATCAGCTTAAAATTGACAAGGTTTTGTGAACATAATGGAAACACAACTACTGAGTTTATTTTTCAGGTTATCGGAGTTCCAAAAACTAATAGCAATATAAATTATTTTATCCATACATATTATTTTTCGATGATGACAGGTGAGGCTCTGTAGTTGTAGTTTAGCAATGGCCACAGAGGAAGTGAACATACACATTCAGGTCATGTTGGCCACATTTCCAAATATTGATCAATTAAAGTCAGAGCAAGAGGAATGCCTGAGACAATTTATTGCTGGAGAAGATGTTGTGGTTCTCCTACAATAGACGAAGGTCCAGGCCTTCTGTACAAAGCAAAGCGTAGAAACAATAGCTGATTTTTATCCGGCTAATGCTATGAAGTAACTGCCTAGGGACATATCTCTTGCCCATGTGTAGATAAGTTTAGATACATGTAATGCCAGTGCTTCGAAGGAGAAAATGGGTCGGGTGGCAGTGTTGAAGAATTATGTGGACATTGTGGTGGGTAATGTGTACGAGCACCGACCTCGGTCAGTGGTTTCAGACGGTGCCTCTGTAATGTCGAAAAATGGAAAAATCCTAGTATGGATGATCCTGAGCTGGAAAAGTTTTCTTTTTTGGCCAAGTTTTACCGTCTTAGCTAAAAACTGATCTGCCTGAAGAGCTTACAGACAGGTTTGGTTCACAAATAATCACTGGGTAGCTGTTTCTACAAAAGTTGGGGAGCTTCATTGTAAGACATCGCTACAGACTGGTTGGTCTGAGCAGCTTGAAGCGTCCATCTGAGGTTTTGAACAAATATTCTTATCAATAAGACTTTACTTGTATTTTCAGTGTATATTTTTTCCTTATTATGCAGACTTCCAGAAAACAAATGGACTGACTGAATTCAGTTTGCATACACAAACAAACTGGCCGTAGCTCAAACAGTATTCCTTGGCTACTCTGTTGTTTGGTGTTATCAGACTGGATAATTGGTGTGTTAAGAGCCGCACAGCCTTTGGTGTGTGAAAGAACCACAAACAATCACAACAGCCTGGCACCACTTCCTCATCTTAGTCACCATCTTGGTCACACACTGCTGTGGGATAGCTTCCTAATTTTCCAACAAGCATCTGCTCCAGTCACCCAATGTGGTTGGGTTGGTGACCAGCAGCAGCCCCGAGATGATCCCAGACGTGTTGAATGGGGTTGAGGTCAGGACTGTAGGCCTGCAGTGGAGGCCTTTCTATCCACTCCATAAAATCTGGAGGTATTCTGGAACGATGCATCATGATGGTGAGCACTATATGTTGGAGAACAGAGTTCAGACAAAGATTTTAGAGAGATGAAGTTCCCACTGGTTGCAAAATCAACTCGAAATCAACATCTCTACAGTGAGATTGCCTCCAATGATGACATGTCTTGTTCCTCTAGTGAGACATAAAGCCAGTCCACACCATCACACTGCCTCCACCAGAACATTTGACTTCTCTTGGTGTAGCAATAGGCACATTGTTCTCCACACTGTAATCATATTATTCAGTTATGGCAGGCAGGAACTGGGCTGATTTCTAAACGTACTGTTCCTCCAGATGTTCAGGAACTAGTGCATGTGTCCAACACCAAAGAAAATGGATCTGATGTTGAAGAGCCTCGTAACCACCCTATAAGGAATACTTTTTGGATGTGCTTGGTTTGATTCTAATTGCTTGGGGTAATGTTGTTCCTGCGAATCTAGAATCCACAGCCTGGGCTTGTGATGACAAGATATTGTGACAACCTATTTAAAAAGACAACCAAATTTATTTGTACTGTAATCATTTATTTTACATTCTGAACCACAGGAAATGCGGAACTGTGCAGGAGAGAGGAGTTTTAGCTAAAACTCTAATTTGTTTTACATTTCATGACCAAATAAATCCTCAGCCAGCTTTGTGGAGCAGCTCAACAGGAGCAAAAACCAAAACTCTACTTCTGGATGAGTCAAAATAACCTTCTGCTTTTTCCAGCTGATGAATAATCCGCAATATATTAGCTGCATCTGCCGAAGCTGCATTCTATTAACTCTGCTCAAATTGCACAGTCATTACAAATATTTAAAATAACTCCATCTTCTTGTGGCGCACTCGAAGGCAAATGATTTCAGTTCTAATAAAACAATCTTTTGCCAGCAGAACACCAGCCTGAAAGTACAGCTGCTTCTCTTTCCGCCCCTGCATACTGAACACCAGTCGCTCGGTTCCAGTCCTCTTCCAGTAAAGAGAATTGGTGCTACTTGCTGTTTTCCAGTTCGCACACACATACACACGCATGCAAACAGTGTCAAACCACAACACATTTTGGCTGCCAGGAAGGGGTCAAGTTAATGGCTGACTTTGCAGCTCTCTGGCAGAATGCACACACACACACACGCACACGCACCCACACACACACCCCCACACCCACGGATGGAATCATTTCTATTCCGTTTCTCCTCGCCGCTTCACTTGCTGCCACCCTCAGCTTTTTTTCCCTCCCTTGTTCTTCTTCTATTTTGCATAATAAACTCTCCCTGTGCACTTAAAAGGTGTGTGGACACACACACGTGCGTACACACACCACACTGACAGATGGCACCACTGGCTTCAGACACTGTGCAGAGCTGGAATGTGAGAAGAATGAGGGGAAGAACAGAATCTTCCGGTAAAATAAACACACACACGCACACCCGCACACACATAATAAGACCATAATTATTCTTGGTACTGGCCTTGGCACTAACCTGGGAAAAACCCCAACTTGCCAACTCACTGCACCTACTGACCCGTCGCAACTGACAGACAGGCTGCAAAGGAGACGCATGCCCACGATAACTTATGCAAAGACATGCATGCATCCCAAAAACATCAGCTGTGCATGACGGAAAACTTCTGCACCGCTCAATCATCGGTTGCCTTTCCCTATGCCCGTCCTGTTCTCGGTGGGGGATAAGGAGCGGCGGCGACTAGTGTGTGTCTACGCTGTCGAGCTGAGTTATCCTTGTAAAGCTCTGGGCCTGATTATCCTACCATGACTCATCTGGTTGGAGGGATGGCGGGGGGGAAGAGAGAGAGGTGGGAGAGGTGAACTCAGTGCACAAGAACCCAACAACCAGGCCATGGGTTACATAGCCGCACACGGGAAGGGAGGGAGCAGTCGCTAAAAGAACCGGGCCACAGAAAGGCAGACTTTTAGCAACGCTAGATCGGGCGCGCATGCAAACACACACACGCACACACACACACACCCCCACACACACACACACACACACAAGCAGACAGCTGTCTATCGTCTGACCCGATTCTCTCCTACTTGTTTACCGCAGCTCGCGCAGGATGGGCCTATTGAGCTCCTGGTGAGATTCTGACCAAGTCGGATATGTCAGGTCATATAATTAACTTGCTAATGTAGTCGGTGATCACAGAGAGAGAGAAAAACAACAAAAACAACAGGCTGTCGAGGACAGATCTGCAGCCGGCAGGCTTTGTTGATGCCGCGACGCTGTGCCGCTCGGCATAAAGTTGCATAACAACTCCCGCGTCGCGCAGAAGGGAGGGTTAGCGAGGGGGGGTTGACATTTAGGATCGGCCAGACGGCGGGAAGGGAGGTGGGGGATGCTGAGTGGCTGGCGACAAACACATGTTGACATGGACACATGCCTCAGTTTGAACACACAATTCCTCGCATAAGTAGTTGCACTTTGTAATGAAGTTGTTCTCAAAAGTGGTGTTCACATAAGCATGTGTTGACAGGAGTTATTTCTGATGCTTCACTTCTCATTTAGCCACTTAAATCCAACTGACATAATTTTTTAATTGCAAGTGGGTTGAAGAAATGAAAGGCTCACTTACAGGCGTGTCAAAGGTTGAAAAAGATCAGTGAGATGTTGCTAGGACAAAAATTTACGAACACGATGTTTTGTAAACAGTTTGTTTCATTTGCATAGAAACAAACTGTTTGCATTAGATACCACAGTAATCCACAACAATGACTGTCTCATTTGAAAATATGATACAAAATGGAGCATCTTTTAGGACTGAAGTACCATGTAAAATCAATACTAGTTTTACATAGTACAGCTAAGCAAAATTATGTCATAATGTAATTTCCTCATCGATAACATACATGGAGTGTTGCCTTGATTCTTTCATGCATGTTTGAGAAATCCTTAAATCTCCAATGGCAACCATTCAGCTGTGCATGCAGGCAAGGTGGACCTCGCTCCACCTTCAAGATGCAGCTCCTCCTCAGTCTCCAAACTTCTGAGCTTCTGTCTCACAAAACAGCCCTCCACCGCAATTCTCCCACTTAGGTCCTTCAGACTAGCCAGCAGCAATTAGCAAACACCAGGTGGAATTTCGCATTTGCTGAGATCACTATACAAGCTAGTTCCCAGCGTAGCGTTGGTAGAAACGTTGTTAAAGGGTTAATAGAGGAGTCATATTATTATGACTTCCTGAAGGTGGAGTTTCAGAAAGAGCAGGAGTTAAATTACTAAGTAACATTTTATATTTATAGCTTTTTGAAACTATTGAAGTTATCAGGTACCTCATTTTATTCTGAGACTCTTATTTTGAAGTAAAAAAGGAAGTAGTTTTAGGGTTGACAGACTTGACTAAGATAAAAGTCAACTCACTCGTACCGGCTAATACCACACACCAAAGAAAGCTCCAACACTTTTAAATCATAATATTTGGTAATCGCTAGAAAAAGAATTATGCGAATACCAGCATCTGTTTCGGAGCTTTCTATTGGTGGTATAAAGGGGTATTTCATGATTTAAAAATAGCAGTGGTTGGAATTTTATCAGTTATTGCTCAAAATCTGTAATACCTATAATACTAGAGTTCTCAAAATCAGGCAGATCGATGCACTTCTTTTCAAAGTAATACTTATTTTGTTTTAGGAGGCCATCCCACTTCACACATACTAACAGGCCCCACACATTTCTGCTGAGCCTGATTGAATTTGACTGGGCAACGTTCTAACAGCACTCTCTGTCACCACGGTGAGAGGTCAAACAGAAACACAGCTTATATAAGTCACAATAACAGGAGAGAGATGGGGGCAGCGGAGAGAAGTGTGGCAAGTGTGAGTGTATTTCCATGTACAGCATAAATGGTGATCTTAGCTTCCGAAAAACTTTCTTTACTAAAGTAAGACTTGAAAACTATTTCTAAAACATAAAAGATACAAGATCACCGAAATGAGCATTGAAGCCATTTTTTTGTTTGTTTGTTTCAACACGACCAAACCAAATAGACCGCTAGCAAGAGCCAAGGACTAAAGTCGGGGACGCCCGCTGTCAAGTGTTGTAATGGTCTACAATAATAATATCCAATCCTTTGCAAATGCACACATACTCATTGAGCTTTTTTACATTTTGCCACATTACAGTTCCAAACTCCAATGTCTTTTGTTGAGATTTTATGTAAATTTGTCTTTTTATTCAACAACCCCTGAACCAATACTTTGTGCAACTACTCTTTCGCTGCAATTACAGCTGTGAGTCTCTCAAGCCAGTGGTTACCAAAGATTTTCATCTGGGCCCCCCTATGGAAGAATAAAATCCCCACCAAAAGAGACACACACACACACACACAAAAGAAACGACTGGGCACACACATCGTTCAACCAGACATAAACCTATACACATATTTTGTTTTCAAACTCCACCAAAGTTTATTTCACACTTCAATTTGCAACAAAACAAACCCGAAGTTTGTTTTGTTGCAAAACAAAACTAACTTTTGTGAGTTTTTATTTTACTTCTATACTGTAGAAGAGTATTCTTTGCTGTCAGTGTTATTTCAAACATTGTTCTTTTTTTTTATTTGTAAGAATATTCAGGACGTGCTGTGGTGGTGCAGGAGGTTAGCACACCCCTCGTTTGGAGGCCTCAGTCCTTGACGCGGACGTTGCGGGTTCGACTCCCGGGCCCGGCGACCTTTGCCGCATGTCTCCTCGCCCTCCTCTCTGTCAGTCTACTGTCAAAAACTGCGAGCCACTAGCACCAATAAAAACTCTTCAGAGAAAAAAAAAAAGAATATTCAACTTTGCAATCAGTAACACACTAAAAAAAAGCCTCTGTGCAAAATGGGGTTAAAACATGAACAGTTCCCTGAGAGTTTTTTTTTTTTTTCTCCATTCATCGCGCTCCCCAGCAATAGCACTGCGCCCCCCGGGCTTTGCTCGTCTACAGACCGAAGTCCTTTACCCTTCGCTTGGACTAAAAAGCTCAAGCTCAGGCAGACGAGGTGAAGATGATCTTTGAAATTCACAGAAGCAGTTGGATCTATTCAGAATCTGTGCAGCTCTAACACACGAAATCGTGTTGATCTAAACATTTCCATTGCAGCTCTGGCTGTATGTTTAAGGTCATTGCCTTGCTTAATGATGAACCTCGTCTCAAATAGTTCCTCAGTCTAATGGGTTTTCTTCCATGTTTATATTGAGCTCCATCAATATTCCTACTCGGACCAGTTTCCATGTCCCTTATAAAGAAAAGCATCCCACAGCATGGTCTACTACCACCATTTTACTGCATGGTGAGTGTGTTCAGGCTAAAGAGGAATGCTACACATAGTATTTTGTATGTAGAGCAGGAAGTTCAACCTTGGTTTCATCTGACCAGATGAGCTCCTCCTTCTTCAAAGTTTAATGTTTTTCCTACATGATTGGTGGAAAAACTGCTTTGAGAGACACTGTGCTTCAAATATCTCCACAATTTCATCCCTAACATGACTATGGTATCCCTTGGGCTTCATGATGTCCTTTATTTCTTATATGCAGGTGGGCTCATTGTTGGACTGAGTTTATTGGGGTTATCAGAATAAAGGGGAATGAATGCAAAAACATCCCCCATTTTCCAGATCATGTTTCCCCTTTCTTTTGTCTCCTTTGTGTTGGTTTATGATGCAAAATCCCACTGAACTGCATAAAAAGTCGTGGTTGTAATAGGACAGAATGTGGGAGTTCAAGACATATGCATACTTTTGCATACCACTGTTGATCTGGAATGAAAGTATTGTCTATTGTTAGGAAGGTGGCTCAGGCACATTAATACAGTTTGAGTACTCAGAGCTAACATCATTACAGATTTGGGCAACTGACAATATTTCCGTCACAAGCCCGAATTAGACCTGAGCAGTTGGGTTAATAAAGCCAAAAAAACAGATCACGTGCCCTCATAAATAAGCTTGGCCTCAGGATTTCTAAGCTGTTTTAGTTTTAAAAGTTCTATCAATGCTCTTGAGTAAAGAAATGGAGATGCCGACAACACAAAAGGTCTGGAGGGCAGGGAACGAGAGAGAGAGAGAGAGAGCTAGATAGAGCCAGGGAGGATGACTTCCTATAAGCAGAAGCTAAACAGGTCAGACTTCTAGTTTCTGGGTCAAAGCGCATTAAACAAGCCCCCACGCTGAGACGACACTCTTGGCCCCGTGGCGAAACACCAATGTGGACAGGCTTCCACCAACTGTGATTGCACATGAGGCACTTCAGAGCCACACAGCTCTGGGCATCAACACATGAAGTTGCCCTTTATTATAAAATCTCCAATGTATAAGGGTATACCAGCCACCTACACAAATGCATCAGCAAGGGGAACATTATGTGTAAACTTGGTCAGATGGGTTATGTGCAAATTGAAAGTGATATTCCCGTAATACTTACTGGTAATAGTCTTGATATGAGTACAGACTTCAACATTTGGTTACATAGTCATCGCAGAAGCTTCAAACTCTTAAATCCTTGCAAGGTAGAAAAATACTTAGTTCAGCTAACTGCTAGCTAAGCTAACCTTAGTCCCATCTTAGAAGGAGATGAACATAAAAATCATAATGAAAGGATGAGTTAATCCTGGACTGGATCAATCAACACTAGTTGAAGATTCTTTTAAAACAGTTTCTGAAATGTATTGTTGAAGCAAAAATGAAAGAGGGAGATAATTTGTCTCATAAACCCAATATGCATGATGTCATCATGCAAGCTGGGTGCGTAAAACAGTTTTACAATAATTTGTAAAAGTCAATAAAAAGACCTTCAGCTATTAACAGTTTTCTAATTTTGAAATGCTTTAATTAAGAAGTGAATACAGTTTTATATGTTATAGCAGAACGTATCTCAAATGGGGAGGTCATTGACAGACTGTGACCTGCAATATTTTAGCATCTAGTTGTATTTTAAGTTTTATACAATAGAAACAGCATCACCTTGATTATTTTATCATTCAGTGCTACATTTCCACTCCTACAATTCAAATGATGAGACACTTTTCAATGCAATTTTTTTTTTCTTCTGACTGTGAGGCCAAAAGTTACAAAACGAAAATACTATTTTTGTTTTTTTTCTTTTTATTGATCAATTTAGGAGGATGTTTTCACATAACGCTTCGAGTTCAAAATCACTTTAATGAGGTTTAAGGTCTTCACTAGCTACCGTGTTTGCCTGCAATGGATGCTAGCTCAACAGCTACCGAGCACAGGTTAAGGTTAGCATTGCAAAAAACTTGTTAGTAAACCTTCAGCTGGAAATTTTTTAATCAAACCACAAATTTTGTTATTAGCTTCGGGTTTTTTTTCTGGAAACTTTTGGTTTGCTAAAGGTTTTTTTTTTTTTTTTTTTTTTTTTTTCTTTCCTCACCTTGAACAGAATGAAATACAGGCCATCAAAAATATCCAAAGCAGAGGACAACCTCTTTTATCTCTTTGTGAGCTTAGCTGTTACAGGAATTTCTTTTACAGTCAAGAACTGTTTACACCTAATTTAACGCCAGTCACCTTAAAATGTAATAACACAACTGCCTTCTGACTATTCATGAGTGATGCCTATTCATTCGCCATCACTGTACAGGCCAAATGTGGCAGATGCTACTGAGAGAACTGCTGCCGAACTAAACATGCCACTTTCACCTTTTTCATAAGCTAAGCTCCGAGTAAAGAGCCAAAGAGAAGAAATACTCCTTCAAGGGCAAATAATGGACCCAAGCTGAAGAGAAAGCAGCCATTAGACAAAAGAGACAAGAGAAAGAAGCAAATATCTTTCCAATTATCAGCTGTGGAGCATGTTCCTAAGAGCAAAGTGAAAGGACACGTTATTAAACTTTAATGCATCACAGCATAGGAACCATTCAAGGCCTTCTTCCTTATTAGACGTAGCCGGCGAGTGTGTGTGCGCACGTGCGCGGGTTTGCAGCCAAGTGCCTCACATCGCACCAAACACTTAAACACTGCTAATGACTGTGTGAGTGCTGGCTGGTCTGCTGACAGAGGGAATAATGGATTTAGGTAACAACGGCGTTTTCATTCTCCTCTGTAGATGGGATTAGCGCAGCAGCAGGAAACAAGAGTCATATTCCGCTCTTAAATGATGGACGCGCGCTCAAATAATGCACACAAAGCGAGTGAAAGCTTCTGATGAATTCTTCAGCAAAAAGGAGGATTTTGTAGTAGTTTTACATTTGCGTGCAGTTGACAGCTCTCACGGATTTTTACTATTCATTCGTACACTTATTCATCGGTGTATGGGATTCCAATGAAAGCACTGTCTGAAGGTATGCAAGGCTTTTGGTGACATTTGTCTGACAAGAGCCATTATTAACCATTAGGAATGCATTTATGAAGTCTGTCTATATCTCAAGGTTACCCTAATTGAAGATAATAATGACACTTTGTCGCTTTGTGTCTTCATTTTGGCTTGGTATTGAAGAGCTTGCCTTGAAACATTACTGACAGTACAGTAAAGACTAAAATGACCTCAACTTTTTTTTTTTTGCCACATTTACAACCACAACCGTGGTTTCAATTTTTTGAGATGTTATGTGACAGAAGAACACAAAGGAGAGTATAACTGTGAAGTACGTCAGGTATGTCAGAGAGTAGTAGTGAACAAAGAGCCTCACGAAGACCAGCGAACCACAGCGGGTCAAAGAGAAATCTGTAGAGAACTTTTCACGAAGGTTAGGTTAAAACCTAGCCTTCATTAAATGAAGATCTAACCCATTGTGTGAAAACTGAAAAATATATTTCACAACTGTTAACGTATAAAGTCATGGTAGCCCCAATGTTTATTCACAATTTTGCAATTCTGGAAATTCACACAAAATCAACATTAGCACATTCTTTCCTATTTTGTGTTGATGGATACTAAAAATGCCAACTAGAAAGAATTTATCCGCCATCGTTTTGGCTCCTGCAGGCTCCTCTAAGCCTTCTACAGTAGGTGAGTGGACGAACAATGCGATGGGCTGTATACTCACAAAAAGTAGTGGCAAAGATGTACAACTTGTCTACACCTATTCAAAACAGATTGTAAATAGATTTTAAATCTATCTGAATCTGAGTCGATTTTGAATCTCTATAAAAGCAGTTATTTTCCTGCACCTCTAGCCTGTGTAAATAAATGTTCACAATAGTAGCAGCTACTGGCTGTATAGGTGGTAGCATGTTACACTCTCACTATTCTTGAAAGCCTCAGACACATGGTAAAATTGCAAACTTGGAATTCAAACTACTTTTCTATTTCATATATAACCTTATTTTCAGGGAATAAAACAGGAACAGAAGTGGAGGTAATACCAGAAGAAAAACTAGCACGCAGAAGGGCCACGATTCCTTGTGGAATAAGTTGGCTGTTTCTAGCTTCCATGTCTTGCCCTTATTCCTTTCAAAGCAAACAAACAGCATGATGAAATTTCTGTGGGTGATATATTGCCCCGGTTGATGTCTGTGTGCAAGCTTCCACAAACAAACCAGAATTGATTCTCCTTATTGAAATCCCCCCACATCATTTCCAAGGGAACCCATCTACCCAGGATCCCTCTCTTTCCCTCTATAAATAAAAACGGATGTAAAAGTGTTAAGGGGAGGTGGAGGAGGAGGAGGAAGATGGAAAGAGGGAGGGCGACAGGAGCCTCTTTGGGTAAGAAATCTATGATCAACTTGGGAGAAGCAGAAGTTGGGATCCATTCTCGGCATGTGAGCACATTAGCAACAGAAGAAAAAACAAAAAACAAAACGGCATCTAAGATCCAGTCCAACTTCCAAGGATCAATGAAGAAGTATTGGCTGCGGCGCTTGTGCTCAGTGAGGCACTAACTCTCCCTCTGTCCATTCCCGCATCCGGCGACCGTCGCCATGTGTGCGAAGAGTGGTCGCCGAGCGATGATTTCCCCTAGATGTGATGATTAATGTGCCTGCTCCGAGATGCTGAGTGAGATTGATGCCGCCCGCCATTCCCCCCCATGCCTAATCTTTCATCCTTACAGTAAATATGACACAATGTCCATATGCACGCAGAAACGGCCTGATTACAAACAGCTTGCAAGCCGTCGTCCCTTTTTAATGATTACATCCAAAGGCACTCGCTCAGTCGAACGGCTGCTTTGGCTTAATGAAATTAGCCTGTCGCGCCATCTTGCCTCCTCTGAGCACGAGGTAAGGCGTTTCCACACGGGTCACTCAGCTAAGTAGCCCCGGTTAAGCAACTCCAATGCAAATGAGATGTAAATCAGGCTTAAACGGAACACGGTTTAATTTGGCCTCCTGACATTGCAAACAGTCGTGGGGAGGGAGGACGGGGGATCTGATGCAAATTGCATGCAAATAACAACGAATGGTCTTTGTCTCCACTGGCCAAAGGCTAAATGCCTTTAGGTTCTGGTTCACGTCTGGTTTTGTCTAAGCAAATGTTTGATTTATCCAAGATGAACTGAGGAAGGTAATTCTCAGGAGACTGGGGTGTCTGGGGGAAGATCCAAAGACACGGCTGTATCATCGTTACGCAGGTGAATTGTTATCCAGGAAAAAAAACAAACTCAAAATCTGAGAAGAAACAAGTAGGCTTAATATGCAAACTGCTCCACATTTATCAAAGCCAGAATCCAGCTGTGTCAGATCAAATCGAGGAGTGTTGCCTCAAAGTTTGCCCCTCCCCTTCTGAGGCCAGGCCCTGCGGTTCAAAGCCTTGATACGAATATGCCGATATGTCCGTGGTGGTATTAAGCCTCCTGGGAAGAGGTCAGACTTCTGAGCAGACGAGCCCCTGAAGACCACATGTCCGAGTAAAATGACTTTTTCTAATGTGCAGTCGACAAATTGACCTACGCTATGGATTCATGCATGTAGGATTGGAAAATTGATCTGCCTACCATCCACCCAGCCTCCTACAACCACGAGGAGTCACAACGTCTACCGGGTGCTTGAGATGCAACGAGATCATAAAACTGCACAATATTTTTTCAGATTTTCAATAAATTCTCATTTTACTCAAGATTTAGTTTATTTATATAACACCATTTTCTATATAAAAATGTCCCTTTTTTCCCAATGTCTCAATGTAATTTTGCTTTTTAATTTTTAAAGTTAATGGGGATCTTGACGGACTGCCTGCCCAGTGATCTATGATCTGACCTCCTTTCAAAAAACCAAGCTGCATTCATCTGGAAATGATATGTAGAACCCTTTTAATTTATGAACTTAACCATTTATGCATTTCATTTACTTGCCCTTTCTTCAGCCAAGGCTTTTTTTTTTTGGTTGATTTTTCTTTGAACACTACAGACTTCAGTTTGCACCACAGCCACCAGGCCTCTGTGTTTCTCCATTTCTTTTTCTAAATATTCTATTTAACGTCTTCTTTATTTTAGTGCAATGGTCTTGCATTTTTCTTGCTTTAAGAAAAGAAAAAAACCCATTAAAACAAAGAACTCCACTTCAAAATGGTCAATTCAAGCAGTGATGCTGAAAGAGGAAAAACATGCCAAAATGTGTAATTTTCCCTTCGGGTGATCAATAAAGAGACATCTTACAGTCAATCCCCCTGGAAATCATCTCCTCCGGGGAGGGGAGGGCAGTCACCCATGAAGGCCACCCCTGGAGGCAGATCAGCTGAAGAATTGGCAGTATGGATGTAATCCTGCTCAATTTGTACATTTGCAAAGAAATAAAATGCAGAATCACTGCCTTTCTGTGTGACTGGCAATAATATATTCAGGGTTAGAGATTGACAGGAAAATACACACTGAAAATGCAGATTAAAAAAAGGAAAGGCTGTACTGATGAGTCTTTTAGGCCGTTTGATGTCCGGCTACATAGCAGCTAGCTTATCCAGTAGCAGAAAGATGTTCGAGTAAGACCTGATTACAGTGTGTAAGCCTGTCACAATAAGTAATGAATCAATTAACCACATAATAAACTGAAATGAGTGTAATAATTTTTAAGTGATAAGAGTCCTTTAATATCACTGAGAAACACTACAAATATTTGATACTCAGTAGGAAGTAGTTGGTTTGCACTACCTGACACTTTTGCCTGTTTTCCCTGTCTAAGCTGAATGATTAGTATTTATTAAAATGCAGTTTTGGTTGTAGGAAGTTCATAGTTTGTTTTAATTATTGTTGTTTCGATTGTTTCATTTATTTTGGCTATTTAGAATGTTAAATGTCTAGGTTTTTTTTTTTTTATCTAAGTGGGTATATTTCCCTTTATTATCATACTAGTTGGATATGGACTCGTAATGACATTATAATTTATCGCAATCATTTCCTGGATAATTTATCACTTGGTTACATTTTTTATTGTGACAGTCCTAACCGTGTGTAGACATAAAGACAATTTGTCCTCATTTCAATTAGGAAGATGCTACTCTATTATTTATGACATATTTCCACAATGTTCGTTCATGATTAAATAGCTTAAGTATCTTAAGTGGCTAGGTTAATTTCATCCATTTCAAATATTGCAAAATAATAATAAAAAAAGACATTTGACAAAGACATTTGTTTAAAAGACAATCTGTGGAAACATGGAAGTCATCCACTTATCACTCTGACTACCAGTTAGTTGACAGTGTACTCACATATTCATCAAAATTTAACAGCTGAAAGAGAGCGAGCAACACCAGGTAATTACTATACATAACTTAATAGAACCCTACTTAAAAAAATACACTATCAGAGTGAAATGTAGAAGAAATATGACTCAGTAGTCAAAGGAAACTGTCATAAGATTATATAACCCATCAAGGATTTCAGAAAGTGCTTGTACGGTGGAGTGTTCTGCGAATCTATGTTAGATTTTCCATTCTTTTTTTTTATCTTAAGGGACAGCTGCGTCGAGTATTTCCTGGAAAAAAAAAAGTTACTTTTCCTGCACCTTCCAAATATACACATCTTCTACAAGAAAAGAGCATCAGCACTCAGAAGGCAACAAGTTTCCACAGACATAACCACCTTAAGTTTCTTCTGAATCCGCCATTCATTCTTGCACATCCACAGCTACTCTAAGTCAAACTACAGGTACACCTGTTCTATTCCCTTTTTTTTTTTTCTTTTTTTAGAATAGACTCTCCACCCTGAGCTACAGAGTGGTGAATCAAACTACTCCTGCGCTGCTTTCTCACTATCCATTTCATTCATAAACCCAAAACATTGCAAAAGGTAGACGATTGGCCGGGTGGCGCTGCGTAAAAAGACGACGCGTGCTTCCCCGCCGCCAATGAGAGGCGAGTAGTACGCTCTCTCCCTCTCTCATGCTCCCTCTTTAACCCTCTACGAGTTTTGTTTTCTCTTCCAGCCTCTGTGAGTTTTCAGCAGTCGTAACGGCAGCCCGGGCGAAGGGAGTACAGTTGCAGCGCAGGAACCGGTAGCACGATTTGGCTAAAACGAGATAGCTGGACTGGCCTTCAGAGTCAAAAAAACAAAAACAAAACATACACACGCAAAACCTGAGGGATGTTATCTTAAGTGGCGACTCTGCCCTATGTCGCTGTTAAAGTCCAGCCATCTGTGCATTTTGCTCAGCACTTTAAGCCTCCCGCTGTGCGTCATTAGTTTGTAGGTGACAAGGAAAAGCACTTTAAGAACGAACCTTCATGGAGAAATTGATTGGCTGATTGACAGACCGACTGCTCTTTAACTCCTGGAGGTGCGCTGACATCCAGGGCCGACTCAATACAAACCAATCTTTAAAAAAAAAAAAAAAAAAAAATTGTCCCTCCTACCCCCATGTGCTCATCTTAGTGGCACAGAAGAAGAAGAAGAAGAAAAAAAAACAAAAATCAGAACCACACATGAATCAATACCAGCAATGATCCAGTGACTCTCCATGAACTCAGACTGAGTGTGCCACTGTTTGTGGGGGGAATTGGGTTGATGGAGTTCAAGGAGGGGGCATTTTTAGGTCCAACACTGCCATCTACGGACACTGCTGCAGTACTGCGGGTGGCCAAGGGATTACATCATCATGTTTGGGGCGATGATGTGTTTTTCTGAGATGCTGCGGCTCAGACAAAGAGAGATTGTTTGTGGATGCTGAAGGTACGAGAAAAGTTTTAAGAAATAGCTTTGGCACTTGGAATTTCATTGAATTTTTTATTTAAAGATTTTTCAAGTTATAAATGGTTTAATAAATACTTCATTTATTTAAAAACTCAATCACATTGTAAAGTAAACACTGTCAGAGTGTTGCCTTATCTGTTAACCTTTGACCTGACTCTGAGTCTGGAACATTCTGCAGATGTTCTGTATCACTTTGGGACATGGTTTTCTTACCAAAAACATCTCATAGAACACCATAAAAAACCCCTCAAGAAACGATATTTGTTTCTGAAATAATGTCATCACTGTATCCAGGTGTTCAGTCTGACGCCTTGGTTTCTTCTCCACTCTCAAAAACACAAGAGAACTTTCACACATCACCTTGACTCATTTCCGCTTGAATTCACATAAACTGTATTTCTGAAAACCAAAGTGTAGCGCTTCATTTGGCAGTTTAAAACAACATCGGGTCTGAAGCAGCAGGGACACATTTTGAGATTCTGTGGGCGCTCACTGCCCCCTAGTGTCGCCACATAAATACTCCATTGGGGCGGTGAGAAGAGGGGTGGGGGGAGGGTGGTCTCACCAAGTATGAAGAGAGAGAAGTGAGAAATGTTTGAGGTGCTTCAAGAATGGGAAGAGAGGCCCGGAGGAGAAGTACTGCTTTTCTTTTGAACATTTTTCTCTTATGGAGGTCAACTGTCTCATTAGAATATATATGTGAAGAAAATGTAAGCTTAATGTTTAATACATTTTCTCAAAATTAGTCTTCTAGAGCGGTTTTTGCTCATTTCTTTGGAACATTAAACAGCACATTTTCCAGCAAAAGTAGTCTGAAACCAACAGATGTTGGCGTACTTAATCAGATGATCTTAAAAGTATAAATACATAAGCAATAAGTCCGAGAGTGGAAAATGAAGCAAAATGACGCACAACAGTTTAAAGGTGAAAATTTCCAAAAGGAGAAAAATGTGCTACATTTAGTTCCTGATTAAGTATCTCACTCTACACTGGTGATGTCCAAAGTGGGCCCTCAAGGGCCGCATGCTTTAGTTCTCCCCCTGGTGGTAGTAACAACCTCCTCAGCATGTCAATGTTCTTCTTAAGGCTTCTAATGACCTATCAATTGATCCAGTTGTATTAACCAGGGAGGGAACTGAAACATGCAGGATGAGGACCAACTTTGGACACCACTGCTCCTAACCACCATCAACAAAGCAGATTTGTGGGAGTTTTCCTGAGGAGAGAATGGAGAGGGCCATGAGTCAAGAGATTTAGGGCATTTAGATTTCAGCAAGAGCTTTACAGACAGGTCCTGCTTTGGTCTCTTATCACGATGATGACCCAAAACATACAGCCAGAGCAGGTAAGAAGTGGCTACAAAGGAAGCACATCAAGCTCCTGAAGTGACTTCATGTATTGCTTAGGTATCTCGACTTAAAACAAATAGAAAATCATTGGAGAGAGCTGAACCTGAATTTTGAAAGATTTGGAGATGATCTGCATGTAACCGTGGGCCAAAATCCCTCAGGCACTGTGGGTAAAAAAACTCAATAGCTACAGTACATGTCTGATCAATTAATTAAATTAATTAAATAATATTGTCTACTTTTTTAAAGATTCTGTCTCTCATGTACAACGAATTATTGGGGACATGCTAAGAATATATTATACATTTTGGGACAATAAAGTCTACATAATTCCTAAAATAAAGTTCTAATATCATGAGAATAAAGTCGTAATATCCTGACTATTCTTGTAATACACCTTTATTCTCGCAATATGACTTTTTTTCTAATATTGTTGCAACTTTCTCATATTCCGACTTTATTCTTGAGCAACTCATAATATGAAGACTATTCTCAGGATATTATGACTGTCGCAATTTTATTTTAGTTTTTTCCTACTAAGGCCGTAATACTCTGTTGTACTCACAACAACAGAGTTGAGGAATATGGTAAAAATTACAGACCTCTCTGTTCTTCTTTAGTGGGAAAGCTCTAAAGATCAGAGCTGTATCAAATACTTGTTTATCTCACGTATTTACACTTCTGCACCATGAAGACTAAATTAGGCCTTGAATATGCAGCAAAAAAGGGCAAAATAGAACCCAGTTTCGTTATTTTAGCAGAGCTGAATGGCTAAACCAGGATAATTCCAGGCAAACAGGCTAAAACCAGCAGACTGAAACCAAACAGTACTTCTCTTTAGTGCTGCCAAATCCTCCTGAGCTTCTCCCAACATGACAAGTCGAAGTGTGCGCTGAAATACAGCTAACGCCCTCAGAGCTGCGTGCACCCGACAACTATTAAGTTGTCACAGTTGAAATTGTTTCGTAATGTAGGGCAGGTCCTTAAATGGAGGGCATAAAGGGCTTTTGTGACAACGGAGAAATAAAAGTCGATGCTTTCAGAGGTCCAGAGCATCATCGGGAGACAATTCCCTCCCACCACTCTTAACATCGACCGGAGGGCACACTGTCTGCATGGGCATACCACTCTCTGAATGGTTTGATGACAAAAATACTGTCATGAGACTTTTCACTGCAGCAATGCTCAATGTCAAATCCTTAAGAGTACAATCAAAAGTCTACGGATCAGAAGGCTGAAGAGCAAGTAAGAGCTAGAGACCTGAGAAAATTACAAAGTAAGGAGAGTTTCAGTCAGAAACTCTTGGCAGGGAGTTCTAATAAGACTGCAGTAGAGGGAAATGGACCAATCCAAAACCCCAAGAATCAAGACCTGTAGTATATAAGGGTTTCATGAGACAAATATTATGTACAAAATGTACAGGTTCGAGACTGATTGAGACTTGATGTTGACACTTTTAAACCTGAATTGTCCATACTGACGTCAGGAACAGCCTCATTCTGCTTACCTATACCAAAGCCTAAAAACAGTCTGTCGTCCAACAGCAACTAGTCTTCACAGTTCTTTTAACGAGGAGCTTCTTTTGGCTGCCAAAAGTAATCCAGTGTGACCCCTCCCCTACATGCTGCTGCGCACTGCCAGTCAAATTTGACTCTGGAAATATTTCAGCTTGGAAAGAAACTAACAATTTGGAGATGAAGGTATTTTAGTTTTAAAACTACAATTGGTGGTTGCAGCCAATCAGAACCAACAGGAAGGTTTTAGTATTGTCAAGCATGCTTGTGTATGCACTGCTCAATGTGCTGACGGCTTAGAAACAACTTATTACAAGAAAACTTTATCTGCCGTCATCGGTGGCCGTACTAACAAGCCACAGCGTTCAAGATAGCCTTGAATGCTGTGGCATTCAAGGGAACTAGCTGTAGCCTAGCAGAGAGCAGTGGGTAGGGTGTGAGCCCTACATGAGCTTGATGGACATCGCCAAGACTCTCCTCCTGGCTCTGATTGGTGTATTTCTGCAGATGGCTGTAGGACCATAGAGAGAAGGCAGAGGAGCTCCATTTTTATATTACATTGTCAGGACAGAGTGACAATTTTAACAGAGATGTAAAAACAGTGTTTTTAAAAGTTGCAAAAGTTAAACTTATTTTACTAAAGGGTTAAATACAGTCAGAATCTCCTACCGGTCTGTGCCTTGTCCGTCATATAAATTTATTAACTTATATCAGGGCAATCCTGGGAAAAAACATTAAGGTTTTTATAATTTGGGCAAATTAATTAGAAGGAAAACAAATAGTGGTCATTTTATCCCATCACAGGAAGATTATGTACCTGTGTTGAAAACCAATGGCTCTTACTCGATTGAAAGTAAACATTTTTATGTAACTCCAATAAATAATCTCTACTAACAGCAGGTGGCTCAGCTTAGTTTGATCAGGGGTCCTATTTTATAAAGGTCAGCAGGCCCCAATGGGGGAATCACTGGAAATAATAGTTAACATAGTCTTTTACAAAATAATATAGTATTAATTAAACATGAGATTTCTCCATTCTACAATTCTTTTATTCATCAAAAATACCTGCGCCCCAAAACAATAGAAAATGGTAAAGTACACTGGCACTGCTTACATGCAAAAAGTGAAAATAGGTTTGGAGTCTTGGAATAAAATGGCGGCGCGTGGGTACAAAATATGGATGTCTTTTCAAGACACCAAGGGACGACAGAATGACTGTCAGATGCTGTGGAAATTTCCTGGTGACATCATCACTATTTATGCCATGTGTTGCCCATTCATGATGGAGCACTTTGAAAATAAAACGTACCCAACGCTGCTCCGCCTTTGCAGCAAACTACATCCCAGGTTGAATGATTCGAGGATCTTACCTTGATTTTAAATCAGTGAGTGAATTCAAGTCACATCCTATAACCGAGTTTGTCCCTTTATAATGTCTTTACAGTTCATTTGACATCCAGCAGGAAAAGTATCCATGTTCTCTCACTCAATCTTAAACAGATTAGTGATATCAGATAGATGAACACTGTAGCCCAACAGCGTCCAGCCAATAAGCCTGAATTTCTTAGCATTTCCAAAGCAAATCCAGTGTGACGTTTCCTCAGAGGTAGTAAAAGTTCCAAAACAAAAACTTAATTTGAGTGAGTAGTGTTTTTCTGTTTGGTTTTTTTATTTCCCCTCAGCCTGAATGACGATTCCAACAGAGTCTGTTCAGCAACGCAGCATCTCCATGTCAGGCTGAGGAGAACTTTGTGACGCCTTCATCTGTGGTCAGGCTAATGAGGCAACGCTCTCCGTCAAAGGAGAACATCGGAGACGAAATGGCGTAGCTATGTTCGAGTTTCGGGGGGATGCTGCACGAGTTCGTCAAAGGGATGAAACTTAACAGTGTCGAGTGTGGTGTCATCTCAAACTCTGGGCTTGAGAAACCTTTCGTTTCACAGCTACTGTTAGCATTCTCTGGAAAAACAATTGGGATAGGGGGAAGAGATGGAGAAAAAAAAAATGAATCAGAGTTAAAAAAAAAAAAAAAAAAAAAGAAAAAAAGAAAAACTGAGCTTTAAACTTTTTTGTGCCGGTTTTGTCATTTTACAATACATCATTCTCTGTTGTAAGAGAAGGTTGACTGTTAGCCCCGCCCACCAGGTCATGTCTGCACCTGTTCTGTTAACAATAGTTAACTATATAGTCTAAATCCACCTCTGAGAAACAAAACTAAGGTATTGATGTGTTCTAGTTCTAAGTGACTGAGACGAAGATGTGTGACATTAATAGAGAGTGGAAAACCTGCTGATGTAACTGAATTAAAAGGATTCTGCAAAAAGTTTGGGTGATGAGACCCTGAAATCACATACAAAAAGGAGATGTAATCTTATATTGTACTGGAACAACTCAGTCATACCGTTAGTGTAAATGGGGTCATTTTTTAAGAAATATGGTCAGCATTCATTTTCTGAGATATTATGAAGGAAGTTAAGAAAATGATGCAGTTTTGTCTTTGTTTTTTCATTATGCATGCTGTTCATTTGTTTTCTAGTCTTTTATTATTCATATTTACTTTGGGGATTACTTTAGGTTGTTTAGGAATTACTTTTCCACACCAGGATTATAATAGGTTTGGGTTTTTCATGATAGTTTAGTTTGAATTTGTTGTGAGTTGTTTGTCTAATTCAGTTACTTTTAGATTTTAGAGTTGTTGTTATTTTTTAATAGTTAAATATTGTCTAGTTTTAGCTTAGTTTTAATTAGTTATAGTTTTATTTTGTTTTCATACATTGGTTATTTTTTAGGTGCTGAATTCAAAAAGATCAAAGTAGCATATTGAGATTGTGTACACTGATTGGGTAATAAATACTTAACAGAAGAAACCATTTCAGAAAATGAATTCAATTATTGTTGAAGAAAAAACTGACTGGCATTTTATTCCAACTCTTGCTGTCATCATTTTGTGCGCCAGCAGCAGTATGGAGTTAAGTAATTTGCCAACAGCTCATGTAAACTGCTTGTGTGGAGGGGGAAAATCTGCATTTCACATCAGTTCAAGAGGCTAAAAAATATATTCATAAACACAAAAACAAAGAACATTATACCTATAATTTCAGTTTGTTTTAGTTAGTTTTAAAAACACACAATATAGTTCTCAGTTTCAGTTTGAGTTAACTATAATAACCTTGTTCCGCACACAGCCCGGTTTGTTCATATAGATTTTTTTTTCCTTTCATAAAGTGATTTGCTCACCTTTAGTCGACATCTGCATTGAGAAGGCTGGAGGTGCAGAGGAGTATTTAACACAGGTGGGTAGCTGGACCTGTCCATCGCTGGCGCTGCCAGCAGCCGACGTCTCCATGGATTCCATGGCAACCGGCGTGTCAGAGCAGAGGAAGACATCGATGGGCCTGTTGGTGCTTCTGAGGTGAATCTGCAAGCTCTGAGAAGAAGAGGACGGTGTGATTATGAAGTGAGTTTTGCAGAAGAATCTAAAATCGTCCCGATATGTGTACCTCTTCTGGATGTGGCACCTGAAGGCGAGTCTCGGGCGGAGCTTTTATCACGATCACAGTCTGCTGCTCAAAACTCGGAATGCTCCTGACGTCCTCGTACGTCAGGTAGGCGTACGTGATCGGTGGAGTTCAGGAAAGTAACCGATGTGTATTTGCAGGTAAACCTGAAACAAAAACGGCCCAATATATCTGACAGCAGAGGCTGAAAGTCCCAAGGATATCTGTCGTGCAGGTTCTCCTCGCACAGCCTGCTGATCTCCCGGGCGCAGATTTGGATGAGCTCGTCCAGTTTCTCCTCCTCCTCGATCAGAGCCTCCAAGGTTCTGCCGAGGTTGTTCTCCACAGGGCCGCACCTGGGCAAAGGAGAATAGAGCCGGGCGATGCCACTTCAAAAGAAAATCTCTCTTTTTTAAAAAAATATCAGATAAAAAAATGGTTTTCGCTCTCTTTTCTTAAAGAAAGAAAAAGAAAATTACAAAATGACAGAAAATACTTTGAAAAAGTGGCTTTTAATTCATTCTTTACTTCTGTTAGTGGTACGACTGAGTATCAGGTTAAGGCAACAAGACTTTTTTTTTTTTTTAATTACAAGAAAATAGTTGTGATATAATAAAAGTTTTCAGTCTGGAATTTGGTCTCAATTGTTTCTTTGATTGAGGTTAAAGTTTTCTAATTTTTGGGAACTTGTTCTTGCTTCATTATGCTGTTATCAATATATTACTCGAATGTGATCTCAAAACAACATTATCGTTTATCTCAACCTCTGGGACAATTTATCGTCCAGCAAAAACTGTTGTTGTGGCAGATGTACTGATATGATAAAAGGAGTTCTCATTGTATTGCAACCTTATTCTCGTATTATTTCGACGCCATCGTCATTAGACTTTGTTCTTGTAATTTAAGAAGTAAAAGCTTTGTGTGGTCCTAACATTCCATCGTATAGCTCACGTGAATTCAAAGTTCCAATAAACGGAAGCTGTGAAAAACGCTTGTCAAACAAGATGGCCGCCATGGGCGAGCTATCATTCTGAACTATGGAAACCCAAGGAGCACATTAGTAAAAAAAATAAAATAAAATCTTATATCCAGATTTTCCCAGGAATAAATCTTCCAAAAATAAATATTTGATTAATACATACAATCAATCAATTAATTCAAAACAACAGAGGAAGTTACTGATTGTTTTGAAACCATTTGCTACGTTTGAGGTTTGGGTTGAAGCAGCTTTCCACTGGACATTCTGCCTGAGCTGCCTTCAATTTGAACCCAATTTCATAATCAATTGAAGCAATTTTCCAAGATCTCTTCACGTTCTATTCATGTTAAATTGGTTAGGCGACTTCAATTCGTACTATGTACTGCCTACCAGCTCAGGAAAGAGTTGTTTTGGCTATATAATACATGAATAATAAGAGTTGACTGTACTTACAACCACTGGTGGTGGTTTTTGTAAGTCTTCTTCATGAGATTGATCCCTTCCAACACGTTGGTGATGTCGTACAGACGCCTCTTGGACACTTTGAGCTCCGATGAGACCAAGTTGAGGTCCACCACTCCACCTAGAGAGTGATTTAGTCTCTGAGCAAACTTCCTCGTCAGGAGAACCAGAGAGTTATCTGCACGGGTCTTCTGGAACAGCAGCATGGCTTCTGTGGGTGAGGGGGAGAAGAAATGACCCCGATATCAAAACTGGAACAAGTATTGGACACTGAGGTTACTGCACAACAAAACTAACACTTCAATAGAGATTATTAGCATTTAAAATAATAGCATCTTATTTTTTCACGCTATGTCAAAATATAAGCAAAGTTTTTATAAATTCCACCAGGACTGAGAAGGCCACCTAAATAAAAATGTAAAAAATGTCCCAAAATATGCATGCCTCCTGAGTCAATCATTAGTAGATTTTTTTGTTGAGGAATCTTTCTACCAGCTTTGCAGCTCTAGACACTGAGGTCTATGCTAGGGTTGCACTATATATTTTCATTGCAATATCATGTGTCAGTTAATTAGTTTTTAAATAACATTATTATTGTACTTTCATCTAATAAATACACACTAAATGTTTGTGGTTTTAATGTGACAAAATGTGTAATGCAAGTTTTGAACAAAACAAAAAAGCAGGATTACAAAGCCTCACCTTTTTTTATATTATGGGTCTGAGAGGCTAAGCCCATCTTGGTTTGGTTGCTCCCGGCGACAGACTCCATGGTCCCACCTTCGTCCTCAGGCTCGCGCGGTACACGGCCCTGCAGTTCCAGTCTGCTATTCGCCTGACAGAAAATATTAACAAATGAACACGCTCATAAAGCTTGCCAAGTCTGTTTAAGGGACGACTTTGACTCAACAGTCACTTCTCAGCTCCCTGTTACACACGCGACAAGCAATTAATGCTTCAATTCGACTCCGTGTATCACCTGATGCACGAGTCTGCAGCGTAACGTTAGCAAAGGCTAACTTAAAAGTTTGCTTAGCTTGTTGAAACAACAGTCCCTCCTCCTTCCCAAGCTTACCTCAGGACTGCAAAAGTACTTTCTTTCCTCTACTGGTGTCGACAACATTTCGCACACTTCTTCTTAAAAGTTACTTCAGCATCACCCGGGTCCTGCTTCAAACTATGCGCCGACCAAAATCAGAAATATACAAAAGTATTACGCGCCAAATCGCCTCGGCGGAGGCTAAGCACGCCTGTACAGCCTCCGGATATACACAAACGTCAGAGGTGGCCTTCAAAATAAAAGTATCCGAAATATTTATTTTATTATTATTATTATTATTATTATTATTATTATTATTATTATTATTATTGCTTTTGAGAATTTGACCAAATTTACGCAAATATTTCTTCCAATTAAATCCTACGAGAAACAATAGACTTTAGATTTTCTAACGTCACAAAGCATTATGTTTGCATCAATACGGGTAAAGTAAGCATTACTAAAGTCGTCGTGAGGCGTTATTAAGTCAAACTTGGTTTAATAACGTCGACCGTATTCAGGCACCAGTTATTCTAAGACTTTTTAAAAGCAAGAACCACAAAACCAATTCAGTACCAAGTTTTCCAAGTGCGGCCATTTTAACGCGGAAGACGAACCTTTTCAGGTGGGCGGGACGGGCATGTATCGTTCATATCCAATGATTGACAAAAATGACGACACATGCCGTTTATGTGTTTGTTTACAATTAGAAGCTGAAATGCTCCGGTTTATAGTTCGGAGAAATGAACAGAAATGTCATAATTTTCTAAATAACCGCAGCAGCATCGAAATCCAAATGGCTGCTTTACATGTGTAAGACAGTCATCTTTCACTAAATATGGTGCGACAAATTTTTCAAGTTGTGCTAAGAAAAATACATTGCTATTAAGACTAATTATTATTAGGAAATACTAATACGGGTCACTGTGAATGTTGATCCTGTTTGTGCCTTAACTTGGAGCTTGAACAATTAAAATGGTTTTGATGTCATTCCAAGATCCAAGTTCTTTTGAGTTTATAAAATGACTTGTAGTGAAATCACCAAAACTACCACCACACCACTAAAGCCAGCAATGAAGAGACTGTGCTACAAACTACAGTATTAGGAGTTTCCTTTCCGTTTTCCTATTTGTCGTTTTTGATGGAGATTCAATCGTGTATGGTGAATTATAGAATTTTGATTTCAAAGCAATCAAGTAATTCAAATCAATCACAAGTTCTTGGGGTTTTTAACACAACTCAGGTTTGTTCACAGATCCTTCAACGTAACGATAAAACTCTATTGTCACAGATAGTATTTGAAATATGTTTCTAAAAAATGATACTGCGAACCTAACAAAGCTGGGAGGCCTCTCTATTAACGGGGAGGTCGTTCAAATGCAGACTGGATGTAGACAACAGGCTGCTGTCAATAACACGCTTACCTCTGTCCAGAGTATGGACAAAGGTAAAGGTAGATACTGACTGACTAAATCAGTTTTACTAAATCACTAAATCACAATTAGTAATCCATGAATTGTGGTGTGACACAAAAATGGATTCTTCAAAATGGGGGAAAAAATAGAAATTGTAATCAGAAAAATGTTTTGCTTTTCATGAGTGACATACTTACATAATTATCTCTATTGCAATAAATTTTTAAATATCACGGTTATCCGTAAGCCATGTTTTCTTCAAACTGTCTTTTTAAACAATATATATTTAGTTTTATATTCAAAGTAAGCATTTTAACTTTTTAGAGTAACCCAATCTGAAGGTTTAATGGTGTGCTATTACTTCTGCCAGCAGGTGGCGCATCTGAATAAGAGTGAAAAGAAAGAGTGAGTAGACATTTCTGCGATTGTCTCATAAATCTTGTGGCTCACAGTGAGAAGATAAAGGTTCGCATGATCGAATATTTTATTCAATTTATACAATTTTCCGCAGTGCAAGTAAACACGTCACACTTTGACAGTTTTAAGGAAACATGAACAGGGAAATAGGTGACGTCTCCATGTCTGTATACATGAAAATCCAAGTTTAATACTAATTTTTCTTGAAACACACAAGTAGTTTAATTAAAAAAAAAAAAAAAGTACTAAACCGTCATATTCTGACACCTCAAACATCTTAAGACTTAAGTTTTATCACTAAAGACAAAGAAGTTCACAACGGTCTCAACACACCATCTTGCATCTATGCTTGAACAAATGACAAGTGTCCAAGCAATAGACTTTAAATCTAGGAGGGACAGAAGATGACCACAACCAAAATACATTATTGAAAGCTAAATTTATTCAGTTCTAAAACTATTCCTTCAGTCATCATCATCAAATTTAATCTTCTTCCCTTGAAATGCCAGGATTTGTCCCTGCTGCTCCTTCCTCTTCTTGCTGGCCTCCCATGATGGATGGAGCGCCGGCTGTGGCGGCTGATGGGAGAGGAAGCCTCCCCCCCTGTTGTCCCTCTGCTTTCGGACGTCTTTGCCTCTTCCTCTCCCGGCAGACCCAGATTCATTTCTGTCCGACTCGGGGCGTTTGCCGAACTTGGCCCCAGAATCTGAAGTTCTGTCCTCCTGCTTTGTGAACTTTAATTTGCCAGAGCCTCCATCATTTAGACCTCCGCCGGTTATGGAGTTCCCAGGAGCTCCAGATTTACCCGTTCCTTTCCCTTTGTGGCCACCCCGTCCGCCCTTACCTCCGGCCAGCGACAAGCAGAACACAGACTGAACTGTCAAGGGTTTGGACTTCAACCTGGACTCCAGCTCGTCCAGTTCACTCTGGAGTTTGTCGCTTTTCGCGTCGCCCGGATCTTTCTTCTGTTGCTGTTCATCCACCTCCACTTTGCCGCTCGTCTCTTTTTTCTTCTTCTTCTTGAATTTGCTAACTTTCCCTATGAAGAAGTCGTCTTCCTCGCTCTCCTCTGACGCGGACGACTGCTTGTGGAAGCGCTCCTCCGTGCTGTCGTCGAAGTACTCTTTCTCTTCGTCGTCCGACAACTCTACGTCGCTCTCTTCTTCATCTGCGCTTTTGAGAGCTAATTCAGGAACAGACTCAAGACGGGAATTCTTCTCTCCATGTTTACTTTGAGGCTTAGGCTTCATGCTGTTTTTAACGACAGCAGCTTTAGCATTAGAAGACTCTGGCTTCTCTTGCTTGTGAATATCAGAGGTAGCAGGTGATTGTACAACTGATTTCTTAGCACTTTTAAGGACATCTGCTCCTTCCTTAATGTCTTCCACTTGTTGGGCCAAAGAATTGTCTTTGTCTTCATCCTCATTTTTTCTGTCCCGTCTTGTGTCTGGTGAAAATTGGGTGGCGTTTTCTGGTGGTCTCTGACCTTTCGGGTGCTCCCCCTGTTTTCTGGCCTTCTTGCGCTCCTCTCTGAAGTCTTTGACGGCGGCTCTGATGCTCTCGATCTTCTTCCTGAACTGAGGGTGGCTGGCGATGCGTGCTGCGGCTCTGTCTAACATGGTCGACTTGGGGTTTTTGCAAACACGTTCAAAGTCGAGGTTCTTTTGCAAGGCCGTCTTGGTCACCTGTAGTTGTCGGCAAATAAAAAATTAAAACGCCTCTGGTTAGAGCTGCTTAGCAAAAGTATTGACACCTCATTGTTTGTTTTGCTATAGAAATACATTTTGCTTGGATTTTACTAGGACAAAAGTTTACTAGGTGTAACAGTTGCTCTAGATAGAGGGGATTAACATGCCGGAAGCAAGCTAGAAACAGCAAAGGACTAACAACGAGGCTAAATGCTAACCCCTGACTGTGGAATCAAGCAAACACAGAACATTTCAGGTTTCAGAGAAAGAACGGGACGGCCGTACCCCGTCTGGATGGAGCTTCTTCATGCTGTGGACCTCCTCCAGCAGCCTCGCAGCTCTCCTCTGATTCCTCTCCATTTCTGCCTCCTTTCCCTTCTTCTTCTTCAAGGCGACAATCTGACGAGTGAGCTTCCTGATGATCAGAGCCTTCACCCTCTTCACCTCCTTCCTCATCTTCACCACCTCGTTGTTTAGATTCAGGACATCGGAGGGCTTCTTTTCCTCCGCAGCAGACGACGGTTCCGCTTCCTTTTCACCTCCCGCTTCCGCTTCATCCTTCTCCTCATCATTATTATTATCTGAACTTGTGGTTCCTTCCTCTTCGTCGTCCTCCTCGTCTTCCTCCTCCATCTCGTCCTGTTCTTGCTCTTCAACAGATGGGAACGTTTTCTCCACGTTACTCATCTGTCGAAACACAGAGCTTATTGCTATTTAACAGCTTAAAAACAAACAATTAAAAGAAACACACATTTTGACATTTAGATAAATGTCAAAAGGCAAAGTTATAAAAAATTTTACAGCCGAAATTTTTTTTGACTTAACCTTTTTACACTGGATGAAAGACAATTGCAGGTAAATTACCTGCCATTTATTGTAAACACTGAAAAAGGTAGCTCATTCACCAGTAAAATGTGCTTACTAAAGCTTTACAATTTCTGAAAATTTGAGCCAGTTCTTGGGATGTTTAAGTACCTGTTTGTTATATATTTTAGGTCGAGTAGTGAAGCATCTCTCCAAGAACCTCAGCTTTGAAAATCTTTGAAACTGTTTTCATTTCAAGCCAACATACACAGCCTTGATACCATTTGATTTTTTCGGTGGGGGGGGAGGGGTTGTGCCCTGTTCATTTAAATTGTTTGTTTTTAAATGCAGCTTTTAAGAATTTTAAAAAGGTAAAGTCACATTTTGGATTACAAATAAGTGTCTAAATAAAATACTGTATTACACATATTGCATAATTTCCTGATTTTCATGTTTAGATCAGCAGGTGGCACTGCTGAGCTTTCAAATGCTCGAGAAATAAACTTTTTTTTTTCCAACTGGGTAAAAATGTTACAGTTTTAATAAAAAGCCTCGTCTGGCTGCCATATTTGACACAGTGAGCTTCACTGCAGTTTCAATCACCCGGAAACTTAAAAGTTGAAAAATCCACAAATGTACTCCAGTTCGCTTACACCTACGGCTCATCTTGTTAAGCTGAAGTGATATAACATGTCTGAAACAGAAAACGTTGAGGCTTGGATGAAAAGGACTAAGCGAAATACCAAAGAGATCAAAACAAACGTGGTTAAGAAAACATGTGAGAAGAAATACGGCGTCGACTTTGACTTTTTCTAAGCGTCTTTAGGGCGAATAAACCAAACCCAAACGGAAACTAACGCACAACCTCATGAGACCTACCGTTCAGAAATGAATATTTTGCACAAATAGATACAAACAAACAAAAAAATCAGGGAAACATTTCGATTAGCAGGGAGCAGCCATGTTTCCTACGTCTTCGACGTCGCCGCCGCCGCGACACGTCAAGACGCGAGCGACGCAGCCGTGTCGTGAAAGGGGGAGGGCCTTCGGCGGGCTGTTTTTATTTATTTCTTTGTTTCATGAGCATAAAACAGCCACAATGGTGGGTAATTGGAACGAGCGGGGATGTTAGGATGAGCGGGTGACGTTTCCAGTTCCAGTTACCAGAGCGATATCAACAGAGAATCAACAGGGGGAGGATGAAGCGGCGCAATGCGGACTGCAGCAAACTCCGACGGCCGTTAAAACGGAACCGAATCACCGAGGGTATATATAGCAGGTACAAAAAAAAAAAAAAAAGAGAGAGAAGGGGGGTTGGAGGGGACCTTATTGTATAACAATGGCGTCGCTCTGTATGTGTCAGGACGCGACTGACAGCCTCTGTGTGCGTTCGTGTTTCAGCTGCAATATGAACTGAATGAACGCGCTCGTGTGTTTTTTTTCACAGTATCAGGCCCGGCTTAACGGTTTTATAAGCTGGCATGTAGACACGGTGTAAGCCTTTTTTTTTTTTTAAAAAGAAAGATTTTGGTCAAATTTGAATTAGTGCTTGAATAACTCCACGAGCGCCATTAATAATAAATGACACCCTGAGGGAATGCGTCCGGTTAAAATAGACAAAATGCTCTGGAACTTTGTGAGAAGAGCTGTAATGACGGAGGCGCTCGTTTTGAAATCACATGTGCTTTGTCTGGCAGAAGAGAGGGGGGCTCCATTTAAATACATGAATGAAACAATGTCTTATTTACAGCCGATTTAATTTTGACTTGTTGCAACGCAAACGGCCGGCCGGCCCCCCTTTTTGGTTGATTGGTAGCAATCCACACGAAATGGAAAGCAGCTGTGCTGGGCAGCATGTCCAGGCATGACCCACACTCATTATATATGGAGGAGAGCTTAAACCATACAGTGGGGCTTCAGTCGGCTTCTTCAGTGTGTTTTGTCTGCGTTCAAATTGAGAAATAACTTTAAGTTTGCTTTGGGAGTGTAGATCTTTCAACACATATCAGTAGTAAAATGTCTAAATGTGATTTTCAGGCGATTCTTAATGGTTTTTTGTTTTGTTTTTTTCATCCAACCATCTTTGAGTGTTTGCTGGTGCTCCTGGAACTGTTGCACATTTAGTTGTGTCACACACGGAAAAGTTTGTGCATGTTATTGGATGCAGTGGCCACAATATGTGGCATTCAAATCCTTTTACGAACAAACCTGGAAATTGTGACATGCCTGTGTATCAAACCCCTTTTAAATAGAGGCCTTCAGAAAGTCACCAAATAAGTAAATACTAAAATTTTAATTTAACTGAATTTAACTGTCGTTTAAATATGTATTTATCTGTGTATTTATTTGAGCAGACAAAAGGACCTGACAATTTTACCCAAACTGCTCCAATAGAGCAGGTATAATACACTCTCGTACACTTCAACGTTCAAGTCTACCAAAACCAGTTCAGGCCTTAAAATATTCCCAAATGAAATTATGCTTAAAATCCATGTTTTCACAATTAACTCTATTATTTATACATCCTTAACAGCAACAATTGCAATTGTGTGACTTTGACCTAAACATACTATTCAACATACTTTAAAATCTGTTTTTTTTTTTTTTTAAAGGTAATTTATATTTGTACTCTGAACTCATCATTTAATTCATTCTATATATTTACTCCAACACACTGGGTCTGAAAAACACTTTTTGGTGGTTCTTTTCATTTCCTTTTGCTCTTAAATTATAATTTTCCTCTCTTAAGTTGCAGAACATTGTTGAATATTCCATATCAAATAGTCATAAAAACCCTGTTGTCCTTCACATTCCTCTCAGGGGACACCACAAATGTGTTGCCTTACTTGCAAAATGCTGTATACTACAGAAAACCTAACAGCGCACCTCACCATGAATACATCTTCCCTGCTTTAGAACACGGTGGTGGGAGAATCATGCTGTCAGTGAGCTGGATTTTTATTTATTTTTTGAATTGTTTTGTAACATGGACAAGAAAACTGAAAAACCATTTGGAGGGTGCAAAAGACTTGAGACTGACCAGAGGTTGACCCTCCAGCAGCAGGGCAACAACCCTAAACATGCATAAATTAGATTGACCCCGTCAAAGCTCAGACCTAAATCCAGTTTATAATATCTTAAACTAGACTTAAAAAAAAAATATATATATATATATATATATATATGTTCAGTCATTCTCCATCAACATCAATAGTTTGAATCTCTAGCACTGGAAAGAATACAGTCCAAAATACTCAAAACTATAATTGCAATATCTTACAAAGTATTGACTTAGTGGAATAGAAAGTCATACACCCCAATTAATAGATTTTTATTTTGTATAATTTTCCTTTCTCTTTACAATTATCCTCTATAGTTTTTATTTGGTTTGTTAATTAATAACTAACAATGTCCAAAAAAACATTAATGAAAGGTGCTTTGCACCATATCTAGCTTATGCTAGTTTCCATCTGTAGTCCCTGAGCAGGTGAGTTAATAAAGCTGTCTTAATATAATTTAAAAAAAATACATTGAAAGTCTACAAATACCCTAATTACAATTACTGTACAGGGTGATTAAAATTACAACAATATAAATGATAAGTAGTTGGTGTTGGTCTACTAACTAAAGTCAAGCTAAAATACATTTGTATAAGCTTAGCTAGTGTGGAAAAGCTCAAGCGTAACAAATAATCGTTACTCGGCTCTGTATCCGTAAGACGCCTAGTTTCCTTACCTCCCCTTTAACTCGTTGCCTCGTTCCCGCAGCACGTTCCTGTACCTGAAGTTCCTGGTGGTGTGGGTGTTGGTTCTGCTGGCTGACTTTGTGCTGGAGTTCAGGTTCGAGTACCTGTGGCCTTTCTGGCTTTTCATCCGAAGCGTCTACGACTCCTTCAGATATCAGGGTCTGGTAAGTGCCTGTCTGTGTTCCCTCTGTGCATAGATGCCCTACAGAAAGTATGGAATATGGTCAAGTATTGTGCAGGTCCGAATATTTGTAGAAGAATATGTGAATTGGTAGCTGCCTTTCCATTGACTATAAAATTGCACAAACTGGAATTACGAAAAGAAATTTAATGGAAACATGGCGATTTTTAAAATGTTCAATTAAAAACCTTTTGCGCTAGGATGAGGTGGTTTTTCGGCTGTATCGAAATTGGTGTATTTCACAAAACTACAAGGGAAACACTTTTTTCACATCACACGAGTCGAGATCAACAACCGGCCGCTACTACTGGCAGAAAAGATGAAGACGACAAGAAGTGGAAGGAGGACGACTGTGTGGCATTCTTTTTATTAACTTATCGCGTGAACAAGCATATTTACATGTGATTTTAATTTAGTGGAAACAACTGCAAAATTGTTTCAACATTAAAAAATAGCTAATCAACATTATAGCAGGATATCAACAAAGTTTGCTTGTAATGGAAACGCAACTAATGTTCCATCCATCCATCCCCTCACAGTTTTGGTTTTTGTAGGTATTTAAAACTTTGCCAATGTAGAAATACCTCCAGTAAAGTCTTAGTCATGTTTGGTATCAATTTAAGATTAGGAGCTCAGTAAAAGTAAAGAGTTTGGACTTGGAAAATGTAGTAACATCTAATTTTGTCTTTTTTTTTTCTCCCCAACCTCCATTTAGGCATTCTCTGTTTTCTTCGTCTGTGTGGCGTTTACATCGGACATCATATGCCTCCTCTTCATCCCCGTCCAGTGGTTGTTTTTTGCAGCCAGCACCTACGTATGGGTCCAATATGTGTGGCATACAGGTTAGCAAAAAAAACAAACGTTTCAGTCGGTTTCACGTTTTCTTGTGTTCCTCATCTGGGATGTGGCTGCCGAGTGGCCGCTTTAACGTCGGTCTCTTTCATCCAGAGAGAGGAGTCTGTCTACCCACCGTTTCGCTCTGGATTCTGTTTGTGTACATCGAAGCTGCCATACGGTTCAAAGATCTGAAGAATTTTCACGTAGATCTCTGTCGACCCTTCGCCGCCCACTGGTAAGCATCACTCAGTCAAAGCAGTTTCCTTAGGCACGCATTGCCATGTAAAAGTATTCCCTTCCCTTGCTTTGGTGTCTGTGGAACCAAAAGGCAGTGTCGTAATTATTCCTCCTAGTATCGGCTATCCAGTGGTGACCCTGGGCTTCGGCTTCAAGAGCTACGTTAGCTATAAGATGCGCCTGAGGAAACAGAAGGAGGTGCAGAAGGAAAACGAGTTCTACATGCAGCTCCTACAGCAGGCTCTACCGCCGGAGCAGCAGATGCTGCAGAGGCAGGAGCGAGAAGCAGAAGAAGGTTAGTCTGCACTGCCTTGCAGGAATCAAAACAACAGGTTTTTCTGCAACGGAATGATCTACTAAAGAACAAATTAATGTTCATAAAAGTGGCCAATTAAACCTGCTCACCATGTTCAAGAATTACATGGAGGTAAAACAGTTTTTAAGCATTAGTGTTTCATTATTTTCTATGGAGGACAGTGTCTTCATTCTCTTTGGTGACCATCATTTTTGCTTGACGTGGATTGAAAGTCGTCAAGAGAACAACACTGAGCCCCACTGCTCCTTTGTCCAGTGTAAATGTTCCCATGAAAGACGATGACGTGTTCCAGACGGTGGAGTCTGGTAGTCTTACGCAAACTGTGTCACTGTAAACGATTTTGAATGACATGACACTTCGGTGCCTCTCTCCTTCCTTAAATATGCCAGGAACTGAATGGCATTCATCATTCGGTTTGGCAGGACACTGCACCCGAAGGACGTCCACTTATATGCCTTTCTAACTCTTCCCGTCTCTCTATATCTGTTGGCCCAGTGGCCACTTCTGTCTGACAACTTCCTGTTTAAAGCCTCGCAATGTCGTGGTTCTAGTGGTCAGCTGTTGGGCATAGTGTCTTATAATGTGAACGGAGAACTGCATAATTATTTTTCCACAAGGAAATGTTCAAATATGAATCTAAAGCCTGCTGTGAAGTTTGCAGTTAAGGTCCTTGCTAGAGAAGAGCAAGTTGTGCAAAAAGTACTGAAACACTCAACAACTGGACATGTACCTTCAAAAATTTAGAGAAGGTTACATTAAAATCACCTGTATCAGAGAGAGGTTTAACCAGATAAAATACACTGGTCACAGTGAATTTTATCTGGGTTTGTGTACCCTTCCAGTTTTCCAGACTAGACCTTCTAGTGTTTATTGGGCTTGTGTTGACTGGCTGGAAGATATAAAATTTATTGTCTCAACCTCCTTGTCGGTACCTTATTTTGCCACGTTTCGCAAACTATTTTTGTTCCTAAGCTATGACGCTACGTAAGAATGCCAGACTCTTCCTGTTGTCGCCTGCTTTGCCCAGCTGGTGACCCAAAAACCCAAGAGATCCTTTGCACAATGGCAGAAGCAGGCATTAGCTTATCAAAAGACAAGAAGTGGCACATTAAAACATCAGGGTGTCCGCATCCTTAAAAACTCTTAGATTCATTTTGGCCTATCTGAAACGAAGGCCTCTGTTGACTTGATCACAAGTCTTAAATTTGGTCTTAACATGACTATTTTGTGTGTTTTGTTTGTTTTTCTCTCTGGACTTTTCTGTCAGGCAAAAGTTTAAGTAGCATTCAGGCATCTTCATTGTGTTCTGTAACTTGACATAATTGCGGCTACAGCTAACTCACTACTAACATACCTTTGCCAGCTAGCTTTTTTTTTTTGTGCATCTATCATGGGTAAATGCATATTTATCACCAGCTGGCTGGATGACATTTATACATTTCTGTGAAGATATAGGTTTTGAATTCCATTTATAAAGGTCTTAAAAAGTCATGCTAATCATTTTTCGTATTGCTGCATTAATTAAGATCAGAACAACAATGACTAACATCGTAATTCAAAAAATAATTATGTAGAGTTAGGTTTGCCAGTTTTCACATTTTCTTGTTCAATTGGCCATGTAATGATTTACATTTTAGGTTGATTTTGTTGTCCAATACTTTCTTCCGTTTAACAGAAACACTAACCAAAGGAAGCAAGGACTTTACTGTTAATATCTGCTCAACCAATCAAGGTCATGATTTAGCTGTTTGTGGCCAAATATGTTTCAAGTTGTCCGCCAGTTAAATCTCCTTAGTAATGTTTGTGTCTAGCCTGTTAACTCACCCTGTGCTCGTTCTCACCCAGCTGCCTTAGCCAAGGGGATCTCCGAGGTAGAACCCACAGTCATTACCCAAAACGGAGCACCGCCCGGGAAGAAAAGCTCCTCGGTCACATTACCGGAGCTGGAGTACCGCGAGAAAGGGAAGGACAGTACGGCGAAAGAGCGAGAAGGCAAAAAACAGAACACGGTGGGAATCAATAACAACAGTATTATACACGCACTGGACTCCAAACTGCAGGAGGCAGAATTTATCGAGAACTACGTCGGGACAAAGAGACTGAACAACGACCTGGCGGGGGAGAACGCGCTCGCCGACGGGAGCGCGCACATGTCGGCGAAAGAGGAAACGGGGGGGACGGGGAAGAACTACAAAAACGCCGGCACCAACTCTTCCCCGCGGAACCACAGCTCCATGAACGGCAGCCTTCCGTCGGGCTCCGGCAAGAACGAGAAGAAGCAGAAGGGGTCGGGGAAAGGCCAGAGGGACCCGTTGGAGAACTGCATCCCTAATAACCAGCTGGGGAAACCGGACACTCTAATCCGGTAAGACTTGATCTCACCACGTTAAAGCGAATTCAGACTCTCACGTTCTCCACTTAAATAACCAAGACAGTGCCGGAGTTTGTGGGATGAAAACCTGTCTGTTAATGACGTTCTGTGTTCTCCAAGGCTGGAGCAGGACGTGAAGCGCCTGAAGGCAGACCTGCAATCCAACCGGCAGCTGGAGTCGGAGCTGCGTAGCCAGCTCTCCTCGCTGAGCAGCCAGGACCGCAGCCTCCGCTCCGAACTGGGCCAGCTGCGACAGGACAACGAGCTGCTGCAGAATAAGTGAGGAGGAAGAACTTTACCCACAAAAGTTGGTGTTTGTATTGTAGTTCCATCAGTTTGTTAACAACTTAACAATCTGATGTGTAATTTTACAGTTTACGCCACAAGTTCCAATATCTTCTACAGGGATTTTATGTTGTTGGACAAACAGAAAAAAGTGCAGAGTTGTGAAGATGAATGGGGGGGGGATTTAGATACAAATACAGCAAAAATACAGCAAAAATTCAAAACAGAAAACTAGACGTGGGCATTTATCATATTCAGAGTTTCCGTCCTTTTATTACAGGCCTGGCGGGTCACCAGGCTTTACTTGTGCCCTCACCAGGCTTAGCATTGTAAATGTATCTTAATTTTTTTAATTATTACCGTTTTTAAAAAAAAACTTATAGGTAGTATTTAGGTATTAGTCTACCAAAAATGCATAGCTATAAAGTATTTTCAAATTTCCTGTCAACTTTAACTCAAAAACATGGCGGCCAGCTGGATGACTGCTCTAGCACAGCACAGGCTTAGCATGGTTCTGGAGGAAACCCTGATATCATTTATTGTGAAAAATTTCTTAAAAGACTTTAGATTTATTGTTGTCTCAATAGATTTCAATTAATGATGTTTAAAATCTCCCAAAATGGACACAACTCACACTAATGTGATTGGTGTGCTAAAGAAGTACAAATGGCAACATGCAAAAGCAGTTTGTATTTGTGTGTCATGCAATCACAGCCATACTGTAATCTAAAAATAAATACTAAATATTTCTTATTGTCACTTTTATCATTATCACAACAGTACAACAAAATATTGTGGTAAAACTTGGAAGTCCATATCGTCCAACGGTCCAGAAGATGTAAAACAAAAAAAAGGAATAAAACTGAACTTTTTGGCCTCCACACAGTGTTTGAACTCATCATCGTAAAAACACTATCCCTATCTCAGAAGTGCATACTTCACAACTATGCACTGTGCACAGTCCCTCACTTGTAATTTTAGCATTTGATTGAGGTTTGAAATCTAAAAAGATATACGGTAAATAAATCATTGAGGTAAGGTCATTTTATTTATATAGCAACAAGGCAGTTCAAAGTGCTTTACATGAATCGGAAGGAAATGCAAACAAAACAAACGAAAGAGAAAAAGGTAAAAGTGTAGAACTACATATTGGTTCCCCATGTTTAATAAGGATAAGTATTCTGTAATTTATAAACTAGTAGGGGTTTCTCTGGAGTCTTGATCTGATAAAATTTGATGTTGGTTCTCCACAGTTGAGTCTATGAAGAAGGTGGTGCTTTCTAAGTTTGTTCTAGATTTGTAATCTAGCAGCAGTTTCTCTAGGTCTTGCTCCGATATTAAGTTAATGCTAAACGTTGATGTACGGTAATGAGCAGTTTCTCTAGATAAAGTAGTAAATAAATAGAATTACTATGACTTTATTCTTGTAATTCAATTTCCAGGATAATGTCATCACATCTTGAGAAGTCGTATTTTGAGAATAGTCATAACGTTCTGAGAATCTGGTAAAATGTTGACTGTGTTTTTGCAATAGTATGAGCTTTTTGACCTCCATGGTCAAAAAGCTATGGAGGTTTTTTTGACCATGGCCAAAAATTGGACTCACTCATTATGAGCGAGTCCAATCACTCATGATGATGATGATGAGTAGTATACAAAATATTTTAATATTACAACCGTATTCTTGTAATTCTATGACTTCATTTGTGCAATTTTGATATTATTATTATAATTTCTTTTTGTTGTTGTTGTGTGGCCCTAACTCTCCATAATTGTAATTGGACAAAATGTGAAACATTTCAGGAAGTATGAAGCGCTACAAGGCACTGTAAGTTAGAAACGATGCACAGGCTGACGATGCCTCCCTGCCCTCTAGGCTCCACAGTGCCGTCCAGGCCAAGCAGAAGGACAAGCAGACCATATCCCAGCTGGAGAAGAGGCTGAAGGCTGAGCAGGAGGCCCGAGCTGCAGCTGAGAAACAGCTGGCCGAGGAGAGAAAGAGGAAGAAGATGGAGGAGGCCACCGCGGCCAGAGCGGTAGCTTTAGCTGCCGCTACCAGGTGCCTCTTTTTGTTACTTTTGGTCACAAAACGGCTGTTTCAGACCTTTTTTTAAAATAACGTTGTCCTCACCTGTCCGCCAGGGTGGAGTCCACCGATTCTCTCCGAGGACGCATCAGAGAGCTGGAGACGGAGTGCAAGAAGCTCAGCATGGACATGAAGCTCAAGGAGGAGCAGATTAGGGATCTGGAGGGAAAGTGTCAGGTGAGACTGTTTACTGTAAAAATACGTCTGTATCTAGCATCAGACGCTTTTGTTTTGTAAATCAGAACTGTAAAATGTGCACAGTGAACGTCACCTTCACGCCCCATTTCTTGTCGCACTCCAGGAGCTGCGCAAGTACAAGGAGAACGAGAAGGACACGGAGGTGCTGATGTCTGCGCTGTCCGCCATGCAGGAGAAGACCCAGCATCTGGAGAACAGCCTCAGCGCCGAGACCCGCATCAAACTGGACCTGTTCTCCGCTCTGGGAGATGCCAAGAGGCAGCTGGAGATAGCGCAAGGTATCCCAACAAATAAATGAAGAAAATGTGTACTTTTAGTCATGATGTTGACTAAAAGTAACACACAACTGAACAATGAGCACAACTGAACAAGTTTATAAGATTAAATAACCTAACTTCCAACTAATCACGATTAGTCGATTAATTTAAATAATCTTCAGCTAATTTAGCAATCGATTAATCATTAGCTGGAGGCCACTTGCTGAAAGAACAGCATAGGAGCAGTAATTAAGATAAAACTTAAGGATACCCAGTGGCGCACTCTGCTGGCCGGCAGCCAAACTACAACACAGAAAGAAGATCTAAGCGGACGATATTAGTTAATCGATTGGAACTAATTTAATCTCATAAACCTTTAGTTCCTTTTATAATGACTTTATTTTCCATGGAAAAACAGCTGTGAACAATTTTATCTGTTTCCTGCTACACAGGCCAGATCCACCAGAGGGAGCAGGAGATCATGGAGCTGAAGCAGAAGATAGCAGAGGTCATGGCAGTGATGCCCAGCCTGTCCTACTCGTCAGACGGCAGCAACCTGAGCCCAGTCACCCCGCACTACTCCTCCAAGTTCATGGACAATAGTCCCTCCTCCCTGGACCCCAATGCCTCAGTCTACCAGCCAATGAAAAAGTGACTCTTCTTTTTTTCTGTTTTTTCGTCAGACAGAATGTTTCCCTTTTTTCTCGTTTTACCGTCTCTACTGGTTTGGGTTCTTTTAAAGTTTACTAGCCTTTACCAGCGCCCCTGCCCCCCCGAAACCCTCTTGACAAGATTTTGCACTTAGCACACGCTGACACACGAAGTCCCTCCATTTTCTTCTAAAAAGTTTTCTCTACTTTGTTCAAAGGAAGGTTCGGGTTTTATTACGAGAACTCTTATTTCGAAGGGGTTGCGTACAATTTGTTGGCCAAATGTCTCCAGGTGAGCCATCGCACATCGCTTCATGTCAGTTCCCCTTTCCAGCGTGACCACTTTTCTTCACAACCGGGTGTCTAATTGATCAAAATCAAAATCCTCTTGGGTTTTCAAACGATGGCTTAAAAGAGACAGAAGGCATGGTTTTTAGTTCGCTTCGTCCGAGGCTCTCCTGTAAAGTAAAGTAAAAGCCCCGCGAGAGATACATGAATGTAAAACAGTTCATGTTTGGACATACCTGCATTTAATTTAAATCCGTGGTTGTTTCGTGATGTTTCGGTTCAGTTCGACAATGTTGCATATATCTGGAACCGTGCTATTGAATTCTGTCGCTCTCAAGATACTGTATTGTCTCCTTTATACTGGAACATTGGCTTCTCCAGGATAATCAGCAAGTGGAAGAATTTGACGTAGCTAGAGCCGCCCCTTCGGAAGACAACTGTTCGATTAGGCCTAGGCACTGCCAAAAAACGTTGACATTAAGGTTCCCTCGCCTCGCCACGAACACTGTTCCCTCTTACTTCTGGACCAAATTAGGACGCATTAGGCCATGTCGCTCACCAGATTCAATGATGTCGAGGTAACTGCTCGGTTACCGTAATTTGCAGACGTAACAGTGCCTTGCTGAAACCACTTGCTTAGCAATCCTGGGATATTAGCATCTCACTTCGAAGTCCACTTCTCTCTCTCTCTCTCTGACTCCGACATGTCTAGATTTTATTTGAGTGGTTAAAAAAGAGCATTTTCAAGAAGTCAGTATTCAAAGGAAGAAAAAAAAAAAACGGATGATCGTTGCAGCTAAATGACAGCAGTTTAGCAGACTTAAAGGGAAGAAAAAAAAAAAAAAAAGCACTGGACGTGGGCTTAATATGCCAAACGCCAACCCAAACTGATTGTCTCTTATCATGCCCTCAAGCCGGCATCTTGTTTACAACAATGTACATTGAACTTACCGGGGAATGTTTTTTTTTTTTTTTTTTTTTTTTTTTTTTTTTTTTTTTTTTACTTTTGCTTATTTAATTTCTGTTCTTAAGTGCCAAGTGTTGATGTTCGGTTCCCATCCGTACTTTGATTGATGTAGCTAGCATAATGTTGGCAGCAGCGTGCTGTTCTTTTTTATGTCATTAGAACATATTTGGATGGTATTGTGTTTACATGGTTCTGGGCTGATCACAGTGAAGCAGCAGGTGGTCAGTAGGACACATTGTGTTAATTTATTTTTTTGTTTGTTTGTTTGTTTTTAATGACAGGCACTTGTTTTGATATTTCCCATCATACACGGTTTTATTTTCTGTATTTTTTTTAATGATTTTTTTTTTTATTATTATTATTTTTAGACCAGGAAAAATTCTGTGAATATTTTTGTGTAAAAGGGAAAAAGGTTACCCCTAAACCATTTTGGCCACCCTGTGTTGTCACGTCGCCTATGTTAAAAGAAAAAAAAGAAAGAAAAAATAGTATCATTTGTGGATCGCTCTTGCATTGTAACTTAAGTTTTCGAGTTGCTTTTACAAGTTTGTGTAGAAGGAAGTGAAAAGGTTTAAAAAAAAAAAAAAAAAAGTGCTTTGTTTTATCTTTTTATTGTTCTGCCAGGTTTTATTTTATTCACTCAAAGTAATGGTGGCTGTGTCACGGTTCACTTTGAGCCTCACCATTAAAGAAAGTCTTGCTGGTGGCGTTGCAAGATGCAGTCTTGTTTGCCCTTTTGTTGACGTTCTAATACTGACCACTAGAGGGTGACACTGAGTTTTACTCGACAGCTAAATAACTGACGGGTTAGTTAATATTATCAATGTCTTTTAGTATCATCGTATTTTTCTGATATCAACATCTACTCAGCTCTAGACCACTTTTATGAGAAGAGAGGGGGGAAATAGTCATAATGGTTTGCAACAAACACCCAACTGTAAAATTCATTTTATTAGTTGCTCATTTGATGTATTATTTGATGTTGCATGATTTAATTCTTTTTTTAGGAATTTAGTTAAGTAGTCTATGGTGAGTAATGGTTTATTTAATGAACAGCAGCACATTTATACCTCCATTAAGACATATGTGCTTCTTGACCTCTCAATGGTTACTGGCAAAGACAAGCATGTAGCCTGCAAAAAAAAAAAAGATTAATTGTCTTAAATGTTTTGGGATGTGGGGAAATTTTAGTTTTTCATAACCCTAACTTATTCAGGAAGTCTGGAAACAAACTGGTGATGATCTTGTTTGCCAGTCTGAGCACTATTCAAAAGTCAAATGAAACGACAACATGGCTCGGTATGTAATAGCAACTTTTCGCCTTTGAAATACCAACTGTCCAGATCTTTCCCTCACTCAGGATCTTTGATTTTCCAAGCTAAATTGCAGAAGTAATGAAGAGGAAGCAGCAATGTAAATATTGACTCGTTGTACAAAAGTGAAGCATTTGCTAAAAAAAGTGAACTCATTAAATGTTTAGCTTCTATCCATAAATAAAATGGGTCAACACTTAAAATATAAGTAGAGTAGCGGCAAAAAATTTTGCTTTGAGCTTCTTAGTAACTAAGATTTATTGATTTATTTATTTATTATTCCTAAATGTCGCTTCCCAAAAACACATTCCTTAGCTGACGCGTATTTTTTTGGAAAAGCAAAAAAAAAATCTGAAGGCCTTCAGGTGTTGTTTGGAAATATCTATTTCGGTGCATGTAGTTGGGACAGCGTATTAACCTGAGTGTCAGCGTGTTTTATGCAACCATGTTATCTTTTTACTTTAAAAATACTAGTAATATGTTATTTTACGTTTTTCTGCAGCTACTCCAGCCATGAAACATGAAAAACGTCGACAGTTATTTGAAACTATTTAATTTTAATTCAGAATGTTTAATCTTCTACGCTGTCCTGAGAGTAAGATAAGCGTCGTCTCCGATTGCACTCGAAAGCACCACCAGTCCATCTCCCCCGCCCCTTGTCTCCAGTCAGGGCAACAACGTTTCCCCCGGATTCCTCGCGGCAGAAACTTTACCGACTCTCCGCACTTCAGAGCACCGACATGGATGCGCTCAAGTCGGCTGGGAGAGCCATTATCCGGAGCCCGAGCAGGGCGAAGCAGTCGTGGACCTCCGGCAGACACAGAAGTAAGACAGACTCCCGTAAAAGTGGCTGAGGACAGAAACGGAGACGGAATGCTAAAATAGTTCACTATTTACCATGGCAACGTCAACGTTTACTTACTGGCTCACTTTATCCTCTGAGGTCACGAGCAGTTTAGAATTTATACCGTTCTTGTAACTTAACGTCTGTCAATGAAAAAATAATGCGTTTTTTTTATTTTTTATTTTTTTTAAGTAGAGTATTGTGAGGTTCAAGATAAACATTTCTATTTTAAGCAACTTCGCTGCGAAAGTATTTGTTTTTTTGTTTTTGTGATAAACCAATCGGAAGTGGAAGGGAAAGGATGCACGGTTTGAATCAAATAATTAATCGAATAAATTTCCCTTTTTTTTCTGTGGTAGCCATAAATTGCCTGGCTAATAGAGAGCACCTGTGTGTGATTTAATCCCTGTATAAACCAGATGTTTTATAAAGTCTCCATGAGGAATCCAGCAAAGACGTTTTGCCTCGTTTTAAGGCCAAAATAGAACTTTTTCCCCCCCTCCAACATACAAAATAACATTTCACATCACCATGGTGATAATAAATGGCATCTTGTTTTGGGAATACTTTTTTTCTCAGCACAGAGAAACCTTCCATCACTTTCCCTTCATTTCAACAGTTTTGTGTTCACCTGTCATATAAAATGGCAATAAAAAAAAATACATAGGTTCGTATTTGGCATGCAAAACACATTAACTTAGAATCGGTTTTTGTTGTTGTTGTTTTTCTTAGTGATGGGGTTTTTAGGATTTTCACACCAAAAGTTTCTCAAGGCTTTTGTGATGTGGCCTGGATACAATGACTCTTTATCGCCTCGTTGATTTCCTCACAACGGTGGCATTTGGGGAATTGTTGATAATCTCATTCCTGAGATGATCTTATCCTTTCCACCTCAGTACCCTGACCTCTGACCCTGTCCATTTACAGTGCCTAACAAACAGTATTCATCAGCCCCGTTGGATGTTTTACGCTTTTTATTCCAAATCAATCATGACAAACAAAATGTGGCTTTGTTTTTTAGACAAAATCAACAAATGTTAAAGTGAAAACTGATTTCTACAAAACAATGACAACTATATATTGTCATTATTAGTTTGCAACCTATCCACAAAGGTGCATCTACTAATGCTAACAGGATAAAACTGACTTAAAAGGGGTGAATATTTATGTAATCGTTTTATGTTTTATTTTGATTTTATTCTCATGATAGTTGTCGGTTTGATATTAAAAGCTTTTTTGTTTTTTTTGTTTTTTTTCGTCAAAGTCTAATTTTGTTTCTCTTGATTGCTTTGTAAAAACGATGGCTCAATTTCATGCTGAGCTGGTTTAAAAATCAGGAAAGCAAATCTTTACAAACGATAATAATTAGAGCAGATGGTATAACTATTTAGTATCAGTTCAAGTGACTGTGTATTAAATGTATTTATTTTTTTGATCAAAGTAAACACAAATACGTACTTCATCCTTGCCCCAGCAGCACATCAGCAGTTAGATGAAGTGCTCCATTAGGTTATAATTTAACTATGACCATTTGAAAAGGAGTCAGATTTCTCTGAATGAGCTCGTTTGTTTGCCTTTTTAGCTGTAAATGAACTTCTTACCCCTTCAGGCACTGATTACCCAAGGAATTAGCAGGTTCATGGAAATGCAGGCGCTGACCTACTTGTAGGAAAAATGGAGTATTGTAGTGTAGACTAACAGGTGTTCCCCTGACTGCGGGGCAGGCATTCCTCACCGGCTCTAATCCATATCATCCAGCCAAACTTTCAGGTCTTACTGTGGCTTGTCTGGATCGGCCTTCCAGTTTTTCCAGAGAAAGATTTCAGCGGCAGCTTGTCCTGCACCTTCTGCTTTGTGGAGACACCTGCCAAACTGAACAAGTCATCCCGACTCTCTCATCAGTCACAGTTGGCTGTGGTCCTCACTCCATTCAGGAATGATCTGGAATGTTGACTTGAATATCTATAGAAAGCAGACAGAATGCAAAGTCACACATGCCACAGAGGTTGTAGAGGATGTTGGATAAGTTCACCAAATAACTTGGAGGCTTTCTTCCAGTAATCGGATTCACAAACATCAGAGCTGGCTTTCTGCGCTCCGAGTGCAAAAGAGACCTGGAAGCATTGTCTTTTTCTTGTTGTTTTCGATGCATTTGTCAGATCTTTCCAAAGTCCCTTTCAGGTCATCTGGTTACATGATCTACATGGGTCATTACATTCAACGAATAATATTTCTGTTCCACCTAGCTCGTAACCACTACGAAGTGTAAAGGGTATCACATGTTAATGTGAAATGAGTGTGAAGTAGTGAAATAAAGCAAATATTTGATTTGTTTTACTTTGTCAAAAACCAGTGAAGACAGAATTAGAGGCCTCAACAATTGTGTGGATCAATGCTCAGCTGACAAACAGACTACAGTTTGTAAGACTGAAGGACTGCGTGTCTAACCAGGTGGTGGGCAGCACAGGGGCACCACAGGGGACTGTACTCGCACCATTACTTTTTACTTTGAACACTTCAGACTTCTGTCATCTGTAGAAATTTTCAAATGACTTTCCAGTTGTTGGGTGAATCTAAGATGGCTAAGAAGCTGAGTACAGAGACTGGTGGACCACTTTGTGGCATGGTGTGGAAACTACTATCTTGAATGTGAACAAAATAAAGGAGATGATTGCAGATTTCAGGAGAAATGGGGTTGCCTCAAACCTTATTTCCATCAAAGGAGAAGAAGTGAGTGTGGTTGAAGAACATGAATACCTTGGCGTCCGACTGGACAAGAGATGTAACAGTGAAGACATCTACAACGAAGGACAGGGCATGCTGTACTTCTTTGAGTCAAGGCACCTAAAAAGGCTCAACAAAGAAGGTTGTTCCAGTCATCCAGTGCAGGATGATTGGAACATTTGGAGATAATGGTGCAAATACAGGGTCTTCATCAAAACCTTGGTGAAAACACAAATAACTAACACTATGTAATCGCTGCCACCACAAACAGTAAGCACTAGAACCCTTTGATTTTAAAGGGCTGGAAAGCAAGCTAAACTTTTATTAAGACAACCAGTGTGATTAGTAACATATGCGATCACCCGGAGATGCAAGAGGGCTGGCTTACATTGAACTGCTCTTGCTCTTGCCAACTCGTTTAGGTTTTTGTCAGAATTCACACAGAGTTGTCCAGAAGATGTCAAATATCAGATTTAAAGTGTTTTGTGAAAGTGGCTACAGTGAAGAAAGAATTGAGATGGCAGCAGGCGACTGGCTTTCCACCAAGCCCCTTCAATGCCTTCCCAAAAACAAAGGCCAGGAGAGGTCCGAAGTTGTAGGACCCCCATTGGTGGTCTCCTTGGTGATGCAGTGTTTAGCGTAAGACACACACAGGAGCCGGAAAGTGTGTGCCCCGTCGATCGGAACTTATTGGATCAGCAACATTGTTGTCATAGTGTTGAACAGAGACCCTCCATCCAGCTGAACACTGGATGTTGTTCTGAATACCGTTCTGTTCACTCCAGATTCCACTTGTTAACATCTGATCAAATCGTTGGACACGAACAGCTTGGACTGAATTCCTCTTACATTTAGATGTAAAGTGATAACTTTGTGAGAAAATTAAAAACGAGACTTTTGTCTCAGCAACAAGTCAGGATTCTAATGTTGGAGGCAGAAAGGTTGCTGTTGGTGTCCCTCATCTGCCATTGACCTAACATTGGAGTGTTTCCTCATGGGGGAAAATATTATCACTTTTTATTATCAAGGATACACACTGTGGAAAAGTTCAGAAAAGCTGGTAAATCTAGTGGAGTTATCATCATGGATTTGGCTTGACCAGCATATTTCAAAAGAATAAACATTGCTATTTCAACACAGTAGATGAGGCGATATTGAAGTTTCATATAGCGGGGATTACTTGTCTTTTATTAACGGTAAGGGTTCAGCACGTGAACACAGCTGTCTTCCCTCACGTGTGGTTCTCGCAGCTGACCTTTGAACCCAGAGTCGTCCACATTCTCAGGCTGAGCGGTGCCTGGTACCTGCTCTGTTGGTGTGCTGTGGACGTTTCCACAGCACACCAACTGTAAAAAAAACTGTAAAAACTGGTTCTTGGACACCAAACAGTGGCTCCTGCGAGGGAGGGAAAATAACATCTGTAATTTTACTGGCAAGGTATTGCTTCTCCCTTGGAAGACAGAAAAATGAGAGATAAGGTTAAAAGAAATGTTTTAAGCTCCGTCTGAAAGCGTGTTGACTCTGTGACTCGGAGCATTGATCAATCGGCTTGTCACTTTAAGCCGGGGTTTAGTGGAACATATCTGGTTACTGACTCTTGCTATAAATCTTGAGTTAAAACACGTGACTGCACAAATGTGTGGTATGCCCTGAATCTCGCAGGAGATAAATAAATAAATAAATTTAAAAAAACCTCTGGGAGGATGAATTTTGAGGTAAGGATCTCATCTTCACTAATACCTCCCACCCTTTCTCCCACTTCGCCGACTGCGAGAAAATCTCTGTAAACAGACACACGGGGTCAGGGCCGCCAGGCACCGCGCACAACCCGATAAGAACCTACATGAAGGCACACACTGTCCTTTTAGCTCATCCAGTTTTAATTTCATAACTACCAAACACACCTTTTTTTTTTTTACCCCCACCGGTCATGTCGGGGCGTCGCATGCTGGAGTGGTTAGAGCAGATGTACCGAGTTCCACTCCTGTCCTCAGTTTCTTTGCCCCATTTGTGTCGTATTTCTGCCAAGTAAAAGCCAATGGTGCCAAAAACAATAAAAGAAAAAAAAACAACAACAACAAAATGTCGTGCTCTCAGGGAAAAAAGACAATTTCCTCTTATCACAGCATGTCAAAGTCCAGGTTACCTATGTAAGTTGTCAGTTTTTTCTTTTGTTTTCTTAGTTTTTTTTTTGTAGGTGAAATATTTACTTTGCGTCCACAGAACCTTTGGCCCAGATACTCTGTTTTCAACTTGTTTACATTTCCTCCAACATGCAGCTCCTTATAGAAAAACAGTATTTTTATACAGTAACATAAAGTGAGATTATTCTAAAAACTGCTTTGGTTCGACAATTCAAGATAATAAAAATAAAATAAAAAATTTTTGTTGTAGAGCTTCCAGAGAACTGGACAGATACACGGGAAACCATTTTAGAAGGGATGACCTTTAACCTCCGACACCTCGGCATGACACTTGTGGATCAACCCAAAGGAGAGGAACTGTCGGCAGCTGCTGTGAAGAGGATCATTGCTACGGTGGGTGTAAAACAGCTTTTCTTTTTAGGGGATTTAAAATCTCTTCTTACTCACCGTTGCTTATGTGTTTGTCTCATAGAAATTGTTGGTGTTATAATATTCATTCAAACGGTGAACACAGAAAGCGTAGATAAGTTACCGTCTCTGTTTTTGTGATTGTTGTATTTTGTTTATAACATGATATCTACGAATGATGATGTACTTTATTGAACTGTTATGTTAGAAGTCCAAAGGAAAATACATTTTAATTTTCTTCTTGGATCTAAAAGCATCCCTTTATCTAATCAACAGGTTTCTGGCCCTGTCATATAAAACACAATGCATACACACAGTCAGACCTAAGGGCAGTTTAGTGAATCCAGTTTTTAGATTAAAATATGTCCATCCATTTTCTAAAACTCTTGTCCCTAGGAGGGGTGCTGGTGCCTATCTCCAGCTAATGTTACGGGCGAGGGACGGGGTCGCCCTGGACAGGTCGCCAGTGTGTCGCAGGGAGAACATGCAAACCCCGTGCAGAAAGACCCCGAGCTGGGAATCGAACCCAGGACCTTCTTGCTGCAAGGCAACAGTGCTACCAACTGTGCCACTCCGCAGTACATTAAAATATATATTTTCTTAAAAAAACAACAACAATTTGGAACAATAAAATACATTAAAGTCATTGCGGACAAAGTTCAGAGTAGCTCAGTGACGTATCAGTGAATCGGTTGGCCTCAGCTGCATAGATGCTAAATGTTTGTTTCCAAAATACTGGAGATAGCCTAAGCTTTTCTTATCTTCATTTTCCTCTGGACAATCAAAGTTGACTACAAATAGATGCAAGATGGTCATGCGAGGTTGTAGAAACACCATTTGCTTGTTGATTTGCAGCAGAAATAAGATGGGTGATTTCAGAGTGTCAATGGTGACACTACAGTTGTGCTATTAGTGCAAGTAAGTGCATTTGCAGTACTAATAATAACCCCTTTATTGAGACTCTATGTGATAGAGGAAATGAGAGTCCCAATAAAATACATTGAAGTGGTTGCAGTGTGATAAAGTAAATCAATCTCTACATAAAACCCAGTTTACCCAGTGAAGATTGAATCCCACTACTGTGCATAAAATTCTAAATGCTATTAAAATCTAAAATTTATGTTTGTGCTGCACAGACTAAAGCCAGTGGGAAGAAGCCCCAGAAGGTTAGCCTGAAGGTTTCCCCTCAAGGGATCGTGGTGCTGGACAGGTCTAGCAATAAACTCCTGGAAAGCGTCTCTATATACAGGTATGATAACGAAGCGGCGATGGAGGACAGGTTCAGAAAGTCTATGAGACCTAAACCGTCCATTCCTCTTGGCCTGCAGGATATCCTACTGTACGGTGGACAAGCTGCATGACAAAGTGTTTGCTTACATCGCTCAGAACACCCTCAATGGGACCCTGGAGTGCCACGCTTACCTCTGCTCCAAGAGGAAAGTGGTAGGTTCTGTGTTTCTGTTTTCATTTTTCTTTATTAAGGTTCCTGTAATAAATTCTAAAGTGAATTTTGCAACAAAAAAAAAGTGCATAAAAAGAAAAAAGGGGTACCAAATACACCCACTAAGGAGAACCTAAACACCAAAGCTCATGGGTGTTGTTACCTAGGTAACCCGATTTTTTTATTAATCTGTATACTATGGCAAATGAAAACATCTGACATCCTCCAAACAACAATCAACTTCATATTTACCACAAACCACCTAACAAGTTAATGTGATCTGTAACTCCGTGAAGATGAAGGTATCGACCAGTCACAACATATTTACAAAGCAGGAGATGAGAACTGAATTCCAGAAAATGACTTCATCGCTGCTTTCTTCTGTTAATGTTTGTCCCTTGGATTATATGATGTATCATTTCCAGCTTCTCCTTCTGTCCAAACAAAGCCGCAGAGCTGCTGCACACATCAGCGAGTGCAACACTGGGTCACCATGGAAACTGAATGCAGACCAATAGACAGACATTGGTGACCAAAGAGTGACTAATTTCTCATGAAAACCTCCCTCCTGCTTTACATGAGTAGTTCTACTGCCCTCCCAAATGCTGAGTACACTTGTGATTAAAGCAACTGTTTGATTGTTTACATTAAACAAATACAAGTTACTTGATACGTAATTATAAACCTAGCAGATTTAAGAATAAAGTAATCTTTTAATTTTACCAGCATGTTTCTTTTGAATGTAAGGATTTGGGCGTGGCCCTGGTGGAGTTCTGAGTTGAATCTGTGGAGGGAACTAAAGATTAGGGTAATGGCAAACAGACCTTCCAATATCACACACCTGGAGCTCATCAATAATCGTCAAAATGCCAATGGAAACAAGCATTCTGGGCTTAGCTATGACTCTGTTCTCAGATTAAACTTTTCCTTTGACTTCTTATATGAAAGGAAAACTGACTATGTATCAGATGCAGTGTGTTTGGAAAGCATTAACACCACTTCACTTTTTCCACATTTTGTTATGTCATACCCTCATTCCAAATTGCATTGAATTTTTACATTGAGTGTTTTGTAAATTTCTTGAAAATACAAAACTAAGAAATCATATCTATATTGGTGAACTTCATGTTGATACACAAACTTCAGTATGAATTCAAGCTAACATTTTTTTTCGCCCTCATATTTGGTTCAATGTGTACTTCTGGTTCTTCTCCCCTCTTAAGTAAATCAAGGTTCTCCAATCTGTTGATTTCACTGAATAAAATATGTGCTGTCATATTCTGTTAGTATATCCTGTCACAGGCTGTCATTAGCTCTGCTCCTCTCTTGTGTTTTTTCCAGGCGCAGGCAGTAGCCCTGACAGTCGCCCAGGCCTTCACTGTAGCCTTTGAGCTCTGGCAGGTGGCGAAGGAAGGTGGGGCCAACTTTCTTCTCTCTTTTCCCCTAAATGCACCTTGACGATGTTGTAGGTCTGGGTGATTTTTATGTGAGGTGTTTTGTTTTTTGTAGAAAAAGGCGCGAGAGTTAAGTCTGGTTCTGCAGGAGAGGGCAGCAGCAGTTCCACCTCAGAAAGGTCCACCAGTCTGGGGAGTCTGAAAGGAACAGGTGAGAAAGAGTACTGGGACATATTCTCAGTGAAGTCAAATCTTCTGTCACTCTCTTATTTTAAATGTTAGAGCATCTGGAAATACATTTTACACTATACATAGTAAAGGAAGAGTGTTGCACATTGATTAAAGTACAAAACCAAGTAACTTTAATTTTCTTCCTGGTGACTTAGAAGAATCCATTGATGCCAATGTTACGGTTTTCATGCAAACAAATATTTGTTTTGTTATTTTAGTTCTAATAGTAGCATTTCTTAATAAAGTGCTACGCTATGCATAAGCTTTGTCTGCAGTGATGAAAATTCTTTGTATGGAGTGGATTTATTTTCTAAATAATTCAGCTAAAAATTATTTGACCGCGTGGGGGCACTCTTAAGCGACATTCACGCAACAGGCAAATGCAACCCAAATCTGTTTTTTAATTTCATTTTTCTTTTTTTTATTTTGGTTGCCCAACTTTTTCATGGCAGTCTAAACAGCCCTATTCAATCAGTTACTATGAAATTACATAGTTTTCAAATTATCTACAGTCTGAACAGTCATGTCGAATTGAGCGTCAACATCTGCTGAGTTAGCGTAGTCTAAGGCTGCACAGACAAAACAGCACAAAACAGCTAGTCCAGTCATTGGGTATTAAAAGAGTATCTTACTCTGTCCTGATAGATTAGCCTTAAACTTTACACCAAACAGACAAAATACAAAACAGAAGTGAGGCAGATGTTAAAACATTTGAATACATGACAACAGTCTGTTATTTTTCCTTCGTTCAGATGCAGCCACAGAAATCCTTTTGGACTTGGAGGATGGTGTGAAGGTGTTGGTGGAGAGTAGTGGGATTACAGGCGGCGATCAGCTGGATGACCACAGGCCCTCAGAGACCAACAACAGTCCTGCCTCGGTACGATGTTCTCTGGCTTGTTTCCGTTTCACAGACTGAACAATTTATCAAAAATTTGCTATTTTTAAGCTTGAGAAAATGTGAGATTTCTCAGGGAAATTGCTGCTTATGATCTTGTGATAGAAACTATAAATAACAACAAACTGGGCGTAATCGTGGCTGATCATTGATATATTTTTTTACATTTCTTCCAGGAAATGGAAGACAGTTTGGATGAAGCCTTTTCCAGGTGGGATATAAGCCATGAACATTTTTATCCATCCATATTTAAACCGTGTTGATTCCTGTTGCAAATTCAGCCTGTCAAATCAGGGTTTTCGTTCATCCTGCTTGGCATCACAGTGCCACCCACTGGTGATTTCTATGCACTGCAGCCTCCACATCTGTGATTTCTCTACAAATTGGGAACAAAACTGGTTATCTTGCTCAATCTGCTGTGTGTCTGTGTCTCCAGCTGTGCTCTGGATAGCTATGGTTCATTTCCAGGTAAAGTTAAGCATCACAGTCATCCATGAGTAGTCTTAATCACTAACCTAACCGGAATCTGTTTCATTTAATCACTACTAAAGCCAATAAAACTGTTTATAGGTCAGTGAATGTGTGTCAGTAGTTTGAAGTAGCATCTGTAATCTTTTATTGCATCTCTGATGGGTAAATTGTCCACATACTTCAAACAAGACAGATCATTTTAAGTCTGTGTCACATTACGACCAACATTGACATAAATTATGAGGATTTTGTTTGATATAGCAACACAAATTACCTCATAAATGTGGAATGAAAAGAAATGATTCATTTTTCAAATAAAAAAATCTTACAAGTGTGGTATGCTTTCACTGTGATAGGCCTAAACAACATCCAGTCCTGCCATCAGAACTCACCCAGTAATATCACACAAAATCCCGCTGCAGTTTGTGGTCTTAACATGTCACTGCATATCGTACGGTCATTGTGTGAACCGACTCGAGAAGCAGGAACTTTATTGTTAAACGCTTCCTGTGTTGTGAGTGCCTGTTCTAGAAGCGGAGCGGTGAGAAATAATTTTATACCAGGGATGAGGTGACCTGAATGTCTCCTATATAATGTTTTGCAACATTATTATTCTGCAGAGTAAACGGATGTCTGCATCCAATCCAAGTCTCCCAAATCAGAACAAATAATGTGGAAACTCAAAGGAGACCTCGTTTTCTCATCAATTTGAGCATTTCTACCTCCCGTTCATGGCAAATCAGGCAATGTTCCTGAAAAAATATGACTCACCTCCCCAGCCTATTCATCAAATGACCTCGTGTACCAGAAATAACCAATTTACATCATTCTAACCAATTTTGTCTTTGAAAGCTCTAGACCTTGTCTTGGAAATAGCTGTTTCTCATTATTTGAGAGAACTTAATGGAAAACCAAATTAAACCAGGAATAAATCCAGGTTAAGGTAAATCAGGTTATCTCAACCTGATTTATTTCAAGTCCAATTACTGAATGTCTAACAAGCATCAAAGTCATACAAGCAAACCCTCCATATCCTTTGGTAACAAGCCGTTTCTCTTGTATCCAACAGCTGCTATAAATACTTACACTAATCAACTAATGTTCCCATAATGTGGTCAGTCAGGGTTCCAATAATTTCAGGACTGTATTCATCTGGAAAAAAGAAGGATGTAGAAAACAGGTTGGATTTCTAGAGGTCATTTGTTCCAAAATATAAAACGTGTTCATTTTTAAATAGAAGTTGTTTTATTTTTTGTAAGCTAATCTAGATATCCTGACATTATCTTCACTATAAGGTATGGCTTGCGGTGGTAGAGTGTGTGCAGTAGGTATGTAACTTGTAGATAACAGTTTTAGCATCTTCTTGTTGTTCTTAGTTGTTTTCCATAAGCTGAATGTTTGATTGCGAGTGCCCCCTAGTGGCGAATAACTGACAACAATCATTACTGCTTGTGGTGGGCAGCGATGACTGAAAAGTTAGTTGTCCTGACCCTAAAGCGCTAATCATAAGCTAACAATAAAGCGCTATGTCAACAAACAGAAAATGTAGCAAAAGATTCTTGAACAAGTTTCACATGCAGTGATGAATGAAGGAATGGGACAACTTATGACAAGAATGGACCCAGTGACTTTTAAACCATAAACCCTTTAGAGTTTATTGCTAATAGAGTATGAGAGGGTGTTACATTTTTATATATATATATATATATATAAAAAAAAAGAATAAATTGGAACTTTTGATTAGGTTTGCTCATCTAAATGAAATATTATTTCAGAAAGACTTTTTCTGGCATCTTTATGTGACACAGTGATAACACTAAAACCCAAAACAGAAAACTATGCTGCATGTTCTTTTATACTGATAGCAGTTTTGAATAAAATAGAAAATACTTATCCAGCGCTTATCTATGCACCGTGTTCCAAATTATTATGCAAATTAGATTAAAGTGTCATAAAGATACTTTTTTTTTGTTGCGCTATTATAAATAAAAACAATTTAATTATTATCCAAATTGGATTTAAGTGTCATAAAGATTACATTTTTTGTAGTGCTATTTAATTTATAGATGGTATTGTGTGTCAGGGCTCTTTGAATCACTATAATTAATTACAGAGAGCTGGTTGATAGTTTGTCTGGTCAGCTCAATTAAAGGAAGTCTACCTTAGAAGGATGTTCCACATTATTAAGCAGGCCACAGGTTTCAAGCAATATGGGAAAGAGAAAGGATTTCTGTTGATGAAAATCATCAGATAGTGTGGTGCCGTATGACAAGGTATGAAAACATTAGATATTTAACTTCAGAGTCCCCGAAAGTGTGAAAATGACCTCAGCAAAGTATATGGACTTTCTGACTGATCACTTTCTTTCATGGCTCAAAAAGAAGAGCCGTACCTTCAGCAGCAAAATCATCTTCATGCAGGATAATGAATGCTGCAAGGAATATCACTGTGTCATTGGCTGCTGTGGGCATGAAAGGAGAGAAACTCATGGTGTGGTCACCATTCTCCTCTGACCTCTGACCCTATTGAGAACCTTTGGAGTATCCTCAAGCAGAAGATCAGAGGGTTTAATGCAGTTCATATCAAACAGCAGCTCTGGGAAGGTTTTCTGACATCCTGCAAAGAAATTCAAGCAGAAACTTTCCACAAACTCACAAGTTCAATGGATGCAAGAATTGTGCAGGTGATATCAAAGAACATGTTAACATGTAACTCGTCTGTTAAGATGTTTTTGATTGAAAGAGCTTTTGATTTTAGTACATGTGACCACTTAATGCTGCACATTCAAAGAATGACTGTTTGCAGTTCTTTATAATCTATAAAATGTCTAGAAAATCTGCTGTGCATAATAATTAGGAACAGTGCATTTTGAGGTTTTTTTTATTTTTGAAAAAATCCTGTTCTCCTGGGGAGCTTTGTTCAGTAAAATTAGATTTATACTGTAATAGTTAATGACTTGAAAATTGTACTGACCATCATAATAATATCACTTGCATAATAATTTGGGACACATTGTATTTAACATGCTGTCCAGTGAATCTACGGACATTTGTCCAACTGTAAAATCTGGCCGATTGACTGATATAGCTCTATGTAGTATTTTAGCCAACACTTATCAGGTTTAAAGACGTTTTCACTCATTTTCGTATCTCTTGTTTCTTCCTACGTTGACTCAGACTGGCAGTATCGCGTACCAACCCCCAGGTCTTGGACATTGGGGTGATGCCCCAAGACTGGCTCACCGAACCTGACTGGGACAGCACTGATGGAAACACTCAACACTGTTTCAGCGCACACCAGGACGATTCCTTTGGTTTCTGATATCTGATCTCAGCACAGCAGAGAAGGAGGAGCAGAAGCTTTCCTTCCTTCCACCAACCTCATGTCATGCATGAGGATGATTTTAACGTAATGCAAGAGTTACCAAGAGGCAACAGTGAGAGCACAAGGGAATGAGCGTGGTCCTCGCTTATGCACTTTTCCCATGCGCAGTTCTTCCTTCCTTGTGCTCAGTCTGCTGCATCTCTGCACCAAAGCAATATTAACACTGCGTCTGTTCTGCTGTTACGCTGCAGACGACATGTAGTGGAGTCTTTTGGCATAATCGGCATTTGACGCAGCATTTGTTCGCCTAATCAGTATTCCCGGCCGCAGAAGTAACTTGTATGTGCTTTGGTTACATTGTATAGTTAAGAGTTTTTTGTTCAATGCATAAAGTGGGACAGTTTAACCTGAAAATCAGACAAGCCTTAACGTCCAACAAGAACGTTTTCAGGAACTGAACTGTTTTCAGTTGTTATTCACTTCCTTGATGGGTTTATTGTGTAGTTTTGGCCTTCCTTTGCCAACACATGTTCTTCTGTGTATAATCTGAAATTTTATTCTATTTATTTATGTCCTTTGCATATTGTAGTACGCCTATATTTCTCACTGATGCAATGAAAATTCATGTTGAATGACCGTCTTAATGAATGTTTTTTTTTTTTTTTTTAATCAATCAGCTTTGTACAGGAATAAAATGTATTAATTAAATGCACAAGGTTTTTTCACATTCTTTGACTTAACATACATTTTAAAGTTATTTGCATTTACCCAAGGAGCTTGTTTCTAATTGGAAATGACGTTGGGATCGCTACAAAGATGAGCATCAACTGAGAGGGGGTCATTCTTAGAAGAAGAAAAAACATTTTGTTTTATTTACATTTTTAGAAACAATTCCGAGCTAAGAATCGTTCATGCTTTTCTCTTAACGGCTAATCAAATGTAAATGATATCAGCTGAGCTCATTCACAGTTGTATGATTATATGATTATGATGACAACATATTGTCACGAACTTAAACGAGCTGACTTACTCAACCAGCTTTGTACAGGAACACAGTTGTACAGTTACCTGTATCTGATCACAATTACACAAATTGTGAGCACAAAGCAATTAAGCCGCAAGTTTTCAGTTCACCACATTTTAATCACTGTTAAAATTTGGTCACATATCCAACATATAAAGCCACAGAGAAAGCTCAATCAGAAAGTCAACGTTTACATTTTCAGAAACGGTTTGCTCTGTTCAACATTTGACTCAAATGTTTTCAGCAGTCGCAGCTGGTATAACGTGAATAAACTGACGCTCTCCAGCTGCAGACTGCGTGAATCAGCCAACATGCTGAAAGGTAAAGGTGTGTGCACACAGTCACTCACAGCCCAGATTGATACAGTGAAACTGTTTTCAGCACTTCTGATGTTAGGAACCTTTTCGCTGGCCACTAGATGGCGCCAAATACTTATAGTCTAGAAGACATTCTGCGTGTATCACTCGGTCTGTTGTCAGCATTCTTGATTTTGAACTGGAACAGAACTGGTACTGATTCATGACAACAATATAAAAGGGTTAAAGGATCAGACAACATCAGTCATTTAAATATTAGGCTCTCACTAAAAGGGCTTAGCTCTGATCTGAATCAATTTGTAGCAGGCGGGATAAAGCTATGTGGTGTTTAGGTTGAAATTGTTGGTCAAAACCTCACAGGGGAGTGAGCGGACATTGATTCCTGAAACTTGGAAAAGAGTCGAGACTTTTGACTTAACCCGATGAAATCATTTCATACTTTAACAGCAATGACCCCTCAACCCTTTGATTCGGAAACAGGAGAGATAGAGGATGATTGGAACCCTTTGTGCTTATCTAACCCCTTCAGTTTTGGACATAGATGTTCTCAAACTGTTACACAAAATGGCTGCATCTGTTTGCTACGAATGATAAGAAGCGAAAGAGCAGAGATTTGCTTCAAGCTATTCGCATCAAACTTTAAAATGTCAGAACTCAGTTTATTAATGAACTGAGTTCTTACAGAGCATTGGTCTTATTGACTAAAACTAAGCAAGTCTGGATAAGGATGGTGATGAGGTTGAGGTAGAGATTGAGAATGAGGACGTAAACTGGAGGATGAGGATTTTGAGGCGATGGAGTTGGCATATGATCATTATCTTGTAGTTTCCGGTGAGGTCTATGAGTCTGAAGCCATTAACTCTGAGGAAGAAGAAGATGATAATAAGGATGGCCTTCTACAACATCTACACTGAGTCCAGACCTTTCAACTTCAGACTCCAATGAAACCACAACCTCCAGGATGAGCTTATGGACTTCTGAGGATGAAGGAGAGCTCAGTGTTGATGAGGAGTCATCGTCAGAGGAATCAAATGTTTGTTCTCTTTCGTCATCTGGGGATTTTCGTAAGTCATCCAGTGAGGTATCTGGTTTCAATAACAATGAGCTATGAGGACAAGGAAGTTGATGACGATGAGGAGGACCTTCCACCACATCTTCGTTTTGTGCAGACCATTCCTCCCAGACTCAGGAGCCATAAAGAGCCTCTAGAAAGTGAAGAAGACCATTCACTTTCTTACCATCGGGTAAGTGTAGAACTGAACCTGGCTCCCTCCACATCTGGCCCTCACGTCTCCAAAAAGAGGACAACGGAGGAGGAATTCTCTGCCAAGACGAAGAACGTAAGCCTTCAACTTCTGCCATTGACTCATCTTGAAAGGGAAATTGAGAGAGCTAAATGTACTTTCATGCTGAAAATATTAAGGTGGAAGTAGGCAGGGCTAAGAAACTGATTACCCACATGGAAACAGTCACTGCACATTCTGGAGATCATTTTTACTTTATCGATGTAGGATGGCAGCCAGCAGAGGGCAGTCCTGGGCTACATAATGAATGGAACTTTGGAGAATAGAAAAGTGTTAATTCAGTGGTTGTCACATCTTCAGTCAATTGCACTTGTCACCTCCAGACTGACTCGTGTGTCGAGGCCGTCCTCTTCCGAGTCGGACCGCCTCCTATCAGGATGATCTGTGCTGCACCACAAGCTCAACTTTACTGGCTCTCAGAGATCATTCTGTGACGTGCTGAGGATGTAGTGTGGTGGCTGGATCCACGAAAGCACACACCAGACACCCGCACCTGGCTTCATTGGGTTCCACGCAGCACACACGTTCCCTGCCACGTTCTGTATTCGCCCTGTGTGTGCGAGCAGCTCTCTGGAGGGTTGAAAATCATGCAGTCTCTCTCCCCCCCATAACAGGCTTTGGCTCACTGAACCAGGGCCTTTTTTTTTACAATTCGTCCCGACAAGCTTACTTAACCACCTGCATTATTTAACAGTCTTTCCTCAAAGGGCGCTCCAACTCTCTGTAAGTTTGATGAAAGTCTGCACAGGCTGAAACAGACAGAAAATATCTATTTTCTCCACGGAGAAAAGTACAGATACAGGTGAGGCCTAGGGGAAAAAAACCCTAATGTGACAAGGCAGGAAGCTCAATTCTGGCAAATTAATACAATCAACTAAATATTTGATGTATTTCACATTTTGTGGCATTACAACTACACACTTCAATTTGTTTTACAAGAGCTTTTTGTGAGTATCAGTGATGGGCACACCTCCGCTAATGACAGACACACTTCCACTAATGACGGACACACCTCCGCTAATGCGTCAATAGCAGAGCAATTTTTTTCATTTAGCACCGTTGCTGACTTTGAAGTCGTTAGCTTCCCCCTAATCCGCTTTTCTGGGCAAATCCTAAAGCGCTAATTTACTTAGCCGCTTTGCACTCTCACAGTTGAACATCAGTTTTGATGAACTGCTCTTCAAGTAGTTGGACGTTTATATTCATGCTCTTATTTTGAAGAGGGCGAAGACTGTTTACACAGCAGTTCCGTTTCCTCTCCTCGGGTTCGCTCTATTTAGCTAAATTATGTCAAAATGTAATTGGTGCTCAAAGGTTTTAGTCTTTCAGGAGGATATATGATTGAAATGGAAGTTAGCACTTTAGCATTAGCTTCCATTAACTACCATGGTATGGTGGTTTTGGAAAAATGTTCAGGAATAGTGTTTTAAAATTAGTACACTTCTTTTTTCTTTTTTTTTAGTTAGCAGTGCCCACCATCGGTGGTCAGAAACAAAGTTATAATTATTGTAAAGTAGAAGGAAAATAAAGTTCTCAAGGTTTTTTCAGTCCAAACAAATCACCTTCAGAAATCACCTGAAAAAGCAAAGAGTCCACATTGTGTCATTCACCGAGAAACACAGGAGACTAGTCAGAGAAAACAGTGTCAATACAGTTTCAATTAATCATTTCAACAATGGAGAAAATATACTGCTCAAAAAAATAAAGGGAACACTTAAACAACACAATATAACTCCAAGTAAATCAAACTTCTGTGAAATCAAACTGTCCATCTAGGATGTGTTATTTGAGTGTTCCCTTTATTTTTTTGAGCAGTGTACAAGAGTTGCTTTGCTGCAAAGCAGGGGACACGTTACACTGGAGCAGGAGAAAAAAGTTCAGCTGCATTAATACTTCTTAAAGGTTTTGCACAGCCTTCATAAAAACAATGAGGTTTTTGCATTTTTATGCAGTTAGGCCCTGTGTTATATTGATCTTTTAAAAAAAAAAAAAACCAAAAAACCCCCCGAAAGTGCTTATTTTCTCCCAGAGTAAACAGAGCAACAAGAACATAAACCCAATAACGTCCAGACAAGCACGTCTCATCTCCTCAAACGCGAGAAAGAAACGCTTGTGCGATATTCTGTAAGATGAAAGGAACAGCAAGACTCTTTGTTTGGGAGGAATCCCGTTACCAGTTTGATGTCACCTTTATGTCTGCTTGTTAAATTCAAGGCTCCAGGCAGCAGCAGCAGCAAAGTTTGTCACTCCAAAATGTGGAGAACAGCAGCAGCAGCAGCCATCTGAGCTGCGTGTATCCCACGGTCCTGTGTGCACCAGTTCTACACTCAGTTTTTCTCTTTTGTTGTTGCTGTGTGGAGCCATAGAGCATGCTCTTCAGGACGTCATGGTGTACCAAATTAAGTTTTGAGACAAAAGATCTCTAAAAGGCCTGTTTCTGTTATGCTCTCATCTTCAGCAGGCCAAAAATGGAGGCAAAACCCAACGCTAGTTCTGAAATCCACTGTGGATTTCAGAGGGGGTTGCTGTTGCGTTGTCTTATGTTATATACAGTTAAAAAGATTTGCTCCAACGGGAGAAACTACTGCTCTTAAAGTCGAAAGCAACAAAAATAAACTTGATGGAAAAGATTCATCTGTAATCGCTTCCCGTTTAGTTCACGTCTAATAAATCTTGCGTATGCTGTAAAGTGACCAATCTGCAGTGATTATTCATCGAGACAGCTGCTCTGTTCATCCTTTTGTCCAGGTACATACATGTTAACGCCGTTATTTGTGGCACCCACATCACACCAGACAGGCGCTATAACAAAGCTGTTGGCATCATTAGGCTCCGTCAGCCTTCTCTGACATCGTCACAGTCATCGACCGCCGTCACCTGAACTTCATTCTTCAGAAATCCAACATCAGCCTCTCCTCTGACGCGGTGCCATTAGCTTCGCCTGCGCGTCTGAACACCTGCTGTCGTCGGCTCTCTGGAGCTCTTGTCTAATTTATGTGTTTGGTTCCACAGGATGCCCTGGAACGGCTAGAAGTGGAGGTCTGTCTGCATGTAATTATGTGTGTGTGTGTGTTGTTGGGGATTGTTATATTGACACACGGTGCCTGCAGATGCAGCCTCATAAACCAGCCTTGAGTTTCCAGGCCCGGCCAACATTCATCGCAATATAACCTTGTCACAGCCCATATGCCGGAGGCCAAGTTGGGCCACCCTCAGCCTTCATTAGCATTCAGACAGACAACAGCTGTTGCTGCCAAACTCTTGAGGCGATCTGATATATTGGATCACTGCTGGAGTGACTTAGAGATTCCACCCTTCCTTCCTTTCAAATTGATGCACACGATGCAGCTTGGCAATAAACACGTTTATTTCATCCACTGAAACACATCAAGTTTGGCCTGAAACCAGAAAATGCTAAATAAATATATAGTTTCCTTCTGTCCATCTATTATCTAAACCTACATTTTTCTTAACCCAACAGTCATGTTTTTAGGTTTTGGGATGAAAAGAGAGTACCTGGAGAGAACCCACCATACATATATATAGATATTTTAGTTAAACACTCCAAACAAATAGGTTTATAGTTGATGCATTGAACTGGGCGCTAACCAATTGCACCTGCCTGTTGGCTTCACATGCTGTCATTTCCAAATTATGAAGCTTGCTCATGCACCTCCACGTTCTTGGAACTTTTGACATTTCTTAACACAGAGGCATGTTGGACCGCTGGTGGGCTGGCCCAGCTCTCCTACCACCAGGCTTACTAAGTCTTCTGGGGGAAACCCTGTAAAGCCAAGACTGCCTCATCATGTGTCATAATGTGTTTGGTTTATACTGTAAAGTCAGTTTTGCATCCCCTACGACACGTACAAGAGTTCACTCTTAATGTGCCATATAAATAATGCAAAGATGTAAATGACCGTTAAAAAAAAAAAAAAAAAAAATTCTCTGTTAGATTTCAGGTGTCATCCTGCATCTTCTCCCATTTAGCAAAATATAATTATGCACATCAGAAAAAGATTCTGTCGAAGGCCAAGGTTGGCGCTTCAGAAACAATTATTTGTTTGATTGGGTATCACGTAGCAAAGTAGGTTATTTAAATATTTTAGGTTGTATGTTGCTTTGATGTGCAGTGCTTAAGGTTTTTAGAAAAAATATAAAATCTTTTACTTTTTGGAAAATGAGTGAAAGTCACAAAACACCTTCTACGTTAATGTCAAGTGCAAAAAGGCTTATTTTTCTAGCAAACAAAAGGACCAACATCGACGGTGCATTGAAAATATTTTATTTCTTTTGTGTCAATACATAATTAGACATTTATATTTTCATAGAAATATTATATATATATATATATATATGTGTGTGTGTGTGTGAATGATAGCAGAGTCATGCTAGCCCTCATGAACAGGTTTTATCCCATGAACATCAAAATGTCAACACAGACATGATTGTACATAAAACACTGACTCTGTTATTCTGCTATAAATCCATGCTTCTTGGTTATTTGCTTAAACTGAAAGTACAAATATATGCTGTAAGTAAAAGGCCTCAGTCTTTGCTAAACTATGTAGGGCCTTGATGGGATTATCCAAGGTTCTCGACATTTGCTTGTTCTGTCATCTACAGTGTTGGCATACCTGGGGGGAGGAGGGATTTAGCCGTCTTGTAGGCCTCAGTTGGTAGACAAAATAATGTAAACTCAAGTTTGATTTAAAGGAACTGGGGTTACTAAGTTTTTTGGGGGGTATTATTAGGACTAAAAGGCTCTCGCATACTGGGCGTACATCACTTTGAGAACGCCCAAGTACCGGAAAGGTACAACTTTATAACTCCGTATACTCGTTGTTGCACAGCAAGTTGCAGGAAATGGTGTTCACATCGAACCGTTTCGTATGCGACACCAATCTGATTAGGTTGAAGGTTGGAACAAGCAGCTGCGAGGACAAGCATCGGCCAGACTGCCCCTTTGTGCCACACTAAGAGATGTGTGAATGCTAGAAATGAGGCTCGGCACCCAACCAGCCCGTCAAACTTGCTAGTGTCCATTTGGATTGTGGGAAATGTAGGCAATCTGTACGCTCACCGATGAAATCTCAACCGTCCGCAGACGGGGCGAGCGGAGTCGGCGCGGCTCAAAGAGAGCTCACAGTACGCCGGAGTATGCGGGAGCCTTCGCTGGATTCCAGGAACATGAGATCAGTTAAATCACATTGTAGCTGTACTGAGGGTTTCATACATCCAAACAAACATCTGACTTCGGAAAGATGTAACAGAGAGTAAGTCTCCTGGAGCAGTGCATTAATGGACGTAAAGCAGAGCAATGAATTACAATTAGTCCAATACAATTAGACGAGCAGGAATGACTTACTTTATCATGCTAATTTCCTTTTCCTGGAATGGTTTCTGTCATTGATTCCCTTGTAGGATGGCACCTTAACATCACGCCAGACATGTTAGCACTCAAACTTCACACAGTGACTGGGTTCAACGGTTTCCCTTGACGCTCTGCATCTGTGGCAATTTGAATTCGAGAAAACTCTTTCCTTTTGAGTTTTGCGTCTCTCTCTCTTTGTCTGTCTCTCTCCTTTGGTCTCCTCCAGTGTTGAGCTCCACATTTGCACGTTTGACTGCCTGCTCACCTTGAGCAGCTGTTCAGCCACCTCCTGTAGCTTGAGATAGACAGTGACTGAGCAGTCTGGGCCAGACCTGCCTTCTGCCACCTCCTCAAACGAGTCCCTTTGGACTGCAGCCAGCATAGGGAAAGGAGTTGGTGGATGAGCGCAGTCTTTAAGCGTGTACGTGTGTGTGTGCGCGTGCTTGGATTAGACCGGTACAGGAAATGTACCACTTCGGGCTCAATAGCATTACAGTCGCCAGGCACGTTTGTGCTTTTATTGCCCTCTACGTCAGATTGATTGTGGCACCCGGAAAGGTCACTCGATGTGGGTTTTCAGAACGCGTCTCCTGAGATAGATCAAGAAACAAAATGAAAAAGTCGTCGTCGGCACGCGAATGAAGTTCTCCAGCCTCCTGCACTTGACATCCAAGGACAGGATGGAGCTGTCCAGGCTGACCAATCCTCTTCAGTCAGATCAGATTAAAATATGTATTTTTGCAGTTCATATGTTCGACTCCAATTTTGCCTCAACAAAGACACAGAGAGTCCGACTTGGATGGGCTATTGGATCATCTCAACTATCTCTCAACCAAAGTTATTTTAACATCAACAGTAGTATTGATGTAAAAACGTTTTCTTAGCTTTTTAACCACAATGTCCTGTTGGTCCTGTTGTTCAGACAGAATTAGCCTTAATGGCCCAATAAGTCAAGCTCCTTCCTTTATTTGCCAAAACTGAATTCATCTCTACCAATCTGTAGTAACAAGTCCAACGGAGGATGTTTATTTATTTTTTTATCTACAATGTATTATGATCATTTAAGAAATTATTAATGAGTATAAACAAAAGAGATGGCAATTTGGGGTGTTCTCAACGACAGAGGTACCTTTTATGATAACCTGTGTCGAGTCTCACATTTATGTAAAAACAAGTTTTTTTTAAATATGCATCTGAATGTATAAAACGTGTTAGCTGTTCCTTACAGTTGGGTATGGGTCGGCCAATCAGAGAATGGAACTAAACTCTTTACGTTCTGCCAATAAGAGCGGTCCGATATCCAGGCAGAAACACACAAGGACCCAAAAAAACCTACAACTATAAAGTTTTATGTCCCGTTATCAGTCCCGGACCAGATAGATCAATACAACGCCCTCATTTATATGACTTTCATTAGCACATTTAAGCTGCTGATCAATACTCTAACCTGACTAAGAAGCTCCGGTTCTTCAGAGCCGCAGCGACGCGGATCAAAACGGGGATTCAACCAACCTGGAAACTGCTTGTTTAAATGGTTTGAGGATTTAAACACTTTGAGTTAGAAAGTAGATAGAACCTGGCAAAATTATTCACACTGTTGTCATGATACTACAACCTCAAACCTCAATGTATTTTCTTGGGATTTTATGGGTAAAGTGCAAGGTAACCATTCAGCTCTCTTTACCCTGGTGACTCTGAATAAAATCCAGCATGTTCATTCAGTTGAAAAAAACCCAAAAAAAACCCTCCATCTCTCCTCCAGTTCTATGCTTCACACACGATTGCATGTTGAAAGCAGGGCAGTGAACCAAAAAAAAAAAAAAAGAAAGAAAAAAAACAGAAAGAGGAAGCAGGGTGGGCGGTTTAAAAATATCTCCAGATTTGCTGAGTGGAGTCTTTTCATCTGCTTCACCTGTACAGACGGGGCAACAACAATAGCTTTAAGTCTTCACGGCTTCTTACAGGAGCTACCTCTGACTCTGACCTCTGACCTGCGGGGGCTTTGCCTTGGATGAAGCTCGACATCCACCGCCCCCTTTGACTCGTGTGTCTGTTGTGGCTTAAATCTGCCGTGGCGGCCAAGAAGAAGCGCACCCTTCAACCATTACGAATCTGAACACTTACGTCGTGCAAAGGTGAAAAAGTGGATATCTTTTGCAACGCTATAAACGCTTTATGTGGATCTGTCACTTGACTGAAAAACAGCGCTGTGTGATTAATCGCTGCTTAAATTTCCAAGCTCGAAATATAAAAATATTAAAGGAAATGTTTTACTTTTACAGGTTTTCATATTCAGGGAGGTTCAAAAGAAGCCGCTCTGCACGAAGAGCTCGTCGTGCGGAGCGGGAGGCGGCGGCTAACCTCAGAGAGCGGATGTAATGAGAATCAGGGCGGTGAGAGGGGAGAAACAAAAAAGGACGGTTAGCGATGTATATGAGAGAGGGAGGGAGAGCGGAGCGATGGATTAAGAGTGAGGGTAAAGTCATAAATGAAAGAATGAAGGAGGATGAAGACAGGAGGTGGTTGTTGGGTTGATAAGACGGTGTCGCCACAAAATGGCTGCTTTTCTCCTGGCGCAAGACTGCATTAAAATCTAGCCTGAAGGTGTGTGAATGAATAACTCTGGACTGATGATTAGAGGACATCTCTACCAGCAGAGCACTGAGCCATGAACTCATTATCTCTAATAGAGAGAACCTCCGCTGACTTTAGTCTGGAGGGGTTGTGCGGGCAGAGCAGCTTCACCCAACAGGAAGTGAAGGCGATAACGAAGCCTTATCTTTAGCTGAGGAATTCTGAGGAAGCCCTTCGCTCATTTCTATGAACGCGTTGATGGAGTTCCAACCAATTAAGTGTTGGTTGGAACACTTAATTGTTCCAACCAACAATGGAACCAATTAAGTTCCATCCAACTTAATTGGTTGGATGGAGTTCCAACCAATTAAGTGTGAAGGTCAAGCTTTGTCAAGAACTTGCAAAGGTTTCAAATATTTAGGTCCTTTTTTTGATAATACTTTTATTTTAGCTTCAGAGAGTTGAACTAGTTTTACATTTTGTCCTCTCTTGCCGCCAAATTTATTAGCAACCATGTTAAGGATGCAGCTTATTGTTTTTTATTGCTTTAATCAATGCAGTTCTCTGACAGTTGGCTGTTGATTTTTTTTTTAATGACCGGCTGCATTTCCATTTTAAATGTGTGCTAAACGTTGTCAATGTTCTGACAATGGTGAAAAAAAAACACAATTTCGCTGTTGCGGTGCTTCCATCAGGTAACAAAACGCGATAAGCCGTTCAAAAAGACTTGTTGTCGACTCCTCCTACCGCTTCCTGTCGTCGTCTTTCTCTTCCGCCAGTAGTTGTTGATCATGTGACTTGTGTGACCCAAGCAAGAAGCGTTTCCAATGCAGTCTTGAAAAATACACTGAAAAACCACCTCATCCTGGCGCAAGAACGTGACTTTTCTTTCAAAATTGCCGTGTTTCCATTGAGCAAATTTATTTTCGCAATCCCTATTTGCGCAATTGTATGGTCAAGGGAAACGCAGGAAGATAAATTGATTAAAAGTAATATTGTTGCTCTGAGTGTTGTTGTCCGCCTTACTTTAACGGTATGTTTTCTTGTCTTTTCTATTTTGAAGACTACATTAGAGAAACAGAAACTCATGGATTAGCAATTCAAACAAATGACGGTGATGTGAAAGTAAAATAATTCAAACAGAACAGAAATATGCCTCTCTTTTCAGGAGAAAATAATTGTGATGTTTAAAACTGCTCTGACTCTTTTGTTAAGGACTCTGGAGTCCCGTGGCGGCTGGCGTGAGAACGTCTAGTCATGCTATTTCTGGAAACAGCCGCTTTCACTGGACTTTATTTCAGGGTATTGGCTTAAATGAGGCTAAAAACAAATGCAATCTCCCCCTTTAAGATTTGCTTCTAAAAAAAAATAAATAAAAAATGAAAATCTTCTATTTTGTCTTATCGTCCCCAAAAATCTGAAATTTGTGGTTGTAATGTCATAAAATTTGCATTATAATAATAAAGTGGTAAGAATGCTATTTTAACACACAGCGAGTGTCACCATTAATCAGAACACTTTTTGGTATATAAATACTACAATAAAGCAACTTGTTTAACTTCCTTGTCATCTGTGCAAATGTAAAATAAAAGCAGAAAAATGTGGCTTTTCACCTTTCAGTATAAATCAACTTCAAGCTGTTTTCTTTTGACGCTGCAACAACAGCATGCTAAATCCTGTCAGAGCAGATCAAATGTAATAAAAGGATTAAAGCTTTTTTTTTTTTTTTTTTTACACATCTTTAACAGGAGTGTCAATACAGCCGCGGGGCGTCGCGTTTCACTTTTCCTAAGCAAGAAGTACGCAAATGTCCGCCAACTACGCTGGTCTGATAAAGGCAGCCGGGCAATAAATGCTGATCTGACTCCGGGGAACTATTTTCAGTGGCGCAACGATACACATCCCATGCACCACAGCACAGAGATTGGAGAACAAATAAGAGTGGCCACATTTGTTGTTACATAATTTTTGTAACTTCATAACAGTCTGCTAACAACAGAGTTCTGGGACATGGAGGAACAGGCAAAAGCACATATTTGATTAGAAATGTCGACTGGTTTCATTTCTGGTTTATTTGTTGTGACTTGCCTCTTGCGTGTTTTAAGCCTGAGAAATAACCACTTTCAGGGCCAACCACGTATTTTGACCCTCCTGGAACAGATGAGTAAAATACCATAAAAAAATCTTCCTTTCATCGCTACGTTATGCTGAAACATGTCGAAAAATCCTCCCTTTAATTTCTCTGCATTAGTGGAATTCATTTGGAGAAAAAAAAACCAAAAAAAACTAATGTCAAAAATGTTAATTTTGAGCACAACATTTTTGCTGGCACATTCATTGCTTCCCCTAACAATTATCTATACAATAAATGTAACTATTGCATAATTGGAATTTGCATTTAATGTATTTAAGTCAATCAAAGTTTAAAGGAAAAGCAACCATGTCATAAGTACGGTGAAGGACGTGTAATGCTGTGGGACTATTCCCCCCCGCTCCCCAACGCCCTGGGAACCTTGGGGGGAAGACATATTTAAAGTGGAAGACATCCTTTTTTTAAGTAAAAGTATTTCACTTTGCCCATACATAGAAACGCTTCACTGGAATTCTAGATATTTTTGTGTGAGATTATGCTACTGCAACAAACAAGGACATTTATGAGGTCATAGTGACAGTTTTAACTAATACGTAATTTTTTTAAATATAAAGAAACGTACCCCAGTTTTAAGGATGAAGTTCCTGAATGTCAGACTTTTGTCCTGTTTTCTGTGGCGTTCTCCTGCTGACGGTGCACCAGGAGCTCGAAGAGCCTCGCGTTCATTGACAGATCTGGGTCCAGCGCAGGACTGAGCGTGTCCTCTTACGGCCTTCGCTTCCTGGCATCCCCGTTGGTCTTCGGCCAAAGCCGCACGAGGAAACGCGGCCAAATTCTACATCGCATTAGAGGATAACGCCGCATCCACATTCCCTGCTCGTCCTGCTGCGGACCACAAACAGCATATGGTGCTGAATACGCAGCGACGAACGACGACACCCGAACCCGCTGCGGCGTCTTTCTAAAAGTTGGCACGCCGCGCGGGGCCTGCTAGTTTTACAGCCCGGAGTGACGATAAGTCAGAAACGGGTGACGCACTCCTTGTCAATCCTTGAACTCTCCGTGAATCATAGCTGTACTCAGTCATCACCTTGCCGGCAAAATATAGGACGGGGGGAAGGGGGAGGGGGTTAATAAGTCTGTCAGATGTGATCTGCTGGGCTGATGGGAGAGTTTAAAGTTCTGTTTAGTGAGGCGAAGGAACGGATGCATCAATTGAACTGACAGTAACGAGAGAGAGAAAAGCTGGAGGCGACACTTGTCATGCAACACTCGCGACCCAAGGAGAAAACTCAGACTGCAATCAGCGTTGGGACTGTGGAGGGGTTCAAGAAGCAATCACAGTAAGAGGAGCACCAAACGGCAATGTGCTTGTTAGAGCCACACCAACACAGAGAGACAAGGAGAGAGATGAGCAGGAACCAAGATAGAAAGGAACCAAAGCAGATGGACCGACAGAAAACATGAACGCTAGTCATAGTTGTGCGCTGGCTGATGCCTGGACCAGCCGATCTCCAGTTCCCGCCACCCTGGAGCCGGCGTCCACATGTTGAGTTTGACATTCACATTTGACAATCGACACTCCCAGGGCCGGGGGGTCACGGGGGATTCCATGCCACCGACAAAGAGTAACAAAACCGTATGAATCGGGCAGCTCCGGTCAAGAGTCCGCCGTGGATCGGCAGGAGGGAGGCTACGGTCCGCTTCAGGAGGCGACAGTCTGCCGTTTCTGGTTTGGCTGCTTGTAGCCTTTGATTTTGCACGTTTGCAGAGCTCGCTCCGTTGTGTCAAGAAGATTCTTTTATTGGTTTGATCTATTCGGCAATGTTTTTTTGTCTTTTTTTTTTTTTCTTTTTCTGAGAATGGCTTTCTGTTGGTCTCAGGGTCTGGAAGAAGCACAGTTATAAACTTTAGCACAGTTCAGTTATTCTAAAGAAATAAAAATAAAAAATACCCCAAAACATAGGAAATAGTTAAATGCTTCAATCAATTAAAAAATGTTATATTAGTCATACTCTACCGCTGTGATTAACTGCGATCAATCACAATGCTTCACTTTGCGAGCTTGAAATGTAAAAATGTAAAACATGTTGCCGTGGGAATAACATCGGTACATATCGCTATGACGATATAATCGTGATATATTGCACAGCCCTATTTTAAATGGTGAACCAAAATGAATATTACAGCTAAGGCATGGGCGATACGGCTGAAAAACTTAACATGATAACCATGTCATATCAGTCGGTATCAATAATTATTGATTAGTTTTTTTTGTGTTTTTTTTAATATGCAAGATACTGCCAAACTGAAGATAAACTATGTACCCTTAATTATAACGATATATGTGGATGATAATGTTGAGAAGTCCAAAAGCTTGACATGTAGCTTTTATAAACATTTAGCCTCAACTTTTAAAGGTTTTGGACAAATTGTCAGTTTGTCCAAAACTGCACCTCCCAGTTAGTTTGATCAATTACAACAGATAAAGATAATATATAAAAGTAAAGCCAACTGTTTGTTACAATATGACACAAGAGTTTGTGAAAATCCCTCACCCGTCCTGAGGTCTTAGGTTGGTTATTGCAGAAGGCGACAGAAGGTTGGTCCTAGACGTTGCTGCGCAGTAACCCCCCCTGTGGGTGCTCAGGTGTACTGCACTCTGAGGAGTTCTTGGCTTTGTCCTTGTTGTTGTTGGGCTCATTGTCTTTGATGATGTCATACTGACGACAGAACAAGGCGATCACCCCTGAGGGACAACAGGATACAGATTAATTAACTTCTGTAATGTCTAGAAATAAAATCCCTCTCTCTTCATGGTGATTGTGTAGAGAAATACAGAAATCAAACACAGTCAGCATCATCTTGGAGGGTGTGAGCGTTAAAGGGATAGCTCAAGACTTTTTCTTTGGTTTCTCTTAAGAGGTTATGATGGATCCGTATTAGAAGGCTCATATGTGAAGCTCATGGTTGTTTAGTCTAAACTAATATGGCAGTCAGTGTAAATAGCTACCATCCTAACCTAGATCTGCTAGGAACGTTTGTGAGTCTCGGCTCTAAACTGGCTAAGATACTTGGAAAGAAGATTCAAATCCCACTTCTGACACCACCGTTACGCTGAGAGCTGTGGTGTGGAAAGAAAAAAAAATCAGCAAACGTGACCGTACAGCTGATAATTAAGCCTCCAGCCACACAGCAGAGTTCAAAATGGCAGCCGTCCCGTCAGTCTTCTCGCTACATCCAGCAGTCCAGCCCATACACTGGTCATCTGCCTTCTCGATTTACCGAAGCCAATCAAAGCCCAGCTCTCATCACTGCTCCTTCTATAAAAGAGCTGGGTTTGAGGCGGGCCTCCTCCTCAGCAGGCTCCCAAGATGGCCGCCACGAGGACACACCCACAATGTAACAAACGTTTCACACACATACACAGGTTCACACACACACACACACTCTAGAGTCCAAAACACTAAAGAAAAACTTATCGCTGCTCAACACGTGCACCACCTTTCGTTGAAGCTTAAATTGAAGTTTTCTGGATAACACATTTCAGCAACAAGGCAGTTCAATCATCCTAAGAACATCATCCGGTCACCAATTGTGAACCAAGCAATAAATGTCACATTTACGCCATCACCAGAATCAACGTTAGGCCTAGAAATGTTCTTCAGGCGACAGAAGGTTGACTTAGTAACTGTCGTTATGTGACTCTGAAGGTTCAGGTCCTTCACCACAGCCAGATTTTGGTTCTTATCGCTAGTTTCTAGCTGTAATGACTGAAGCTTCGAACTGAAATGCTTGGATTGCAGCTCAACATATCCGACTCCAGCCAGGTGTTAACACCCATTTCGAGCCGTTCAGGATCCATTTGAACTGTTCTTTCGGTGGGGTGGGATGAACACACAACAGATAACGTCCAAAAACAAAACTGTGTGCTGCAGGTTTGAATTTATGGATGTTCTCCAACCCGAACAAGGTTTAAATTATAAACCTCGCAGAGAAATGTTTGGTTAAATCTCTTGGCGAAATTCAAAAAGACCTCATGCTTTTGTCGTCATGAACAAGGTTCAAAAGTAATTCTGTCTGGATATCGACCACTGTTCTAATGAAAAACGGTAAATCTAATTTAAATCGGCTCTTTTTCTGGAACTTACCCAACAGGCTAACGTTAGCCAGTCTTATGCAAGCCCAAACCACTCTCTCTGTGCGTTTGGAATCATTGTCCTGTTAATTCTCCGACGCAGACAGAGCGACGTGGCAGATACGTGCTCCCGACACGTCAATAGAGCCGATCCGAACGAACTGAGACGGAGACACGGACAGGAGCGACGTGAGCAGATGGGAGTTGGGGGGGGGGAGGGATGCGAATCTGGACGCCGAGACACGACGCAGGAGCTGTCGATGCGGGGAGCAGATAGAGAACAAGCTCACAGGAAAGAGAAAGGGAATAATTCATGATGGTGGAGGAGTGTGCGATGGGATGAATCCAAGCCCAAACATGACTCTGTATTTCTGCTTATGTCAGCCTCGGCAGATCTAATCATCGCGGTACCAAGGGGCAAGATGGGGGATATCTCCCTGTGATATCCCCCAGTATGTCCCACAGGCCCAATTAAGAGCTGAAAAACGCAATTCGCCTCCTTGGCTTAAAGTTAGTTTTCTTTTTCCACCATCGTGTGCTGCTCAGGTTTTTCTCCACTACGTTTTCTTTTACTCTCTTTGAATTTTCCTCAGTCCCTGCTGCCAGTAATTGGGCGCATTACAACCCCTCTATGGAAGGTATAGAGACCATATATATCTTGTTACACATAGTGGAGTAAGATCAGAGACTTATCGTATGGCAGAAAAAAAACCCAAAAAAAAAACCTTAGTAAACAGACATCTTGCCACTCAAATGTGAATATTTCCACACATAAAGAAGAGTAGTTTTCTGTGGAGTGAGTTTTCACTTAATTATTTGTGGAAAAAGAGGCGCTAAGCCTTTAGGAGGCTTTTAATTTGCACAAATTCAAAATCCTACTAAGTATTTTTGGTCAAGTTTAGTTTACCTGAAATAAGAAAACCAACTTAAAGGTAACTTTGCAGCAAAATATAGGAGCTTATTTGAAGTCAATAATCAGTTTAAACTCACCCAACGTTTGGCTAGATTTTTAATCATAATGGAAGTGGAGCAATCAACGTCTCTTTAAGACCAAATGTGGGAAAAGTGGAAGTAAAGCCTTCAAAGTAATGCTTAAGGGTCTTAAAAAAACTTTTACAATGCTTAACAGCAAGCGACAGCTGGCTGTGTGTGTGTGTGTGTGTGTGTGTGTGTGTGATGATTTAATTAAGAAAATGTAACTTCCAGATTTTTTGAACCCAAAACTTTCAATCTAAAACTTTTGAGCAATTAAAAGTTGTTTTTTTCTTCAGTAAATTAAAAACAAACAAAAAAAATGCCTTGGTTGTTTTTAGGACAGCTGCTCAACGAGAAACAGCAAATAATAATAATAATAAAAAAATTAAAATAAGAAAAAAAAACCCAAAGCAGTTGTATCTTTTTATTTTTGAGCAGCAGCAGTAGGAGCTGGCTTTGTTGGCTTTTTACCTGCTAGTTACTTACAATAGATAAACAAACCACCAGAACCAATGTTAGATTTTTCTTAAAATTTTGTGCAAAAGTGTTACATCAACAGCTCTCTTGTCATTTTATTACTTTCAATTCTAAGGAACCCCCACCCCAAAAAAAAAAAAAAAAAAAAAAAAACAGAAAAGAGATGCATTCTGTGCCGGATCTCTGGAGTTCGGGATGCCGGGTTGGGCGGCCGCTGAAGCTGCAGATTGTTTAATGAGACTTCAGAGAAACTAAAATGCAAAATGAAGAAACAGAGAGAGGAAATAGAGGAACACAAGCTGCAAGATGTATCTTCTAATCTCATTAGGAGGTGGTGAATATTAGTTTTTCATATCGTACAACTGTAATAAGGATTAATATATGAAAATATAGGAGCTGAAGATGGCAGTGTTACAGGAGAGATTGTTCTTTACTGCCAAAGCTGAAGTTCCTTTTATAACCGAAAAGGAAATCTAGATTACATTCATTTGTCCAGCAGAATTTATTTCTATCCTCTAAAACTTTATTTTAGTCTAACTGCCCTGTCATAAGGATCCATACGTTTGATACGAAGTGCACTTTTATGAACTTTTCCTTTTTATGTTTGTTGTGAAGAATAAAGGATCTTCTCTAAGGATTAACTGTATTTATCAGGATAAATTAAATAATTACTGCGTCTTTAATCTGTTTCTCATGTATTTTTTTTAACTAACACTTGGCCACCTTTCTCAAAAGTGGCAAAAATAACAATAACGTTTTGATCATTTACAAATCCAGACATAATATTTAGCAAATCAGATTAAGAACTAGAATAATAAAAGAGCTGCTGGGTAAGACACAAAAAGATGTACAAACGTCAGAACAATTTGAACTTTTGGAACTCGGAAATTTTTTGTTTTTAATCAAGTTTAGACTTTCTTTGGGTGTGCTGTGGTGACGCAGGGCTTCAACACAACCCTTGGTCCTCGACGTGACTGTCGCAGGTTCGATTCCCGACCTGGCGACCTTTTCCACCTGTCTTCCCCTTCTCTCATTACCCACTGTCCTGTCAATTTACTATCAAATAAAGGCCACTAGAGCCAATAAAACCTAAAAAAAAAAATAAGTAAAAATTTTTGACTTTCCAAACTCAGAAAGTTCTGTATTTTTCCTAGAAAATTTCTGAGCTCAATCTCCAAATTAATTATTTTCTGAGATTAATCTTGACATTTCTGACTTTTTTTCTAGCCAAGTTCCAACTTTTCAAACTCACATATGTCCATGTTTATTTATTAAGTAAAATGTTTCTATCAATAATTGCCCTAACACACAATCGTAGACAATAGATTTATACTGGTAGGTCATTATTTTTAGGTAACAGGTAAGTCGCAAGAGATCCAATCAACTGAACTTTTTGGATCATGAATACGAATCCAAAAAGTTCTGGCGACCTTTAGGAAACTTGAATATTGTCTAAAATGAGCCGGAGTCTCCCAGCTTTGCCCTAAAAGCCTTGCCGGGAGTTTATTCCTCACGGAAATATAGCACCCAAAGCCGAATGTTTGTTCCCAAGTAGGAACTCCATCAGAGAGCTTATTTACTCTGCAGGTCCTGCCGTCCTGGAAGGTGCCTGATGATAAATGACCAATAACGCAGAAGAACATTACCTGCCCACATGACGAGCACCACAACAATGATGATGAGCTCTCCGGCCCTCAGCTGGGCAGCCTGACCAACCTCCTCCATCGTCACCTCATCTGCAGAGAGAACACATACACACACACACACACACACAGAGAGAGTCAACAAAAGGAAGGTGGAAGACACTGTGATTCATCAGCGGTAGGGGCATAAATAAAAAAATTCCCATCACTCGTAAACTCTGCGGGGTAAGATAAAAGAATCAAAGACGGGTGACGTGAGGAAGGAGAGGCAGGCTGGTGTGAATTCTTCACCCTGCTCTGTGTAATTAAAGCTAAGTGAGAGCAGCCGTCCGCAGGGACAAAAAGAGCCCAGACCCTCACCCAATCAGTCACCGGGCTTTCCCTCGCTGACAGCGCTCTGGCCGCTGCTGCGTGAAACCAATCGCAGCCGTAAAGGCTGGAACACACTCTGAATTACAGCCTCTCGCTCTCCGCTGCCATCAGAGAAGATCCTGCCTCTGCGCGTTGGCCGGGCAAAGCAAACACGACACTTCACTTCCTTCTCCGCTGGCCGTTTTTGTTTTTAATCGGCATCCAGTGTGTTAGTGGCAGAGTTGCTGTTTGACAGTGGAAATTAGATGTTTGCTTCCGGTGCACATTTGAATCAGTGTAACAGTATCCTGCATCTGGTGCAGGCAGAAAATAGGACAACAAAATTCCAAATACAGTGGACCGCCGCCTTGTCTAACTAAAATTATTCTAACTCCAAATTATTCACAGATTTGTTTTTTGTGTGTGTAGCATAATATACCTGAAAGTATATTATGCATTGAGCAAAGAGCGCACAATGCTACTTCCTTCTACTGGATGTCGCGAAGCAGCCAAAGCAACCACTCGTATTGGTGCTGATTGATCCAAGACTGTGGATGTTAGCTTCTGCATATTTATTGTTTGAACTAGTAAAATAATCAGCACTAAGCGTTTTTAGAGGGCGTCTGAAGTATTTGGTGGATTTTAGCCGTTTGGTTTCTTGCGGTGTCCAACCTCCGCAAACACCGGAAGGTCAACAGTGTCATGAATATAGCGATAACTTGTCCGATGAAGCTGGATTAAGCAGCACAAATTCTGACTATGTGGGGTAAAAATTTCAAAAGTATTTCAAAATGCCAGAGAGATGGCAAACTGACGTCACTGACAATGAACTGCACTGAACCTGCGTGGTTTCTTCGTACCACACGGCCGTAGCTGTGTGACCCCGCTGCTCTGAAAGCTACACGTTTGTTTTCATTCCAGGTCCAGCGCGAGTCGCGGTCGCTCTTTAGGGGAGAGACGCCGTTCCACGGAGGCCTTTGTGACACATCGTCATTGTCTGGGCGAGTTTAGGATATTGCTCTTCATACATCTCTGCCTGGCTGTCAAGATCACTGTTACCACAGCGATCCCTCTAAGCTTTACCCGCAGCCCGAGGCCTGACAGAAGGAGTGGAAGGTTTATGCACTTTAATAAGCTGAATGTGAAATAATTACATACTCCTGTCTGTGAGGGCCTGGCTAGATGACATTAAATGTCTTAATTTGTCAGTTTGGTTTGCTTTCAGTAACAGTCAAGCAGGTCAAAACACTGGAAAACAAATCATCTTATGTCCAGAACTGTTTGGTCATATTTAAATATCACTGGAGAACAAAAGAAGAAGCAGAACCTACAAGAAGAAGACTAATTAAAGTTTCAACATAGGTCCAACAGTATGGAGGCTCGCTGGGAAAGACTACCACAAAACCTCCAACGATTTAGCTCGATACACCGGGAACACCTGCAGTATTTTCTCCATCCTAGCGATAGACGGCTTGGAAAGATAAGCAAACCGTCTGACAGAAACCCAGCGCCGAGCGGCGTGCCGGCCCGCGCCGCGGCTACAAATGCAAAGTGGTGTCAGGCTGATTAATACCCGCTTAGAGGGGGAGGAGAGCAGTAATGGCCGGGAGATTTAATCAGGACAGCTAATGAATGCTTCCACCAACACCGACCGGATTCATCCATCAAAGTCAGAGCTCGGCAACAGTCGGGACAAATTACGCCTCTAAATATGTGTCACGTGACCAGATGTTCGGTGACTTGCGAAAGTATTCACACCCCTTGAAATGTTGCCGTACGACCAAAAAAAACTTCAAGGTGTCTTAAGATTTCATTTGATTAACTCAGGGCAGCTGCAGTTTTAAAGAGCTTTTTAATGACACGGGGAGTAAAAAACTATAGAGAAACCATGGAGCCAAACCTAAAACGTTTTGTTTTTTCTCACAGGATGCGTCTGGCCTCAGGTAGGTTGGCAACAGAAGTGAGCCGGTGGTGAAAATGAACATCATCCAGCCAACTAGCGATAAATTTGAAGTTGCCCATGACAGGTACAGAAAAGCTGGCTAGCAAGCAAGCCAGGGTATGTTAGCAGCTGTACGTTAGCTTTAACCACCATTAGAGACAATGAAGATGCGCAAACGTTTGCCGGACAGAGCGGAAAGAAACAGTCCACTGCTCAGGTTTGAGCAACTGTTATTTGTGAACTTTATAAATCAGACATTTATAAACATTGTCGTTCATAACTTCTTCTTCTGCTCGCTGGTTTATTAGGTTGGAATCCTACTGGAGGAATCCAGCTCAATGGGAGAAATCCCAGATTGTCATTGAAGGGAGATGAAAATCAAGCAGAACGGCCAGGCTGAAAACCACCTCCAGTGAGCACAAAATGTTTTTTTACAAAATCCAGGAAGCTATTTCAAATTTTGCCTTTTTACGTCGACCTTTCTTAATGCGGTGCTACAAAATGTGCATAAAGAACGTTACAGCTACAGTGGCCACGTCACTATTTGGTTTCCCTTCCACCGAGACAACAACTACACCCACACCTACAACGGAACAACTTAAACCTGAATCCAACCGAGAATCTGTGGCGAGACTTGGAAATGTATTTTCACAGATGCTCCAAATCCAATCTGACCAAGCTCCGGCGATTTTACAAGAAGGAATGAACAGAAATTTCAATCTCTATGGGGGCTTGGTGTGTCATAACCTCAATACGACAGAGAAGGAAAGCCGCATAACAAAAGATGATATTGTTTTCTTTTTGCTATGTAAATACAGCATCAGTTCCAGCCATGTGTCTTAAACAGGACCAAGGCGAGCTCAGTCAGTGCAGGGGGCTTCCAGGGAACAGGCTGCTGCGACCTCATATCGCCTCACCGCTGATGAGCGCTTTAGTGTTTTTTGCAGGGTCCCTCTGAAGCGGCCGCTTTTGGCAGCAGAACTGGGTCGGACGTGATAAAACTGGGAGCGCCGCGGGCCGCTCCAGATAAGAGCCAGCAGGATCTCTGCACACTCGTGAGAGAGAAGGCGGGAAGCGCGAGGAGTTCGCGCCAAAGAGATTTGTGTTTTTTATTACCGTTTTTGTTCGTCCGGGAGATGCAGAAACAGAAAATAGCGTCACATATATAGTCTGGGGGCGGGAGAGTAAAAATAAAATAAATAAATAAATATACTTGTGTGTAAGAACATGAGCAGATTTTTCTGTGTGTGTGTCAGCAGAGGGAGAAACAAGGAGGCCGATTTGTTTGTTTACTCCATCTGCGTTGATTCATGATTCCATGTGCTCTCATGCTTGCATTTTTTCTTTTTTTTTTTCCAGCGGGCTCTCGTATGCGCCGAATTTCCCCTCTCACGTTTTTGTGTTTGTAGCATATCCTGTTCCAATATAAGCTACACGACGACATCCTCAGTGGGAAAAGTGGGATGAATACACAACAAATGTATTTACATATAGATTAGCATTCGGAGGCCTCGGTAACACGGCCAGCAGTGTGATAGCAGAGACAGGTGCGGACAACTTCATCACCACATTTTGTCTCGTTACGACCACAAAACTTCGGCGCGTTCTTTGGGATTTTATGTGACGCATCAACACAAAGTAAAGAGCATAAAAACAAAGCGGAAGGGTTTGCTACTCTGTCAAATATATCACTTTCTGTCACACCATGACATTATCGCGTACATTGTTCCTGAGATTCAAATCTGTTCTCGTTTCCTTCACAGGACATCAAAATCTGAAAAGTGTGGCATGTGCATGTTTTGTTAGGGTGCGCCTCTACCGTTTTTTGTCACACCGTAAATCAGCTCAACCTCAGTCAGATTCAATAGGGAGCGTCCTACGACGGTCAGTTGTCAAGCCTTGCCACAGATTCTCAATTGGATTCGCTTCCTGACTTTGACTGGGCCGTTCATGCGCATGAATATTAATTGATCTAAAACATTCAATTGCAATTTTTTTTTTTTTTGTCGGCTGCAACTTTAGGATATTGAAACTCCATCCCAGTCGGTAACCCAGCAAGTTTTCTTCCCCTCAAACCCAACTCGGGATGTTTAAATCTAAGCAAACCCTGGCAGGGATCTGAATCTCACCGGGACTCTTGGACGCCATTTTCTCCGACTCTTTTGGCGTTCTGAAGAGAACGGGCTGACTGGGGGGGCTGCTGCCTCCCATGCTGATGGTCTGGACGTGGACGATGTATTCGGTGTCCTCGTCCAGGTCCCACAGCGCGCAGGACCGGGTGGTGGTGTTCACTTCCTGGATGAACCTGAACATCCGCACATCCTTCTTCTGCGGGGAAAACAAAAAACGAAGAAAAAAAAAAAATAATAATAATAATCACGCTTACAATCCATTTTTGTTTACCTTTTTTAAATTTAAAAATGTAAATTTTTTAAAATTTGAATTGTAACCACTGTAAATTTCTATAAGGAACTTCAGTTTTCTATGCTGTGGCTTAATGTATGCTAATGTTTACACTTCTGTCCAGGGAAACAGTTGGGGGGAAAAAGCTTAAGTAAAGTCTCTCAGGGTTTATTTTAACATTGCAGTAAAGCTTAAAGACAGAAATTGCTTTCCAGACCATGTACACTCTCCTGGAAATGGCCATTATTACCCCGCTACAGCTGCTTGCTCAGGTCAATTGGCTCCTGCTGGATTAAAGACCACGGCTCCTCGGGGGCACTTTTATTTACCGGGCAATTATAAAAGGAAATTTCTTAAGCCATTAAAACTTCACGAGGACAAAATGTTCATCTAATATGGCTCTCCAAAGCGCTGCGGCGTGGCAGCAGAAACTAGGTTTCTGAAAGCTGCAATTTTCTGCTCCGGTTTGAATAATTAATGAAAAAATAAATAAAAATGTGTGCACGGAGATGAAATACTTTGGCGCTCAGGCAAAAACAAAAACAAGATGATTCACTTGAAGATTTAAGGAGACACTTTGAGATTTTTAAGATAATTTAAGTTCAATCTGAAAATAAATCTTCTATTGTTTATAGCCAGAAATGCAAATGCTAACACTGCTGTGGCCAACATAATTATTAACCTTACTGCTTAGATAGTGATTAGTAGCTTCAATACTATAATAATTTGCACATAGCTACATAGTGACTTTAATCAGGGTCATCTACAGATATTTAGATCATCGATGCAAAATCAAGTTAGCTAAATTTAGCTGAAGCACCAAAAATGTCATTTTAACAAAGTGCTGTATTTTTTAAACAGATGTACTTTGTAGAACATGATCTAAAAAACAGATAGACTAAATACCAGTTAAATACAACGCCAGCTGGTTTTAATGGAAATGCTTATTTGAACAGAAGCTTGGCACCATTAGGCTCCCTTACGACCCTGCTGTCGTTTTAATGTTTGTTCTGAACATCATTTTCAGGCCCTCTCTCCTAAAGGCATTATAAAAAAAAAAAGGAAGAACCCACCCAACCCCCACCCCTAAACTCACACATACCTGTTGCGTGATGGCGAATCCGATGACGGGATCTCCCTCCAAGATCTCCCACGTCACCACAGCCGAGTTGACCTCCAGCTCTCTGATGGTCACATTGAGCGGAGCTGACAGCGCAGCGTCTACCGTAGACACAGAAGGATATTTAATTAACAAAGACAGAACATAAATACTATATTCCCGCACTTTGCAATTGATATAATAAATCCTACAGCGGAGAGCAGAACAGCCTCCTCATGATCACTCTCTTTGAACTCTTCTTTTTTTTTTTTTTTTTTTGCTCTCTCAGCCCACTTTCACTCAGATCTTCCTCTCACCACCCACAAATTAGTCTATCTCCTTTCATTTATACCCAGCCTAATTAACACACTTCGGTCTGTCAGGGGGTTTCCCACAGGAAGATGCTGCTCCCCGTTTCGTCTTTGTTTCCGATTCTCACACGTTTTTCGGTCTTTGCCTCCTCTGCTCTTTCGTACGCAGAGTTTCACCTTTGGTGCGATCCTTCTGTGAATGTAACACGGCGCTAATCTTTAATGACAGAACTTGTTGAAGTTTGAATCGCAGAAAGGGATAGAGCTGAATGTGTGTGTGTGTGACTTTACAGACGGGAAGTGTGTGTGTGTGTCAGTTACAACACACAAAACGCTGGATTTCCCTCGAGTCCAGGTCAACAAATTAACATCGGAGTTAGACCTTAGTTTGGTCACTATTGTGACCGTCTTCCTCAACACTAAAGCTACTCTTTCTTAAAACGTAACCAAAGACTACAACATAAAAAAGTTCCACACAGTCCTTCTAACACTTTTCGGTTACATTATACAGCATACTTGAACACTTTTGAAATGTTCAACCCATTACGTGATGCACCCTAATTGGCAATTATCGGCATTTGTCCACCGTTTCCATGGCAGTCTCGCCAGCATCCCATATTTGCTTCTGACTAATGAGCAAAAATTGGCAGCTTACATTTACTGTAAGATGAGCAAGTAGCAAGACATGCAGACATGCAGTGTCAAGAAAATGTCTGGAATGTCACCCCACTGACTCCTTCCAATATTTAGCTGATTTATGCCAGCTAACAAGTCAACCATTTCAGCTGAGATGGTGCTAATTAGATTCAGCGGTAGTATGGTAATGCTGGTGTTACAATTTGTTTATCTGTTGCATTAGCAGTGTTATTCTGATGCAGTATTTACAGCTCAATTGCCCTTAAAGTCAGCCTTACTGCTTTGTTTAGCATTAGCAGTATTATGCTAATGCGGTTGTTACAGCTCGCTTTTTTTAGCATTAGCAGTATTTTGCTAATGCGGTTGTTACAGCTCGCTTTTTTTAGCATTAGCAGTATTTTGCTAATGCAGTTGCTACAGCTTGCTTTGTTTAGCTTTAGCAGTATTATGCTAATGCAGTTGTTACAGCTCGCTTTGTTTAGCTTTAGCAGTATTATGCTAATGCGGTTGTTACAGCTCGCTTTGTTTAGCTTTAGCAGTATTATGCTAATGCAGTTGTTACAGCTCGCTTTGTTTAGCTTTAGCGGTATTATGCTAATGCAGTTGTTACAGCTCGCTTTTTTTAGCATTAGCAGTATTATGCTAATGCAGTTGTTACAGCTCGCTTTGTTTAGCATTAGCAGTATTATGCTAATGCAGTTGTTACAGCTCGCTTTGTTTAGCATTAGCAGTATTATGCTAATGCAGTTGTTACAGCTCGCTTTGTTTAGCTTTAGCAGTATTATGCTAATGCAGTTGTTACAGCTCGCTTTGTTTAGCATTAGCAGTATTATGCTAATGCAATTGTTACAGCTCGCATTGTTTAGCATTAGCAGTATTATGCTAATGCAGTTGTTACATCTCATTTGTCTTTAGCAGCATCAGCAATATCACCAATATTGTTGTATTGAAATAGAAATGTTGGTAGGAACTCAAATCTTAAGTTTATAGATTTCCTATAAATAAATAACAAGAAGGAACAGAGTTAGTTGGGAAAATAATCACTGGAGGTGGACCGACTGTAATTTCTCATCAAGCTTAACCTGCTAATTCAGATTTTGTCTGAAATGTTGCTCAATATAGCAAGAAAGTTGTTGAGTTGGTAACAGTGGAGTCACTATTGTTAATTGTCAGTGTGCAGACGTGACCCGATGGGCCGGTCTATTAGTCAAACCTCTGTCAACAGAGAGCAAAAGAGGACAGTGGTTGATTCTTAGACCTTTGCCAAGCTAGATAAGATCGGCTTCATATGTGAAAATCGGCCGATCACGTTCTCCCAAAATTACAGAAATCGGCACAGATAAATCGGTGCACCCTTAATAATAACTCATAAAAGTTGTGGAGGCCGAACATCTGGACAAATATCCACTAAACAAATCCCTTACAGAGCTACAAATGCAGAAAGAGATGCATTTTCTCCCCTCTCTGTATTTTTATTGAGGTAAACCAACATAAAGTGGGAAGGCAAACAATAAAAAGTTAGGAAAATGTTTTCCAAATGGAAACCTAAGAATATGTGGGGTGTATACATCTGGACATTTACCTATTTGATCAACTTAAGTTGTCTGTGGAAATCAATTATAAAGTCAAGCCACAGATCGTCAATTAGATGTAGGTCTGGACTTTGACTATAACCATGTCCTATTAGGTTTGCAGTTGATGGACTAAATATTGGTGTGAAATGTCACATGCAAACTTAATGAAATGGATGGATGAGGTTGTAATGCGACAGACTGTGAACATGAGACTTTTACGAGGTTTTCTAGCCTGAGCCACACCTCAGAACGTACCAGAACATTCCCGACTATTCCACAAGTCGCGAAATGATTTAAAACAAGGTTCCAGAAATACAAATCTCCCTCCTAAAATCTCACACACACAAACACACACATATCTTCACACCAAATTAAAGCGATCTCTCCAGGCTGAGATAAAGCCTCGACGATCTTATCTCCAAGAGTCAGGATTTCCAAAGGACTATCCGTCATCTCTGAGCTTCTATCGTCAGGAAACACAATGGAAGTGAGATCTTTGGAGTCAGACAGATTTCCCCTCTCCAGCGTAACTCGCAGAAGAATCCAGGGTGTACCATCCATCATCGCTTAATAAGGGCTGGAAATAACCTCGCAGGGAAAGTGACGGACGGACGCTGAAAAAATGTCCAGAGAAATGAGAATTGTCCAGATGAGGTTGAACGGAATAACTTGGATGACGCTGTGTGTGTGTGTGTGTGTGTGTGTGTGTGTGTGTGTGGGGCGTGAACTCTAGCTGGGAGCTACAATCTCATCTTGGATTCAATTTTGAGACATTCACCAGGATTATGAGGCAGTTTGTGCCTCTGTTTGTGTCAAGAGTGATCCTAAAAGTCATGCTAATGCAGCCTGATGACCTCATGTCAGCCCATCATTTTGTGGCTTAACAAAGCTTATTGTGACTGCAGATCACATCCATGTGTCATGACGGTCTCCCCCGAAGGGATGCCGTTACAAACCCAACACTAGAACCGTCACACAGCAGCCCCGCTGGATGCGTTTGCTCAGCCGGTCCATTCACCCGCCCCTCCACCCCTCCTGGATCCTCTCTGTTTACCTGCGGTCATCGCTCACCAACCTGTGGTCCAACTCACCGGCTTTAACGGAGGACGCCGAGAGGAGGGAGCCCAGCAGGAGCAGCGGCAGCGCCGCCGCAGACAAGCCCGGTTTCGCCATCCTCCTCCTGCTGCTGCTGCTTCTTCTTCTTCTTGCGGGGCTTCACATCCTGCGCGGCCCATTTATCACATCGCATTTACGGCGAGCGAGGCGAGCGTCCCCCGGCCGGTGAGGGGTGAGGAGGGGAACCGGAGAGCGGACTTGTTGTGCCGGAGACGAGGCTCTCTGGAAGTTGCGAGCTGCAGCAGAAGCGCCAGCAGCGGCGGCGCAACAACAGCCGGAGGAAGAGGAGGAGGAGGAAGAGGGTGAAGAGGAGGAGGGACTGAGATGAAGGTGAAGAGAGAGGGAGGTGGAGGGGAAGCGAGGGAGACAGTACCGGTGTGGTGACGGGGATGGCGGCTCTGAGTGGTCAGTCCGACCCGGTTGCTGGTGGGAGCGACTAGCCGCTGTTCGCAGACATCCGCAAACGCTCGCGCACAAACACCTGCAGCAGCGCACGCGAGGTCACTGAACAGAAGGGAACCGGAAATCAACATAAAAAATAAAAATAAATAAAAAATTAAGTAGACAGACAAACCTGACTGAAGATATTCAATTTTATTAAATGAGTTGTTAAATAATATAGTAGAATATTAAATACTACGGCGCGCGTGAGCGGGATGAATTACGTTGATTGTTTGACCATTGAACCCCACTTTTTTTTTCTTCAACAAAATTTAAAAAAAAGCGAAGGGCGATGTGGTGGAGGGGGGCGGCCTTCACTCATGTCCAATACCAAGATGTAATATATGATATACATCACTTTTATAACAACTGAAGGTAACATAGTCACTTGATTATGCCACAAAATGACCCCATGTGCCTGGAAAACACAAAACTCTGCCCCTTTAATAGCTTATAAAAACTTTAAAACAATTTGTGTTCCACCAAATCATTATCTCCTTTTTTGCGAAAAAAAAACAAAAAAAAAACGAGTCTCCTTTATTTTCTCCTTAGACCTTGTTTTGTTCTATATTCACCATAGAACGAAATAAAATATAAACATATTTAGAAACCACGTTTAGTTTGGATTTGATTTTATTTCGTTCACTACAGGATAAGGCTGCACGTTTTTTTTGTCCTCCATCAAAGGTTCATGTTTTAAGTGCTGCTCTTCTGACTTTTAGCTAAATCAAACGGAAAAAAACAAACAACAAAAATAAACAAGATGGCAGCAGCTTATTTCCTAAAGTGGTTCCAATTAAAGTGCTGGCAGCGGCCGGAGAGAAAGCCCTCCTCCTCGGAGGAGGAAAGATGAAGAGAAGGAAGACAACGTCCTGACAGAAGCCCTGTGCTGAGGGGCCGACCCCCCGGGGTCACCTGACAGGAAGGAGCCGCTGCCGCCTCGTTCCAGCTGTACGCTAACGAGTCTAAGTCACTTTCAAAACGACTCTGTCGCTCTGCTTGCTTTGGTAGCAAAACGTTTCCCGGATTCAATTTGCAAACAGATCTGAAATGTGGCGGCCGGCCCCCGGATCTCGCTCCTCGTTTTCTACGGTGGAACCGCAAAGATGGACTTATTGTTGCTTTCTGAGTCAAACCCATAATCATGAATGTGATTATGGAAATAACCCCCACTCCGTGTCCCTTTGTCCATTTTTAGGGAGGATATTTGCATCGGCTCGCATTCTCCGATCAACTATAAAGGATTTTTGAATTTTTCTTTTTAGGAAAAACGTCAAATCCATGAGCTTGCTTAATCCGCTTTGAACGTGTTTGACCGCTGAAGCTCTGAGTTTCTCTGAAGGAGTGCACAGAGAGGTGAAAAAAGAAAATGACTGAGCAACACTTTATTAAGATAAGTTGAAGACATTATAAAAACTCGCCTTCATTCCACGTTGAACTTTCTTTTCTTTCTTTCGTTTTTCAGTGCTTTAGAAGCGAACCTCTTGATTTTGCACTTATTCTACAGGAAGTGCAAACATCAGCCATAGTTCTGCCGTTGATGTGCAGGGGTGCCCAAAGTGCGGCCCCCGGGGGCCATTTTTGGCACTTAGACCAATTTGTTTTGAGGCCCCAAACAGCAGTTTTAGAATAACACAAATTAGTTTACTGAACGTTTTATTTTTAATCAGTGTAAAACCGTTATTGATCTAATTTTCTTACAACTCAAACTGTGAAGTACGACACAAAGTGCTTTTTTTTTTTTTTTTTTTTACAGCCAAGCTTGCGTATTAAGTAGAGCCACGTTCACCCAGAGACTTTTACTGAAAATCTGGTTTTATTTCATTTTTTAAACTTGCCTAAATTTAGCAAGCGTTGTGAAAGAAAGCGACCCGAATCCCGTTCTCAGAGAATAAATTTGTTCAGAAAGTATTTGAAAAGTGTTTCATTTCAGCGAACAAACGTGCAAAATTCATTGCTAAGTGCTGGATGAACGATGAGTAACACTCCCCAAAAATGAGTTGCTTTCTTTCCTTGATCCTGTTTGAGTGTTTAAATTTTTCTTTCTTGGGCCACGAATACTTTTGACCCTTGTGACAAAAAGTTTGGACTCCCCTACTTTAGTGTCAAGAAATATTGATATTAGTTTGGCGAGTAGAAATAAATACTTACCCTGTGGGACTGGGTTCAGTCGCATCTTAATGTTGTTCCAAGTTCAAGCTCATTAAACAACAACAACAGAAAATGCTAACTAAAACTACTATTCATCTTCGCTTTGTGCTTTCCAACACTGCACTGACATGTTGAATGTAGAAGGACGGACAGTTTTTATGTGTGTGTGTGTGTGTGTGTGTGTGTGTGTGTGCTAAGTTTGCTGTCATACAAATGTGCAGGAATGCAACTAAGCAGTCTCTATGATCTCAAATACTTCAGAGTTTTATATGCGGGGCAGCCATATTGGATTTTGAGGGTTTGTGTTGTTGGTAAACTCAACTTTTAACCTCAGAGAACATTTATGCCTAATTGCAAACTAAAAGGAAAAAAAAAAAAAAGAAAGGCTTATTGACAAGTATTAACAACATATTATTTTTTGTTTGTCTAAATCAAATATAATAAACACACATTTTACTATTAATAAAGAAATAAAGGTGACATTAGATCCAACTAACAACAATTTATGTTCCGCTTATTGGTCTATTTATTAAGCTGTACTTAATAAATATCTTTAAGTAATAATATTTTTCAGCAAATGTCTGTAATCGACATTTCCTCTGCTGATGACACGCCGAAGTCCAGCTGTTTTCCTTATCACAAACGTTGCGAAGTGAAGCTCTTAAAGACCCTGTTGGTTCGATGTTTCCTCCTCATCCGGAGTACAAATCACCTGAACGCCACAGTGCAGGTGGCTCCAATTACTGTTCGCGACTCAGTGATTATTGACCAAAAACACGGAGTCATTTGTCAAACAACACAGTGGGCGAAATAAAGCTCTTTCAACGAGGAAGAGGAAGCCAAACGCATCATATCTGTGTTTCCACCTGAAACCAGTGGAGACTCGTGTGTTTTTGGTGCTTTTGCGCAGCAGCTAACGTTTTCAGGCCTCATCCAGATGTGCTTTTTATGGTCTACGGGTTTCGTTACGACCATCACAGGTTCCGGTCGCCACACCGAATCATTTTTTTTTTTCTCCCTTTTGCTTTTATTGTTCCGTTTCGCTCTCTGTTGGGTTTTCACGTCTGACGCGCTCAAACGGCTGCAGCTGGAAAGGCCACAGCTCATTAACCCAAAACCATTCGCAAAAACTCTTCTGACCTGCAGCAAAACCTGAATCACGGGTAAAAGAAAAAAAACCAAAAAAAACCCATCCAATTCAACCACAGGATGTGGTGCAAAGAGGCAAAGTCGAGACAAAATGGCAGTTTGGCGTATTTGTTTGGTTCGGAAGCGATCAATGCAGTGAAACCGTGTCCATGCTCACCATCTGCCGCTCGTACTGTAGCAGTATACTGTCATGGAGGATGTTGGCAGAGGTCAGCAGCAGTTATATAATAACCTCTCCTTGGCGCTGAGTCGCACATGCACACGTCTCTATATTTGGCAGTCAGGCATGAAAAAGGTAACAGGGCTGAGAAGCCATTACTAATTCACAACTACGGCTTTGTGAGCAACGCGAGCCCCGAGGAGCAACATCGGCTGGCGAACGTCGCTCACCTCAGAGGAGAGGAAGTACAGGCAGCAGAGCTCAGGCATGGGTCAGAAGTTTACGTACACCTATCAGCAGCATGAACGTCGCAGACTTGTGGGGTTGGGACGATAATATTGGTGAAGGAGTCTGAATTATGTACAGTTGATTGCAACACTTTTTAATTTATGGCATAACTTAGTCTTAATAATATATATGATGCTGAACATTGACTTTATTCATCATCTTTGAAATCTGTGACAGATTTCAAATCTGTGCAAATAAACAATTTGCACATGTTACCATATCACAGCTGAGGAAAAATGAACTTTTGATGCTGAACATGATATGTCTGAATAGCACGCAAAAATTTTCTGTTTGTCAAAAATACAGCAAAAATCTATGACTATATATTTATTTAGTTTTGGGTCACTTGACTGATCAAAAATACCCTTTTAGAGTCTTTGAAAGGCTGAACATCCTTATCACTTTGCAATGTGCTTATTTTACAAAATGTTTTAGGACATTTATTGACTTGAATAATTTAAATAATGGGATTTCTTTACTGCAAATCATGGTGGTAGTCGCAAGAAGAGCAACGGAGAACTGACTCCAGTATCAGATGAGTCGACTTAAACAGAACGAAGTGACGAGCTCGACAGAAACTGAAATGTACTCAAATTATTGGTTGGATTTTTATTTTTTTTTCTAAATGTTTCACGTTTTGCAAATTCAATAAAAAATTTATTATTTCCCAACAATCCATGTTGTTTATTTGCCAATTTTAGATGTAAAAATACTCAAATATGCTTCTCCAGTGGGGCAAGGGAAAAAAAAAACTGTCTAGGAAATGCTATTCGTCCATTCGAAACGCTGAAGGATTTATTACATATTTAGATTCATAACTGTTTTGTAAAGAGTTGGGAAATATTCAAGGTGATGTGATCAAATAAGACGTGTCTCTCTAAGAAATGTCGCTGTTCTCATCTGGGTCGTTCCTAGCTTCTTGCGATTCTCATTCTGACGCCGTTTGCACCGTGAGCCAAAGGTCACAAAGAGAGGTACGCCTCATCAGAAGAAGTTTGCACTTTGACTTTTCACCCAACGACGACAATGATGATGATGATGATGATGATGATGGAGTGCCTTTTGAAGTGTGAAGGTTGAGCTTGAGAGCGGCGCTGAGTATCACTCATCAGATAGGACTGTGTGAATTGCGGTGAAATGAGGCTGAATTTTGGCGGCTGATGCCACGTAAGGACGCCAGCGGCGCCTGCATCACTTTTTCAGGAATGCAGAAATGGGGACATATTTTTAAAAAAAAGGCCAACAAGAGCCAAATTTAAAATTTTGAGCATCATTCAAGTGATCAAAGACTGCAGGTGACTTTTTATGTTTGAAGGGAAAAGATCCGTGTTTTCAAAGTGGGGATCTGTTACAAAATCACAAGAATGTTATATCTTACCTGTAGTAAATTACTCTCTTGGTTGTTGTTGTTTAGTGTAAATTCAAATTAGCCAGTACACCTCTTTACTTTTCTGATGTTTCATCACTACATATCTTCAGATATTAGCTGCTGTTCACCTTTTCCCACAGAAAGTCGTTTTAAAAATCGCTAAAAGTCCATATACCTCAAATAAAGTGAGAAAAGTCACGATATGCAGACCTCTACCAGGCTGCAGGCTTGCTGCTAATCACTTAGCATCATTCCACCTCTGCAGCTGATGCGACTTGGCAGCTTTCACGTTGCTGGCTCCCAAAGTGATACATTTGGCAAAGTTGCCGTCCTGTTCGAACTCGACTTGACTGAGCGTGCTTTGCTGAGCCAACAGAAAGCAGGCGGTGACTCATAACGACAGCTGAAACTGGGGTTTTAATTTAAGGCTGCCATTAAAAAGACATTATAGATCACTAATGAAACAGGGAGACAGGGATGGGGAGCTGTTTACATCAAATGGTGACCGAGCTGGTGTCAAACGTAATCCCTTATCCCTTCCATTAAAAGGCTTTCATTGAAATGCAGATTGAAAGAGAAAAGAGGTTCGTTTCTTCCAGAGCAATTGTAGTTTGAAAGTCAGGTGAAACACATACACACACACACATTTTGATAATACAGAAACTTTCATGCAAAAAACAAAAAGAAAAAAAAAAAGTTAAATAGCATGTTCTCTTAGGTTTGGAATGAAATACGCAGAAGAAAATAAGAAAAAAATGTATTAGCCAGTGTTCCTTAATAGCGTGTGCATGTACTAGGGGAAACATTTGGCCAATCAGCTTTGCTGAATTCAATGTCATGGTGGCGCTTTGGACTTGCCTCTGCCTGCATTATGCGGGTAAACCAGTAGGTGGCGGTAATGCTTACCTGACCCTTTCTCTTGCCAACAGCCAATAAAAAACCAAGAAGAAGATGCAGGCGTGATTGAAAGTTCCAAATTTGATGATGGCGACAACTGTTGACAACTGTTGCTCCACCTTGAATAATGGTGCAGCAGAATTTTCAAGATGGCCGTTCAGCTGCAGCTCGAGTTCCTCAGCTTGTTTAATTAGTTTTAGCGAATAGCTACCAGCCTGCTGTTTTTCCTTGTTTACTTTTTCTGTTCATTAGCCACTATCATTTAGTCTTTACTGACAATCAGTTATGAATGCTGCTGTAGTTTGTTTGATGTATGTGTTTTTCTGGTTAGCATAATGCAAATACTGCTCTGGGTGAATTATGCTAGGACTTGTTTTTAATTGTTAATGATCATAATGTGCTCCTGTTGCCTTTTTTGAGCTTTTGCTACTTTTACAATGCATGTTTGCTAGGTAAGACGGCCATTTATGTATGTATGTGTGTGTCTATATATATATATATCTATATATAAAGATGTATATGTATCCCCTCCCGACCCCCCACTGGGATTTACCATGGTTCCAGCAGAACCTGGTCAAGTCTTTTTGATTTCTGGGTTAATTTTGTGCAAGTAGCCTTGGTTATTTCATCCTATGCCAGTGTGTTTAGTCCTTTTAAGGGAGGAAGGCCTCTGTCTGGTGTCATTAGTTAATTTTCTACAATTTTATTAAAATTTAGCTTGTTTGTTAAAAGTTAAACTTCTCAAACTGGTTTGGAGTCTTGATTCGGGTGTTGACACTGATTTAATGATGAAATTCTATATATCTTGGAAGTCACTGAATCGACCTCTTGGTTTTAGCTCATACGACGTGTTATTTTGCTGTTGCTGTTGCAAATTTGCAAGAATTTCCCTGCTGTTCATTTCAATCCCTGTGCTGGATTTGGAAGGGGAATCTACTGGCACATCAACCTCACCAAGAATGTTTTTCACCAGCTGCCACTGGTTCCACCCTGATCTCTGGGGTTTATTTATGAAATACGTCGTCTTGTCTGGTAGCCTCATTTGTTTCGTCATCATTTCACCATCGTTGACATTAAAACAGTTTGAGACAAACAGTCTGAGTAACTGATTCATAAAATGTTTATGGGGTTATAGATTTCAAACAGAAACTACGTAATGAGTCTCATTAAATCTGTCTGCTTGGGTTTTTCTAATCCATTTATCTGACTACAGGCAATGAAAATGGTTTTTATAGCATTTTGTTGAATAAAGGACACAATGATTAGAAGTCTTTTTTAATTTGCTTTCAGACATTATTCAAAAAGCACAAGCTGCTGCAGATAATAAGTACACACAGTGAAGTATTCTGGGATGTCCATATTCACAGTACATGAAGGCACTGCTCTAGAAAAATGAAAACATAAAAGCGTGCAACTTTATGTAATTTGATGTAGCCATACAGCTGTCAGTAACCCGATCACCAATCTGCAACGGAGTAGGCCCCTTTTCTAGAGGTAAGATGTCCCGCCAATTTTTGCATGCCTTTTTTTAAACGGTTAGTGTTCTTGTGAGGCAGCTACAACATGCACAACACTGCTAAAAGTTTTTATTCACCCATCCAATGATCAGGTGTTTTATGGCCAAAGGTGCCAACTTTCTGCCATCTATGTCTCCTCCTTCATGCGGTCAGCGATCAACTCGCGTACAATACATGGAGGACTTCATGGAATGGGTTTTTATGGCCCTTGCATTCAAGCCTTGCAGCACCAAGTGCAACGCAAAGGCGTCTGCTGCTGTCGTGCAAAGAACACCGCCACTGGACTCCAGAACAGTGCAGATGCATTCCCTGGAGTGACGAATCACGACTCTTAGGTGTGGAAAGCCAGTGGTTCCGTAACAGTAGCCGGAATAACTGTACTTGCCTCGAGGCAACGTGTCAAGGGTCAAGTTTGGTGGTGGAGTCAAGGATAAAATATGTCCCCAAGGTGATGAAGGTGTGCTTTTGTAAGAGATGGGCTCAATCTTTTCATATCAAACCACATGGATTAATAAATGGATGTCTCTCAGGGCCACGATTAGTGAAAACATTTAGCGATGTAAAGGTAAGGTTGGAGGACTCTGATCGAAGTTTGATTTGCGGTTGACATGAGTAAGAGGCCTGTTACAGCTATTGGCTCTGTTGTGTTAACATTTTCTCAAATGCACTCTGTGTATTGTCTTTGTCAGCATTAACATCCGGCAGTTGAGGACGTGCGTACATGAAAAAAAGTGTTTCCATTGGAGTTTTACGAAACATCTATTTCTATATGGCCGAAAAACCACCTCATCCTAACTCAAAAACTTTTAAGTTTTATCATTTCAACTTGCACAATGTTATGGTCAACGGAAACACAGCTACTGACCTCATACAATGTGTAGGGTTTGATTAGACAGAAAATGTTTGAACCGAAATGAATAATGTTTGATAACTTGGATCGATTGTAATGTGAATACATAATTGGATTTAATGAAGTTGTTTTTTTTTTGTAAAGTGCCCTGAAATGAAGCCTTATTTCTTGTGAATTGGTGCAGTACAGATAAACTGAATTGAATTTGTGACAATATCTCTTTACAGCAATATACCTGCACACACAACCCTGCACTGTTAGCCAAGATGTTTTATTGCAACCTCATTTTTTATTTATTTATTTTTTGTTTTTTATTTCATCCTCCCATTGCACCCAGACCTGACAGCGAGTGCAGGAGGCGGACTGTGATTTAGTCGCGGTTAGGTGGCAGAAAGCCAAGGTCCGCAGCTCGGCTTTATCAGAGGTGCTTCATCTTGCCGTGGGGGACATGAGAACTCATTTAGGGTGTTGCCAGAGATGGCCTCGCACCAGCCGACGGCACGGCTGAATTACTGTCACGCTGCAGCTCCTGTATTCCTCTCTATTTATCTGTGCGCATGTGTGTGCGTGTGTGTGCGTGTGTGTGAGGGGATGTGTACGCTTATGTAGAGAGAGACTCTGTGGCTGACTGTCATTTTGAACACTCACTGACGCCACCGATACCTGCCAACACACAGATACGGGTCATCATTGGTGTCATCTTTATGTCTTCAGGAGTTTGAGATAAAATGACAAAAAAAAAAAAAAAAATGGCAGCCTGTTAAAACAAACAAACTGAAAACGCTTCCGCTAGACTGACAAGTTTAAGCGTTTCTGTTCATGATCCCTTGATGCTTCATTTTATGGCATCGCTATGGCGACTGGTGACCCAAACTGATTTAGCGGGCAGGTTTTTGGCGACCACTATGGTTGATGTCTTTGTAGTCTTGTTGCCTCCCTGCCAACAAAAGCGTATTGAATGTACTTTATCTTCCATCACCTCATAAACCAAAGTGTAATGTGAGCCGTTCTGTAAACATATTACGTGAGCATTTATTAGCACCCAGGGAGAGAGATGTAAAGGAGCTGTCAAAGAAATGGTTGTACTGGCGATACCTCTTTTGAGATTCGTTTACATCTTCTACAACACGGTGGGCACGGTGGCAAGATAAACTCATGTCCTCGTTTTGTTTGTCTAGGTTCCAGTTGCTTAATACTTTCTTTGGGACGTCTGTAAGTTACTTACTCTCACTTATCTATGACAGCGTACCGGGGCCGTTGTAGATGGGTAAGAAAAAGGAGTAAATTTCCCTCAAGAAACGTAGAAATTTTGAGGTTAATCTCTGACATTTCCGAGCTTGAAAAGTCTCAAATTCGCGAGGCAAACTCAGAAAATTGAGACTAATCTCAGAGAGTTTCTGAAAAACACGAGGAAATTCGGAGCGTCGTGCGAAAGTCAGTCCAGGCTGGGATGGTGGATCAACCCCATCCACCGGTGGCTCTATGCCTTACCAGAGGCACAAAAGTCTGAGAAATTTCTAAGCCCACACATTCAGCTGGAGGTAAGAAAATTCTCAATTTTAGTGAAATGTGTGTTTCGTGCTGGTTGGCAATTTGTGCGTCTTGTTTATTACAGCCATCCGTAGCATCACCATCTGACAAAATAACACTTTTGTGTAACCTGGTTGATTCACTTCAAACCGGTGGATGGTTTCCTTTTTGAGAAATATCAAGTTTACTTAGAAATTTGTGTGACACTTGGATGAAAATATAACTAATAGCTTCTTCCTTGCCTCTTCTCCATAAAGGCCAGAGTTGTACTGAAAGATTCGGCCAACGGAGCTGAGGATCTCTGTTGTCATGGCAATCTAAGTCAGAACTCATCCTCTTGCTTGGCCTATCAGATTAGGCGTAACTACCACACGTTAACGGGTTTGGAGTTGCAATGTTTCTGTTTTTGGACTGAAAAGTTCTCCAATAAGCTGTCCAATCTTGGAATATCGTATTAAAACTTTCTCTCTGACCTGTGCGCTCTTCCTCGTGGTCTTCTTGATGCTATTTGTTCACTAGTGTTCTCGAACAAACCTCTGAGGAAATGATCACCTAAATTACATGATAACAATTGGGTTCACGCACTTTTACAGATTTACACTTAGAGATTTTTATTGTAAGAAACACCGAAAACCACGTATCGTTTCCACTTCACTACACACTAGACTGAGTTATTCTGTCACATAGACGTTCCAATACATCACAAAAGATGTACAAATATTAACGGGGTGCGAACACTTTTGCAAGGCACTACATTCATATATACACATCTGAATCTTACACTCATCAGGCCGTTGCAGCGACAGAAACCCTTGAAGAAGTTCAGAAAAGGAGGTTTCGTATCGATGTATTTCTGTTTTGTGGAAAATGTTAGAGAACAGCAGTCTAGCTCTTAATCTAGCAAGTGTTTGGAATAACTTTGTCCCTTGACTCGCATTACGATGTTCTTTTTCTTTTCCCAAGTGTTTTTCAGATGAATGTACCTTTTAAATCTGCTCTAGATTAAAAGTGCAGTTTTTGGATGCTATTTTGCTCCACAGTTTTTATTTTTAGCGCGCATTTCCTCATGGAGCTCCTTTTCTTTCATCATCATTTCACAGTCGCTGACATTAACACAGTTTGAGACGAGCAATCTGAGTAACTGAGCCACAAAATACACATGTTTATGGATTTACTGATGTTGAGCGGCAACACTATGTCACGCTCCACCGAGTCATGTAAAATTATAAAGCCATTTTCCAAATTCGTGCGCTTGGATGTAAGTCATGAGGATGCTTTTATTTTCTTTATTAGAACTACACGAGTGCGTGAGTCAAAGAGTAAATATCTTTATTTGCGTACTTTCAGGAGAAAGTACACAAGGTGAAGTATACTGTTGTAGCCACAAGATTATCACACGTGTATCATAGCAACGTTGATCAGACAGCTGAAAGTACATTTGCCATAATTACCCTGTAAAAGATAAAACTCAAGACAGACTGAATTTTTAAAATTCTTTTAACAGCCAACACATAAAGAAAGACATAACAATTGAAAACTGAAGAAAAAGATCAGGTATAAAGTTTAAATGGTCCATAGAATGTATGATGCCACGTACAGCATGAAAAACATCATATAAAGAGAAAAGAAAATCATTTGCATACTTCAAGTTTAGGAAACTGGTATTGGTATTACAGGTATTACAGGTATTATATGGTATTACAGGAAGTCGTGTCAGGTTTTACCTTATTAAACAATCAAATTGGACGTTACACGATATTAGCTACATACAATGTGTACCTAGACATTTAGAAGCAAATAAACATATATGTGGATCAACTTATTCCAGAAAGGATTACATAAGTTTAATAGTGTATCTGTAAAGTAAATGACTGTTAGCTGAGCAAAAAACGTGGTACTGATTATGTCCTTGACTGACTCGACTATGGATGTCAATTTCTGGAGGTTATGCTTATGAATGGTGCATGAAAAATCCTGAATTTTCCTCATGTTTTTTTCTTTGGCTCTTTGTGAAAAATTTGCCCATCTGTCTCCATCCAGCGAAGCTTGAAGTCTGTTAATCCATTGGCCTCCATTTTAGCATGCAGCTACAAGTCAGATAGAAGCAAAACCTGTGTCAGGGTGTTAAGACATTTTTGAGGATAGATTGTTCATAAAGTGGCATTTACAGTATTTACCTGCTGTAAAATCTGCTGCTGGGCGTCGGGGTCGTTCAGGTCGGCCTCAGACTGGAAGCGCAGCTCCAACTTCCTACTGGATGGAATCAGAGTCTGACAGATGAATTCGTGCTCTTCACTGCAGTCAACATCCCGCCAGGTTCTGGTGCTCGTATTCACTGCAGCGCAGGAAGTCATGCTGGTGCTGCCTTTGTTGTCGGGCTGGCCCGTCTCCCAGTTAGTGAAGGTCAGTAGGCTGTGGTCAGACCAGTTAGCCCACAGGTCTCTGTAAAGGCCGATCCAGTGGTTCCTCTCAATCAGTGGGTGGATTTCATTATTCTGAGACGTGTTCCACACTCTGACCAGGTCCGTGTGTTTGGACCGACAGTAGTTCTTAGCATCTTCCCAAAACATGAATGTAGACACTACAACATATTTAGAAGGGTCATGTTCTACAAGAAAAGAGAAAGAGAGCAAAATAATAAACTTCACTTATGTTCTCTCTTTTAACGGTCATACAGTCGTAGAACGACGCTCAGGTGAAGCACCGAAAATGTCCCGGTCAGACAGTGGGAAAGTGGGGGCTCGTCCGGTGAGACCGTCAATTTCTGAAACAGCACAGAAAAAAACCAGCAAAAACATACAAACCTCACCCATTCTCTTCTTTGAAACTACTACTGATGTTTTTCTTGTGAACATGCTGTATGGCAGAGTAATCGTCTTGCGATCGGAAGGTTGTAGATCGTTCAGCTTCCTCTTGCCAGTCAATGTGCCTCTGGAAGGCATTTAATCCCAAATTGCCTACCAGTCTGCGTATCGGTGTATTAATTTGTGTGCAAATGGGTGAATGTGGCTCTATTGTAAAGCGCTTTGAGTGGTCAAAATGACTGGAAAAGCGCTACATAATTTCAGTCCTTTTACCATTCCTGTACTGTTTAATCCTTACCATTGTCTGACCTAAATATATCCACTTATGATGGTTTTATTGTCTTATTATTTCATCTTTGCCATTTGATTTGGAAAATGAAAAGTGGAGTTACCTACCGTCAAAGCAAATAAAAGGGCGCTCTGTGTTGCAGGTTTCATCCCGCCACTCTCCAATCAAATTCATCACTATGCAGCTCTGCTTGCCGCCATTGTTGTCAGGCTGATTTACTTCCCAAATTGGGAAACTGTTGTTGCCGACAAAGTCATCGGCTCCCGTTGTCCACTTCCAGCCCGTTGTGTTGTCGTAAAGCCCGATCCAGGCCAACTGTCCGGATCCCTGCAGTTCCAGGAGCAGTCTGTCGTTTTCCTCTGGGCTGTCCACGGTGGCCAGGTCGGCGTACGTCTCTCTGCAGTACCGCTGAGCTTCAGCCCACGTCTTGGGGCTGCTCACGTAGTGGTACTTCCGAAACAAGTTGGTAGACAGAACATAAACCCCTGCTGGATAAGGATAATAATAAAATAACTATGAAGCTTTTTTCTTTTAAGAAAATGGAAACATTGTTTCAATTTCCCCCTGAAAGAAATCTCACCTGACAAGGTGAGAACAAGTAGTAGTGTCTTCCTCATCCTGTCAATTTAAACATTTTAAATGTTACTGTTTTTTAATAATGGGCTTAAAAAAAAAGATGTAGATCACATCTCTTATTTCATATGAAGAGAAAAGGCAAACATAAAAACTGTATGAACATTTAAGATCGATCAGTTGGTAATATTTTTGGACAATTTACATTTGAGAGCTATCGCCTTTGAGTTCAAGGCTCAATGAATGGTTTATTTCTAATCTGTTAATAAAAACAAAAACAGCATTATCAAATAAATACACAACAGGCTTACTTGGACTTGAGGACAGCTCTGGTATCCTGCTTGGCTCTTTGCTTTGATGGGAAGATTCTGGTTACCTTTATTCTATTTCTCCTCCTTATTTTAAGTACTTGAACCCAATCTGAGTAATTTGTTGCTTTCATTAGAACAGGATGTAAAACAAATACAAATGAACTGTGTGAAATGAGGCGGCTAACCTTGTCCTGTCATTAGGAAAAATACCGTCCTGAAGACATTTAGTGGTTGTTAAGAGCGCAACATAAGGATAAGATGTTTTGTGTTTTACTGTTTTCCATTTTCAAGCCAGGCAATCAGCGAATATAAAAAGGAAGAATTTTCTGTGTGTTTTTAAGCCATTCACACCAAATTTAGCTAAATCCAACAGTTAGTTTCTGCTTTGTTTGCAATTTATTTTTGGTCATCAAAATACAATGTAATGTCAGAGACATGCAGATGCAGTACAACTAGCAGTATTCAATATATTTTATTTATTTAAGGACAAAAGCTTTATACACCAAAAGGTAATTGTCCATTGAAGCTAATAATCATGGTAGCAATATCTCTTAATCGGTGTTTTGCAAGGCTGTTGGGGTATTTTTATTTTATCTTTTAGACTCATCTTTCTTCAGCCTCACTGGAGGAATTTGGAGCATTAAATCTGCTGTCTGCATCTTTTGTACAAAAATATTTTACATATTTGATAAAACTATCACCATGTGATCTGATGGTGATAAGATGATCATCATGTAGCCTAGCATGTATGGAAAAAAACTGATTAGCATCAAATTTTTTGTACGTCTTTAATGTTGTTCCGGTGTAAGGGGAAACTCTATTTATGACATAGTGATATAAATCATTTGGTGTGAATTCAGGCCAAATCAATAATTTGATGAACACATCAGGAGGGAGGAAGTATGGGTCGGTTTGGAAGCTAGCAATTTCCAACTTTTGTAAATGGCACCGTCTATGAGCCCCGATCCGGTTTGTTACGTTCACAGACAAGTTCTCTCCACTCCAACAAGAAGCAACAAATAAACTGGTAAAAACAACTTGGGAAAATGACTTAAGTCTCTCTGTTCGATTCTCTCATCTTTCACTTCCGACGTCCGTCATGGCGCCTCGGATGATTAAGTGACGCAGTTGCAAAGGGTTAATAGTTTGAATCATGCAGAACTGATCTGACCGTTTCCATAGCAACGTCAGAAGCAAGACATGGCCCAGAACTACAGTGAGGTCATCGTAGCTATGACCTCACATAGACCTATGTCATAGATCTAAGAACATCTGAGGCTATAAAGGCTTACATCTCAAAACATTAGGTTTCAGTAGCAGCTCTTTGATTTGTTCATTGATAACAGTGTTTTTAACCAGTATTTTCACGATGAATGAGATCTTAGCAAGTGTGTTTTTCCCCTTTTCCATTGGTGCCGGATACTTAATTACCACCGGCATCAGAAAGGTTTTTAAAATACAGCCCGATACCGACGTTCAGGAGACTTCTTCCCAGGACGAATATTATGACGATTTTAACGCCTTCCTTTACAATCCTTCTCCGGCTGGAGAGGATTGCTCAGAGGAAAGACTTTCCTCTGAGGAGATCTGCATTGATGCTTTCAATGCATTTCTTTACAATCCTTCTCCGGCTGGAGAGGATTGCTCAGAGGAAAATCTTTCCTCTGAGGACGAGTCGGTCGATCATTACGACGCGTTTGACGCGTATCTTTTCAGGCCTTTACCGCGTGGGAAGCAGAGTTGTGCTGTCACGAAGGAGACCCCTGTAGAAGGGAAGGACTCCTCCAGTCTTGATCAAAAACACTCTTCCTCTTCTGGGACACTTTCAGGCAATACTTCAAGTATGGAGATTCCAATTTTTGAAAGTTCTACTTATTCGTCGTCAATGGAAGAGAATTTTTCCTCCAGGGTTGTCATAAAACAGGAAGTTCCCCCTGAAAACAAGCAAGGTACGCGCAAAAGCGATGCTAAAAAGTCGTGTTGTCAGTTACTTTGATTGACACCAAGTTACTTCTGCCGGATTGTTAGCATACCCGGAAATCTTAGTCATCGTGATATGGATGGACATGAACAGAGAGTAATTACAACTGTCCATCCATTTTCTTCAGCTTATCCGCGGTCGGGTCACGGCTTGTTGCAAACCTTGAAGGATCTTAGCTTCCTCCAGTCTGGTTGATCCCTTCTTATAGATGCTTCACTGTTTAGTCTGTTGTCCAGATGGACACCAAGGTTTTTAAATTTAGAAATCGTTCCTAAATTAGTTGAATTGATTCGTTATGACAGCAGATAGATGTCTTGGGTTTGAATCCTGGCCTGGGTTCTTTATACACGGTGTTTGCTTGTTCTCCATGAACATCAGTGGGTTCTCTTCGGGTGCTCCGGCTTCCTCCCGCAGAACAAAAATATTTTGTGCACATTAGATGAAAAATGCGTACGTTGGATTGTTCTTTTGTGATTTCTGGGCTGTTCCCGTTCTGTCTAGTTTCTGCCTGAAGTGTCCCTTTGTGTTTGATGAGTAAAACTTCAATCCGGCTGAGTGTACCAGTTAGTAAGTGATCGTAAACACACATCAAATTTGCCATTTCCTGAAAGAAAAACGTCTCAGACAAATTGTTTAATCCCCAAACATTAACATTACTTTTAAAAAGCAAACCTTCGATCTTCCTTGAGCATTACTGCAGACTGTAAGTAAAGCATAGACTAATCGCCACAGGTTTTTCACAACCCATCAAATCGTTTCTAAATTAGTTAAATTGTTTTGCTTTGACAGCAGAAAGTTGTCTTGGGTTTGAATCCTGGCCTGGGTTCTTTATGCATGGTGTTTGCTTGTTCTCCATGAACATGAGTGGGTTCTCTCCGGGTGCTCCGGCTTCCTCCCACAGTACAAAAATATTTTGTGCACATTAGATAATAAGTGCGTAGTTCTCGTGTAACGTCCACTTCCGTTAATTTTTGTAACCGACAGCCATCTTGGAAAGCAGTTGCCATGACAACAATAAACAAGCCACAAACTTAGAACTAGCTCTCCCGTCCTCCTAACGTATAAACAATATAAGCACACTCCAACTATCACTCAATAACAATTTTTGAGTACTCTTCCCACCTCTGTGTAATATTATAATAAATATCAGTGATATTTATTGTAGTACTTATTGGCGAACGAGCAAAATGATCTAATCCAGCTTTTATCTGCTAACTAAGATAGTCATGTAGCTTATGTGAATGTATGGAAAAGGGTTCTGAACTGGGGTCTTATTGGGCAAAATTAGTGCAAATTAGTGCATACTGGTAGTTAGAATCAACTATCATGTAAAGGTAATTGGGGCCTGCCCATAGCAATGCATAGGCAGAGTAGTGACTGACTTGCGAGTCCGTCACTGCCTCCATGCATTGCATGGCAGGCCCCTATTGTTCTTCACCTAATAGAAGGTCTCTTTATTATTATCATTCTTAATTTCTTCTTCTGTGACCATAAATGCGACTCGTACCGCTGCGGGCCCACCCGTAAAAGTGGTATCAAAATGTGCTGCTCGATGCCGGCATTGGAGCTATCACTTTCAGTGGGATTTAGAGTTACCATGGCGACGTAAAACGCAAAAAACGAACAAAATTTTTGTCGGTTACACTCTGTCAAAACCAGAGTGTAACTGACGTTTCATTAGAGTGTGGGAAGGAGTGCGATTTTGACCCCAAATAAATTTTGAAATTGCCGTCACGCCCACAAATATCGTACTATTGGTATCAAAGTCAATCTTGACATTAATACGCATGCATGCTCCGGTAAAATGTTTTCAAAATTTTGCTAAATTTTGTAAGCTAGGGCTTACGGTTTTCTGTCAAGGTGCTTCAGAGCAAAGTCATGCGACAGGATTTCCACACGCTCAGCCAGATTGACTTCAATGTATTTCTGAAATATGCCAAACCTCAGCGCACACCATTTTTATCTCGTCACTCCTCGTACTGTGAGTGAGGTACAGATATGAATCGCGGGACTGTCGGAGACGACAAATAGCCCTCTGAGACGCTTCAAACGGTTTTCTGATACGTATCACGGTTCCCGAACGGGAAGGAGTTTTTCGGGCTGCTTTTTTTAGTCAAACTGGCTGCCTCAAACTGATAGAATTCTGTCTCCCCTGTCTGACTCAGCTGGTAGGGATCCATTACCATAGCAACGGAACACAGCAGGCCAGAGCGGCTGATTAGGACTACAAAAACGCATCACTGTAGTTTTAACTGAGGCAGAACTCAGAGGGATGAACTGGCCTTTAGAACTACGTGTGTTTTGGGCATTTTATAACTGATGTCAACCAACCATTGTTACACACAGGATTAGTGCGACAATTTTAAATTAAGCTTAATGAAAATTTCAAATGAAAAGACTTGACAATTTTCACATCAGGTAATTGCTCTCTTGGGCATTATATTACTTTTTTAACAAAACCACTGTTACACTTTGAATTAGTTTGGCAATTTAAAATGAAGTTCAATGAAAATTTGAAAATAAAAGCTTTGACCATTTTTATATCAGTTTATTGCTGTTTTGGGCATTTTACAACTGATTTTACCAAATCACTGTTAATCATGGGATTAGTTTTTACATTTAAAATGAAGCTTACTGAAAATTTTAAAATAAAAGCCTTAATACACGTCTCCGGCTAGTGAACCGCCATAGGCGGTGCAATAATATTAGCTTGCATTATCTTTTTCTCTCAGGTTAGGGCACCGTCTTGCACAGCAAGACAGTGCATTAACATTAGCAGAAACAGTAGCATTTCACTGCCCCCCACTAGTTCACCGCTGTAGGCCGTGCAATAAGATTAGCCTGCATTATCTTTGTCTCTGGGGTTAGGGCTCTGCCTTGCTGTGCAAGACAGAGCCCTAAAATAAGCTTTTTTTTCTTCTAAAATAAGCTTTTAGCTATTTTTCTTACTTATTAGCTATGTTTAGGACACTAAATGTAGTAAGTCAATTACAGACAACATGCTAGTGATGCCCCACATGCTACTGACAGCATTTAGGCTTACATTACCCTTTTGGCTAATTTTAACTTCATTTTAATTTGCTTAAAACAAAAACAAATTTTGTAAAAATCTCAGTGTTAATGTTTTGCACCACAAATGGCAAATTGCGACATTAATAAGTTAATACAGTTTATTGTTGGTTTAATCTGATTTATTAAGTCACTCAAACATTTAGTGATCAGAGACAAACCGTAATTCAGACCACACAAGTATGCCATATTTACTTTTTAAACTATAAACGAGCTTTAGAAATGGATAAAATAGGATAAAATAAAGGTAATTGAATTTTAAAGCAAGTCAGATCATTTAGTACAACAATAAAACTTCAGCTAAAGAATAAAGCAAGCTATATGTATGATGTAACTCATCGTGAGAAAGACTGCAGTACAAGTAATTTTTCAAGACTTTTGAACCACAGTCCATCAATTTCCCAACCTCATAAAACAAAGCAGAGCAAAAGAAACAATGTTACATGTTCACATAATGCATAGATGGACAGATAGAAAGTCTTCTGCTACTTCCGCCTGAAACTTAAATACATAACTGAACAAAAAAAACAAATATATGCAATATAACTGTAACAAATGCTGCTGAAATAATAAGACTCAATTTTAAAAAGCTGATTTTCTTTTTTTTATGTTTTTTTCTTTGTTTCCTTGTGAAAATTCTGCCCGTCTTTCTCGATCCAGCGGAGCTTGAAGTCTGTTAGTCCATCAGCCTCCATTTTAGCGTGGAGCTAAATGAAAGATATAATTAATTAGTTTTTATGGTAGTTTGTAAAAGTTGATCAAAGCATATTGTCATCTGTCTTACTGTCTTAATTTTCTGTAAATGCTAACATGATGGCTTTTGGAGTTATAAAATATGATCTTCAGATCTGCATGTAGTCAAACAAAGCGAAGGAGATATTCTAGTCTTTATAAATATTAAGTATCCATTTCAGCCTTTTCTGTGTATGATAAATCGTAATGTTGTACAATCTGTCATGCGGGTTTTTTTTGTACAATTAAGTAATTTTTTTGTTTATTATAGAGCTGATTTCCTATAAGTTATTGTGCCACAAACGGTTTACTTTAATTGATGAGTTTCTGCAGTATCCAAGATATTATCTACAGTCTTACAAGTCAACAAATAAGAATAGAATTGAAAAGTGCAACACATGAATTAATTACATATGGTACGATAGTTTCAAGCCTTTTGTTTCTGTTAATTGTGATGAATTTCTGCTAACCGCCGATGGAAACGCAGAGGTAATGGTGGTTTTACCTTTGAACAATAAATAACTATTTCTAATACACAAATGTGAGCCAATTCAGAATCTATACTCTAATTTATTGGTTAGTAGTAACTCTGTAAATGCTAAAGATTCTTTTTTGGCAACAAAGTTTGCTTTTGTTTGAATAAGCTGAGATACTGACTACACAAAACTTCACACCAGAACCGTAAATTAACAAATTCTGCACTTTCCCTTTAGATTTGCTATTATTATACATTAAGTTCTCAAACTAGAGAGGAAACACCAGTTTTCAGGCTTCCTGTACCTGCTGTAAAATCTGCTGCTGGGCGTCGGGGTCGTTCAGGTCGGCCTCAGACTGGAAGCGCAGCTCCAACTTCCTACTGGATGGAATCAGAGTCTGACAGATGAATTCGTGCTCTTCACTGCAGTCAACATCCCGCCAGGTTCTGGTGCTCGTATTCACTGCAGCGCAGGAAGTCATGCTGGTGCTGCCTTTGTTGTCGGGCTGGCCCGTCTCCCAGTTAGTGAAGGTCAGTAGGCTGTGGTCAGACCAGTTAGCCCACAGGTCTCTGTAAAGGCCGATCCAGTGGTTCCTCTCAATCAGTGGGTGGATTTCATTATTCTGAGACGTGTTCCACACTCTGACCAGGTCCGTGTGTTTGGACCGACAGTAGTTCTTAGCATCTTCCCAAAACATGAATGTAGACACTACAACATATTTAGAAGGGTCATGTTCTACAAGAAAAGAGAAAGAGAGCAAAAAAATAAACTTCACTTATGTTCTCTCTTTTAACGCTCATACGGTCGTAGAACGACGCTCAGGTGAAGCACCGAAAATGTCCCGGTCAGACAGTGGGAAAGTGGGGGCTCGTCCGGTGAGACCGTCAATTTCTGAAACCGCACAGAAAAAAACCAGCAAAAACATACAAACCTCACCCATTCTCTTCTTTGAAACTACTACTGATGTTTTTCTTGTGAACATGCTGTATGGCAGAGTAATCGTCTTGCGATCGGAAGGTTGTAGGTTCGATTCCAGCTTCCTCTTGCCATATGTCAATGTGCCTCTGGGCAAGGCATTTAATCCCAAATTGCCTACCAGTCTGCGTATCGGTGTATTAATTTGTGTGCAAATGGGTGAATGTGACTCTATTGTAAAGCGCTTTGAGTGGTCAAAATGACTGGAAAAGCGCTACATAAGTTCAGTCCTTTTACCATTCTTGTACTGTTTTAATCCTTACCATTGTCTGACCTAAATATATCCACTTATGATGGTTTTATTGTCTTATTTTTTCATCTTTGCCATTTGATTTGGAAAATGAAAAGTGGAGTTACCTACCGTCAAAGCAAATAAAAGGGCGCTCTGTGTTGCAGGTTTCATCCCGCCACTCTCCAATCAAATTCATCACTATGCAGCTCTGCTTGCCGCCATTGTTGTCAGGCTGATTTACTTCCCAAATTGGGAAACTGTTGTTGCCGACAAAGTCATCGGCTCCCGTTGTCCACTTCCAGCCCGTTGTGTTGTCGTAAAGCCCGATCCAGGCCAACTGTCCGGATCCCTGCAGTTCCAGGAGCAGTCTGTCGTTTTCCTCTGGGCTGTCCACGGTGGCCAGGTCGGCGTACGTCTCTCTGCAGTACCGCTGAGCTTCAGCCCACGTCTTGGGGCTGCTCACGTAGTGGTACTTCCGAAACAAGTTGGTAGACAGAACATAAACCCCTGCTGGGGAAGAGATTTTATTTTATTTTTTTAAATTACCTCATCTTATGACACATCTTCTGAAAACAATCAATATTATATAAATATAATCTAGGTTTAGAATATATGCTGTGAAACCAACAGTGGGAAATGAGCTTAAACAGCAAAATGAACTATCCTTAATTTTTGCTGTCGTCCAGCAAATACCATCATTAGCGTTTAATATTTAGCTTTTATTATTATTTTTTTTCAAAAGAAAAATTAGTAGTACAATAACTGTCCACGTAAAACAAACTGATGGCCTGTTATAAAAACTACAGCATTCATTGTAAAATTAACATGGACTGACAAGGCCTGAATCACTACTGTATGACATCTGTCCACTGGAGTTACTGAAAATAACTTCGGAGAACTTGTATCTGTATAAACATCAGACCTGTCCCTTTGAGTTTCACCCTTCTGCACACCTGACAGACTGACCTGAGAAGGCGAGAACAAGCAGGAGTGTCCGCTTCATCCTGAAAAATAAGGAGAGTGTGAAACACTGGAATAGCTGTGCAAAATATTTGTGAAGAAATACAAATGTGGTTGATCAAAGATCGCACCAAATGTTAATTTCAAGCTTTTACTTTCCCAAATAAAAGAACAAGCGGTTATAAACAGGTGAATTTAAGCCCAAGTCATTGAAAGTACTCCTGATTTCCCACATCTGTGGTTCAAACAAGAAACACAAAATGTACAGATGAATCAGTGAACATGTGTAAATGCACACATTAAATAATTTTACCTTCCAGCAAGAAAAGCAGCTCCCGTTCTTATGCCCTGCTGTTTGCTTTCTTTCTTTAGATTAGAAAACCCTCCTAACATTAGGAAGACTTTTCTTTGCTGTGTTCCATTTCTCCCCTCCTTTTCTTGGTTGTTATGTAAAGTCATTCTCCATAATTGGACACTCCCAATAACATGCAAATCTAGCTGGTGAAATTGAGCTTTTGACTTTGACCAATAGCATAATCAAAGTTTAATAGATTGTGTTATCCATCATGGTGGCCAGCACTCCCTTCAATGCTGAATTGCTTTAATTCAGCTGCGCTGGACGGTTTTCAAGCATGTCATGCCAGAGCATCTCAGTCGGATTTGAATCTGTGCTCTTGGACTTTAACTTTAGGCCACAAACCGGTGGCCAGACATACTCCATCCAGATTTTCTGGATGAATCAGAATTCATGGTTTCATCAACTACAGCTGGAATAGCCAACAAAGCAACTCCAGACCATCACACCAACAGCATCCTGTTTGACTGTAGGTATCATGTAGTTATTATTATGAAAATTGTCAAGATGTTTTTAGGTAGTGTGCGATTACCATTGTTGTTGTTTTTGTTCAGCAGTAGTTTTCACCTGGGAACTCTCCCATGAATGCAATTTCTGCTTGGTTTCCTATTAATGTAGAAATTTGAACACTAATTTTAACTAAGGTAAGTTACACCTGAAGAAATGGGAGGTCTTTTCTACTCCCTTTTAAGGAAATTTGGTGGTTTGCTAACTACCAAAGGTTTACCGCTCCTTCATGTCTTCACTATTTGTAGATAATGGCTCTAGATGAAGTTCACCAAAGTCCAAAAACCTTACAAATCGCTCCAGACTGATAAATGACAATGACCTTGTTGATGAGTTGCTATTTGGGTTGTTGTAGCCCACTTTATGTCGTCATGCAGGTTGCAATCCTCCTTCGTACAAGTCTGACAGCATTCAGTTCTGAATCTTGCTTGGGTTCAGCAAGCATTTGAAGAATAATTAACAAGTCCTGCTGATTTCCTGACTTGGAAGTGGGCAAAAGGTGATTTGAAGTTAAAATTTGCGTCAAGGCAGTAAGCATGTTTCAACAGTAAGGTGAAAAACTGGTAGAACTAGCTGGTTGTTGTACTCTGTCAGCTAATCAACCGTCTTTCCATCAATGTTTTTTTTTTCTTAGCATTTAGAAGTATTGCATTAGAAATGGTGATCAAAACGGGAAATGACTCCATCATCACATAAAACTTAATTATGAATATTGCAGTTTGGACGTCACGTAGGATTTACCCCCAGGACAGTTATCAGAAACACAATGGGATTATTTCACATTTCGCATTTAGGTGGACTTTATCCACCTCTGTCTGTATGACAAAATATGACAGAAGTATAAATAAATAGTTTGCTGCTGTAGCTTGAAGCACTAATAATGTGCTCCAGATTATTTATTTATTTTTTTTCCACTTAAAACTCGGAAATCCTGGCTCCTGCATTCAAATGAAAACACCCAAGAGCGCGTCGTTTTTCACGAGGTCCGTCTTTACCCGGACCAGATCTCATTTGTTTTTGGCCCGTGACTTACGCGTGCTGCAATTATGTAAAAATCAACTCCCCCGCCTCATTGCTTGTGTGACGAGAGCCCAGGCTCTTATTTCCCTGCATCCATAAGGTGGTGAAATGAGGCGTGTGACCTTCCGCTCCAGGGTTGTTGAGGCCATTATGTAAGCAAACTAAGGGTGGCAGACAGTTCACAACTGGAATTAGAGATGATTATCATCTAAGTGTAGTTGAGCAAGAAAAAAAAAGTAAAAAATTTCGTCATTGAGCGGGATGGCGGATGAATCACACGTATGACTTTGGGTTGAACTGAACATCACTCAAGCAAAAGTTCTCCCAAAACAACTGACCTCTGAGCCTCTGGCGCAGATTTTATCGACAGCACTGACCTTCAATATTTGCGCCTGAGCCAATAGAGATGAAGATGATCTTTGACCCTTTTGAGTCAGAGGCACCAGTTAAAGACAGTGTCGGTCTCGGTGCTGAACAGATGGACACAGATTGTCTCTCAGACCTGGCAGGAATCTGACTGGAGGTGCGACAATGTTTTGTTCAAGGTGCCCTCTTGTGGCCGTTTGTTGAATTTGCTCCCGTCTTGCTCAGATATTTAATGGAAACCAGTCGGGTTTACATGTTTCACACATTGCAGCAGTAAGGCAGCTCAAAGTGCATCACATCGTAAAAATATAAACATCAAAAAACATCACGCGGCCATTGAGAAACCAGTAACAAACATTGCATTTTGTCAAGTGTCGTCGCCAAAATCTTCTATTCCAGACTCAAAAACATCAACTGGATTTCATGAGCCTTCGCATGAGATGATTACGTTGAAAGATTCCAAGGCGATCCATTAATTTCCCGTAAAGTCTCAAAAACCGTAGGACGGTCTTAGCAGTGATTGCAGGTTTAGTTTAAACATCAGGTTTGCTCCGGTTTTATTGAGATCGTCTCTCCAGGGAAATATCTCGTCGGAGCGAGGATTATGGGTTTCACGGCTGATCTTTCTCACGAAAACAGAGCTTTCTTGTGTGGCTTAACCCTGGAGGGTGACGAAAGCTGGGAGAAAGAAACAAAAGGGCCAGAACTTTGACATGAACACTGAGAGGCAGTGACACACTTCACGGATGTTAAACGGAAGCTGCAGATATTGTTTTTGTGTCATACACGAAATCAGTTTAATTTTGGCGTTTTATTTATTTACTTTTGGCCAATGAGATATATCATTTTTAATAAGGGTTTGTAATTGCTCAGCCTGAGCTGATTAGGAAAAAAACTACACATCAGATTTATTTCTCATTCATTGGCAGTCATTAAAACTGCCTTTTCTAAACATAGAAGCTAAAACAAGCTCCTACATCTGGTGAAAAGTTACTTGTAAGTTAGTTTTGTCTAATTTAAAATGTATTGAGATATTTAAGTAGAAACTAGACCAGAAATACTTAAGATTTTGTGATTTTTTAAAAAGGTTTGGTTGGCGCTAGTGGCCTTTATTTGAAAGTAGTTTGACAGGAAACAGGAAGAAGACAGGTGGAGATTGTCGCCAGATCGGGGGACTCGAACCTACGACCACCGCCATGAGGACTAAGGCCTCTATAGGTGGGTTGTGCTTTGCACCTGCGCCACCACAGCACCCAAGATTTTGTTTTTGAAGCAAAGAAAACCTAAAAACCAAACGCTGTATTATTGCTAAAGATGAATCGAACCCATGCCTTTTGCTTTTAAATCCATAAACTACACTACTTAGCATCATTAATCACCCTAGGATTACTAATGGCTTTTTTTCCTAATACTCTCAGTTCCGGCAGTTCAGCTTATCCTCTTATTTCTGCGGGTGAAAGGCTTGACCCGTTTGTCGAGAACAACGGCGATTTTTTTCTTCTGACTCAGCTGCAAGTTTGTGCAATTTTTTGTTTTCTTTCAAACTTGAACTTTCGTGCAGATTTCTGGGTGGTGCCAAATTGTAAATGATAGTATAATGTCATTAAAAACAGGAGGGGGAAAAAATGTGTGGTCAACGGAGGAGGGTGGATGACGCCCCTCCGCTTGGTGACGCTCAGGTTGTCTGCCTCAATCCGGCGTGTGACCATCTGTAAGCAAAACGCAGCTTAATGTGTCGCTAATGATATTTTAAGTGGGGAAGGATTTGTTCAGCAGAAGTGCAGTGCTTCTTTCCCGACAGCAGATGGCGGTGTTGCCTTCCAGTTGGAGCGGAATTCCCAGTCCGCTTCTTTTTTTTTTTCTCCTCCTCCTCCTTCTTCTTCTTCCTCCAGTTCGGCGCGGATCGCAACAGGATCTTCTTGCCATGCCGGTCACGCCCCGCGCAGATATCAGCCCGTTTCTCCGACACATGCAGTGTCACATCCCTAATGAAACGCACGTGCAGAAGCGTCCAAGCTCGCTCACCGTCTGACGTTCTTTTTTTTCTTTTTTTTTTTTTTAAACCCTCCACACCCCCACAAACTAAAATTACACCCTTATCCCAGCTGTAGCTCTGATACACGCTTTTTTTTTTTGAACGAGCCTTTACGAACCAAACACCAAAGATCTGAGGCTGGCGCAATTTGAGCTCTGAAATGACGTTAATCAGCGAGAGACGTGATGGCGGGAAACACAGGTGGAAAAAAAAACAACAAAAAAAAAAAACGCTGTAATTGATGTGGCATTTCTGCAGTCCGGAATTGGTGCGTGTCTGGCAACAGATTTCATCTTTATTAATGTTATTTTAATCTCAAAGCAAAGATAAAGATTCTTAATGTTAACCCAACAGTTGCGGCCATTTACACTGGAACTGGTTCAAACAACAGGACTGGTCAAGAAAAGACACTTTTTTTTTTTTTAACTTTTTTTATTTTATTTTATTTTTAACCAGTCTGCTTGTGTTGAATCATGATTCTGAAATCTGTGTTGACTGCAAACCCTGGAAGCATTTCAGGGTGCAGATTGGCACGGCTCATAGTTGTGGTTTTTACTCTTTTAGCAACAAAATGGCCACCAAACAAACAAACAAACAAACAGGCTTTTTTTTTTTTTTTCTTTTTTGGAGAAAAAAAAACAAAACATTACACACACACATAGATACACACACATATTAAAGCACCATCTCCCTACATGTGGGAGACAGAGAGACCATCACCATGGAAACAAACGTCATGTAGCCCAGTCTCCCACCATCCGCCACTACCACCACTGCCGCCCCTTCCCCAATATGAGCCCACCTCCCCCCCCTCCTCTGTTGCTGCCTCCATTTCCTATTCTGAACAACATCCATCTTCCCAAAAACAGCCACCCCTCCACTGCCTCCACCCTTTCTTCCCTTTACCCCCCCTCTCCCCCACCCACCCCCCACTTTTTCCTACCTACATTGTTCCTCGCTTAGATTGTGATAAATATTTCTACACCATGTACACCCCCCCGACTGGTGTCGGACACATTGCTCTCTTCCCACCATGGCCGCCTGTGAATTTGGCTTGATGCACGTAGAAATGTGCTGAAGATGAGAGACATCAAGTAGGAGTCTGTGAGTTGGGATCGGCATGGGGGAAGGGGTACCAAGATGGGCCAATAGGATTGCACCAACTGGTGTAGAGAAGCCTCCTCTGCAGCTCCACAATCAACCTCCTCCTTCCTGTATCCATATGATATATATTTTTAGCAGGAATTAGCAAAAATATGATTTTGTTGTTGGATGTATTGAATCAGTAAGGTTTTTTTTGTTGTTTTTTTTCCCCCCCAGAGTCTCGTCCGACGCCTCATCCCAGTGTGACCGCAGCATGCTGGGAGATGTAGTCATGCCACTGCCCTGCCCTCCGGTGACTCCTCTACTGAGAAGAGAATTACGGCTGAACCTCTCGAGTTCTCCCCTCTTTTGTTCAGATGTGCTTCTCTCGCCGGCCCACTTCACGTGAAATAAATGGAATCGACTTATTGGCAGAAATCGCAATGACACAAACGTAGAAACGAGAAAAAGCTTCAAGAGAAATGAGTTTAAAAGTCTGTCGATTTAAAAGAGTCTTTAACTGCTTTTGTTACATTTTCAGCCGGTGAGGATCAATTTCATTCCGTCAAACTGACCAAACCTTTGTCCTCCTCCTCGCCTATGGTGGCGCTGCACCAAAACCCACTGGAGGAAACTGCATGAAAACCTCAGAAGAGCCATGAGCGCAACTTGATTCTTCACGTAATGCAAACAAAAATGAAGTAGCGTCAGATTTTAGCGGTGGTAGGATTTCTCTTTTGTCTTTAGTAAAAGACCACAATTTCGCTTGCTTACCCAGATGCTTGCTTGTACTTACCCAGAATGCACTGTAGTCCACTTCCTGCTTTTGGAGCGGTCTCTGGTCCGCTTGGCGTCCGCATACGCATTTGAACCGCATCAGGGTTTACTTCAACCGAACAGAGTCCGAGGTTTGTAGCTGGACCAGAGTTCGTTGGATGGCAACCAAACTCCAGTGAGTTCGGTTGCCATTTAAGAACGGCACAAGTTTGTTTAGAGGGACATTTTTTCAAAATTGAAATCTTCTTAAGATGGAAAAAGTTGGGTTCTACATAATGCCCACATGTAATAATGAAACATTGAGTCAGTAAGTGAAAAGTTGAGGAGATACTTCAATCTGTTGTGGAAGGAGAACAATGACTAAAACAAAGATTTTACTGTTAAAAATAAACTTTTGGAGGGTATATGAGTTGGCAGGACAACTATTAATTGTGCAAAGTTAGGCGTAAAATCCACACACAAACTTCTCTTATTCTGATTTTTTAGTTCTCAGTCCTTCTCAGGCTATTTTTAATATGAAACTAGAAAAGACTCAGACGTGTTTTTACGGTAGTTTTAACAGCAGTAGTAAACGTAAAACACAAGGAAGGAAGGGTAATAAGTAGTAGCAGGTCTTAAACAGTTATTCTATTCCCTCTACCTTTCTAGAACTGTGTTCTGTTGCTTTAAAAATGTCATGTCGTTCTTACCACCTTATTTCTGTTTAATTTACGGGATTTATTCTAACGTGTGGTGACTGATTGTGACCGTGAAAAGATCTCAGAGATCAACCGTACGTCAGCAGAGCATTACCGAAAAGCACATTTATTTCACTAAAAGTGAAACTCGTGGATTCATTCCACACAGAGTGCTGGGTCGAACATTTTAGTGATGACAACAGAAAGAAAACAGAAATACAGACCTGAGTTTAACAGAAAATTGAGTTTGAGTTCTTGGCGGAAATTTTACTACTCCTCTTTTTCCATCTACCGTGGCTCGAACTGTATTTTTTTGCATCAAAAATCAAACTGTTAGTTTTTGTTAATCCGTAAGTCTCCTCTTCTCCTCCTGACTTGCACCCAGCCCGGGTTTCAGGTTGCCGAGTCTGTCCTGCGTTTCCCCGGCTTGCTCAGCCAAACCGTCATCGGTCTCTGCCAAACGTCCTGCAACCAAGAATCCAAACCTTTCAGTCAACAGTCACACATGTAGCGACACTGTTTTATTTATTCAAATTCATAGGCAATCAATACAACTCATAAAAGCTGGGGTCATGTGTGTGGAGTTTGTTGCTGGTGGTACATGTGATCTTTTTTTTTTTTTTTCCCTGAGCACGCTAAATGGATTAGTTCATTAGGAATGCACCAGAGGACACACAAATGAACCAGAGAGTGATTGATCCTGTCTGGATAGCGTAGCCTCAAGTCTTACACTTCATCTCTTTTCCAACTCTGGTAATTTTTGGTTGCCTGGAAAATTTGGGGGATTTTAGTTCACTGAGCAACTTGATTGTGGAGAGTTCGGATGGCAAAGAGAATCCTAAAACAACGTAGTAGTAGGATTGATTTCAAAAATACACATATGGTGCCTCGCAAAAGTGTTAATGCAATTTAATTGTACTTATGCAATTAAATTAGTGTTATTTAATTGTAGTTAATTTGTCCGTGAAGTTCACCATGGACCAGTTCTAGTTTATCTAGATCTCATTTAAAGGGCCAGTGTTATGCGTTTTCCAGGGATATGACACCATTTTGTAGCACAATCAAATAACCATCTTATTTTCACTTGTTCCAAAAATGTTATATGTACCAAATATGACTTAAAAGAAATGTTGCTTTGTAATTTAACACCTTGAAATTGGCCCTCTGTTCTTTTTAAAACCCCTTCTCTTTCTGAATCTCCGCCTTCAGGGCATCATCATAACATGGGTCCTTTATTAACCCTTTATCAATGTTTCTACCAGTGTAGCACTCAGAAGCAGCTCCTATAATGAACTCGGCTAATGTGCGGTCACACCAGGTGTTGGCTAATTGCTGCTGGCTAGTCTGAAGGAGCTGAGTGGTAGAGTTAAAGGTGAGGGCTGCTCTGTGAAGCTCGGAAGCTTGAAAACTGGTTGGCTAAGCTAAATGAAAAATAGTTACTTTATAGTACAAACTACAGGGTGAAAACAGCAATATAAATTTATCCTTATATATTATTTTTCCGTGATGACGGGTGGGGCTCTGCCTTCCCTGAACGCACATCACTGGCGTAGACAGCGATACTAAGCATTGAAGTGTTTTGCAGCCTCTAACAGGTTCCTTTCATTCTGACAGGTTTTTCTCTTCCTGTTGAAGAATAAGATCCCCACAGCATGATGCAGTCAGAACCATGTTTTACTATGGGGATGATGTTTCCAGGGTCCCACGCATAGCATACTGCATGTAGGCAAAAACAACAACAACGAAACATTCAATTCCTTTATCATTTGACCAAGGATCATTCTTCCGCATGTTTGCTGTGTGAAAGAAGAACGAGATGCACAGATTCCTAACATATTCCATGGCACGATGGCAAGTTTTTGGGCGGTTCGGTTTGGAAAAAAAAAAAAGGCTTTTAGGGCATGACAGAGTAGTGGATTTTCTACAGAAGCCATCATCAGTATCATATTGACCAACCGCTGTCCTAACAAACAAGCTCGTATGAATTTTCCAAAGCATGTTAGGACTAAAATTTATATGCTCATTGATCTGCTCCTCAGCTGACCTGTTGATTGCCAGCAGCCCATCGCTGAGCAAGGATCATGACTGGGTCACCCAGTGGGACGGTAGCTGTGTGTGTATTGGGGCGGCGGGGTGGAGGGGGTCCGACTGTGGGAAATGTGACGTAACGTGAGTTTCGAGCTGATTTGGGTCACCGAAAGAGCAAATGTGCATCGAATGTGGATCAGAGAGAAAGCGTTCTATGCTTGTGTGTGTTTGTGTGTGCGAACCATCTGTCCTGACAAGATTACTGGAGTGAGACAAGAAGTCAGACCCGACTAGATTAGAGTATGAATATAGGGCAGGAGAAAGGGGGAATAAAGGAGGGGAGGAAAAACAGACAAATAAGTGGAAGAGATGAAGGATTACGAGCCGAAGTACAGCAGCAGACACGACAACTGTAGATTTTGATTTTTTCTCTTTTTTTTTTTTTTGACGGTGTGTTGACACCTGGACGGTGTGTGTGTTTATCGTCCAGGTAGCGTTTGATGCCGATCGCGCCCAGGAGAGAAGAGCTCCCGATTGAAAGCCCGTCGCGTCGCCATAGCAACCGGGCCCCACTTTTTCTTCCCCTCATTCAGTTCACGTCACTTTGACTGGCAGTGGGTTTCATGTGCACAGCGCTCTTGCATACATATACACTGATTCTCGACTCGCTATGTTCATGCAATCACACACACACACGCACACACACACACATTTGTGTTTCTGACCATGTCAGCATTTTTTTACTGACTTGTTTAAGTGACTCCATCTAAATGTTACTCTGACACAAAACCACGCCTAACCCTAATTTAACACACTAGGACTGGGCTTTGGTTCCCTTAAGTCCTTTTGAAATTGTCTTAAATGTGCGACATGAGAAAGTACACATATATGGATTGACAACATCTCAAAAAAGACATGCATGTGTGTTTGTTTTTTCACTCATTTAAATATCTCCACTTATTCTGCCTCCACTTCTTATTCACAAACTCATCCACTTGTTCCAGTCAGCCAGACTCTTCTCGCAGCACGCGGACACACTCGTGCAGCAAAAAAGAAATATATTAATAATAATAATGGAGAAAAAAAAAAAAGCAAAAAACAAGCATATACTCATCATCCCTCATCCACTATTTTCTCCCGAGACGAGTGACGGGCTGGCAAAGAGTTCCCCAAGCTGTTGCCTTGGCAACTCCAAAGACTAGTCCTCAGTGGCCATGACAACCAGTGATGCACATCCGGTTGCGGTCCGTTGATTTTTATTTAGACTCCTGGCAGGGGGGCCGTCGCCAGTGTGTTGGCATTTCTCTCCTGATGGATTTGTATGTTTAAATACATGTGGCCGTGTTCAACAGGTGAGGAATGAGCCGGTGTCACGCGTGTGTGTAAGTGTGTTGTGTTTTGTAGATATTGTGACAAATTTGGAAAAGGAGAAAGTCTTTTATTTTTCACAATGAAACATGAACATAAATTACTGAAGTTATTCACTGGAGAAGAAATTAGAGCAAAAACATTTGGTCTTAAAGACGATCATGCACAGGGCCAGCCTGTGGCTTAAGCGGTGCAGGCAAATGCTCAGGGTGCTAGAGTCGAGGGGCGCCATGAAAAGGGTCAAGAAAAACCTTCACATTTTTATTTAAAACCAGCAGGTAATCAAACAACTTCCTAGTTAAGCCGCATCGCAAAAAAAAATAGACCTAAAAATAATCATATATTGCCCCAGTTCGGGTCAGTTATAAATGACAACACATACATAAAAGTTTCTTCCACAATCATTTTCAGTCACATTGTTCCAGCTGTTCAGGGTGCAGCACAGAGACGTGCATTCTGTTGTTTAGTTAGCTGAAAGAAAGATGTAATTTTATTTGTGGACTTTAGCTAAACCTAAACCATAAACCTGTTGAAACTGAAGGAGTTTAACCTTCATTTTCCAACATAGATCACGTTACATGTATGTTTCTATTTTAAATCTTCATATTTATGTCACGGATTGGTTTGTCTTCCAGTGAGACTCTCATATGGGCCATTGTGTACACATTAGTAAATCAACACTGCGACGGAGAAACCCATGCCTAGTCACTTTAAATAGGCTCATAAAATTAGCTCATTTTTCTGCACAGAATCCATGGGAATGAAAACGCATCCCCGCTTTTACCGAGGACCAAATTACATCGGTAAATCACTCTGCCCCTGTTAATTGTTCCAGCAGGACACCATGGGAGGCTGTTTATGTGGGGAAAAAAATCCATAGTGGCTGTTAGGGACGTAGACGCAGGTCAGTAACGGCTGACGGAAGAACGCAGGGATGAACGAAACCCCCCAAAAGACACTGTATCAGGCATGAGAAGCAGTAGCTTTAGGGGGAAGAAAGAAAGTGCTTTCAGGGTGGAGAAGGTTGAGCTTTTGACCAAGAGTGTGTCTGAAGACCACAGGCCTCAACGGTGTAGAAATCCCTCTATGCTGATCTTTGGAAAGTGTTGGCTCCAGGCGAAGGTAAAGATTCCCGCTCAAACCCTCCTTCACCATTTCCCTCCATCTTTCCCCTCCATCCCAATCTCATGCTCTCTCACACATACACCCCTCCCCCCCCACCTTCCTCTTCCTCCCACCTTCACCCATCACACACAGCCGCCCCGCTGTGTGTGATGCTGAGAGTCCCTGACAACCATATAAATAATCAATAAGTCCAGATTCCCACTGACGCACAGTTAATTTTTCGCCAAAGACTCCTTTAAACAACCTTACAAGTGTTAAGCTGAAAGCGTGTTTACGTCACACCTGGACACGTGTGTGTGTAAACACACACGTGTCCAGGTGTGTGTGTCAGTGATGGAAGAGGAGCGCGGATGCTTTATATATATATATATATATATATATATATATATATAAGTATATATTCAGTGTATGAAGACACGACAAAAACAGCAAACCTGAATGGTAAAATTCAGGAGTGTTACTGGATTATGCTGCAAGAATATAGAATCAGAATCAGCATTTAACACAAATGGCATTCTACAGAAAGCACAATGAAATTTGTTTCAGTACATCCCATCCAAAGAGCAAAAATGAAAAAAAAAAGATAAATGAACAACTTAAGACATGGGTAGACAGTTGCCTGAGGCGACGGTAATCATGGGTGGTGCTGCTCTATAAAAAGACTGGATGAAATTATGGAAACCAAAAATGTAGAAAGCTTTTTTTTTAAAAAAAATGGTCGATGTGTGTTGACTGGGAAGGGACTGCGACGGTAGAAGTGTTACCTGAAACACTACTACCTCTGTCAGCTACATACGCTTTGCAGTTGTTTACCTGTTAATAACGCACTTTGCATACGAAGGGTGCTTTAAATTTCATGCCTTTTTGGCCTTCTTGGTGTCCCATACTCGAGGAAATCTTTTGTTTACAAAGATTCATATGCGATCACATCTGTGTCAATGCAAACTAATTGATGACACAAAGACAACATCACAAAAAGCTTGGGTGTTAAAACACCTACACCCCCCACCGATACGACGCCAACAAGTCAAAGACATTCAAACGTTGACCTATTATACTTTTATTTGTCTTCCTTATTTATTGTTGTAATAGCTTTCCTGTCTAGTGGCAATGCAATAAGGTTATAGCATGTCAGACTCTACTATCGACCCACTGCGTAGCAGATCGATCCTCCTATCAATGCAAATGCTGTTTGTTGGTTCTAAGGAACGGGTTCTGCTTTGCTTTAGCTCCGCACTCCTTAGTTTTACATTTTCCTGACATACCAGTGGACAACCTTTTACTGCCTTTAAGGTGTTCAGAAAAGCTCTTACGGTGGTTTTGCATTTTGGAAAAAAAAACCCAAGCCTATCAGAAATTTCCATGTGCGGTCACTGGGCAGAGTTTGTCTGCTTGGAGCGGAGTGGGAGAGTTCTGCTTCCTGCTCTGAATGCCTCCAGCTTTACATTTGAATGCCTCATGGCTGTGAGGTCTCCTTCGCAGGATTCTTTCTGTGTGGAATATTTATGTGTTTCTTCTGCCTTCACTGCACAAATTAAATCAGCTAGGTTTGATTAATTGGCCATTTCTGTTGCCATTAGGCGTGACAGTCCTTATGTCCCTTTACTGACCAGGTGACGAACTAGTGGCCTTTCAGAGATTTGCCCCAAAACTCATCTGTTCTGTTCAACGGGTGAAAGATGTGGGATTTGCACTTGGAGAGCGGCTTCTTGTCCATGTGAGCGTTACAGCCACACAAAGATCACAAATTACAACCGTCCAGAGGAGAGGGGAAATAACTGAATCTCAATCGGCTTTGTAAATGATGTAAAACTGCTGTTCACTTGCTATGAGTGAAAGGAAATCTGTCAGAAATATGCAGGCAGCACAAAACCCCAACCAACAACACAGGCAGGTACAGGTCTCTGTTGCATCTCATAGAAACAGCATCCCAGACTGATTCCTTACTAAATCAGTCTGTAGAGACTATTGCAGGAATCAATTTAATACACTCACACATCTGACAGAGTATTGTTTTCTGTTTATTCAATGGGGGAAAACGATGTAGCTGTGACGTGGGTGTGGAGCGAGGGCCAGCTGGCCATCGGGAGTACCGGGACTTTTCCTGGTGGGCTGATGCGGCTGGAAAAATAAAAAATAAAATAAAATGTATGTAGTTGGACTCCATGCCAGTCAGTGGCAGTGGTGCACCAGTTCATTGGGTTTTGGGGGGTTGGCATGCGGGGGATGTTTTTGGGGTAGCGGCTGCTTTTTCTTTTAATTTCACTCCCTCACTTCACAACACGATCAGGTGCCCGTGCCGACGCCCCCCACAATAATGTATGTGTCACTTCTATTTGTGAACATTTCCCTTTTCTGTTTGAAAGTAGTTGGCAGTACAAAGTGGCCAAGCTATATATTACCCAAAAATGAACTCCTAATAAAGGCAGAAAGGCCTAAACCTCAACTCTGTTGGGAAGGATTATGCCCCAAAACCAGTTCAGATACCCAACATCTCTCCCTACAAACCAGTTTCTTTCCCCCTGACCTTTGCTGGCACCTTTCGCCCACACAAGTGAATTAATTGAGAGAGCGTTAATTGAGCCCGCTTGTTCAATTCTAATGTTTTCCTCTTCTGGGCCACTCTGAATGCACAACAAGCAATTTGCGGAGTGAGAATCTGGCCTTCTCTGTGGGAGAGCGGCTGCTGTGAGGACCTTTTAATTACAGCGGCTCCGAAGCCGGCGCCAAGTTGATGCTTTTTCGCCGTGGAAAACGCGATCAGGACAAGGAGGCGACAGATGAAGACGAAGACAGGACCAAAGAAAGAAGGAAAGAAAGTCAGAATGACGGATCGAACGAAAGCCCGGCGCTCTGATTGCAATTGAAGACAGAGAAGATGGAGAGCCGTGGCGCTCGGAGGACACGTGCAGAAAGAGAGTTGGATAGATGGAGTGGCTCTCCGCTCGAGCAAGCGATCTGTCGTTGCCATGGCAGCACCGTCTCTCCCGTCTCCGTGGGAACGACTGAATCCTGTTGCAGCTTGGCTATGGCTCTAGGCAAACGGGAGAGAGCAGGAAAATGAGAGGAAGAGAGCGGCGGGGGGGGAGAGAAGAGAAGTAGAAAACAGCAACAGCACGGCGAGTTCAGCCCAGAGCGTTTAAGCTGACCTGGAAAAACGTTGGACTTGTGCTTATTCTCTGTCTGTCTTTTATTCCCACTGTACATCCTCCTCCCCCCTTCCTGTTCAGTAAATCCTCAGCAGTTTTATTTAACTTTATTCCTGTTTTCTCTTTCAGCTTGTTTCTCTTTAATTGTGGCGTTGCGTTTCCAGCTACACGCTGCGGCACATGACCACAGCGGCGCGCTTGTTTGTGTGTTTATCAGTCCATTTGTTTGTGACCCGGCTCCGGCCCATTCACACAGCATAAGTAGCCCTATTAGCGGGCCAACTAGCCAAGAAAACAGATGATCCCCTCTGACAGAGCTCCTATTGTTATGGCCGGCCGCGAAACAATGCAGCCCTGTCTCCCACAGCACAGTGGTCGATTCACGCCGGCGTTCAGCCGCCGGTCGCCACTCCATCAGCCGCGGCCGCGGGCGAAGGTGAGGACGCTCAGAAGCTTGATTGTAACGCGGTGGACGTGCGGGAAAATGTTATTGTGTTGGGTTGCAACACGTTCAATGGCCAGCTATCCTGGTGACTTATTAGTTTTTGTTTTTGTTATTGCAAAGCTAAATATTACAATGGCTGTCGTTTTTTGTTTGTTTGTTTGTTTTTTTTACTTCAAAAAAATTAATAATGACATAAATCAAGAAAATGTGATATTCCTCCTCCAGGAAGCAAAATTTGTGCATTTTAATTTATGTTTGTTTACCAAAAAAACATGGAAGACAATAAAGATTTGACTGTAGATTTAAATGGCCCTGGGGGCCATTTGGGGCCTTTGGAACAATTTTGCATGGCCCCTGGCTGCAGTTCAAGAATGCACTTTTAATTCGGCACTTTTGTCATTTTTTTAGGATAAGAATTTCAATTGAATTCTTCTTTTAACGAAAAGGGTTGGGCACAAAGCATTTTCATTTAATAGCACAGCAGTGTTCCCTTTTAATTTTAATTACATTTTTACTGAGAAAACAAAACAAAGCAAAAAAACAAAAAAAATCCTATGAAGTTATAGTAATAGAAGAGTTCTTTTTTTTCTTTTTCAAAGAAATTCTCATTTTTTTGTCGCTGGAAATAGACTATAGGATTTTCTAGATCAAGTAATCTAATAAAAACATTACATAAAAGTAGGAAACTGTTTCCTTGTTATTAAGACAAAACAGGAGACTTTGTTTCATTAAAATACTGCAAGTTTAATTTATTGCTGAGCAGATGAAGAAAAATTTCACAACAAAATTGCTTCACGCTTTAAGTTGGAAAAACTTAAAACGAATTACGAGTTAACGTGATCACAAACGAGCAGAAAATCTGAGCAATGTTGACAAATAATCCAGAAATGATAAAGTAACAAACTAAGAAATGTGTCTGAACGACCAGGTCCATAAATACAGACATGTTCATCCTTGAGAATTGGAGATGCGCGATGTATCGTATCAATATCAGTATCCTACCGATACTGATATCAACCTCGTTTTTTCATGGTGTTGAAAGGCAATTGAAATATATTGACCAAAACAGCAATATCTCCAGTTATCGGGCAAAACAACATCATCAGATATTGACATCGGTACAAATGTTCATATCAGCGAATCCCTCGTTTGAATTGTGATAAACTCTGCGGCCCCAACAGATTAGATGATGTTGCCCAGTCATTTTTCATACATTTTCCCCCAAAATATCTTTTATGAAAATTTGCTATAAATTCATAAACACAGCCCTACGTTGATTAATTTACTATGTTGACTAATTTACATATTTTCAGTACAAGTGTTGCCTCAGTGTATTATGAGCCTGGCGGGCCACCAGGCTTTACTTGTTCCCCCACCAGGCTGAGCATTGTTTGTTAATTTATTTCAGTTTTTTTTATATATTTGGCATTTTTATAGTTGGTGTTTATAAAGTCTTCCAATACCACATAATTACATAATTAGTGATATTTTCAAATTTCCTGTCAACTTTAATGTTTTTGTGGGGTTTTTTAAACTCAAAAACAGAAGGCTGCTGGATGTCTTGTGCCCCTGCCTCTGAGCTTAGCAAGGTTCCTGGGGTAAAACCTGCTGTACCTGTTGATGGTTGGTTCCAGAGGGTCAAGACAACCAACCAACCACAGCTGTACAACTAAGGGCCACTCAGGATCTCCAATGAATCTGACCGACATGTTTTTACCTTGTGGAAGGAGATCTGAATACCAGGAGAAGCGGAGGGAGAACATGCTAGCTTCACATAGCAGGAGCCCCATAATTAAAAGGCAATCTTCATCTTAATTGTGTTAGTTCCATCTGGGACTGGTGAGGCTTGTAAACCATTCAATAAGACAGAACCATTCCATACTCTTTTAATTAATGAGTTTAATTACCACTGGGGTACTTGCAGCCGGCCGCACTGAAAACGCAGATGCTTTCCTGGCCAACCTCAGCCACTACTCAGCAACCAACCAACTATTTATTATAGAATGCCCATTAGTTTCCACCGAAGTGGTTACTGATCTTCCTGGGGTCCAACTGAAAAAAACACAAAAATATTCATACAGCGTGCATATGATGCCACACCAGCAAGCAATGTTTTTCTATGTTTAATTATTTGGGCACTTCACCAGCGGAAATAATTTAGACTTTCTTGTCTAGTGTGAAAAAGGGAAATTAGTGTTTCAGACCCAGGATGAAAATGTTACTGGGGATTTCTGTTTTTGAACTAAAAGAACAAATTTCCAACTCAAACCTCCAGGCAACAAAAGAGACACATCAGTCAATGTAAGGCCGACACATTTACATTGAAAGTTTTGAGTAAAAGTCAATCAGCTTTATTAATTTACGTAAAAATTTGATTCTCGTTGAGTTGCGAGGTGGCTGTGGATCGATGGGAAGAGCAGTTCTCTTGCGATTGGAAAGTTGCTGGTTTGGCTCCAGCTTTCTCGCGTGCCCTCTCGGGCAAGTTGGCTGCGGTCTTGTTTTGTGGAGACCCGCTGTACTCTGAGCGGGTCGGGGCGAGTGTGGCCTCCGTGTACAAGTTCCTCGAGTGATCGGCAGAAGTGAACGGAAACTCTAACGGATCCAAAAGGTTTCAAGATCGACTGCCAAGTTCTGTGTTTGAACACCAAATCCAGGTTACCCAAAAAAAAAAAAAACAACAAAAAAAAAAACACCCACTTAACCACCCACTGCTTGTACCGTTCACCTCTATCCTGCTTTCAGCAAGTGTTCATTTGTACGGATACGGTCATGTGTGACAGCAAGTGCTGCACACATTGGTTGTAATCTGTTTGCTGTTCTGCTCCGTTCATGTATGTCTTGTGTAATGGTGAAGTCACAGGCACGAGTCCAGAGCCTGAGCTCATCTGTTCAGGACGCCTCTGTGTGTAAACACACATCACGTCAAATATTCATCCGCTGTTTCACACCTGTAGGAGTTAAGGAAATAATGGAAGAAAACGGAACGGACTTTAGTATAAGTTTCTCATTTTGTCACTAATTAACTCCGTCCCAATCCTGCAGGTTCTTTGGGGACTGTTTATCTACGGCCTCTCTCTGTCCTGCTTGCAGTCCAGGAAAAAAAAAAAAAAAATCAAACCTTGGACACTTGTGAAAAGACGTAGAAGCAGTCGAACCCTTGGTTTGACATCTGTGGACTAAAAAAAAAAAAAACAACAAAAAAACAAAAACAAAACATCCTCAAAGCTTCGTGTGTATTGAAGAGACCACTTCAGCATCCATTTTAAGGGCTGGAATCTGAATGTTTAATCATTTCCAGCTCTCTGCTGAGAAGACGCATGAATTTTTCACGTCGTTCGTACGGCAGGGTGATGGGACGCCTGATCCAAAACAACTCTGCACTCATGCTGCAAGCATGACACGAGGAAAACTGAAGGAATACACTGGAATGTCCTGCAATAGGATAGCTGTCATAGGTAGATTTATAGAGATTTATTTATTTTAAATGTACACTTTAAAAAAAAAAAAGTGTGGAAAACAGATACAGCTTTTACGTAATGCCATGTTATTTGCACCATATTTTGTTTAAATGTGAAATCCACATCTGTTGTGATGTCATTAAATACTCCATCATTTCAGTATCTGCACTATAAGATCCTATTTTGCTCTAAACATTTGTTTCTTTGAATTTAAAACATAAAAAATACAGTAACATCAGTGTCACAGTCAGTTTGTGCAAATAAACAAGAGATTTGACCTTGCTTCTGTTTTGCTCTGAATGTAGAAACGTTTCAAATATAAATATATTAAAAATTGATGTTAAGCAATTGGAAGTAGTGTAAATATGCCTGGTATCACGGTAAATGTTCATCGGAGTGACGGCGGCTGCTTTCCCACTACAAATGTGCTCAAATTTTTGTGTAGTGTCGAAAAAAGAAAACACAATTTTGCAATTTGCTTTAAATAAGAAATAAAATTGAAATCACATGTGGGTAAGCTTGTTAAAAAAAGTCATTAAAAATCATGCCAGCGACTGACATAAACACTGAAATGCGGTTTCCATAATTCAGACGTGGCGTTATCGCTCGTCATTTATCAGCCATCAGAATACATCTTATTTTATGTAAAAGCTGCAGATTTATCACATTTGTATGACACGACTTCTTATGAATTGTGCAACGTGGTCAGAGCGAACATTGTCCAAACCTTCGTCCCACCACTTCATCCTTTCTGCCAGTCGTAAATGTTCGATTGTTGATCACGTGACTCGCGACGTGAACAAAGGTGTTTCCTTTAAGCAAATTTATTGCCGTATTTTCAATTTGCGCATTTTTATGACTAATGGAAACGCAGCTACGATAAGGGAAGAAACACTCTGTGGCAGCTCGTCTTTTTTTTGTTCTTTTTCTTTTCTTTTCCAAATGCCACTTTGCATCAATGCCTCAAGGTTGACAGTTTAAACAATGTGTGTCCAGAATATGTGGGCTCTGCAGAGAGGGTAATTTCCTAACACTATACTTGCACACGTCCTGGATGGAAAGAAGTTCAGGTTTGATAATCAAGTTGCGAAACTGCAACTTGATGGTTGCGGTTTCTTCCAGTTCATTTTAATCAAAACTAAAAAGCAGCAAAGATTCCTACTAGAGCAAAATGTCAGCGCATCTCAGATGTATCCACTCTTGTATACATATTAACAACTTCCACACATTCAAGATGTTATCCTGAGAGATATTGACCATATCTTCACCGGGATATTAGAGAACAAACAAACAAAGCAGCCTCATAAACACACTCTGATTCTGAGTGACCTTTGCACCTTTGTTTATCTTTCTGCTCTCTATTCATTTGACCACTTCAACTCCACATCTCTGTGCTCAAGATAGCAGCAGACGGCAAGAAGTGAAATGCTTTCATAGCAACAAAAAAACGTCAATCAAAATGACATTTTCTTAACAGCGGGTTTCACCGACAGGCTTGGTTGCACAGAGATGTTTTGGTTAGCTTCTCTTCAGCCAGCTGACGGCGGAGTTTGCATTCTGACAGACTCATTTCCTGGTTCATCTTATGCCCTGATCCCGGTCTGTCGACGAGGGTCCAACACACGTGGCGTGTGAGCTTAGGCAAATGCAGGGCAAACGAAAAGCGTCACTTTTACAACCTAATGCGTCATCTAAAGGGAACTGTGAGAAGCTCAGGCTGATGTCTGCATCAAATCAACATCAAAGTGTGTTTTGCCAACTCATGGGCTTCGCTGCGCGACTCACGGTGATTTAAAGAATAAAAGTTATATTTCATTGGGATGTCCAAATAGCTTTTTTTCTTTCCAATCTCAATTTTACTCATTTAAGAAAAGACATTTGTCCAAACCAAATTATCCTCCAATACTAAATTTAAATGAATGCTGTGTTTCCTCTTAGTAGCTTTTAGTTGCAGTAAAAAAAAAACACATTTTATCAGTCTAAATTATCTTCTAATCTTCCATATATAGACATTAAATAAATTTGGAGGTGCAGTATATCAACAAGAGAACACTTTCTAAATAATTAAACATTTAATTAAAAGTTTAAATCATTTATTTAACAGAAAAAGCTTATGAAAATATTCCACTGCAAGTAATTTTAAAAGGAAACAGATGAGATGTATCGCTCTCAAAAACATTCACCTTAAAATGTGCTTGACATTTTAGTTCAAATCAGGGATCCGTTTCATATGTCATGTGTCAAGAGCATTTTTACAAAATGTGGAAACATGGAGCATGGGTCCTGGCTCTTTTGTTTTCTCACCAGCAGTTGATGGAAAACTGTGCAGATCTAAGTAGGAGCGCTACACACAGTCTCCCCTTTAAGTTTAGATGTTAATTAGTGACAAGAACGAGTATCGCTGCAATCACACCCCTTCTGGGTGAGAACTCCATTACTGAAAATTGTGAAACATCTGCAACGCAATAACACAAGGCAATCATGAGCGGGAAAGTGAAGAAAAAAGAAAGAAAAAAGAAGCTTTTATTTGCGATTTTCGTCAGTGTCAGACTACATTTTCAAAAGAAGGCCTTCAGAGACCTTTTATGTTTGTTTACTTGACACACTAAATGAGACGCTGAGCAAAGTGAAAAGTGTTATCAGTTAGCATTTAGTCATGTGTGTCATTAGGAGGATGTGGTTTTGATACAGATGCAGCAATTAGCTTTGCAAAGGCTTGGCTCCTAAGCACCAGGGGTTCTGACCTAATTTGTGGAAATCCTTTGACAGCAGTGACGCCTCAAAATCCTCAATGACCCGATCAGCAAGGAAGTCGAACAGTCGAAACCACGGTCACGGAAATAATAATTGAACATGTTTGGGATGTCAGACGCTGCAGATGGACAAGAAGGGTCTTCCTCCACACCTAATGTGACTCATTTTTGTCTCTTTGGACCTTATGTCGTGAACTCTGTGTGTGCAGTAAGACGTCACTGTGAGACTGTTCCGACAAAGATGGGAGAATGAAATTGTCCTAAATGTTTTGGTATGCTTTCGACCAAAGCCACTGCCCCAGTCCAACTCTTGGGCAGTGCTTTCAGGCAACAATTGTCCCAGACTCCTCTACTGGAGTGCCAGAAAGTGAGGCAATACTTATGATTCCAGAGAACTTGTCTCTACTGGCCTAAGGTCCGGTGGCAGTGGACTGTCCAGCACTGCAGGCGACGAGTTGCATGGCACTTGATGACGAAAGACATGGAAGCAGCTGCTTGGCAATGGAAACCGTTCCATGGAGTAATCCATGAAGTTTTCTTGAGTTAATCTAAAATCCACAAGATGTTTGCAGAGCTGTAACTATTGAAGCAGATGTTTCTGCTTCAGTACACCTGGCTCCAATAGCAGCTTTCTAGCAGAACTCGGAGAGTTTAAGTGCATGCTAGTGAGGCGGTTTCCCCGTTTAATTCGAGTGTGTAGGACAAGGGAGGCATCTAAGAGTTGCAGGTCTCTGGTCCTTGAGGAATCCAGTTTGAGAGAACTCTCAAATCTCTCTCAGAAGCTTTCATTCCTAATCATTTCATCTTTGTTATCATGCCACTAACAATTGACTTAGGAAAATTAGAATAATGTCGATGACATGTAGCAACTATACATCCTGTCTTTGTACCATTCTGGAATCCACTTACCCCATGGAAGTGACTCATTCTTTCACAAATGTTTGTAAAGGCAGTCTGCATGTCTCAGTGGTACAGTTTATGCACTTGTGGCTCCGGCACCAAAATTAAGACTAATGTGAACCCAGATGTGGCAACGTCCTTGCCGCAGGACGCTACATTCTTTCCGAAGCTAGCGACTGACCTGATCGGCGCCGGCACCAGTAACAGTTTGGCCGTTGTTGGGAAATGAGACGGAGACTACCCGGCTTACCTAGGCTGGTCACCCACTGGATTGCCTTCGTCTTCTGCTTCCCATTAGCATGGATAGGCTAGCATTAGCCTATCCGTTACCAGTTGTGGCAACTGGGATGCATAGGCTGGTCTCTTGTTACTCATATATTCTTCCTTAAATAAAACTTTCTCAAGGAAAATGTTTGGCATACAATATCTGTTAGCGATTCTACCACAATCCAACGTGACACCAAGCATCAATACGTTTAGCAGCATGACAAATGGCTTGGACAAAAGCATTTTAGCTAGCACATGTTGGAGTGTTTCTGTTTTCTCTTTGAGCTGCTCTTCTCCTCCTTCCCCTTTCATCCACAAGCCCGTACGCCAGGGCGCCACCTCTCGCCCTGACGCGAACAGCGTCCGAGAGAGATGGCGGCTACTGCAGTTTCGTTTGGTCGTATCTGGTTGACTTCTACCCTTCAGCCTGCCCTCCTTCCTCCCTCTGTCTCCGTCGCTCCCTCCGTCCCTCTTCTAATCTCGGTGGGAAGCCCTGGAATTAACCGCCACTTTCAATCAAGTCCAGCTAGATTCCCACTCCGCTGTGGCCAGTGACCTGTATATCACACACACACACACACACACACACCACACAAACTTAGCAGTCCTCACTGTCGCTTAGTCAGAGAAGTGGGCATCACTGTGTGACAACATTGGCCATGTCACACACTTTTCCCTGACTAATGATGGGAGCAATTAGACTGTAGTCCCGTGTTTGTCTGTCTGTGCGTGCGTGCTAGGAAACAGAAGATGTGTGTTTGTGCGCTTACTGGTGTGGATGTTTAGCGACCATCTTTCTCCGCTGGAGATCAATTAAATGATAGACATGCTCACAGTCGGTCTTTTTACAGCCGACAGAGAGACGTATATCGCAAAACAGCTAAAGGGCAGATCAGATACAGGAACGGAGGCCTTTGGGGTCAGCATTTATAATGAAGCTGTATTTATATTTTAACATTTTCTCAATTATTTATTTATTTTTTTTCTCCAAAATAGCTTTCAAAGGCTTGACTGTTTTTATTTTTTCTTCTTCTAGGAAAAGTCAAATGAGTACCAGACATAAATATTTGACCGTGCCTCCTGGTGGGTTGCTCTGCTAGAGCGCTGATTAAAAGGAGACCCGTCGAAACTGATTCAACAGAAACGCTAACACTCTAACTTCCAGTCTGACACAAATACAGTTGTATTCAATACATTTCTTTATGTCCGTCCTTCACTCCATGTTTCCTCCTTTCATCCTTCCTCGTGTCCTTTCCTGTGACCCCTGATCCTTCCTTCGTCTTATCGTTTCTTCCAATCTTCCATATTTGAAGCAGAAAGGTCTGCCAAGCTAAACTTTACTGCTTCATATTTTTAAAAAGAACAAATCTTGAAAGTTTCTCCTGGAATCTGGACATTTGATAATCTCCGTAAATTTTATATGTTTTTCCATGCATCCATGCATTTCAATAAGTGTCCTGTAAAATGCATGACTCGTGTAAAACAGATTTTTTATCTTCTAATTTTTAATATCTGTAATGAGTGACTTAATAAAAACAAACAAACCTCGGCAGCGCTGCTCATGAATGTAACCATTGTCTTAGCATAAGCGGCGTTTCTGTCATGAACCCATAAACCAAGTTAATACATGACCACATCTAACTCAAGCTTGTCACACTCGCTGCTATCCACTATTTAACTGTAGATTAGATAACCATAATTACGCCCCCAGGATTCAGCTTTTATGACTTCACCCCTCTGTTCACTACTGCACAGTAAACACGTCTCCCTGGCAGAGATGGGCCTTAAAACGAGCCCCGAAAAGAAAATGCTTTATTCCCGGCACTCATTTGTAAATTGATTTGCGGTTCCTAACAGGACAGACGAAGCTCCCCGGCGGGACGACGGCGGTGCGTTTTATTATCCCCCCAGGACGCCGCGCGATGTTTCCTTGCTTATCACGGCGATTATACCGAGATGAGGAGGCGATCGCTCTGTCAACATGACGGTTGCCGTGGAGACGGCGGGGTTTCCACAGCCACGCTTTCTTTTCCCCTTGACCCAATTTCATCATCATGTCGTTGAAGCCCTCCAACGGCGCTTCAGTTCTCTGCTGTTTTATTATTATTATTATTATTTATTTTTTTATAAAAAGCTTGCCACTGAAATCAGGCTGATTAATGTTCGATTTGACTAAGAAGCTTGAGCAAACAACGAAGCGAAGGAGCTTTGCAAGGAAAACAAGGACGTTCTGCCTGCACCGTTTGGTTGGGCGCATTTGTGCTCTTTCTTCTTTCAGAAAGTTAAATTTAAGCCTTTTTAAGGCCACTTTGAATCAGATTTAAGATTAAAAAACCCCCCTGATAACCTGGGGATCTGTTGCACGTCAATAAAGCATGGCATAAACACAAAAGCCAGCAGTGCCAAGCTTTTTTTTAATATTTTTCCTTATTTATTTTTGCACCTAGTCTCGTATCAGAAGTGAACCGAAAACAAATGGTACCCAGCCAACTTGGCAACAACTTTTCACTTACCACGACAGATGCAGGAAAGCTAGGTAGCTAGTTAGCAAGCGTATAATTATGCCTCCAGTGGTAACTAGCAGCTAGTTAGCGGTAGCCTAACTAGCTGCTGGTGAAGGTGATGAAGACGTCTGCGTGCGACTCAAACTTTTTCCAGACAGGACAGTCCTGCAAAAAAAAACAAAAAAACAACACACACATACAAAATGAAATAGTCCTGCCACACAAAGGCCAAAAACATATTAAATATAAATGAAAGAAATCTTAAGGCTTTAATTTTAGATTCATGAATTTAAGACTTTTTTAGGATGTGCAGACATGCTGCCTTAACTTAAGACTCACTGACTGACTTACTTATGTAATGCAGTGATGGAGAAATTCATATCACATCTTAATAATCACAATAGGAAGGTAAAAATATGGTTCTGAACAAATTCTGAGCTATAATTACCCTTTAAGAAAATATAGATTTTTTTTCCCCCCTCTGTGTTCAGCTAAAGCAAATCCCTTTGAGGTCTGACCAATTTAAATATGTAAGATTCTGAACGAGAGAAGAACCAGACTTCTTGGGGGAGGAGGAAATTGTTTTAAAAGGCATACATGATGTGCATTAATATTTTTTTACAACATAAAATGCCCAATTATGCTGACTGAACATGCAAATAAGCTTTAGTAAAGTCATTAAGCGTGCAAACAAAGAGAACGCTTTTACCCCAACACACAGTAATCAAATCCCAAGATTTTCCAACTTGGAATATAGAAATAGAACCACAAACACTAAACAGGTATCAGATTGGTACTAACATAATAAAACCAATATTTTAATTTCAGATTCCTTCTTGAAATCTGAAATTCCTTCCTTCTTCCTTCTCATTTATTTTTTTTTGTTGTCGTTTCTCAAATCTACTTCAACAAAGATTTTATTCGGATCATCTCTCAAATCATAATGTCATTCACTTTGTTTTAGGACAAACACGCTCCTTATTGCACCACATGCCTGACTCGTCCCACATCTTAAGTTGCAATGTGCGTTTCAGTCAGTCAGAGGTCCAACTCCTGGGCGGCTTCTCCATCACAGGAAACTTGTTTGACTTGATATCTTTCAAAGCATGCGATAAGAAACTGGTCTAACTCCGGGTGAGCACAGGAAGCGAAGACGTTGTTCAAAATAAGTTGTGCTCCGTAAAAATCCATCACAGCTTCTTGAACGGTTTCTCTCCTGGGCATTAAAGGATCGTCTAATCCTCTTCACCCTTTGAAAAACAGCTAAGGTAATCGTGTCCTTTCAGAACAACTGTATGTAATTACTCTACAAGTCATTAAATAGGAAGTGAAGAAGTAAAGTTATTTGCTTAAATACATTTTAAAAGCGCTGCTAGCATTATGCAGAAAGACCTATGTTTGTTTACCTCGAACTCCAGAGGGAGCTAGCCGCTAAGTTAGCGGCTAATGATGGTTAGCTTCACATTTCATTTCCCTTAACATGTTAGCATCACTTTTATTGTCATATAAGGCTGTACTACCTAGCATTTTGTATAACACTAGCTAGCATTAGCCAGAGCTACCATTATGCAGCTGGGTTTCCCATCTATGCCGTTAATAAGTTTTTGCCACAGCATGATGCTGCCACCACCATGTTTTACTGTGAGGATGGCATGTGCAGGTGATGCATAGTGTTTTGCTTTATGGTTGTTATGTAGACCGTAAAGTTTAATTCTGCAACCTGCGGCTTTTATGAAACTCATTCGGACGTTTTTGACCATAAAGGTAACGACAGTGGTTTTTTTTTTTTTTTTTACGTGTTTTCACTGAATTAAAAGCCTGCTTTGATCTGACATGTCCTGCTTTTCTTTTTCTTCTGGTATTTAAGGAGAATTCTTGACATTTTTCTCTAATGGTCAGCTTCCCCCAACAGTGGCCAGTGGTTGCATCTAAAAATGCAAAGTTACCAAAATCACATTCTTCACCGTATCTTGTCTGTCACTCCCTGTAACCTTCACACAAACACACACTCACACACAGTTTGCTGTCTGGGCTGCAGCAGGAGCGCTGTGGCTGCAGGTTTTGGCAGAACAAACCACTGGACAGACTCTGTTTTTGTTTGTTTTCATGCAACATCCCTACGGTGCATGTGTGTGTGTGTGTGTGTGTGCGCGTGCGTGTGTGTGTGGCCTTCTCCTGAAAGGAAGTGGTGGGAGTAGGAGGGGGAAGAAAAAAAAAAAGCATAACTGAGATTCTTGCTCACTGAAAATCTTTATAGTAGGGAGCATATTTGGTTTTTGTGCAGCTGTGATCTGCACGGGAGTGGGATCACGGTCGGAAACTGAATGAGGACACTCAGCTGCCACTCGGCTACGCACGTCTATGTCGGGACACTATTACTGCTGTGATTGCGGCGGGCCTTTGCTAGTTGTGACATTTACACGTACTCACTGCTGTCCTCTTAAAGCTATTTCCATCACTGTTAGCGGCACTACAGACAGAATATAAGGACTGTAAGCATGAGGATAGTTCCCTACTTTTACAATGAAATCTACACACAAACAAACAAACAAAAAAAACCCCCCGCAGGATAAAAAAAAATTCATAGAATCTCAAACTCCCGAGGCGTCTTTCCTCTCGCAGATGGTGCTCACAACCTTCAGCTAGTATTTGCTTCGGGGACTTTCCACTGTCATCTGCCCCCTTCCTCTGCATTCCTCCTCTAAAGGCGTTTGAAAATAACTTCTGATCACAATAAATGTCACTGTGATTCAAATATGAACTGTGCTCGCTGTTGCAAACTCAACAGGCCTTTTTTTTTTTTTTTTGCATCCTCGTGTTCAAACAGTAGGAACTCTGCCGACACAGACTAGTTTGTTCTGAACAGTGGTTAAAATGAATTTCATAAAAAAAACAACAACTAGATGATGCGTTGCCTAATGGCTCAAAACTATTTTAGACAAAATTGCTCTCTGTGCACTGAATGAAACATGATGTAGAGCTCAGCTGTCGCACTCAGCTGAGCTCTATTAATAAAAACACACCTACTTCTTAACTGATGATATCAACCTATTTATCTTCCGCGATATCAATTATGAATTATGACCAAGGTTTTCAAACCAGCCCTCAAAACAACATAGGAGTCATGATAATTTGACCGCAGCTAATGCTAGCATTACACAGTATGTCCCACTCTTGTTTATCTAGAACTTAAGAGGGAGCTAACTGCTAAGTTAGCAGCTAATGGCAGCTAGCGTCACATTTAATATCCTCGTAACATGTTAACATCACTCTTCCTGTCATATTAGATGGGAATAGTTGGCATTTTATGTGCTTTATATGCTACCTCATGCTAGCATTAACCTTTTGTTTCTGTAACTCCAGACGAAGCTAGCTGCTAAAATAGCAGCTAGTGCAGGTTAGCTTCACATTTCATTTCCCTTCACATGTCAAAATCACTTTTGCGGTCATATTAGACTAGCATAGAAAAAGTCTCCAAGATTAAGATAAACTTTTTGTCCCCGACGGGGTTTTGTTTTACTGTCAGTGCAGAACAAATGCAAAGAAAAGTACAGAAATAATCGACAGAAATATGAGCTTTCATGATACACCCAGAACACAAACAGAGGCTAGAAAAACGTCTCAGTTTAGACAAATGACAGACTCTCGTGTTTGTTGAAAATGAAGTGCAATTAAAAAAAAAAAAAAAAAAAAAAAAAGCAACAGATGGCTATGACTAAAAACAATTACCATGATCTAAATTACACAGCAAATACACAACTAAGGATTATCCCAATTTTGCCTCAACTAGTCAAAAAATGAGTTGGTCCAGGCCCGGCGGGATGGGCCGGCATTGGGGGGCATTGCCAGCCAGCTTTAAATTCGATACAGTAGGGGCTTCCGCACTTCCTATATCTGTGCCCTCTTCATTGTTTTCAGCAGTTAAAACGGTTTAATCTGTTGTTAACACGTCGTAACATGTTTTTCCAAGCCACCTTTTTATACGCAACATGAGCACCGCTGTGCTAGAATCATGCAGCGAGCCAGCAAAACGCAAAGAACTTGGCACAGTTTCCCTCCCAAATGGTTGGATGCAGGTTATATTAGCTAAAAGATGACTAGTAAATACCAGTATACCATAAGCTTGTGAACAAGTAGCCTGTAGACCACCGATGTTGTCTACGTTCACCTACGTAGATTCATTTTGCCCCACCAAAATAAGTCGATTCCCCCCCGTTAAACTCGTCAACTCTGGGCTGAGTTGGTCCAGAGTTATGGGTGTCTTTCTGAAAGGCCTTTTTTTTTTGTCCTCTCATAACAACATCTACAAATTAAAGTTGTTATGGCTTTATTTCTCCAAAATCTGCTAGAAATCTCAGGAATGTTTATCCAGTCCGAACAGGCACCAGAAAAAAGTGCCAGTCCCCTTGTTCACTGATCCCTGATCCTCATTGTTCCGACTCTCACCAGGCTTTCCAAGAGCAACTGCACAGAAAACACAACAGAGGTTTTTCTGTGCTCTGCAGGGCTAAACTTGGCAGAAAGAGACATAAACCAGTGCAGAGCGCCATAAACACGTAGATATGCAACTGGCCCATTGGCTTCTGTGCTGCACGCGAATATTTACAAGTGCAAAACTAAAATTACGCAAGAAGACCCTCCGCCTACAGAGCCATGTCCACGTATTTTACAGTTTTTTCGTTATCTCAGTCAGTAGCGAAATCACTGCAGACTTTTGTCCTCGTTCTACAAACAAGAACGAACCTGTTTTTGTCTCTTTAAAGGACAAAAAAAAAATGGATATTTTCTATTTACACTTTCATGTAACATTCTTAAAGTGTTTGTTTCCTTCCATTTTTTTCCTTCCCAGGACGAATTCCACAAATTCCACCTTCGCTGTCTTGAAAACAAAAATAATTGTCTGTTTCCCCGATGAGGTTTGTTGACTTCTGCCCATGAAAAGTACACACTGGGCATTCCAGAGAACGGGACCGGGAGGGAAATGCACGAATCATCCCACAAAATGGAACAAAAGAAACACCTAAAGCAGCCCTGGTATATAAAATAAAAATAATAATAATAATAAAAAAAACTGTGCAAAAGTACTCACATTTTCTCTCTTTACAACCACAAACTTGAATGTATTTTACTGTAATTCTAATGTGATTATAAGGCAACAGTCTAATGTAGTAGAAAAATGACTAAATGTTTCAGTTTCGAGATGTGAAAGGCTAATAAAGGCGCAACCCAAAAGATACAGACATAAATACGCAGACAGTGAAGCGTGGATCTACAAATCCATGTTTCAGGCAGTCTGAATCCAGTTTCATGACGCATTTTTTTTTAATCTTTATTGGTAAAAATGTAAAACTAAAAAAACCGTCGTCTTCTACTTCACAAATAAGCACTGCTGTGTCTTCGTCTTACCCTTAACATCGCAATAATACGTTCGTAAAAATTGAATGAATACACATGAAGAAAAACTAATTCATCAGATTTATGATGAATTTTACCCCACGCTGACTGGCTAAAATCAGCTAACTGCCTGCATTTTGACTGTTTCTATATTTCATTTGATTGATTGATTATTTTTTCTAGGCTGCAGCTCAGGTAGAAAAATCTGCGGCACAAACAAGTATGAAGGCTCCCGAGACGCCCGTTTCAAAAACCCCCCATTCTATTTTCTGGTGTGGCTCAGCGGGCCGCAGGGCTGTTCAATAACACTGAAAAGCAACAAAGAAGAAGAAGAAAAAAAGTCTTAGCTACAAATCTTGAGACCTGTGTGTATGTGATCCTCTGCTGGCGGATGAGGACGGGGAGTTGCTGACCAACACAGAAGTTTGTTTCGTCTGAAATGTTCTTTAATGCAGCAACGCTCCTTCTTTTTTCCCCCCGCGTTTCAATGTCTTTGTAGCACACCGAGTGTAAATTACTGTATTGTAAAACACCAACGACCCAGCTCTTAACCTATTATACTGTCACTGAGATAACAGGCCGCGCCAATGTTGATCATTTTCAGACTGTTTCTCTGCTTCCAATGCTCCGTTATTAACTCTTATTAGAGTAGACGGGCAGAATAAGAGCTTCTACCTGTTATTGTGGTGACCACATGACGGGCCTTCCTCAAGCTGCCTCTGGACATTCATGGATCACCCAGTGAAGCAAAGATGTGAGCCCCCATGAATGAATGCGTCAAAGCTTTGACTTGGGGCACTTGGTGAATCGGTTGCCTCCTTTATGCCGTTCTTATCATAATAACTGGCGCAGATTAACGCAGTGTTGTGATCTCGCGATTGTTCACTTGGAAAGTCGGTTGTCACGACCTTGTCGCCATCTTCCTTAGAGGAACAGAGGAGTTGATTTTACAGATCCGTGGCTCGAAGACGTTTCAGATCTCACCAATAGGATCGGTTAACCAGAAACCAAAGAAGATAAAGTGTTTCTCCTTGTACTTGTAGTGCCAACAGGAAGCAACTGCAAACACTTCAAAACAAAACAAGACTTTTTGCTCGTTAACTTGCTGTGATTGGTCCTCAAACCATTGACAAGACACTTTAGCAAAAGCACATCGGCCTATAAGTACGGGGTTCCTACATATTTTAATATCACAACTTAATAAGTCTTCTATGTCATATTTCAAAGTGACACTCTCCTCCCTGCTTTTGAATAAACTACGTATTAGGAAGGAATGCCTGAAAATCCATGTTGTTTTGATTTTTTGACGAAACTCAAGGAATCAGAGAATTGGAGGCGTCGCATTAAAACATACCAACAGACGTGCCTCATAACGCGTCTTGTGTTGTGATCTCAGCTCAAAAAGCCATGACATCATCATCTACGCCTTCCCAGACTGTTGAAAGACACTGTAATCTTAGTAAATAAATCTTCTTAAATTGGTGAGATTTAATATCTCTCTCTCGTTCTACATTCCGATAAATAGAAACAATTGCACAAAACAACCGAAAACGGGACATGCTTAGTCTGATTCGATGTCAGAAATGGTGAGACGTGACGGCTACGTGTACACGTCGTCTTTCAACCGCGTCCGTTCGCGTGAGTCGTGACAAAATCCCGTGACTAGTTTCAGAGTCCCTCTGCGACTCCTTAAGAGATGCTCTGATAACTTTTCAGGACTTTCCAAAAGGTTCAAATTAGAGGAGAGCCTTGAACAAAAACAACAATGACACAGCTATAAAAATGATGATTGCTGGCCTCAAGCCGACAAGTTTAATGACACAGATTGAACTTAGGCGGGGGGAATGAAATTACGTACCGGCGAAGGTAATCTTTCTCTACCTTGTCGGGACCCTTCTAAGTTTAGATCGGCGAATGCGGGGTCTTTTCCCTCCAGCTTCTAAAAACACATTCCATTTTAATGTAGCAGTTGCTCACGAGGTCATTTGTCACTTGGTAATGACAAAGCAAACCCTGAGGCATTACACTGACAAGTGTGTGTAGTTGCGTGTGTGTATGTGTGAGAAAAATTTTTTAAAAAAAGAGAGAAGGTGAGAGCGCAGTCACTGCATCCTTCTGAGTTTGTTTGTAGATATGATGAACTGGTTATGTTCCTGGACTGAAATAGGTTATAGCACTCTACTGCTTTGTAGAAAATTTTACATGTACACAGATATTAAACAGGGTAGAATAATAACACCTGCCACTGTAATAATATACAAGGACTAAGGATACAGAGACCTAGAAAAATGGCCAAAGTGATGCATTGAAATGGCACATTTAAGTCTAAGAAAAAAAATCTTCTAGGTACTGAGAGAGTTGATGGATGTGATGACTCAAAGTTGTAAAATCGGCTCAAAATGTTTTGAAATGATCAATTTTCTATTGTCCCCCCCCCAAAGCAATCTTCCTAATAGCTTGCATACCAACTGTGATGAAGGAGAAAGCATATATTTAGAGCGCAGGGGCCTCCAACCTTCAAACTGGATCCCTTTAATTCCTCGAGCGCCCGATGTGGCTAAACAGCGTGTGAATTTGCGTGGGCGGGTGTTTGTGTACGACTATGAGTGAGCCTGTGGAAGCAGCCGTGTACGAATCTCTGGAGTACGGATGAAAGGATGCTGGATGTGCCGAGGAGAGGATAAAAAAGACACTTTGTGCGAGTCTTTGAATGCTAATCCGCGCCAGACCTATTTGTTGGCCTCGCTGGTAAGAAGGGGCATGTGGACAGTCGTTGGCAGGATTGGCACGGGGGACAGATTACAGTAAAGCGGTGCGATTGCCTCGCGGTCTGAGCCGCTCTGAACGTGGCCGCTGCCGTTAGGGAGAGTCCAACCTTGCCCTACTGCCTTCTGCTCAGACCTCGTCAGGTGCCGTCTTTCTTTTCCTCTTTATCTGGTCTCGGTTGAGCTACCTTGGCAACTTTGCGGCCGGTGGTGTGACTTTCACATCCTCCTCCTTCTTTCTTTCTGAAGTATTTACAACCGCTTCCTTTAAATGCACCTGATTAAGACCGCAAGGTCTAAAGGCGTTAGTAAGCCTCACTCTGGGTGACTCATAACAGAAAATCATACCGCCACTTCAAATGTTTCCATTTTTACATTATTAATCAGAAAGCCTTCATGCTAAAAATACAGCTGAAACTAGATGCTGTGGTGTGTTTGCATACTATTTATTGTGAAACTGCTTCATGGATTTTACATCGACACCACTACTGCTTAGCGTGGTTTGAAAAGCCCAAATGGTGATATTTTGAGGCTGCGTAAACTTCAAGGAATTCAAAATGGAGGCACGCCCGCAGACGTGTTTTAAGGCCTCGTTGCGTGACATCACGGGGGGAAATCAAGAACAAAATGGGTTCTGTGTGTTTTGGTGTAAAATGTCCTCATCAACCTGAAGCGAAAAACTGAAGACTGTAATGAGTCTGTCCAAGTAATCTTGTCCCAGCCTCCCTGAGCAGGACGTATCAACTTTGAAATTGTTTTTTTTGAGCACCAAATAACTTTACGTCAAGCCAAAAAAAAAAACATTTTGGTGCTAGCTGTTTTTTTGTGATGCTCTCCCTCATTTAGCTGCAGACTGAATAAAGTAGGGAGGCACAATATTGGATTTTTGGTCGATGCCCGATATGCCGATATACTAAAACTCACTTGGACGATAATCGATACCAATATCGATATATTTTTTCCTATAGCAACTTACTTGAAACGATATGGCTTTCTCGGCTATAGAATTAAAATACTGCATTATCTTAGTCAATTTATCCTGCTACCAAATGCAAATGGAAAAATGAGGCTGAAAACGATGTAACTCTTTCAACTTGCATTATGTCAAATTTACTCGTGACATCTGCTCTCTCTAAGACGATGACCACACTTAAACGATGCATATTTGTAAATTTTCACAAAACTAAACTCAACCTGTTCACAAGCAACAAGTGGAAACGCATCACACATCAGTCGTGCATTAATACTTTATAGCTTGTTATGACGCTGTGCTGTGCTGCAGGCATCATCGTCACTGGTATGTCATATAAAAACGGCTTTTATATCTGAATAATTTTGACGGAATGGCCGATATTAAATTTTACCACTAATATCGATATGCCAAGAATATCGTGCGTTCCTGGAATGAAGCTCCATTGAACTTCACACCCACCACTTAAAATGTTTCTTTGCTACCAGGCATCCATAACCACCCAAACTTGAACGTTCTCTGCACCTACTGGCAGGAGATTCTGTCTAGTGCCATATCATCTGCAGAGAAACATATCTCTGGGGTGCAGTCAGGCAGACTTTTGACGGCAAGGACATCAGTGGAGCACATCAGATGGCAGAGCCTCTATCTGTATCAGTCGTAGCAACAGGGATGTAGGAGTGTAAATGGTGGCAACTCCTACGATGTAGAGGAGCTGACAAAAGCGAACAATGAGATGGGCACCGAGCTCTTCTTCGCAAGCGAGCAATCACAGCAAGACGTTGTGCAACCGATTTAACAGAGGAGAATTTGAAGAGAAGCTGAAACGGTTTCTATTTTAAGTCGTGGGAAGAGGTGGAATCTTTTTTTCTTTTTTTTTCCCCTCTCAGAAGATTATTTTCAGTCAACATGAGATGTTAAAACCAACTTTTAGCCTTAAAATGAAACTGAATTTGTATTTTGTCGTTTCCCATAGGAAATCTGTGGAAGTGTGTAGGAAGACAATGGCCAGGCCAGCAGTGGCCGAGCTAATGTCCAGACTTAAAGCTAATTCAGATGCTGTGACCTAAAGACCCTCCAATGTAAAAATACATCAATGAAATGTAAAGTCTACTAAGCCTATGATGTAAAAGACTCCTAAGTGAGAGGAAAAGCTTGTTGCCACCAAAATGAAGGGTAAAATGGGTGTGGAAAGCTTTTATGTGAGAGATCATCATGTGAAAGCTACATTTCACATGATGAAATGTGAAATGTATTACCATTGTCTGATCTTAAAATGCAGAAGATACCAAAGTGAAATACCAATTCAAGAACAAAAGCATCAAAAATCCTGTGGGGAGCTCTTGATCCATGATTGATATAACCGTTGATAGGGTGGCAACATTTATACGTCACATGCTTGTGGGGAAAAAAAAAGATGGTCTTCCTGCTTTTCACACAATGAAAACTATTGACACGTCTCTCTGGTCTGATCATGCGCGGTTGTACAGACAAGCCTGCAAACATAAAAAACACACTCTCCCCCTTTGCACAAAGTGTGTTAAAAAAAAAAAAAAGAAAATGAAAAACGAGAAGGAAGCGTCTAAATCTATATCCAACTCCCCTCGAGAGTTTCATTCTCTGGATACGTGAGCGCCATTTGAAGCGCTCTGCGTCCACACAGGCTCACATCCGCCTGGCTACGTGAGCGCCATGTCGAATTCATGACGGTTGTCATGGCACCCACATAGCAACCGGCTATACATGTACCGACCGCTGCCTTCGGTCGACTCAGCAACAGAGGGGTGGAGGGGGCAGAACAGAGAGAGAGAGAGAGAGGGGGGGGGATAGGAGGGCAGAGTAGATGTGAGAGGTTGGGGGCGGCAAACAGAGGAGGGCTGGGAAACTGGCAGTGGTGGCGCATGTCAGCGAGTGTTTGCGCACATTTGTGTTGACGTGTGTTTTGCAAGTCAGTAAAAGAGAGGTTTAGAGATGAGAGACAAAAGTCGAGAGATGGATGAAGAAACGGGCAACTATTCAATGAACCTCTGAGTGACGGTGGGGATCAGAAAGTGAAGAAGAGCTTGAACTTATGGGTGACGGCTCACCGAAAGAGGCAGGTGGCTCTTCACTGGTCTTTACGCACTACTGTTTTTGTCCAAACATTGAACAAACGTGGTCGATTTGACTGATTAAATATGCGGCTGTGCACCGAAAGTCTGAGACGACTCGAGACTGAATTTTCTTGAGGCTCATAATCTCTCCAACTCGATTCAGACCCAGCGAATATGAGACCATAAATGGATATTCTTTGGCTGCAGGCTGCATCGTATATCATTATGGAAAATAGCAGGCATGTTCTGCTAATTCCACCCCAGGCCCACCATGAGAGCGTGTGCAGAGCGTTTCATGGGTAATTGATGGACCTGGTCTTATTTTAGGGAGCTGAAGTAAATGACAGAGCTCTTATGCATCACCTGGCACGAAAAAGGAAACGCAGCACACGCACGGTAACGCGCTGAGCCGCGCATTCCGACGTATGGCTCCGACGGCGCCGCTCCGTTTGGTGTCACAAACGTGAATGGACGCGAGTACTGTAATCAAACGGAGCGGGAAGCGGTACACGTGAAGTTGCGCGCGCACAGAGAAGCAGTCACATATACATGAATATTTCACCGGCTTCGAAACGTGCAAAACCAGCAATCGCCCACCCCCCCAGCTACGACCATCCAACCATTCTCTGAAGCTCGAGCAGCAACTAGGGAGCAGGCCGTGGATGATGGAGGGAGAGAGAGGCGGCTTTTGTAGATTGGCAACACGTATGGCAGAATGAGGAGAGAAGGCGGAAGAGGACACTAAGGAAAATGTAGAGATCTGAAGGACTGACACCGCTAGTTATTTCCTAGGAGCTTCGGGGAAACTAACACATCCTGATTTCTATTGCTGCCTCGGTTGTTGCAAAAATACAACCAACCAGTTGTAGAATTTTTGCTTCTTCTTGACCATGCTAGCATTATTTTCTTGCCAATCAAATTGTTCCTTTTTCTTCCCATTCTGTTGCGATAGCCGCTAAGGTGAGTCCCTGTTTGGGACATAAGTCACATGTGAAGTCGACGATGTCATGGGGGGGTTCACAAATGAGGTGAGTTTTGGAGAACAACAGGAGCTGTGGAACTCAACTGGGTCAATATGAAAGATATTTGTGTCAGACATCTCGCATGACAAAAGGGTTAAACATTTTAGAAGTGTGTGACGCTCATCAAAAATGATGCAAAAGCTCAGCCATGTGTACCGTGATCAAGTTTTATCAAGTGCGGTACTGAAACCTTGCAGAACATAAACAGTCACAAGTCTGCGTGAGAGTTTCATAAGCAACTTTCACAAGAGCGTGTTCTTTTCTGTGCTCCGAACCCTACATGAAACGGCACACGTTCATTTGGTGTTTTTGCTCGCTCAATTGATTAGTAATTATTCGGTAACGCTTCATTTGAACGGGTGTGCATAGGACTGACATGACAGTGCCATAAACATGACATAACCCCTGTCATGAACACGAATGTCAATGACTGTTGTCATGACGTGTCATTCGGTAAATAATGACACTTTTAATGCAAAGTTGTACTAAACGTTGCACTAGACGTCCCTTAAAATGGCCAACTTTTCATTTTTTGATAAACAATACTTGCAATGTAAAGTTGTACTAACAGGTGCATTAAAAGTTTATTAAAAGTGTCAAATTTTTTGTTATTTTCTGACACTTCATGACACCAGTCGTAGACATTCACAAAGACTCCTTAATGTCCATAACAGTGCATGTCAGCCTCATGCACACTCCTTCAAATAAAGTGTTCCCAATTATTCTTTGGAGATTAGATAAGCCACGGACAGATTAGATGTAGGTATATAATTTGATAAAATGATGAATCAAGAGGGTTTATCTAAGGTTACTTCAGAAACCTCTTGATTTTAAATTTGGTTAGGGGAGATGGAAACACATTTGCCGAACAAGTTCCAACGTGCCGAACGTTTTCCTCACATAACCGATCAGCTGTATCTGTCGACGTGCATTCGAATTGCATCTCTTTCTCCAATTCTCGTTGGCATTAAGGAACAATCACAACTTGTCCAGTAGCAACACATTCCTGAAAACCTCTCCATTTTTTCTGAAATGTGTGATCTACGCTTGCAGCCTCTACTTCCTGTTTATCTCGGCCATGCGTAACGTCAACCTCTGACAAAATGACACTTTGCATAACCTGCTTGATTCACTCCAAACCAGCAGATGGAAACACTTCTAATTTGCATTTTATTTACTTTCTTTTTATTCCCTTGTGACGTTTTAAAGAGTTGCTCATAATTTGCATGACAATTGGATGGAAACATAGGTACTTTTCAGTCTTCTCATAACTTGCATTGGCACCTACCGTAGTCGCCTTGGTTACGTCAACTCCTTCTGCCAACCTCCACAAAATTGGATGAGGGTAAAATTCAAATATTTGCCATTCGTCAAGCTGAGATCTGAACGCACGACACTTGTGTGCCTAATAGAAACCCAGCACTGCAAAGCACACCACTCAAACACTCATTATTCTTGCCACTCTTGTAATTAAATCTTTCCAGCAAACTATATATCCTAAAAACCTGCCACTTAATGTCACAACGGCATTGACATTGCTATATATTTCTGGCACTGCGACAGGCTAAAGGGGCCTGGAGAGAAAGTGAACTTCTGGAAGAATTTGGGTGCTTGATTACAGACGCAATATTAGGACACATTAGTGAGAAGCACCTAATTTAATTGACCAAAATCCTGGTGGTGTCACGTCGGGAGACGAGCGTCTTCGCTTTTCCTTCCCCGTTCCCAGCGAATTTGGACGTGTTTCTTTGAGACACAGCTCTGGCATGTGAGATGCCGCTGCGTCTGAAGAGGAGTGAGTGTGTAGGCCCACAGTGTGTGGGCGTTCATGATGCAAGCCTGTGAAAGAAATGTGGCTCCACGGGCTAAACGTTCAAACCGAGGAGGCTCTTCGACCGAAAAAAAGCTGCTGTAGTGGCGATTAAATGGCACAGCTTCAAGTGAAGCCGACCTAAGCGAGTCGGAGGCATGAATGGCGTGAGCTCTGGTCAGATCGCAACTGAGATTCAGAGAGAGCAAAAAGCAAGCGGCGTGCAGAGCTGAGAAAGCAGTGCGAGCAAACACGCGCACTCATCCGCTCTCCAAGGGGGTCAGCGTGTCTTCCTGTGGGACGCTCAGCAGGTGGGAGGAGGTCAAAGGTCAAGGGGAAGTCGAGTTGCACACACAAACTAAGTCCTCCGTCTTTTCCTTACAGTACGGCTGGCAGACACGAACACTCAACTCGCTCAAGCACATGTGCCGGCGAGCCCACAACACCTCATTCCCTGTCGCACCGTTGTTAATCTCTCGCTCCATTTGCACTCGTCAGGAGATAACAGCATCATTAGCACACATTAACATGTCTCTATTATCGTTCCCGGTGTCCCACGGCCCCCGTACTCGTGCGTACGGGTGTGGTGTGTGTGTGTGTGTGTGTGTGTGTGTGTGTATATCTATCTGTGTGTGGGCGTGTGCGTGCGTGTGGGAAAAAGAAAAGGAGGAGCTGTGAATGCGGACGGGGTGTGATTTCTGGGTTTTCCGACAACTCCAGTCTGTCACAGTCTGTGACAGAAAAGCGCAAGTGTAAGCCAACACATCCATTTACACATCAGCCAAGATATTCCACTGTAACAACTGCTGGCTCATTATTTGAATTAAGTTTGACAAGCTCTTTGTTCCTATTTTACAATGTTGTTGTTGAGGCACATATAGTTTTATATATATATCTAATGTGTTAAACAGTGACGTACTAAAGAACTTGCCCTACTGAGTTCTCCATGATTCTGCCTTTTTGTCACTCTTAATTGAATCAGGTCAGCAAATGCGTAACCTGTAAAAAGTTGCACAGTTGGTAGCGCTGTTGTCTTGCATGAAGGTCCTGGGTTCCCTTGGGTCTTTGTGCATGGAGTTGCACATGTTCTCCCTGTACATGTGCGGGTTCTCTTCAGGTACTCTGTCCAAAAACATGACTGTTCGATAATTTGGTCTCTCCGCGTCACCCTTAGGTGTGAGTGCGTACATGGTTGTTTGTCCTGTGTCTCTCTTTTTTGCCATGCAATGGACTAGTGATCTGTCCAGAACATACACCCAATGACCAATGAAGCCCCCTAAGAACCATGCAAGAGTTTAGTCGATGGATGGATGGATGGATAACATGAGTAAATACAAGATGCAGGTTTCAAGTGAAATCCAAACCAACTTAGATCTACATATAAAACTTGGTCACACAGCAGGTCTTGTTTGTCATTTTCAATTTTTTGCTAAAATTTATTTTTTTTTATTTTTTTCCCCCATGGTCATTTATGCTACTAATTAAACTTGAGTGCAATGAGACTTTGGGGACACAAACCCTTCAGACAAAGTGACCCACATGCACAGGGGAAGAATATGGATGTTTCACGTGAACACACTGTTTACAGAAGTAATAATTTATGTTTTCTGGATGTAAAGATTGAAGCTTGACGGTTGAGACTGTGGCGACAGTCGGATATGGGTAAGAAAAAAACTAATTTCACACAGCATTTGCCTGCTGTGTGAACATGGATGATAACAAGCATGGAGTCAGTGTGGATGATTTTTTTTTGACTCATTTGGTCATTTTATGTGTTTTGTTGCTGTCTGTAATTGGTGAATTCAAAAGAATCACAATTTGTCAGGGATATGACAAATTTTATGGCTATTTTTTTCTCATGCAATAGTTCTGGCATTGTGGTCTAACATGTGTAGCAAAACGCAGTCTGCCTGGTTTTGCTCTGAGGCATGCATCATTGTCACATCATAAAAGAAAGAAAATAAAAAAATAAAAAATCTCAATTGGAATGTCAAAAGCATTAAGATGATAATCCCACCAGAAAGCAAAGACCTGAGGCCAGAATCTCTCAACTGAACCAAATGGATCTTTACTTCTCTACTTCCTGTCTCATGAGATCTTAAGCTTTTCAGGAAGCATCTGGGGGGCTAAGTCCACTCACAGGGAAACAAATAGATAAAAACACGCACATCCGGACATCCAGCCGGATTACGTGCCGAGTCCAAAAGTAGAAGTAGTGTGTGGAGAAAAAAAAAAAAGAGAGAGAGCAGAGAATAACCACATGCCAGACAAAAGCTCAAACTAATTATTGTAGGCGATGACTTTTAAAGTCCAGGACAGTCAGAGTCCCAAAAAGTGAAAAAGCTTTAATTGTGCATTTCTCTTCTTTGCTTTCTTTACGTTTTAAAGAGAGGTAGTTAGCTAAAACTGAAACTGTGGGAACATTTTTTGATCGACTGAAATTAATCAAAATGGTCATAAATGAGGAAAAGCTGTAAGTAACTGGAGCTACATTGTGCGTTTATAAAACTAAAACATTCACACCTTCTATACTAAAGCTTTATTTGAAAGGGTGCGAGTAAGACTGACATAAACATGACATAGCAGCTGCCATGAACATGAAGAAGTCTTTGTGTACATCTACGATCTGTCAGTAAATAATGACACTTTAAATCCAAAGTTGTACTAAAAACTACCTTAAACGTCCATCAAAAGTGTTCACTTTGCACTAAAAGTGTCATTATTTGCTGACAACAGTCAGACATTCACAAAGACTCCTTCATGTTCATGGCAGGTGTTACGACATGTTTATGACTGCATTGTCAGTCTTATGCACCCCTTCAAATAAAGTGTTACCAATAATATAATATTCAACCAAAATTTACCTGATTCAAGTTATAAGCCACAACTATTAGTGAGTGTGCACACGACTCTATCAAAACGATCAAATTATCATGTAGTTTGATAGATTTTCAAAGTGCTGGAATGTTATGTATAAAACAATGGGAGCTTTTTTTTTTTCCTCTCTTTCTTTTTTTTTTTTTTGCCAGCTTTTGTCTGGAGTGGATTCATTGTAAACCCCAAACCTACGACGGGTTTTGTTCTCCCAGTCTGTCAGTCATTTTGATACATTTCTCACTTTCAACACCCACACGTATCTGGCTACAGTGATATTCATGGGAAGTCCATGTCGCAACAATAAAATACAGAAAACGTCATGGGGGGGGGGAAATGTGTTCTTATACTATATGGGTAATTTATCTAAAAACGAAAAGTGAAAAACAAGTTGAAAAATTGCAATTCTGTTCCATAAAACACTCAAAAAGTGATTTACTGTCACATCGTAAATGTATTTGGTTTTCTTGTGGGTTTTTTAAAATTTTTTTATGGTATTTCAGCGTTTGTGACAACGTTAAGAATGCATGTGAAACATCAGGCATTCCTTTAGGTAAACAGTGGCAGCTTACTCTGTAACTACTGTGGCTCTCAAATCCCACTCAAAGGCAGCAATGTCAACATGTCAGCGTTTTTTTTTTTTTTTTAAGGCGCCTCAGAGGAAACAATGTCCATCCAGAACAGAGGCAGCAAACACAAGGTGATGTGGGTTTGCATTCCGAGTAATCCTTTTTTCTTTTTTTTCCTGCTAAATGCTGTTTTCTCGGTCCGTCCGCATATTTTCGCCGCGGCCCGGACGTTCCCACAGTCGGGATCACATTGCCCCGACTTGGATGTTTGGTGAACCGCCGTGAAAAAAATCCATCTGGAGGCTCCGGGCGTGCGATGCGCGTTGTCGGTCTCTGCGCCGGGACTCCAAATGAAAGCAGAGCCACCTACAACAACACCTGTGATCCTGGGCGACAAACGCGCTCGCAGGGAAAGGGTCAATAAACAGAGAAGCGGAGGGGTTGAGATGTCAAAGGGCTCTCTTGAAATGAAAAGCAGATGGCTGGCTTTCGTCACGATTTAAAATGTAAACTGTATTGCTCAGAGAAAACGCAATATGTTTTTGTTGTTTTTTCTCAACAAACTTTTTCAGACGTCTTATGCCTCAAAAGAAGATGTTTGTTACTGATGAAACCAATAAAGAAACTTTACATTTTGTCAAGCGCCATCATCAAAAATCAACACATGACATTTTCTTCTCTTTTTGTTTCTTTTCTAATTTAGTCAGTCATTTTTCTCCCTTGTGTTTCAGTAGTTTCGTCTTGTCTCATTTCTGCCTCTGTAATAGAAGCTTCTTGCTTTGTCTGTGGAAGCGCTTGGAATCGTCTTATACACGAAATGCGCCATACAAATACAATTCCCTCGCCTTGTTGCGTTGTTTCACAAGTCTGGCGACTTACATTTAAACAAATTACCACTCCGACGTGCGAGAACGAGCTCCAAATTGGTTTAAAAACCGCTCACACGAGGGATGTGGGATTATTTTGTGATGGCTACATTTGTTAATATCCCCTCTACATCCTCTGTGTTTTGCATCTCATTCCTCAAACACCTCCGCCCTTGCTTCCTGGTGACCTTCCCAAGCCCACGGCGGTGTAAATGTCCGAGCTAAAGCTCCCTCTCCTTGTCTGACCTCGCTCTCCCTGCCTGGCCAGGCCGTAATCCTGATCAAGCATGTCTAGACCTCTCATTACCAGCATGTAATCAAAAAGTTGGGCATGGGGAAATGGGCCAGGGTGGAGGCGGGGGGGTGACAGAGCTGCAGGACCGGAGGAAAGTGGACCTTAGGAGGAGCGAGGATGCAGAGAAAGTGACCCTGACAGTGACCCGCACATTCATTTTCACTGTTTACCCTCTCGGTAAACAAGACGGGCTCCACAACGAGTCAATACGCAGAACGGGACAAGGACGGGGAGGAAGATATGAGGCAGAGGGGAAGAGAGTTGAAACCAGAGGGGCGAGGAAAAGGGTGAGAGGTTCGAGAAAGATTTGGAATCTTAAAGATATTCTGTCAAAGGCCAATCAACAACTTCTTCTCAGAAGTAATGTGTACAATGACACAACGTAATTTTTTTTTTTTTTTTTTTTACATCCATTAATAAAAAAATGTGCATCCACACGACTGGAAAGCACTGCCATAGGTCCGCCAGGCCAATCGGTGGCGCTGTAACACCGCCAGGGAACCACGCAAAAAACACACAGAATGCCGTCCATGTTTATTTGTAAAAGTGAGAAGGAGAGAGACGGAGCCACGATGTCATCATTTTAAAAAAGAGGCGCAGCTAATTCACGTAGGATGGAGCAATTAGGGTCATACTTACAAAAATAAAAGAATAAAATTATGAGAACAAACTCATAAAACTGCCCGAATAAAGTCCCATTATGAAAATAAAGTTGTATGACAAAACCTAACAGATGGCGTAGTTTCAAAGTATGTTGAAGACAAAAAAAGTAACTTTCTTCTTCCTCCTCTTCATTGAGACTAACAGTTGTGGAGTCAACAGATTCCCCCAACTTAGTTGTCAGAGCCACTAGTTGCTTCTCTGAGCTTTGCCCAGCTTCATTTCAATTTTGCGACATGGCCACGTCTTCGTTTGCTTAATTTCTGCCATCCCGCTTTTCTATATTGGTTGCTAGGTTGAGCAGTGGTTTGTTGAGGTGTATCTTGGGGTATTGTTTATTATTGTGCTTTGAACATGTCTGCAGTTTTATCCCCAACCTAACTGGAGGTTTCCTTGGAGTTCTTTACCCAGCATTATGTAACGAGGTCGAATTGTGTACAAGTAAACCCTACTGGTAGATTTGACTGCACTTGATTTTATTTAAGGACGTCAGAATACAGGTGGCTGAACACAAATAGATTTAAATTTAGAAACTTTGCCAAAAACAAAAGTGTGTTTTTCAACCTTCTTCTCGGTTCTGTGTCGGTCTGCCACATAAACTGCTTGTAAAATCAATTAAAGTTTGATTGTGGAAGGAGTCCGAAAGATTCTCAGATATTGGTGTCGGACGAGGTCAAACGTTTAAATTCTGGCTTTTATTCGTGAGTTTCTGCCCTCGCTCTGATTTTTCACACATTTGAGCCTTTTAATCTCCCAGGCAGATTGATTTGACCGAGAGACAGATGCCGATATACAACTCCATGCTCAGATTCTGTGAATTTCGACAGGCTGAAAACCTCACTGGCTCCAATTAGCCCCCGATCCCTCGTCCACTTGATTGTGTGGTTCTCGGGATTTCGTCTCGCTCTTCTCCGAAAGGCGAAGGAGCAATAGAATCCCCGACTATCAGAAAAATATGATAAGGTCCTAATAAAAACCACAAGAATGTTGTTCTGGCCTGAATACAGCTGAGCTGGCAGCAGTAAAGCCCTCTCTGCAGGGTGCAAAGAGAGACACTTGAATCCACTCGTAGCCTCTTGTGCATGGATCATGTGTTTGTGGAAATGGTCATATGCTCACAAACACCCCGAACCTCACGCTTGAAGGGAGCCTACGGTAATGAGGCTGACATTTCACAACGCATTGCACAGCAAATGGTGCTCAGGCTAGCATTCATCATTCAGTTATAAAAAGATTTATAAATAAATATATAAGGGCACCTACCTACGACAGAGTACAAGGGTAGACAAAGAGTAGAAACCTCACATTTTTAGATTAATTTCACAGCTACACAAAAAAAACAGGGGTTCTCTCTGGTTCCTGAAATTTCTAGAAAACAAAATTACAAATTTTCCAGAATTAAATGCATAAATTTGCTATGTTAGAACTGAGATATCCTCTGAAATTGTAAAGTCAGAAATTAGCGGACCCACCCCCCCAAAAAAAAGAAAAACTAAGAAGGTTCCTGTGGTTATATAGCCAGACAAAAATGACAGGAATCATCTAAGATTGAAGTGGTAAATTGGATATCTGGATTTTTCATCCACAAAAACATCAGTACTTTTCGGTTTCTGGACTTCTTGTGCAGTCAGCAAGTCACACTACTCCCACAGTGCTCGCAAATCTCCTACACCTTGTCCGTCACTCTGCCACCTCCTCCTTTTTGCATTGTACACATTACCATAAAAAAGAGCCATGACAGTCACTTGTTTCGTTGGCCGACCCAACAAGACACGTTCCTTAGGAGGAACGCACAGCGACAGAGACCCAAGCAAGCTACAAAACGCCAATTTTGACCAATTCGGCTGATGGAAAATAAAAAGTGGGGAAATATCATCAATGTGACTGGATTTACCACCGTGAACTCAATCCCATTACCACATGTTCTCAGTTTTATTGCAAGCCAAAGCTCCAGGCAAGTGTGACATGTCGAGATTACTGAACATGAGTAGATGTGATGAAGGGATAAACTCGTCAACTAATGCCATGATGCATGGACCGCACTGGACGTTACTTAGGACACTGAGCAAATGTGTCTGGGTATGGAAGTGTCCAAACAGACGGAGAATCTTGCTGCAGGTGCTGAGGCATTCCATGGTGCAGTCCATGAGTCTCTGATGGATGAAAGTCTCAGAATCAGGGTCGGATGTACCAGGATGTGAGTTTGGTGTCCCATCCATTGAAGAAAAAATATTTTGCTATTGTGAGCTACATTTTAGTCGTAGTGGTTTACATTAGTATGTATCTGTAGGCTTGGTGCGTCGTCTCGCCACGTTGCAACTCCATGTTGTTCCCCAAAAAATCCACTGTAACTTTGTGATTTTTGAAATACGTGAATATTGTTTATGTTAACAAAAATCCTAAAACAGTACAACTCATTATTTGGTCCGATGAGTTTTATACAAAGTACATTGTTTGCAAAACATGCATTCATTAAAAAAAAATAAAAAGAAAGAAAAATATTTGCCCCCGTCCCCAAAGCATTGGAGCCCTGGGCTAGTGCCCTCATAAGCCCTTTCTAAAGTCTGGCCCAGGGTGTAGTACACCTCATCTTGTCCTTCTGTCTCCGCTTTCCCAGCATTAGGAGTCTATTTTGTTTTTCTTTATTTGCCATCTCTAACAGTCCTTGAGTGTTTTTTTGTTGTTTTTTTTTTTTTAATTCCTACTCTCATTTTTATACATGGGCTTAACAATGTGGCCCTAATTGGCTGTCTAGTCTGTATTCAGAGTGCTAATAGCTTGTCTGTGAAAGTGTCCATGCATGGGACGTCATCGTGGAACTCGTTGTCGATCATTGCCGTAGTCAGAAACAGCAATATCTTGTTAGAATAGAGCAGAAAATGGAACTTTGATTAGCTGCACGATGAGGCAGCTGCGAGAGCTGTTGCCTCACATCCAAAAGGTTGCTGGTTCAAATCCCAGCCTGGGGTCTTTCATCATAGTTTGCTTCTCTCTAGGTGCTCTGGCTTCAGCCCACAGTCTAAAAACACGATTGCTAGGTTTAGCTGGTTTCTCTGAATTGCCCTTTGTGTGTGTGTGTGTGTGTGTGTGTGTGTCTCTGTGTCGCCCAGAGACGCACGTACCCCGCCTCTCACCCAATGACCACCGAAGACGGGCCAGGAGAAGAGGGTAAAGACAATGGATGGATGATCTCTGATGATCTCTCAACAGTTAGTGCGATATCACGGATGCAGTTCATAAACTGGTTATAAGATCAATAGCAATATTTGTATTTATTTAATTAAATAGCCAAATTTATTTTATTAAATTTGGTTCCTCCAGACCAAGCAACCATGCTTTTTCTAATAAGTAGAACCACATTTATTCAAAGACCAAATCAGCTTCTATATCAAATTTGTCTACATAAATTTGTGTGCTTTGAAAGAAAATGACCCAAATCCAAACGTTTATTTTTATAGAGTAAACGTGCAACATCCTACTGAACGATTTTTGCCCCACGTGACAAAGAGTTTGGACGCCCCTGGATTCATCGTATTTCGTGGGGGGAATCATGCGCATCCGTTGCTTGGGTTCATTTCTTTCGTCCTCTCGCCTCGCAGCCGTTCTCGTCTTTTTCCGTCAAACCCGGGCCGCGATTCCAGGAATGTTGTTTCACAGCAGCCGCTCCGTGTGCGCGCGCTGCCATAATGGGGCTGAATCTATGCTGGGAGGCAAATCGTCCTGGTGAGCTGTTTACCTTGCAGTCCCCGACGCGAGGAACAAAAAACAAAAAGAGAAAGAGAGAGAGAGAGAGAAGCAAACCATTAAAATTCTCCTCATTGTTGATGAGAGCCGCTTCTCAGACGCGGTGCTGCATCTCAATTGGCTTTTCATTTAGACAGTCAGGGAGGCAATTAGCTTATCTAGCTGTTGGCAATATCTGCTGCTGTCTCCCCCTCAGCCCCGCACTAGGCGAGGAAAAGGCATTTTGTTCGCATGAATTCAGACCGGTCGGTTCATGTAAAGCCATGTAGCGGCATGTCAAGAGCTGATATCCTTCACGTCTGGAATGAAACTGCACGTGGTAGTCCTCCCCCCCGTCCCGAACCTCTCCCTCCACTTCCCGACACAAATTCCCCTGGACGGTCACAGAGGTCAGGGAAGCACCCAGCTACTAAACAAGGCGTATTGATTCGGTGACATTTGACGCCGCTACAGCTGTAAAGTGTTTGTGTGTAAGCAAGGCAAGTTTCTCCGCTTCGTACAGTGAATGACGACACATTCACTACTTACTCAGCTGCGCCAGGGGACTTTTAGCTGACTGGAAAGCAACACAATTCCGGGAGAGTCGAATGATATCATAAAGAAACGGAAAGCGAAAGAGCGGGCCCCTAAAGTGCCGTGGTGAGTGAGAAGGGGGGAATCCGTTCGCACTGGTTACTGCGAAAGGAGAAGTGAAAACCGAGTAGCTCTTGTGTGTGTTTCTCCCGTAAATCCCGGCTCTTTGCGTAAAACTCCCAGGCGGTCAATGAGCCGTAGACGAACGGCGCTTTACGATGGCTGGTCAAAAGCGGGAAAAGTCGGTGACGTCTGGAGACGGATCCCGCTCATTCCAGAGTTTGACTGCAGATTTGAAAACTCTTAATCAAAGAATCAGCCGCCTGTTGATCGCAGACAGCAGATCAGATTCTGACGTTTGATTCTGACCTGGAGGCTTTGAGGTTTTCAAAACCAGTTGATGTGTTTGATGAACTTGACCGATGAGGAGCAGCTGTTGTGCACTGATATTTTTGCATAACTTAACATAACATCTGCAAATCTGACTCAGATAGTTTTCAAATCAAGACTTCAATTGATTATTGAAATAATCATCAACTGGTTTAGTAACCGATTAATCATTAACTGGACTGTACAGACTCAAAGAATGACGTGTTACTGCATTTTGGGCAATAATTTTTTTTTTTTTTTTGCGTCTTTTGGTGAATTTCTACTCCTGCATAAAATAGACTTAAATGAAAACTCTGAAAAAATAGGCAGAAGGTGCCTATTTTTTATTGGGCTAATTGTCAAAATGACAGATTAATTGATAACTAAAATAATCGAGGCAGAGAGGCCCACATAAAGATACTGGCACCTTTACCTTCTGCCTTTTATTGGTAATAAAACACATTTATTGTCGCTTTCATGGAATCTAGGTTCAACATTGACCGATGCCGAAATCACCCAACAACTTTTTATTAGCAACACTTTCTGAAGTACAGCACTTTGAATGTTTTTTAGCATTTCGTCACATTACAGCGATAAATGCCAATATATTTGATCCGATTTTTAGTGCATTTGTATTCAACCCCGGTTTAGTTTTTAACAAGTCGAGTCGTTCAGAGCAACAGGTTTCCATCAGAAACATTGTAACTGTTAAACATGACATACGCACTTCATGGCAACTGCAGAAATCATTAGTACATCGGTGGCAGTAGCAGATGAATCATGCTGTGGGAATTGTGCAGGGGCTCATCTTCTAAGAATGGTTCACATAAAACCATCAAAGTCTAGGTCTAAATCCAACTGAGAATCCGTAGGGGGGGAAAAAATCCTTAAAAATTCCTATTGGTGAATATTCTCACTTTACTCTGACTGATTAAAGATGTTTTCCAAAGTGGAACAGAGACACAAGACGGAGTTTGAGTCTCACCTCATTCTAGAGGTTACTTCAGGTCAAGTTGGTGTTTAGTTTTCACGATGCTTTGCCGACCGTCAGTCGAGTCAACAGGTAGGAAGGTTGTCCTTCCTCATTAAGAGGCTTGCCATGTTAACTCTGAAACAAAACAAAACCTGTGCAATGTCTGATTTTAACTTGAAAGTTTACAAAATTTTACCAGCAGGTCCACCAGGTTTAAGATCATGTTATACTTTTTTTTAAATTATTATTATTATTAGCTGTTGTTCACTCACAATTATTATATTTATAGACCGGAAACAACCTTTGGTAACAGGGGGCATTATAAATGACACTGAAAAGTCACTATCAAAGTCTGTAGGTGGGTAGTAGTAGTTACATTTACTAATATTTTTAAGAAGTAGAGCTAACCTTACTTGGGTAAAACTTTTGGATATTCTACTCACTGTGAGTAACTTTACAGATGAAGAAAGAACTATATCTTAAAAAAAAAAGGGAAAATGCACACCTACAGTTGAAGTCAAAGTGAGACCTCTTGTTTGAACAAAAGCTTTGTTCTGTTATTTTCTGTACCAGCTGGTCCTGATGTGACATTTGGCATTAGAAGCACTTCATTCGGTGTTACCATTATTGTATGTGCTTTACCTACTGCAAGTATTAATTACATAGGTTTTTGAGATGTATTTATTTATTGAGTTTTAAGTGAATGTGTGAGAAAAGTGGGGATCCTTTTCCAACACTCTCCAATACGTCCATAAAATCTAAAATTCTTTCCCCCAAAAGCCCAAAATGTCGAGATGTTTTGTCCTCGACAGACTGTCTGAGCCATTTAAAATAAAATAAAATGAAAAGTACACGTCAGGAATGTCCAAAAACAGAAAAAGAGACAGGCTCTGAGGTCGGAGACCCGTGTTCCAGTCAAAGCCAGAGGCTCTGACCCCCGCAGCGGAGCTTAAAGAGCTCCTCTCCTGTCGTTTGACTTGCTCTGGCTTCGCTCTGCTCAACCTGGCAGGGTGAGACCATGGTAATTGGTGCCACGTAGGATTCTGTCAACTATGACAGCAAGTAGCAGGAGACAGAGGGAGACGAAGAGACGTGCAGACAGATGTATAGCAAAGTTCCCCTTTGTGCAAGTGCCACTCTGGTTGACCAAAACTACCAGGATAACCACTGAACTTGACTCAACATTTTCGTTGACTGAAATAAATAAAAACGGTAATGAATGGGGAAAAGCTACAACCAACTGGAACTATATTGTGCATTTATAAAGCTAACAAACATATTGAAATTATAGTATATCCTTTGTTTTCATGTTCAAACTGATGTGACCTTGATTTTTTAAATTTTTTTCTCACATAAGCAGTTTACGTCATCTATCAGCAAATTACCTCTCTTCGTAATCCATAAGTGGCATTTACACTGGTCCGCAAAATGGCGTCGCCAGACTCAGTTGTTGTTCAATAATAATTTCATACATTTTTGGAAAATTGTATCTTCTGCTGCGTATTCATTACGCGTATTCACAACGCAATACTTTGACATTTTTTTAATTCTGCACCTAAAAATCAAAAGTGTGAAAAAACCAAAACTACGACTACAACTGAAACCAGAACCAGAGAAAATTGCACCAATAATAACCAGTGAGAACTAGCAAACGCACTCTAAAAATCAACTAAAGCTAACATGTCACAACGAAACCACACCAAACTGTAATGACGTCTTTGTGAAAGGAAAAAAAAACAAAAACGGATCTCCACGGTAACGTAAACTTTTTTTTCGTCTATATTAAAAATGTCCCATTAGTGTCCATTTTCTGCTTGGTACTAATGTGTTTTCCAGCATCTAGAGGGCTTTTTTTTTACTGCTTCCTTTAATGTATGGCTTTCCTCCCATGAATCCAGTTTTCTTTTTTTTTTTTTTTTTTTCCCTTTATTCCACGGTGCAGGACTGCCTCTCCTCCCCCATCAAGCAGAGCCACGCATGTTAAACAGCACGAGTTAAAAAGAAAACATATATAGATCCTGAAAAGTATATTATATTTGTACACCTGGGCAAATTGCACACTGGATTGTGTTTACTCTCCGAGCCCGTTTCAACCCGAGTCTCAGGCATCACAGTTTATGGCACCAACAATTGGACGCGGGCAGCCATTTGAGCAGAATTAGGTCAACACTTCTCCACACAACACCCCTCCTTCTCATGCTCTGTGTCTTTTCCTGATTATTAACGCATTTCTTCTTGAACCGTGTTGTCGGCTCCGTGTGCTGTATCATTTAGAGCGGGGTCAAAGTGCAACGCCGCATAACGTAACGCTTACTGGAGAGTTTCAAACAGAATTTCAGTAATAATAGTAATCACCACCGAGAGCTTTTCCAGTGAATTCCCCTACTGTAATTCATCTTTTGCTTTATTTTTTTTGTAATGGAGTTTTCATAAAATGAAAACTGAAACTCCATGATTTATGACAAAAGCGTTCCTTGTAAGGTAGTGATTGCAACGGGAACGCGGCAGGCAGGCAGGCAGCAGAGTTGTGCAGCCATCTTGCCATCCTTTGATCGCTCTGTGTTTTCAGTCTCATCCTTGGGCACGCTGCCTTCCCTCCCCCCACTGCTCCATGTGCCAGCCTGGAGGCTGTGCTGGGAGCGCAAAGCCTGGACGTGTGCGTGCGCATGTGTGTGTGTGTGTGTGTCTGTGCGCGCTGATGCCAAAAGCTTCCCGTCTACTGTAGCTCTTTGGGCTTTGGTGCATTATGTCAGAGCCGCTGACCTTTTCCTGTATTTGCCGACCCTTTAATGTTTTGAACTTACCGTTAACAGTTCTGTAAGAATGACTGATGAGACAACGCGACACTTGATATTGGTTCCACGAGACTGAGACGAACGAGATTTTAGCCATATTCCGGGGAAAATGAGGAATCTAATTTTTTTTGCTTTCATAAATAAAGGTTTCCCAAATTAGAAACTGTCTTTTTAAAAGATCAAGCAACAGCTTTGACCTGCTTGTCTGATTCAAAAGTGTAATAGATTGAACATTGATCAACATATATGATGTGTATTGTTAGTAAACTAAATGATTGAAAAAAAATTTTTGTTAGTTTTCACAAACTAAATAAAAGCCGTTTTAACTCTAACATTTTTTTTTTTTTTTTTTACATGCAACGGTATGTAACATTTTTTCCATTAAAGGTTTTACATACATTGGTTCTGGTCGGAACCTTCACATTTGTGTGTTTCTGGTACACCAGTAAATGTGACGCACAACAGCAATGGACGACAAAGTCGTTTTTCTTGGCCCGTTGGTGATTACTTTTTTCGTTTACAAGACAACCTGATGGTACGCTGGAATAGACCGTTGTTGTGTGCTAGTTGTGCTAAAAGTAGCTAGCCTGTTACCAAAGTTATAGCCTAAGGTAGCATCTCAGTGCTAATCATGTAGCAGCACCTCAGTGTCTACAGTCCATGAATGGTCAGAGGTTCCTAAAACAGTTGAAAGCTGAATAGGCATAATGGGTCGTTGAATAACCTAAATAACAAATTAACAGCCATAAATATCTTTGTTGTTGAGCTCATGTGTCTATTTATTCAACACTTTAGCAGCAGAAAGGGTTTCTGATTTGAAAATGTTGCACTCTGGGAAACGGGCCAAGTGTGAACTGATCCTCTTCTTTTCATATACACCAAATGCAATGATGAAATGTTGCCTCTAACAACCATAAATATACAAAGACCCTCCATTGACAGAGTGCCCAACACGCTGCCTGGCCTATTTTTCGCGGGGGAGGCATCCCACTGGGGTCTCTACTGGCCCAGTGTTAAGCCACTTGGAGTCAGTCGTCTTCTTCAGAATGACCCGTCACCAACTCTCAGACGGGTTACACACATTTGCGCTCTGTCAGCGTCGCTTGGCTTCTTCACACTGCAACACACGGACGACTGCTTTGAAAGACGGTGAATGATGTCAAAGTGTTTTGAACTTTTTAAGACTAACAAAACCGATTCTGTGTCTAAACCAGCCAGAAGCCAAAATGAATCGGTACAAAAAAAAAAAAAACCCTATTTGAGTTTTAGTAGCCTGTTTGGGTTGTTGGGGCAAAAGTAAGTTATTTATCAAGAGCACATTCAGCCAACTTGGTGCTTCATTCTTTAGACGAAATGTGATTTGTATCTAACTGGAGGTATTGTCGTGGGAGGAGGATCATAGCAACGATGCCACTGGTGACAACAATACGACATTATTGGACATCTTGGGAAGGATCCATTATTGGCTCAGCTAAATCTCATGTTAAAGCTGTAGTATGTAACTTGTTTATGTCTAGACAGGATAATATAAGGAAGAAAATCTGTGAAAAAAACTGATTTCTTCTGCCTTCTCCCAGTGCTAACTGCAGAAATGCACCACTCAATCAGAAACAACCAATCAGAGCCAGGAGGAGGGTCTTAGTGCTGTCAATCACTCTCATGGTGACACCCTCCCACTTGCTCTTTTCTAAGCTACAGCAAGTTCACTATAACATAGCCTCCCACCAATGCTAATGCTGGCTAGCATAGCCACCACAAACGGTTTGCCTGTAACAGTAAGTCGTTTTTCCACCATTAGCACACTGAGCAGCGAACACGAGGTGTGATTGACAGCCCTAAGACCCTCCTCCTGGCTCTGATTGGTAGTTTTTGACCGGGAGCAGAAGCATTTTTGCAGATAGCAGGGGTGGCACTGGAAGGAGGTGGAGGAGCTGGATTTTTTATCTTTCTCATACTGGTTTGGTGACGGCTTTAATAAATATAAAAAAAAAAAAAAAATCTTTTTGAAAAAGTTACAAACTGCATCTTTAACGCTGCAGACTTTGTGTTTCCCTCTCCCTTGCGATACTGTTTTTCTATATTCTTTAATATTCTCTATATTTATCTGTTTATTTTCTAACCATCCATCCATGTAAAGCAGAAAAACTTTTACAAAATACGAAGTGTCCAAGTGCCGATCAGAAAACCCCATCGTGACTGAGTTGAGTCAGACCGATTTCTTTCATAAACAGATAATAAAAGTAACATTTTATATCCATCCGTTCATTTTTCCTCACTTGCTTATGCCTGTTCGGCAGTCACCAGAAGAAAGATGCACCCTGGAGAACTAACCGCGTCCATTATAAGGCTAACCCAGAGACGCACAGGATGGACACCACACACACACACACACACACCTACACCATAGCCCAATTTAGAGTGAACAGCTCATCAAATATGCATGTTTTGGAACTGTGAGGGGAAACTGCAATACCTGGAAAAAAAACATGCATGGGTGGGGAAAGTAGGAGAGCAGCAGAAAGAAAAGTTAAATTTACCGTTGCTCTGCAATCAGTTTTGGGTAAACAGGTGTTGTCATAAGCTGTGTTGTAAAAATCTGACTCTCGCCAACTCTGATCATGGAGGCAGGGTGTTGTTTAAAGACAACATTCATGGTGATATTAAGAGCAGGGCATAGGTTGTAAGTTAAATCTCGAAACATTTAGAGGATGTTTAGAGATTTATTTTTAGATAAATCTCTAAACATTCTCTAAATGTTTAGAGATTTATGTTGTGCGCCACAACGCAGGTTTCTTCCACTGGAAGCACTGCCACCACATCTCAACCATATTTAGACATCGATCCTTTATATAGACGGCTAGTCGTAGATTTTGAAGTTGTTCAGACGGAAGGCAGCACCGTCTGCTCTTTGTCGTTTCAGTGAGACTTCTCTAGAGAGGGACGTTTTCTCAAACCTCCACTTTGTTCTGAGTTTTTAGAAACGATCATTTTTGGCGATATTAAACCGAGCGTTTGTGTGGATGAAAGGCCAAAATGATTTACGCTTTAAAAAAACATTCTTCGTTTTCCCAAATATTCGGATGCATTTGCACTAGCCCTAAGTTTTCTGTGCAAGACGGCCATCTTGGATTTTAAGCCTTTCCCATTTGGAACAATAAAATGTCAACTTCTGATTAAAAGCGGAACAAAACAAAGATTGGACTGTCGGCTCCATGCAGGCTTATTACTCGGGGCCCCCTGAACACACTCACTGCAGAACCGTAGGCGTGGTTTCTTGGATTTCTAACTTTTACCGTCGTTTGATGTTGAATGACAATCTAAGTACAGAGAATGATTCCAGATTAGTTTCTTTTTCTTTTCTACTTTTTTTTTTTAGTATCATTGCTGTGTTTAGGTCTACTTCTTATTATTTTATTATGAACATTTGAATTACTCATTTTCTCTTTTTACAGGCTTACAATTAAAAGTAAGTCAGCTTACAACTGTGGGAGCTCAACTCATTTCTGTTTTTAATCAGAGTATTGAGTTTAGTTGGGGGTTTTTTGGGGTTGTTTTAGCTTTTTAAGCATTTTGTTACATAAGTGCATAAAAACATTCTCATTTAGAGTCTTGGAATTACAATGAAAGAATACTATACAATGTTTAATGTGGAGCAGCACTTATTTTTACTGTCAAACCTTAGTTGTTGAGCTTTAAAATGTCTGACTTTTAAATGTGTAAAAAAATAAAACAAAATAGATTAAAAAAATGTCACGTTGTCGTCATTTTAGAAATGACATTTTTGATGATTCTTCTGAACCACATCAGGGTTTTTCTTCTGATGCTCGGGCTTTCCGGTCCCACCATGCACACAACACCTAATTTAGAAAGCAAGTGGGAGCAAAGGTTGTGAAACCTGGTATTTATGCACTGGCATTATGTTGCTTCCTCCACTGCAACGACCTTTACCAACACACAGGAAATTAGAATAAAGAAGTGTGACAAAACGTGGCTTCCAGGCTCCCTGACTGACTAAGAATGAAAATTAAGTAATGTGTAAGTAACTCTTGCCTATAAAACGTCTCTCTATGTAGCGTAAGGGAGAAGTAAGTCCGGTGAGTAAAAGGAGGATGTATTAATTTGCATGTGTCAGTGTGAGAGTGCGTGCGTGCGTGCGTGGTGGGTGTGTGTGTGTGTTTCAGCAGTGCCCATCAGAGCCACTGGCAGTACAGCTGCAACATTAGTGGGTCAGTGTGCCATCAGCCCATTCATCAGCACTTCTCCCTCTCTTCTCTCCGCCTGAATCTCCCCTCTGAGTCACCACACATCCATCCGTCCATCCATCCATCCTCTACTACCTACACCTCCCTCCCTCTATCCCTCCCTCCCTCGCTCACTTAAGAGTTCAAAGTGTCCACCAGCGGAGTGTTTGAAAAGTTCTGAATGAATTCCTTCAAATTGCCGTCGCCAAATGAAGTGAGGTAAATGCAAATGTTCGCAGCTTCCCCAGAAGGGAAATAGCATCACCCAAGTCTTTAAGTCCTTTAAGTCCTTCATTTACCATATCGCTCATTTGCCGCGTAAATATTCCAGAGGCTTTCACAAGTGTCTTGCGCCAAAACGCGGGTTTCTTCCATGCACAAACGTGGCTTTTAATGATGTCTGGTGTGTGGTTTCACGGAGCAGCCAGAGTGGGCAACCGAGCCGAACCACTCCATCACTGCCTTCTGTTGCTAATTTGGTCTCTTCGACAAAAAGATGGATCACTTGCCTCAGCACTTACGCGGGCCCAGATGTTTTTGTTTTTGACGTGTTTGAGTCCAGGTGAACGGACTGGCGCGTAGCTGGCAGCTTAACGTCTTTCTGTCCAACAGATTCACCCAGTGCCTTCGGTAAACCCACCCCCACTTTTGCCCAGTGCAACAGCTGGTTACCATGGAGACTGCACACAGACTGGTGGACGGACATTACTGCTGAGCAAGGAGTTAGATTGACTCCTTAGCTTAACAACTCCTTGGTGGTTGGGTGTCATAATGGAGGATGTTCTCAAGTGTTTGTTGAAATCCTTCTCGTAAAAAAAAACAAAAAAACTCTTTTTCAAACAACCGAAATACAGTTTAATGTGATTTTATACATTATATTGAAATAAAATGACAGTAAGGTATTTTCTGCTTATCATATGTGACTGCATAGAAAGACTCTGTGATTCTGGTTATAAAATTCAGGGTCTTCAAACAGACCAGGCAAGAAGTTGGTCGCTCTTAAGGAACCATCTGGTGCGGTTACTGATTTACAATAGGAACTGTAAGAGATTTAAAGAATTGCCACATGTACAACTTTTTTTTTTTGCATGCTACTAGTTAAACCCATTATATAGCATGAACCTTTTATTGTATTCAAGTTGTTTTTATGAATTGTGGAGGTAAAAAGTCAAAATAAATACTGAAAACTCATATAATCTAATTTAATTGTATATAATACTGCTCAAGTACGATCTTGTTTCTATTTATTTTGGTTCTGAGCACTAATTCTGTGCTGTGGATGTTTATGAAATATGAGAGGTTAAGGCTCCTGAACAAATCACCTCTTGGGGTCTTCCTGCTGCTACAGAGTTGAATACCCACATTTCCTCACACCAGACTATGAGTAGACTATATCTAAATACTTTAAATCGTTCCCCATGATGGTTATGAACATGATCAGCATGAAACATCCCATCACAGGTGCTTTACATTTTGTACTTGAAGTATCCGGGTTTAAACAACCAAAACTGTGAAAGTAAGAGATGGCAAAGTGGACAACATGAACAGCTTCTCTCTTTTTTTCTTTTTTTTTCCATGAGGTGGAACCAAATAAGTATAAACACAGATTTCCTTCAATTAGGGACAGAATCAGAGTTTTGGTATCTGATTTCATGGGTCTCTTGCCAATTAGTTAGGTAGCATGAACATCACAAGCTGCTGAGCTCTATTTTCCACTGGCCATGCAGGCCTGCAACAGCCAAAGCTCATTTCCAATCAGCATCTTCCTTTAAAAACACATTAACTACCTGTAATGTGTCACATGGAGGCTTTGAATCAGTTTTACTTCCTCAATCTTATTTGCTTCTGGTACTCTAAGTCTGTGGTTACTGTCCACGCTTTGGTAAAAAAAAAAAAAAAAAAATGTATAAACTTGCCTAATCATCCCAGAAACTCAAGCTTATCAATCACTGTCAGGAGCATGCAGGGTAATGTAGTAAAATCTCTCATGTCGTTGTAGCTAACAGACTTGGACCCTGCAATTTGAGTTCTGTGGCGCTCTTGGGATGCTAACATACATCCTGGGAACAATGTGACCCCTGTAGCTTTGTGTGTGGCCCTCTGGACTCCACACTACATCAGTAAGTCCCTCCAGTTTTTCACAAATCAGCAAAATTCACCCAAAATACAAAAAAAAAAAAAAAAAAAAAAACACAAAAACAATCAAAATCTTGGAGTGAAAGCTATTTATTAATATCTTAACAGCTTAATTGGTTTTATCAATACATTCTGGCTCAACCGGCCCTTTAAGAGCCTTCAGATTTTTTATATGGCCCAAAATGAAACTGTGTTTGACACCCCTGCTTTACGTGATTGACAGCCAAATGTTACTACTGCCGGAGACTATGAAGAAGACGACAGGAAACGGTCGGAGTATGACGACGTGGCGTGTCTTTTAATGACTTATCCCGTGAACAAATTTATTCATATATGATTTTAGTTGTGTTTTTTCATATATATCTAACATCGCAATTGCAAAATTGTCCTTTTTTTTTACATTAGCGCTAATTTCATTACATTACATTTGCAATGGAAATACAGCTTAACCCTGCGAGGATAAACCGGTTCAGACAACGGATGGAGGATGTGTTACTGTTGTTTCAAAATAAGTGAAAATGACATCCAAAAGAACAGGATACCTCAGCTGACCACTCACTCTCTCGTTTCCCGCTGATTCTGATGTTCGCGCTGTCTCCTGCAGGACGGGCGCGGAAATGTGAGGCAGAGGGGGGAAAAATGGAGGGGGTGGGTATGTTGTTCAGCTCCACTGAATGCGTTCGCATGTATGAAAGAAGAAGCATTTATTTTAAGACTCTCGCGTGGGTGTACACAGATTTGAAACACACACTCACACACTGCAGACGTGAGAGCTCACAAGCCCAGGGACAGACCTGACCTACCTTCATATCAATCTTGTTTTGAAAGCTGCTGAAATTATGCTTTTCCTTCCAGCTCCATGATTCTGTGTTGTTTTGGGGTTTTTTTTTTTCTCCGTACCTTAGTTCGACAAAAGCATTACACATTTCCCAACGCACACAAACACGTAGACGGATACAGGAAGAAAAGAAAAGAGGCTAACCACCAGAGGCAGGCACAGGAGTAGAAAAGCAGGCAAAGGTAGGTTAAAAAAAAACACACAAAAAAAGGTGAGAGATTCACTTCTGAGCATCACATCACACAATAAAAGTCTACTTTGTTGTGTCAGCGGTGCCACAGTTATTATCTGGTAGAAACTGTTGTCATGGTAATAAGGTCAACGCCGTGCTCATATGTCAAAAAGGATTTATACTGGCTGACACCATTTCCAGTGCAGCGTGTGCCAGGAGTGTGTGTGCGTGTGTGTGTGTGTGTGTGTGTGTGTAAATGACGTTAGGCAAAGACGGTTTGAATGTTTTAGATGATTTTGATTAAATCTAAATTGCAACCCAAATCGCATTTTTACATTTACTAATAACAACACATGAATTTTATATAGTGCTTTTTAGGACAGATGTTTTTCCAAAGGAAAAAATGAATCATTTCCATGGAAATGCCAGAATACCATTTCATTTCATACAAAATCCTCTAAATTTCCTCCCTTGCAAAAGTTTCATGTCAAAATAAAGGCATTTGTTTCAAAATAAAAGAAAAAAAAACACTGGGAAGTTCTGTTGTACTTTTTTGTAATGTTTACGCTGTGATTAATGTGTACGGTACTATCAGGAAATCCCCTGAGAGTTAACCGCTGGCCAGAAACCAGCGGTGACAGAGAAAACATGAGTGTACAGAAAGTGAAAGTTAAAAAAAAAAAAAAAATTTGCTGTGCCACGTGGAGCAATATTTGGATTGTAAGCAGAAAACCGCAAGCACTACCCCTACTGCTATACACTAAGCGACATGTTAATGTGACCTACTTACATTTATCGCAGCACCACACTCCACCTCCCCTGTTTCCTTACTTCTTTGTTGTCACCCCCCAGCTCCCTGCGCCCCCCCCCAACCACCTACATCTGACCCCTCTGACACCCGGTCACAGAAAAAAACTCAAAACTGCTCATGATTTTAATTTTATTTTTTCCACTCCTCTATTTGCTCAGCTTTGACATCTGTCAGCTCAAATGGTAATCCATATGTTATCATATCGTCCGCAAATCGGCGCAAGCAAGCAATTCTGGGATTGTTTCTGAAATAAAGGCTGGCTGTGATTAGGAATAGATGACAACAAGCCAGAAAAGCTGTAAATTATTTGTTCTAAAAATTGACAATTTTGGAAAGTGACGCTTGCAGAAAGACGTCTTTTATGGAAAGCTAATTCCTCTTCTTCTCCTTCCTCCACTGTCGCTATGTCCACCCAGTTCTGCTTCTTTTGACTTGTGATGCTCATCCATGGGCAGAAAAAGCTGAAAACAATGGAGCCTTTGGCAGACGGAGCTCAACCACGGCCCGACATTCAACGCCACATAAAGCTTCATTGACTGTGGTAAGACAAAAAGTGTAGTAGTGGTGAAACGGGAAAAGGGGGGTGGGTTGGTATCAAGCATGGCTGAAGAGAAGTAGCTGATGTGGAGAGAAAGAAAAAAAAAAAGTATCAGCTACTACAGGACTGAAGGCGTTGGTAACCTGCAGATCACCCGATCAAAGAGTGTTAGTGGGAGAGGGCAAAGGTCAGAAAGAACCTGGAGGAAACCCAGAGGCAGAAATGTTTCTGTAGATGTGACTCGGAGAAAGCAGACAATGAAGACAGTAACACCGTTCACAAAATACCTCAAGCTTGGTCGGATATAGCTTCTGGACGCTGTTCCGGCTCTGATCCACCAACTTGAGTGGAGACAAATGACTGGATTTAGGAACAGTCGAGGCCTCCGCACACTGAGGCCTACTTCCCAATGATTAGGAGTCAGTCTTACATTGTACACTCAAGCTGCCTACTCTACTCTTGACATTTAATGAAAATGTTATTGTCACTTTTCAGTCTTAATCACAAATTATTTTTATGCGTCTGAATACAAAACAAGAGACCTAAGGAATTGGCAGGTAAGTGAGGTTTTGTTGTTGTGGCGAATGCTTTGCCTGTTTAACTGTAACGCCATAGTTTCAGTTTCTCTACCTCTTGATGCATCACATCACTGCTCGCTGACTGGAAACTACCTTTCTGACGTCAGCACACCAGAGCAATAATAGTAATAAAAAAAACAGAGGCAGTGGCAAGTTAGGTGATTTCCCCTGAAAGGCCCGAGTGTGTCTGAATGTCCACGAGAAAACAAGGTGCATTACTCACGGCGTCTGGAATCCCCCTTTTTCTGTTTCTGTTCTGGTTTAATCATTCCTGGTTGGACTGATTTCTACCTGCTTGACTTCATATGTCAAAGAGCATCAAGTGGACAAAGCAAATACTCTTGTGTCTTTTTTTGTTCTATGAGGTTTGAAACAACCGGATGAACCGCAGCTGGGATTAACTTCACTTTAGTTGAGGTTTATGGTTTGGGGTCAGTTTGCCATTTCACTAATTTGTACATCCATTTTGATCCATCTGTTGACATTTGCCCGTTCCATCAACAAACCATTTACCTGATACCTTTAAAGACTTTTTTCCCACTCTCATTTTTCACCACTGCTATGAGGCACGGTGGACTCTGCTGTAAACTATGGAGCAGAAACGGAGCTTTTTCATGAGTTCATCCAAATTCATCACGTCATCATGAGTGATGTCCGATGAACTTTTCCTAAATGCACATAAAACATTCAAAGGAATGCCAAGAAAATCAGCAAGGTGTCAAAGAAAACACAAGCTGCTGTTGTTTTCGCGCTTAGATTTACCTTAGCCATGACAAATATTCTTCTTTGGAGTTCCGCCTCGCAGTCAAACTCATGTACTCACTGCTCTAACGTGTTAATAGTGGGAAAATAGCTCACTGTTACAGGAAAACAGTTTATCAATGTCAGGACTGGCGGTTGCACATGTCGCTCATTTCAGAAACTACCACTGAAAGTACATGAGATTTTGTGGTTATTTTCATGATTATTCATCCTAAGGGTTGATAACGACACTGATCAGAAATGAGAAAAAGAGAAAAAAACACTCCCACGCAACAATTTTACTGGACTGGTTTGAAATGATTAGCTCATGCGTACGAAAAGGAAGTAGCTTGAAATGAAGCGAGGCCCTTCTCACACTGGACTCTGAGTAGATTATTGAAACTGACTTTTAAGTCATCGCTCATCAAAGAAGGTGCAAAACCAATCGATTTAGGTAAGATCGATTGGAAACTCAAGTAATCGGGGGGCGGCTGCATTCACAAATCTAAACCTCTGACTCAGAACTCTGCTTCTCGTCCTGGCCCATTTGTAACTTTTTGTTTTAGCCTTTCTATATGAATCGGAGAACCTTTTACCCCCTGGAGTTCTCTCTTTTAAACAATCGACCCCCTCCCTCCGCTCTCACTCCGCTGCAAAAACACAAACGCTTACCAAGTAGATTCTAGTGCAAACATCTCAGTACACTTGGAAGACAAAGCTAACTTGCAAGTAACTTTTCAGCCAGATGTAGGACATTGCTTTAAGTCACGAAACGAGCTCCGACACCTTGCTAAAAGTTTTCTTGTAAGTTAGTTTTCTCTCAATTCAAGCATACTGAGATGTTTGCACTAGAATCTGCTTTTTGTTGCAGTGCACCCTTCCTTTCCCGCATCTATATGAACTCTGCCACAGCTGACGCCCTTAAGCTTTGTGCATGTTTGTGCCTCTGCATGATGTGTGACTATATATGAAGGAGTTCTTCTTTGTGCCTTTCACCCCCTTACACTTACTGGCTCCATGACAATGCTTCCCTTAAGCACACAGACGCACATTACACTGAAGCAAAGTGTCAAGTGTGATGACAGGGGAAGAGAAGACGACGAGCCCGCGCCCCGTCACTGTCCTCCGCGCCGTCATCATTAGCATCGCACAGAGGCTCAAAGTTTCAGGGAAAAAGAAGAAAGGAGCACTTGATCCAAGTGTCAAAAAAAAAGAAGAAGAAGAAGTTAACCCTGATGGCGTCTCTCCAGCTGCTCCCTAACCCCCCCCCCATCAGGCCTGGGTTACCTCAGGCGTTGTGAAGAAGCCCATTCACAGCAGAAGATGGCTTGAGGAGACGGGAGGGCCCTGCGTGCCTGGCATTCCTGAGCGCACAGAAGACACATTATTATGACATTTACACGGCCAGCTCGATAGATACAGCGTGATTTCTGACTGAGCAAAGACGGTCTCCGCCATGTGACTGCAATGAGGTGAGGGTAAACCACAAGGAATCAGAGAAGGAGGTGAGATGAGAGGAAGACCTGGTTTGACGCACCCTGCATGCAGCCATGTCTGGAAAACAACACTGTCCCCCCACAATCACCCCGACATACACTCATTAGCTAAGGCGGAAGATTAGGAGCAAACTTTAGTAACTCTTTTTTTTACGTCTTCTATATCATCTCATGGCGGTGGCTCCCAAAGTGACTCATAACCCTCAGGTTCTTCCGGAGTTTGTCATGTTGAAACCATGAACTTCTATGCATTGTTTTGAGGACTTTATGTAACAGAAAAACACAAAGTGGTGAGTAATTGGGATGACATAGGTTTTCATGTGATGCCACAGATTTTCTTTTGAATATAAATTCAGTTTTTGGTCTTGCCTGGCTATTGCCGTCCCGCTCGATTCTTGTCTCCCTTCAGCGTTTCGCCTGCGATTTGTCCAATTGAGCTGGATTTCATCTGCGCCAATCGGTGGACAGAAGGAGGAACAGTAATATTGAGTTTCTGAGCTGTTTTAGAACTGGATTGTAATTATAGCGTTGACAGCAAAGGAAGTGAATGGAGCTATTCAGCCCATGTTGGCCACGCTTCCAAATATTCGCCAATTAATGTCGAAACTAGGGGAATGTTTAAGATGTTTTATTCTTAGTATAACTTATAGCATACGCAATTTCCGGTTAGCTTCGTAGCGTAGCTTCCTTCACGATCAAGCTAACACGCCATACGCATCACGACTAAATGTTACCGGTTTGGTAAAATCATATCCAATCGATTAAAACTTCCACGCCTCCAGGAAGCAATCGTTTCTCAACAGTCCGGACCGTCTGTACGAAGCAAAGTGTAGAACAAAGGACTGATTTTTTTTCCAAGCTAGTTTTGAACAGAAGACACCTTTGTTTTGTTTTTTTTTTGGGGGGGGGGGTTTATTGTGTAACCCGAAAGTAAATTAAAAGAACTCTTGTAATCATGTCTTATCGATAGGTTTGCCTTGACTGCTTTTATTAGTTGTACTGACGGCTGCTTTAGAAATCATTTCATTGAACAAGAACTAAAGAGTTCTCTGATTTAAACAGAGCACCATGTCTGCATGTTTGCTGTGATCCCTGCATGATTTAAGTAAAACCGCAGGGTTTCGTTCAGCCTTTGGCTTCTTCTCGGCTAACATTTAGCCTGTCAAACATGTCCTCCACCTGAGCTACAGGTCTCTCGAGTTCCCCCCGAGTCACAATAGGCTTGAAATGGCTGGTTCTCTTTTGCCCTGTCTATCTTCTGCATTAAGACTGAGGTTTATAAATTACGCACAGGTGGATTTCGTTTACAGGTCAGCCTGCAGTTGAAGGCGGTGTGGTCCAATGGCTTTTATCTAAGGTTAGCAGAGTAAAAGGGGTCAAACACAAGCGCTCACCTTTCACATAGTTGTTGAATTTTGTGCGCTGAGATGACGGAATGGACCAAAAGTTGACGCGGATGACAACTTCCCCTCAGAGTCCTGTCATCTGCCACTTAATCACCAGAAACTGGAAGTCAGAAACTGAACCCAACCGAGAAATCTGAGCATTTATAGCCTGGTGATCTTGATGATGATTTTACTCAGAGAAATCCTGGGGCTCTGGGTTACGTTAGGTTGATTCCAGCATTATGTGACCAAATTAACCAGTGTTGCAATAAGACCTGTAATCCTTTTTCTATTTTTCAAACAGAGGTAAGCACGACGGGGGAGCCTGGTGTGCTCGAATTCAAAAATACCTACAGAATCTACATTTTGGTTCGTGACTTTGCATGAGTCTGCGAATGCTGTCACAAAGAAGATTTGGAAAATGTAACAGTTCTACCACAAATCAACTTCAGAAGAGCTTTTTTTTTTTTTTTTTTTACTTTGTAATGTTTTGGATATGCATGTCCACATTTTGTGCATATTAACAAAAGTACCAGAAAAATAAAAAACTTACACAGAAAAGAGTTTCCTGATTCCAGAAGTCAGCTATGGTCACATGAACTTTTGCAATAATCTTGTACATACAGCAGTGCTAAAAGTGTGACTTGCCCTGCCTTGCATTTTTGACCTAACCACACTATAACCCAATTTTTTTATATAAATATATATAATTGCGCTAAAGAACGGCACCTTTGTCTGTAATCTGCGTCGCATCAAGCGTAGGTTGCCACCTGGAAGCCGAGCGTTGGGACCGGCTGCTGAAACGGCACATTACTCCTCCACGGTCTCGCAAAATCAATTAGGCTGATTGGTTGCAGTGAAGATCAATTTGTGGCACTGAAACACTGAGGTCTTCTCCTGCAGTGAACGAAGGGGGCTTTGGAGCCTCGGCGACATGTTTGGATGGAAATGATCAGATGGAATGTGCGTGATCATCACATTGACATATTTTGCTGCTGGTATGTTGTTGACAAGCGGGAGACAAACAACACGTCCAGTCATGGAGACACGGGGAGACAGCGTGACACGCTCTCGGGCCGCAACGCGCACAACTTGAGCCTCCGTCGGGTGTTCCCATACCCTGAGTCTGGACACGACACTGGACAATACGTTAGACTCTGTTCAGTTCGACTCTTAGTTTAGATTTCAATTCACAACAGGTGATCTAAAGAAGACAAGAAAAGAAGTAATTTAAATCCAATCATACATACATTCAAATTTGATCAAACAGTGTGTTAAGATCAGTTTTAAAATTAGGTTAAAAAGTTTTCTGTCCAAAGTGCAGCCAGGGGTCATTTAGGGCCCTTTGCAGGAATTTGGGCGGCTCCTTGATCTCGTTTCTTAAAAAAACAATAAAAAATGGTAATAAGAATTAAATCATAATATTACAAGAATAAAGTTGTAATAATGAGAATAAGGTCATAATATTCGGAGAATAAAGTCTTACAACAATAAAGTCTAAATAATAACAGAATATAAAAAGTCCTAACAATATGAGAATAAATTCATAATATTGCAAGAATACTGATATTATGGCTTTCCTTTGTTCATTATTTATACTTTATTCTCATAATATTATGATTTTATTCTCATATTATTATTTTTAGTGCAACATGAATTTACTGAAAAGAAATTATATAAAAATCTTACTATTACTACTATCTTACTAAAATCTTACTATTTTGTAAGATAAAATATATATAAAAAATAATTAGATTTTAGTTTATTATTGAACAAATACAATTTTAAAGGGTACAAAAAGTTTGTTTTATAAATGTTGTAAAACAATTTTTTGTTGTGGCCCCATGTGCTTCCAACTTAACAATTGTGGTCCTAATGGCAAAAACTTTGGACACCAAATTCACTGAAATCCTCACGATCTGCTGAGTCAAACTGAAATTAAAGATGGGAGCACGTTCAGCGATACCAAAACCAAAAGGGACAAAAACATTTTCTTGCTTATGGGCTAATGAAAAGTGAAACAGTTAAAGTGCTGTGTTTTACTTTTAAAAAAGGGAAAAAAAAGAAAGAAAGAAACTTATCACAGTGCAAGGAATAAGAAAATATGTCTTCAAAGGAATAGTACAAGCTCTCTCAGTTAACTGGCAATACAACCTCTACCAAAAATTTATGTTTAGATTACTCCCTTACGAAAAGTGTTGAATTTGCCTCCATTGACAGTAAATTGGTTATTTTTAGATTTTTTGCTCACTGTGCACACACCCAGTTCTTTTACTGTATGCTGTCTTCATCATACTGCTGGAGTGGAGAACTTTGATACCCGCATTAACATATTATAAACAACAATGATGATCAAGGAAAAAGAAAGTGAATCATGAAAGCCAAAGACGGCAAGGGTTGCTTATTGGTGTCCCACCAATAACATAAAGGGTTATTCAGTGTTCTATAGAACAATAACTAAAAGAAGGTGAAGAAAATTACATTACAAAAAAACAACAATAAATAATTTAAAATACAGGAAAAAGTCAGATTCCTGTAAGAAAATCAAACAGCTGGTATCTAAAATGTAAGAAAATTAAAATGATGACAGTCATACATTTTTCAGCATGTTATTTTTATTATATTTATTGATTATTATTATTATTATTATTATTATTATTATTACTTGAGTAATAGTAATAATAAAAAAACACTAATTGATTTCATTGCTGGGGGTCCTGTAGCGGGTGGGGGCGGGGGAAAGTAGCCTAAACTGATTGGTCAGGCTCTCTTGACGTCCCTCCTTACTAGAACAGCGATTGGCTCGAGTGGCGTTAAGCCTCGCCATGGGCGGGGCCTGGTGCCTGTTGTATGTTGAAGCGACGCGTTCGGCGAGCTGTGAATTTAGAGGGTCTCTCTCCACCGGGGTGGTAAGGTAGCACACTTCAACGACGGAAGGGACGTCGCTGACATTAGAAGAAGAAAGAAAGAAAAAAAAAAACACACTTTTCATCAACTAACCGCTGGATACATAACTCGCCCTGGGACTGGATTAATATCAAGTCGACTTTTTTTAGTTTTTCTTTTTAATTTGCTTTAGAAGACACCCGAACTCATCGAAGACAATGGGATCCCAGACATCCACGGCCGCGGAGGCGAACGCTGCTGCCGCTGATGCTGCAGCTGTCAAAACCAACGGACAGGTAGCCACTCACAGCTTACTACTATTCACTCCTTCTGCCTTTTTTTTCCCTTTGGGAAACCTCTCTGCGCGTGGATAGAAGTTGAATTTCTCTCATAAAATCACCTGTTTGGGTTTTTTATGTTTGGTTTTCTGTTTTTGTTTTTTTTTTCGGTCTAAGTTCTGTCGTTTTGGGGCAGGACATGTTGGGGGCGGGGAGCTTTTCACTGTCTGGCACCTTCACCCCCCCCCCCCCCCAAAAAAAAAAAAAACTACCAAATTACCGTAAAAATGTTTGCTTTTATGCTAGTAATGGCGCACAGTCGACTGTTGGGGTTTTCGAGGTTGTTCTGTGTTTATTTGTAAGTGAAGACGAATGCGACCCCCCATCCCCTTTAATGTGTTGGACACAGTCAGGCTTAAAGGGGAGGGGGTGGGGGAGCCGGGACGCACGTAGACAGTCTACTACTCCTCCCTGGTAAAACCGAGCTGTCCATTTATTTGAATGGGACTTTCCTTGATACATTCAACGTATGAGTCACATTCGCTGTACCCTTTCACACTTTACTATAGTTATGACTTTATTATGAATGTTAATTAGACAGGTTCACCTGCTTAAATAAATATATTTAAAAAATTGGCTAAAATTGACTCCACCAATGGTTGGTTCTTGTATTTTTTTTTTAATTATTAATTTGATTTTATATATGATGAATTTTTGTTTTTCTGGATAAAAAAAATGAGCATAAAAGCGGTATATGTGTTTCCATATTTTCTCTGAGGAGACGCAGCCTTGTCTTTGTTGAGCCACTGTCTGTCTGTCTGGTACAGTCGACGGTCTGGTTTGTGATGCGCTGCCGCCGCCTATCGTCAGATTAGAGTACTGCAAGGCGTCGCCTCGCAGCCAGGCATGGTGGTTTATTAATGAGAGCAAAAAAAAAAAAAAATGTAACAAAGAGCTGGGCTTTTTTATTATTATTTGGTTTCTTTCAATTTGAAGTGATATCACTTGGGGAAAAAAAAAATCTGATTCCCCCTCTTTCTCATTTTGTGATTGTTAGGAGAACGGACACGTGAAAACCAATGGCGACGTCTCCACTAAGCCTGACGGGGATGCCGCCGCCACCAACGGTTCGGCCGAGGCAGCCAAGGAGCCCGAAGCCGGGGCGGGAGGCGACGCCATCGAACCGGCGCCCGCCGCAGACGGGGAGGCCGCCAAGCCTCAAGGCGAGGCCGCCGCCAAGGAGACCCCCAAGAAGAAGAAGAAGAAGTTCTCCCTGAAGAAGTCCTTCAACATCAAGCTGAACCTGAAGAAGAGCAAGAAGAGCGAGGCTGTGAAGGAGGAGGCCGCTGACGCCGCCGCCGCTGCTGCTGCGGCTCCGGCCGCCGAATCTGAGGAGAAGCCGGCTGAAAACGGAGCTGCCACCGCCACCGCCGCTGCTCCCACAGAGGAGAAGAAGGAGGAGGCGAAGGAGGAGGCTCCTGCCCCGGCCGAGGCTCCAAAGGCGGAGGAGGGGGTGGCCAAGGAGGAGGCACCCAAGGAGGAGGCCAAGGAGGCGGCCGCTCCGGCCCCCGAAGCCGCCAAACCCATGGAGGAGAGCAACTCGACCCCCGCCCCCTCTGAAAAGAAAGAGTGATTGTATGTTGAGCTCATGATGAACTGGGTGAACTGTTTTTCCAAGAGAGAGAAAGAAAAATTTAAGAGTATATATATATATATATTTATATATATGTGTATATGTACACATATGTATATGGATATATGTATATGTAAATATATACACATGTATGTGAAAGACTCCTTCGACGTGCCACTTTTCGTCATGATAACAAGACGACAGACTAGATTCACTAGATCACCTCCCTGGTTACAGCTCGACATCTGGACGTTGGACTGGGTTGTTTCTGTTTTTTTAGGCAGCGGGTCGGCCGCCGTGCGGAGAACTGGATTTAACCGGGCCGGAACGCAAAGCGGAGCCGCGATTTGGGTGAACGAAGGACGGACGGACGGACGGACGGAGAAAGATGGAGCTGAGGCGTCTTTTCCACAGCTGAAGATGCCTCCCAAGCTGAAGGAATGAAGCTAAATGCGATACTAGGACACCACCACCACTTGAAATGACTGTTAAATAGAAGAAAAGAGAAAAAAAAAAAAACAAAAAGGAAAAAAAACAAAAAAAACAACAACAAAAAATGTGAAATCAGAAAATTAAAGAGACTCGTCAACTTTTTACATTCCTATATTTTAACCCAAATTTGAAGTATTTTGTGGTGTATTATAGAGAACCATCTTAAAGATTCAGAGAAGCTATGTCTCGTTTGTTAAAAAGAAAAGAAAATAGACAGTTTTGATTTTTACCGTACTATGAAAGAAGAAGAAGAAGAAAAAAAAGAACACTTAAGCTTGCTATGTTCACTGTTGCGGTTTGATATGATGCAGAGTTGTTTATCTGTCGTGTGTGAGCCTGAATCTGCTTTGTCTCTGTAAATACGTTGGATTGATTTCTGTTCTTTATTTTGCTAATGTTGACAGATGTTACTGGTTTTATTGTAAAGTTGATAATGGTAAATAAATGTTGGGTACCTGCCTGTTAAGTGTCTGTACGGTTATTTTCACCATGCACTATGGTTCACACAGTCCCCACAATCAGACGGGATTCGGTTTCTGTCGATGTAGGATGTTCTAATTTCCCATCTACTTCTTACTGGGATCCTTTTCTACAATGAAGTTGAGACCAATTTGCTTGGAAGAAGTAGTATATAATCATCTTCAGGACTGAAACGATGAATCTGATTAAGCATGATTAATCAGACTAATCGATTACCGAAATAATCGTCAGCTACTTTAGTAATCCATCGATCATTAACTGGAGTAAACAGACTCAAAAGAATGCCAATTGCTGACCGAACAACATCCTCACAGCAGTATTGAGTCAAAACTGCAAAAACGTACAAAATTTGAATTTAAGATTTTAAACAATACCCTTCTTTGTATGTAAATATGTATGTAAATACATTCTAAACAGAACCCCTCAAGTGGCACTTTTATAGCTTCTCCTGATTCAAGTTCTGTCAAAAAAAAACTCCTATTAAGCAATCCAACTGTTAATTAGATAAATTGACAATGTTAAAGTCTGCAGAATTGGCCTTTTTTTTTTATCCGATTAATCAATTAATCAATTACTAACATAATTGTTAATTGTAGCTCTAATTGTCTTGAAGCTCCTATCTAAAAACATGACCTCAACTTGGTTTAAATTTGACCTCGGTTGCATGCTTTGACCAAAATTTAACATTTAATATACAGGCTACATTTATTGGAACCACTGGAAAAGATGTGTTAAAAAATAATTTTAAAAAAGTCTTAAAATAAATATATCTTGAGCATAATCTCACACTGATATCTAAAAAAAAAAAAATCAACTTTTGTTTTGGTGACATTTACTCAGTGTTGGAAGAAAGATCTCACTTTTTATCTCATTTAAAATGTTTTGAAATTTCAACAAAAATTCAAAAGAGAAACAAGCCCACATCACCACAGATCCCCCACTGTGCATGGGTTTCTGTTATCTATCCTTTGTTTTACACTGGACTGATCTTGTTGCCAAGAACCCCAATATTTGTCTTATTTTGTAATAGTAGGACAGAATTTTTTTTTCTCTCTCTTTGCTGGTATCACTTCCTACATGGAGATATAATATGGAGACTTGAGATTATTATGGCTGTGAACAGATTGGTCACCAGTGATTTTAACAAAAACAAATATTTCTTTACATTTTTTACCAATAAATATTATTCTTGTCCCCCAAATGAAGGTTGAAGATTTTGGACATCTTCAGTACTTTGTTTTGTTCTTGCATCTAATATGAACTTCCAACAATCAGAGCAATATCTGACTTGTCCCCTTTGGTTTTGTTGGCAATAGGTCATTTTGAGCTGTCAAGCGAGAAACGCATGAATACAACATGTCTCGTTAAACACACTTAAAACCATGTGTTTTCTTGTGGTTGTGTGTTATTAATGCTAACAACAAAACCTTGCAGATCTAAATCTGCTCGCCAGTGGTGACTATTTATAATAACAGCGTTCTAAAAGCAAAAGTTCTGCAACGCATCCCAAGAAACTGAAAAACATTCCTGTGCACATTAATTTCTCCCGTCATAAGTAGTCCTGGCATTATTTTCTTTCCACTGGTATCCGAGAAAGACTCGGTTAGCTAATGCTGCAAAATCTTGACTAATGTGATAAAGTGTTTTCTAACTACTGTAGGAGTAGTGCAATCTTTTTCCAATGGAGCACAACTATTCATCTTCCAGCTACATCTGGAAATAGGAACAACGGAGTAGCATTTCTGGAAATGCAAAAAACAGAAAGTTCTGTTCAGTTTCTTTGAATTGTCTCACAATGTGTGCAAAGTACCCAAGTAAATACATTTGAGGATCTATTGAAGAAGATCATTCTAGAAGTACTGACATAATGTTGGGCAAATGATTCCTGAATGTGTTTTTCGTCTTGGATTTGGTTTGGTCCGTCCCTACCAAATCTCAGGTAGGAACCAACCTTCCTCCGTCCCACATCTGAAGCACAGACTGGTTTACACCTGTGTGATTTCTGTGGTGTGAAAAATGTTTGACGGAGAACATAGAAATGGGTTAGGGGATGCTTTACTTTGTCAGATGCCAAAGTAAGGCATCTGACAAGAGATGCCTTACTTTGGGTCAGAGGAAGCTCTGTATTTTTATTCCTTCTCTCTCCTGACTGTCTATTTGTGCAATTTGACATTTTGAAAATAAAGGCACTGAATGGAAACACGTCAATTTCAAACAAACTCGTATTTCAATATGTTTCGGCGCTGAGATGAGGTTGGTTTCTTGGCATTAGCATAACTGGCTTATTCCACAAAACTGCAAAGGAAGCACTTTTTTCCCGTCACACAAATCACGTGATTAACCACTATACGTTGCCACTGGCACAAACCACAAAGAAGCCGACGACAGGAAGTAGCTGGAGGATCATGGGTGCGTGATTTTAGTTGTGTTTCTTATTTAACGGAAACACCGCAATAGCAAAAAATTTAGTTTTTCCGACGTTAGCGGAATATCGATAAAGTTTTGCTCACATTTACAGTGTGAATGCAGCGCCTGTCTTTTGGATGCATTGATGATTTTTCACTGTGGATTCGGAAGAGAATTGTTTAAAAAGAAAACTGGCTGAGCCAGGAGCTTCTTTGCCAATTTGAATCAGGGCATAACATCTGATCACGCAGAAATATACTCATACTTGGACGAAATGTGCGGCTATGGCATGTTACACACCCAAAACTGACACAAAGGAAGAATGGAATGTAACCAAGCTCTCCATTTAGGTAAAACTATCTGAAACTGAAGCCAGTTGAATGGTTTACATTTCTGAAATCAACATATTGGTCAATATTTAAAGTTATCCTAAAGTTTAAAAAAAAAAAAAAGAAAAAAACATTTATTACATTTACGTGACTAACTTTTTGAAAAACAAAGATTTTTAGGAGTCGTTTTCTCATATTATATCCTGCTTTTTGGTTTTACTTGAGCAACGTTGTCATGAAATATTGCTAATCTTACTGGAGTAGAACTTCTGGAGACTCTACAAACTGTGAGCAATACCCCTGAAAAAACAGAACAAACATGTTTTGCCCAGAAACGCATCAGATTCACATCCAGCTGATGTTGAAGTAAAAACCTCCTGTTGGTCGCAGCCGTCATAGTTCTAATGTTAGTTTGTTCGTCTGCTGAACCGTCTGTCCCATTAGCCCTACGTACAGCATTTATAATCACCAGTGTACTTTACCCTATTCTAGCATGCTTTATATTTACTCTGCCTGGTGTAAGTGTTGGTTTCGCTTGCTTCATGTTGAAAACGTTATTTTGAGAATGTGTCCGTTGGTGCGTTTCTTTTAAATCTTTTTTGTTACTATGGTCTTGAAAATCCCAGATACACACATGTACATCACTGGATGTGTTCTGTTACTTTGTCATGAATTGGTTATATGTTATTTTATGTGGGAGAAAATGAGATTGTCTTCTTTCCACTCCTTTATCGAGATAAATGCACTCTTGCTTATGCCTAAATACATTATTATTATTATTATTATTATATAAAGCATGAACTCAGATAATGTCTTGGTCTTACTGTATGGATACTGATACTGCGTATATTTGTGCATATGCTTTTTTTCTCCTTTTTACCTACTAATGAGCATAATATGCCAGTTTTCTTTTATGACATAAAATAAAGTAAAAAAAACAAAAATTAAAAAATAGGGAAACGTTTGTCTAATTCTGTTATTCACAAACAAGTACTTACTATTTAGGTAGCCTTTTTAGGAAATACTGTTTTTTTTTTTTAACTCTTCATGGCGATGAAGTACACGTCCATCCCTCTGATTGTTGGTGACCTCTGCAGATCTCACATGTCACACGTTGCGACGTCTCACAGGCTAAACAGATAAACAACGATGAGAATTTTGTGTCGCTTCAGCACTTTTGGTTCCATTGAACTTGCATTTATCATTGCTCAAATTGCATTTATTTGCTTGCAGTGAATAGTGGAGGCTTCGCCAGTGATGCTGTTAGCTCCACTGACCTCTTGACCCCCTGCATTTGTTCCCCCCTGCTCTGTGTTCTGCATCGCCCCCCCCCCCCCCCCCCCCCCCCGCCCGCTCGCCGTACCCCCCTCTCCACATCGATGGTTTTCGGCCAGCAGCCTCCTGAAAACGGATAGCTGAGCGCGGCGCTCCGACTCCGGCTCCACTGACCTATTTCAGCACATCTCAGATATGATGTGCTGAGATCGCATCCAAATTCAGCCTCCATAATGAATGAAAGGAGGAATTTTGGAAGCCAGAGCTCCCTCTTGACTTCTCTGCGTTTCTCACACTCAGATAAAAGGAAGTCTGTTTTTTTTTTCTTTTTATTAAAATCTTCAGGCAAATAACATGCTGACTTGACCATCCATCTCTCTCTCTCTCTGTAGGAGGCAGTGTGATGTAAATAATTCATAGCTGCTCCAATCTGAGCCCGTTTACTGTGCTTTGTCTTTTCTACGCATCACTGTTTCATTTGCAGAGTGTGATCTGTGTGAGGCCGTCACTTTGTCCATGTTTTCATTTCTCAGACAGCAGGGACGGTGTCTGCACACGTTTGGAAGTTGGGTCGCACACGCCTGGGCCTGTGATGCCACCTATCGTCTGGAATATGTATCTGCACGAGGTACTGTCACAAGTTGAATTGGTTGTCATTTTCTTTTAAGGAATATGCAGGAATATTATTTAGTCATCTCACTTGGATGGGAATTTGATGGGTAGAGATGATGTGTCCTATTCTGGTTTTCCCTTACCAAGCTGCCATTTTTTTTTTTTTTTTTTTGCTCAAGCTCTGCGCCGGCGGCAACGTGAGTCTGTTTGTCACTGTGGTGGCAAACAGATGTCGTATGGATTCTGTTCCATGCGACAGTGCATTTGTGCCTTTCCAAATATTAAAAAAATCTCAAAAGTTTCCTACAAAGAACATGGAAATCTCTGAGTTTGAAAAGTAGAAAATTTGCTTGAAAAAAAAAATGAAATTTTTAGATTAATCGCAGAAATTTTCAAGGTAAAACGATGACATTTCTGAGTTTGAGAAGTCAAAATTTTCCAGAAAGCAACTCAAACATTTTCAGGGAAAAAAGTTTGAGTTTTTTTTTTTTTTTTTTGCAAACGTTTTACTTTTCAGACTTTTTTCTAAAAGTTTTCTGAAATTATTTAGTGGAAATTTACTCATCCTTTTTTGTTTGTTTGTTTTCTCTACCTTCAATGGCCCTAAGAGTTCACTACCATAGTTCCAAGACTTTGGGCTGTAGCTGTAGTTGTACGGTTGACCTTTGTTTGTTAGGACCTCCCCTGTTTCATTTGAAAAGTTTGGTCTCTTTCAAAAATCTCTCTGAAGAGTGTTAGTTTCCTGACTGAGGAGGAAAAGCACAATTATGCATAATTCTATTCGGACAAGATCTTGGGAACTTAAATAAGGTCAATTGAACCTGTGATTTTTAAATTGAAATTAATGTTCCTTTCTCCCACAATATGCTTGAATAGGCTTGTCAGGGTTGATTTAATTTTAAGATCAAACAAGGATTAAAAGAAAAAAAAAGAAAATTGTGTTTTTATTCAACCCCATTTGAATATGAAATTACTGTATTAGTTTAGTTGCTTTTTCTTTGTTTTATTTTGCCTGTGCCATTGTGTTTTTATTTCTCTCTTTTTTTTACTTGTGTATTGAAAGTTTAAAAAATAATTGTTCCATTAGTGTAATGGAATAATTAATAATGTAGTGTCCATTTGTGTAATTGTTTCTGGGCTGGACTAACCTTCCAGGTTTTCAGGATCCTGACAATGTAACGATGTGTGGCTCCATCTAATAACTTAGATTAAGTTTTTCCATTTATTTTGCATTTATAATGTACACAAAACAAACAAACAAAAGTCAAACTCTAAACATTCGACCTCTGTCTTGGAGCTTCTGGTCTTGGCCTTGCAGGATTTCAGTCCTGGAAAAATGGCCCTTGATGGACACCATTAAAAACAATAAATTACTTCTGAAGGGAATTTGTTGCAGAAACAACAATACACACCAAAGGTTTCTGATTTTTCTTCTTCTTCTTTTTTTTTTTTTTGCAAACCATTGCATTGCTCAGTGTTGGTCTGTAAAATAAAACCCTGATGAATCATATCAAAGTTTGAAAAGGCTTAATAGGCATAAATACCTTTTCAAAATGACTGAGAACTGTAAAATGATATCTGTAAAACATGGTTTACTGAAGGCGTTTTGGAGAAATATTCAAGATTATTAAAGGTGGAGATTCATTGTTTAGTCTGGAGCTGATTCCTCGGTGGTCCTCGGTTTATATTCCGGCTCCGCCCAGTGAGGCGGGTGAGCTGCTGTGATTGGCTGAGAGGAGCTCCGCGCGACCTCCCCCCTGTAACTGAGAACCCGGCAAGCGGGCGAACCAGTGGGGTAACTGGTGTAAAATGGCGCTGTCTCAAGGAACAAAGAAAAAAGTTTGCTATTATTATGACGGTAAATACTTCACTCGAACCTTTTTACTCGCTCTCACTTTCAAATGTCCTTCACGGCTTGTGAAACTTCGGGGTTTTATTTTTCCTGCGTCAGGGTTTTAAGTGTTGCAGCGCCGTCCAGCTCCGAAACCGGTGTTGGGGAGCTAACGTTAGCTTGCTAACTAGCTTGTTTTAGCCGTGCTAGCTATTAGCCCGAATTCCGGACCCAGTACGTTGTTGTCTCTTCGGCTTCATTTTTGGCCACTCAATGTTAAAACAACTTTTCCTAAATTATTATACAAAGAGGAGTTGTATTTGAGCTTGAGAACTATAACGATAAATGGGGATACGAAGCTATCACAAGGTGTTCCTCCAATTTGCTAACAACTTCCGAGAAGTGAGGAAAGATGCACTCTGCTGCTTTAATTCGCTTCATCTTCCGGAAGGATTCGGAGGAGGATAAACTATATATTATATACTTTTATGTGGAATAAGTATCGTTTAAATGCCGCCAGTCATTGTACCGTTGCGTATGCGCTACTTTAAACTGCAAATGAACCCCGCCAGCACATTTGCGCTGACGACTGCATTTTTGTCCTGTTTATAATTGATCGTTTGAAGCCAGTTGTTTTTTTTAATTTGAAATAAGCGGAAAAGCACAGTTCGTACCGAAACATCTGATCGTTACTTCCGTCTTCCCATTGTGTCGCGTGAACTCATAATTCGGGACTCTCATGAATAATTAAAATGGATCTCATTTGAATGCGCATTTTAATGCTGCTGTGCACGTAGGAGACCCATTTCCCGTGTTATTCGAGATCGGCACGATAAATCGAATCAGGATTGCGCTATCGGTGTGGTTCGGAATCACAGTAGCAAGAATCTGCTTGGATTTGTTTCAAGAGGCGACATGCACTCACTGTACTTAGCTGGAAAGTATTTTGGACATTCCAAAACTTTACCTAATGCAGGCACCTTTGGTTTTCATACCTTTATTTTGTGGTGTTTTTTTTTTGTGGTTGGAAATACTTGTAAAGATTTATCTTTTTTTCAGCTTCAGTCAGCTGGCTGCCTCAAAACATAAAAAAAAAACAGTTCTGTATTTTTTGGTAGGTAATAAGGATTGTAATCACCAAAAGTATGATGTAAAACTTTTAGCTGGTTTGAAACCCAAAAGTATGAAAAACTTGGTATATGTTGACTGGGATACTTCATGATGTTCCTTATCTAAAAAAGTTAATTATGTTTCTTTACAGGACAGTGAGTAGAATATGAAATAAAACATCAACTCATTAATTGTTCTGCAAAATATCCATTAGGCAGATATGAATTGATGGATTTGTCTCTAACAAATTTAGCAATATGATAAATTGTCCCAGAAATCATTGTGATAAATGATAACATTGTTGTTTGTGAGGCCATTTTCAAGCAATATAATGGTAATAGCATAACGATGCAAAGATCAGTAAACTTTAAATTCTAATGAACATTTAACACTGGAACTGGAAGACATTCAAAATATCCATAATAAATAAACAAAACAAATAAAATGACTAAAGAGCTCTCTGTAAACAAAATTGTCCTTAAAAACGGAGCTATTTGGGAACAAAGAACTAGACTGAAGACGTTTGTCGTCCAGTTTCTGGTAGAAACAGAGAGAGAAAAGTGACAATTCATTTTAATTTATCATTATTAGATTTATTGCGACAGGCATAGTTGCCCCAAAAAAGAAAAAAAAAAAAAAAGTGAAGCTTCTCACTTAGCTTCAGAACGTTGGATGCTGACCAATCTACCCGGTTTATCTCCTGCAGGTGACGTGGGGAACTATTACTACGGTCAAGGTCATCCCATGAAGCCCCACAGGATCCGCATGACGCACAACCTTCTCCTCAACTATGGACTCTACAGGAAAATGGAGATCTATGTGAGTCAAACAGAACAGTTTCATCACTCATCTGTACTGTGCAACTAAAACGGCAAAGTCTTGATCCGAAACTGTTTTTCTATGATACCTCTTCAGCAGCATTATTGGATTTGAGGAATTTCTTCCAATTTCTATAAAATAATCACTTATAAAAGTTAGCTGTGCTAAATTATAGACATAAAACTAAGTCACTGCTTCAGACAGCTCAAATATTTTCTGACACTGACTTGAGTCGCAAACCAAAACGTTCTCTGGTTTCTGTCCGTCATGGTACTACTATTTTTTTAACCGATACCTTTCACACATTTTCAGGACTGCATGAATCTTTACCTCAGTCCTAATTAAATTTGTTTTTATTTCTCTTTCAGAGGCCACACAAAGCCAGCGCTGAAGAGATGACCAAGTACCACAGCGACGACTACATCAAGTTCCTGAAGTCCATCCGTCCAGACAACATGTCTGAGCACAGCAAACAGATGCAGAGATGTGCGTCCGGTTTTCTTCTCCACCGTCTCCTGCTGCTCGCCTCACATTCACTGACAGTCAGATTCTCTGTTTTTTTCTTCTTCTTCCAGTTAATGTTGGAGAGGACTGTCCAGTTTTTGACGGTCTGTTTGAGTTTTGCCAGCTGTCGACAGGTGGCTCAGTCGGTAAGCTATCTATCTTAGATGATCCGTCTTCTTGTCTAAAACACAGAATAGACTTAAGTATCATTTCTAGCCTGATTTTCAGATCGCTTTGCTGAGCGGAGGGAGGTTTTTACCTTAGATCTGGATCCAACTCTGTTTGTTTTTATTTCAGCTGGAGCAGTGAAGCTGAACAAGCAGCAGACGGACATCGCCATCAACTGGGCTGGCGGACTCCACCACGCCAAGAAGTCTGAGGCGTCCGGCTTCTGCTACGTCAACGACATCGTCCTCGCCATCCTGGAGCTGCTGAAGTAAGAACCGCACCGCAGCTTCTAGCTGCTTCTGTTTTTCATATCGTGTCAAGTAGGATACCGATCCAGAAACACAGCTGAATTGACTTACATTTCTTTTTTTAAATAAATGTACTGAATTACAAATTGATTTGATTACTCTGCACCAGTACAACACTTAAATACACCAATAGCTTCACAACATTGGTTAAATGTATAAAAACAACTTTAATTTATTCAGTCAGTTCAGTTAGGAGCAGAGCAGCCAGTGTTAACAAGTGTTCAGGTTTCTATTTGTGGTAGAAACCTGAACATTTAAACACGTCATGCTGGTGGCAGCAGCATTTCCATCATGATGGAAAGCAGTCAGGTTTGACCAGAAGAAGCATGGAGCTAAAAACAATCCTGCAGGTTGCTGAAAACAAGAATTGAGACTATAATGGTTTAGGTCAAAGCATGTTCATGTTTTAATGGCCCAGTCAAAGTCCAGATGTAAATCCAACTGAGACTCTTTGGCAAGAGTTGAAGACTTAGGTTAAAAGTTGATCTTGAGCTGCTTTGTAAACAAAAATGACAGTTTTGTGGCACTACTGGTTTGTCAAACACATCAAATCCCAATAAAATAAAGTTATTAAAGTTTCTGTCAGATTTGTGTTGTAATCTGACACTGTGAAACTTTAGGTTACTTGTTTTGGTGAGAGATGGAGGCCTGCAAGGACAATTTTACCTGGTGCTTGAAATTTCTTGAATTTAACTGAGGTGTTTTCAAGGTTTGGAAAGTCCTTGATTTCTGTATAAAGTCAGAGAAAGTGCTTGATATCCAAACGGCACAGTTTTGTAATAAAGTGCAATTTAATGTTTAATTAAGAGAAGAAATTTGGAAAATGTTACTTACAGTTGAAACTAATAAAAACACAAAATGTTCTCACTATCTGAAGTTAATTCAGGCTAAACTTTTTTTTGCTTTAAGTCAGTTAGAATCACCAAAATGATTTCTTATTGCTAAATGCCACTTTCTTTCTGTATTATTTTGAGAATAAAGATAATTTATCTAAAAAGATTCATTTGGATTATTTAAATTTATCGAATTTATTTACACTCACCTCAAACCTACAAGCAGCAGGAAGAGTTTGAACTTTTACAAAGTCACTTCTTTGTGTGAAGTTGGAGCAGCATGTACCTGAACCCTGTACTTCCTTCAGATACCACCAGAGGGTGCTCTACATCGACATCGACATCCACCATGGCGACGGTGTCGAGGAGGCCTTCTACACCACAGACAGGGTCATGACCGTTTCCTTCCACAAATACGGGGAGTACTTCCCCGGCACTGGAGATCTGAGGGTGAGTCTCAGAGCGTTTCTCCTGGAAAACATTTCAACACGGATATTAATCCAACCATTTCAACGTGTGCAGGACATCGGAGCAGGAAAAGGCAAGTACTACGCCGTAAACTACCCTCTAAGAGACGGCATCGACGATGAGTCTTATGAAGCCATCTTCAAACCTGTGAGTTGTTTTGTGTGTTTAATACCTCTTAATTCCTCAAATGAAGTTCATACGTTTGATGAAATGTTGTTTTTGTGTTAGATTATGGCTAAAGTCATGGAGATGTACCAGCCCAGTGCTGTGGTTCTGCAGTGTGGAGCAGATTCTCTTTCTGGAGACCGACTGGGCTGCTTCAACCTCACCATCAAAGGTAAGACAACATCTCAAAGTCACGCTGACTTCCTTTAACACGTTAGAAGCTCAACTATGTGTGCATCTCCTCTTTAAGGCCATGCCAAGTGCGTGGAGTACATCAAAAGCTTCAACCTACCTCTGCTCATGCTGGGCGGAGGCGGCTACACCATCCGCAACGTTGCCCGCTGCTGGACCTTCGAGACGGCCGTGGCCCTGGACTCGTCCATCCCCAACGAGTTGCCCTACAACGACTACTTTGAATACTTTGGGCCCGACTTCAAGCTGCACATCAGCCCCTCCAACATGACCAACCAGAACACCAACGAATATCTGGAGAAGATCAAGCAGCGGCTCTTCGAGAACCTGCGCATGCTGCCTCACGCCCCCGGAGTCCAGATGCAGGCCATCCCTGAGGACGCCCCACACGCCGACAGTGGAGACGAGGACGAGGAGGACCCCGACAAACGCGTCTCCAGTAAGAGATTTAACACACACACACACAAGTGTTGGATTAGTTTATTGGGGTGCTGATGAGGATCTGTGTTGCAGTCCGGGCCCACGACAAGAGGATAGCCTGTGAGGAAGAGTTCTCAGACTCTGAGGACGAGGCCGAGGGGCAAGGTGGCGGCCGCAGGAACGCAGCCAATCACAAAAAGGCAAAGAGAGTGAAGAAGGAGGAAGAGAAGGAAGGAGAGGAAAAGAAAGGTAAGAGCAGTCCTGTTATCTTTCTAGTAATACACGATATAAACAGTAGAATCAATAGAAATTTGGCCTGAGATAAAGACCTGTAGGTTAGCAGTGAACCGCAGCAATGCTTGATGATGATGTAACCATGTGGAGTTAAAGCAGAGCAAGAGAGAAGAAACATGGCTGCCTTAAAGAACCTGGACCTGGTTCAGGTTTAAACTAGGACTTTCAGCGTTAATACATGCGATTGATCTGAAAAGCTTGACATGTTAATATCACGTAATGCAGATTAATCCTTTACCTATTTGGACCTAAAAGCCTCTCTCTCCTGGAGGGTTACCATGGTCACAGCAGCAAAGTCTTTGGCACAAAACGAGTGTAAACAACAAGGAGTCAGACTGATGTGCTTTAAAGAACAGCGATGAATGTTTGAATAAAAACAAGCTAGTATGTGGGCTACTGACTGCTGTGATGAATATATATCAATATAGTGACAATGTTCGTCTTCACCACTGACTCGTTTCATTTCTGTTACCAATCCATGCCATTCATTTATTTGCCATTTTCTTAAGTACATTTCTGTCATGATGTTAAACTCCATTGACAATTAAATGCGAGTTGTTGAAACCTGCAGAAACTCTGTGGTTTTGATTTGCCGTCTGAGATGATAACGTTCTGTTTGTTTTCTAGAAGTGAAAGAGGAAGAGAAAGAGGAGGAGAAGATGGACACATCTGGGTAAGAACCAGAATTAAAGCTTCTCCATATGGACAGCTTTACATGTTCCTGACAGACTTCATAATCCATTTAATTGATGATTTTGGTTGTTTCCTTCTTATTTATCATATTTGGTTGAGTTTTATTTTAGATATTATCTGATCATGTGGTGACATGGATGTATGTTTCAGTAGGTCACATTTCTGCACTAAAAAATCACTTTTTATTGCTCTCTTTGCTTTCTGATTTTGTTTTGAACTGGCTATAAGCCAAAATTTTGAATCTGAACCAAAGATAAACACATAACTATATCCCAATATGTGATGTCTGATCATTATGTTTGTCTTCCAGACCAAAAGAGGAGATAAAGACAACTTGAAGTGATCCTGAGGGAAAAGTGTCCGTCCTGTTGTCCTCAGCCCAGATTCCTGTTTTCCTCCTGCAACCAGAGGATCTTTTTGTATTCCTGTTTTCCTTCGTTCCTGCAGACAAACCTGCTTTCCATTGTTTACATGAGTTGAGCAGCAGGTGGGTGGGATGGAGGTCAACACCACCCACCTGCCACCCACCGTATGAGATGTAAAATTCCCTCCGACCCCTGTGAGCTCTTTGTGGACATCAGGTTTGCTGTGATAAGAAAACTGTTTCCATGCTGGGATTTCTGATTAAAGCCTGTCTGTGGGGCCTTCCTGTTTGGGTTTTTTTATTTGTAAGTATTTATGAAGCTTCAAAAGCCCGCCGTAGGCAAGCAGTTCCACCTTACCGTATACTCATTAGTGAATGCATGCATCATCTCACCTTCAGCATGTACATATTTCTTAGTCTCTGCCCCCCACCAGTCCTGGTCATTAAGTTATTTTGAATCATGAATCCGGTCGGCTCATCCTCCCAGGAATATCTGCTCTGTGAACCCGTTTCCTTCCTGTGCTGTTTTTATGTTTGCGAGTGAGTGGGACCCTCTGCAGAGGCTGATGTTGCTGAGCAAATGACTTATTTAGAGATTTTGTATCATTTTACAGAAACGTAGAGAAAGCCAGTGAGGGGCTTTCAAAGTGTGGCTGGTTGGAGTTGTATCCTTGTGAAATGTGCATTATCATATCTTTGTTATACAAAAATAAAGAAAACTGGTCCAATTGTTGTCTTTTGTGTATATGCTCACAATTACAAGTAGTTGCATAAGAATGTAAGAGTGCAGTGCCATGTGGTGTCATGAAAGGCAGAAAATAGTTTTTTTTTAAGGAGTAACTACACCTAAAACTCATGGAATGGGAATAAATATCAAATACATGCTACAAAAATAATTTATTCTGTATTCATACAGAAACAAATTCAGAAGTCTTTTCTGATTTCTCTTTGGCCCTTAAAACATTTCCAATTTTCATTTGCTGTTGGTAGTGTGCTGTGATTGTTATATTTGTCCCTGTAACGGCAATTTCCTGTTTTGCAAGTCTTTCACTCTGGGAGCCAAAAACGTTGACAAATTTAAGAGTTGGGGTTTCAATTACAGTCAAGATAAAATTTTGCTCCACGGTTAGTTTTCCTCTGACATGCTTCCCTAACTGCTGCCACAACCTAATGTTGCTGTGTGTGACAACCATGGCTTATAGTCCAGCTAATAACTAAATAATCCATGTATGTCACAGGATTGTGGGAAAAAAAAACTGGCTTAGTACTTCGAGTCGCCAAGAAACTGATTTACATTCTAATTTAATCTTTTGTTTAAAAAAACCCAAAATGGATGCTTACATGTGACAAAACCTGAAACAAAACATTAAAAATCAGCCACACCATCCTTTCCTTGACCTTATTTTATTAAGATTTGGAGTTTACAAGTTAAATGTGATTACTGCTGACAAATGTTAAAAAGTTTTTAATTATAGTTCAGTACAAAGCTCTGGAGACGAGTGACGTTTTCCTCTGACGGACCTGGATTGAGTCTGATGTTAGCTGAATGGGTTGCTTGGTTACGCCTCCAGCTCAAAGTCAAAGTACTGTGGGTCAAAGTAATGAATTCGTACGTATCCGTCTTCTCCTCCACTGCTGTAACTGTAACAACAGGAACATCAAGCCGTTTGTTACTGGGTTGCCTCTTGTTCTTCTGTGTTTTTAGAAAAAGCAGCAGAATTAGTCAGGCTTTACCTCTTGCCGTCGGGATGGAACGCCACACAGTTGATGGGGCCAAAATGACCTTTGACCCTCCCAAACTCCTCCTCGTATGCAGCATGGAAAAACCTAAGTGCAGGAAATTACACATATAACAAATAACTCCTTCAAAAAATGTATTTCTTCCTTCTATCAACTTTAAACAGGAAAACTCTCTAGAGACTCACCTCGCCTCAAACTTGCCGATCCTGGTGGAGGTTGTGGTGACGTCCATGGCTTCCTGCCCTCCTCCCATCACCACCTAAACAAAACACTTAGTCAGACACATCGCCATGACAACAAGGAGATTGACCGTACTCCATAAGAGTCATGTCTTACGTGGTCCATGATAGGAGAGATGGCAGCAGAGTTTACAGGCCTGTCTGTCCTGAATGTCTTGATGTGATCCAGAGAGTTGGAGTCAAACAGCTAACAGGACGACAGACACTTGGTGTTTAAATGTGCACTTATTAACGCTTTTAAACGTATCAACGCGAGACTCACTTTAGAGGTGTTGTCCTTGGAGGCAGTGATCACCATGGTGAGATCGACGGATGACTGGATGTCATTGATCTGCCTGGTGTGCTCCTTCGCCTTCTTCAGAATTTCACCAGACTGGAAAAGATCACAGCCCAGTTAGGACAAACCACATCTGCTCCAGTCATTTTCTCCGTTACTGCCACACATCACAGTGGATATCATCATCTGACTTTTATGGCGTGTCTACAGTGGCGGGCTGTAGTTGTGTCGGCGTCGAACCTTCGCACTGAACTGGTTGATCTCTCCGTTCTCGTGGCCTGCGATGACGAACTCCCCCAGAGGCCCCCACACCGCGCTGGTTATCTTGCACTCACTGCAGGGAACGGACAGGTACGGGTTGTTGTCCTCTGCAGACACGCAAGCAGAAATTGTAAATGATTTAAATGTATATGGAAAAAAAATCTGAATTCTTTCTCAGCAGTAAATATGGGACAAAAACCTTCTTTATTTTAAGCAAGATCAGTCTGGGAGCTTGGTACAAAGTATTGATGCTCCGATCTAAATGGAAAAACTGGCAACCGTAATGCAGCAAGAGAACGACTGAAAACCCTATCAGTTACAATCCTTAACAAATTGAAAACAGCAAAGTGAAATTATGCAGAAAATCAAATAAATCTCACCACACTGTCTTGTATCAAATAATGTCAGGAAAAATAAGAAACAAAGTCAATCGCAGGTGGCATAAACGAACCCAAATCACATAATCAAACCTGCCTGAGAACATGGTTCATTTTAATAATCTCCTGCTTCCTGCATTCCTTCAGAATGCATATAATGTATAAATATCCTTAGCTTTGACACGTGTATGTCAGATCCTCCTTCAGGGCTGAGTTGGAAAGCATAACCGAGTGTCTATATGTACCCATCTGCTGTGGATCTCTCAGGTCAAAGAAGTTCAGGAAGCACTGGTAGCCCATCTGCTTGTCTGTGGAGAACATGATGATGTTGCCGCTGAAGTCGAAGCCGCACGTCCTGACGGCGGAGTTGGTGTTGAGCAGAGCCAACTGTTTGCCTGCGGGGAAACAGGCAGGGCGTTACAATAGTAAAAGTTACCAGACCTTTACTTTTCTCTCATTTTTTGGAGGGCGGGGGGAATAACCAGAGAAGACGCCACACTCCTATAGGGTGCTTACCGGTCTCACAATCCCACAGGCGACAACTGTTGTCTGCTGATCCCGTCAACACGTTCTTGGTGTCCCCTGATAAGAGGTTAAGAAAGTAACACCACACATCACATCCTGCACACAGCCATAGCATGATCCATAAGAAGTAGGTCCTGATGATGGAAGGATACAGTCGCAGTCAACACACCACACCGCTCCAGTGTGTCCATTATAGGTGCCCAGCCTCTCTCCGTTCACAGAGTACCAAACGTTGGCCACCTGGAGGGAGACGTCACGTGAGATGAAGCAGCCTGCATCCCAGAAGTTGCACGAAGTCAACCCGGGTCTGGACTCACCGTGTCTTTGGCTACGGAGAACAGCAGGTCTCCTTCTCTGTTGTACTTTATCTGCGTGATGGACCTCTCATGGCCCTGCAGCAGAATGGGTTTCTGGGAACACAGGACTCCCGATTTAGCACAAGGGCTAGCCTTTCACCACAGGGTATGTATTTAAGCTAGATATGCTTAATTTAGATTAAAAAAAAACAAAACCCTAAGCTACAGCGGGACAACATCTGCCATTGCCCAACTATAATTACTCCTACTAGCAGCTGGTATCCTAGCTAGCGTCAAAGCTAAGCTAATGCTAGCCGAAGTAAGGTTGTCACATAGAGAATGAGAAAATAAATAAGACGCTTAGTGTCGGAATACGTTTCCTGGCAAATATACTCACCATTTTTGCCGGCTAAATGCTGTCAGGCTGCTCGGTTTATTCACTACGCGTCACGTCAACAGAGAAAATATGAAACACTCGTGTCTGAGGCGGCGGAGCCTTGGCGGAAGAGGAAATAGACGTCATCACTCTTGTGTCAAAAAGCAACACGGTGCGCCCCCTACCGTCAACACCCGGGGCAAAATAAAATATAAAAGGAAATGAGGTCAAGGAAAAGACGGTTTGGCTGATTTTTGATGTTTCAGTTTTTGTCATAACGTATAAACATCCATTTTGGTTTCTTTACAACCGAAGATTAAATTAGAATGTAAATCAGTTTCTTGGTGACTGGAAGTAGTAATTCATTCCCCCCCCCCTTCCTGTGACATACATAGATCATTTAGCTACCAGTTGGACTAGGAACCAACATTAGGTTGTGGCAACATCAAAAAGATAAGCTATGTAACAACCAGTAGTTAGGGAAGCATGTCAGCAAATGAACCAAACCCAGGCTGTCGCGGGTTCAATTCTTATTTGCTTCATGTCCTTCATTTCCCTCTACACACTTCTTCCTATCAAGTTGGATGAATAAAGGCCAAAATATTCGTTACATCCCACACTTGAACATTTTATCATTTACTAGGGCTCAGAACTGACAATTTACTGCTCTTACAACAAACTCCTTCCATATTGTGCACAAAGGTGGACAACAGGGAGCCGATGGGGGTGTCCCGTCAGACCGTCAGTTCCCCAAACCGCAAAAAGAAAAAGCAGGATTGGGATTTCCAATTCAGTCAGTTTTAAAAACATCAACCAAGCATTGATTAACTCAAACATACACTGCTCTTTTATTGAACAAGAAAAATATACAGAGTCAGATAAAAGTACTGCAAAAAAGACAAAAGGAAACATCTTTGGTTCCTTCTTATGCCCAAATGAAGTGGATAACAATGAATGCGTCCTTGTGAGATGACGGAAGAAAGGAAGCTTAGACATTACTGGTTTAGTCACCACTTTCCCATAGCTACATATTCATAATCATTAGTCATACAGATGAGAAATTGGCATGTTAGTGAGTGAAACATTTCAGAAGTAAAAAAAAGAAAGAAACAGTACTCCATTTCCCCCCATTTGGCTCAGTCAGTGCATCTTTCAAAAGCATCAGAAAGACGCGACGAACAACTCAAACCCAAGCGACGAGAGCAGCTCTACGTTACAGGAGTAAATCGACCCCTATCCCACAAGAAGGCCTTCTGCTATGAAGCATTTAGTCGAGTTTCAAAGTATATACATACATAAATGAATATACATTCAAGCTAAGTGCTCGTCAGTTGAGACTGCCTTAGAATAAAACCAAGATGCAAGCGTTGCATAGAGGTACTTGAACATTCTCTTGATTGAAACCTGATTACGAGCTACTGCCGTCATCAGTGTGAAACAAACAGAACAAACATCCCAGACGCAGCAATGGCAGATTTAGTTAAATAGACTCTAAAGTGATTTTCACATATTCTAAATAAAACTGACTGAGAGCAGATTGAATTAGGAGAGAAGAGGGGCAGAGGGCATTGTAAGCATCAGAGGGGATCACTTCAAAAAATGAAGGAGTGGAAAATCTGATTTTTAAATTTAAGGGGGCTAGAGGGGAAAAAAAGAAATTATGTACAGTGTCATACATAAAAATAAAAAAAAATTGAATATAAATCTGAGAAAAGAGCAAACCAAAAAAAAAAAAGGAAAATGAAATCAAAGCAAAAATGAAAAGTTTCATGAAGTCAGAAAAAAGTGAGAATTAAATGGAAAAAGAATAAGCATCGATCTATGGCGCTAGCAAAATATTAAGTAATGAAAAACAAGAATGTGACAAAATTGGAAAACAGGGTGCAAGAAAAAAAAAAACTAAAGGAACAAAAAGCAAAAGTAGTATTTAACCATTAAGTAATATGAAAATTAAATAAAAAAATATGTAATAAAACAAAACAAACAAGAAAAACAAAAGGAATGCAATCAGGGAATTACAATGGAGTATAATGGCCATACTAATGACAGAATAAAGTCATAATATAAGAATATAGTTGAAATAATGACAAATTTTACTGTCATAATTTTATTAATTTTCTTAACGTGACCCTAATACTCCGTCGTAAAAAAGAAACGGGCCAAAAAAAAGCAACAAAAAGTAAATGCAGCATCCAGAGCTTTCCAGAAAGAAAAGTCAAAACAAAAAATTAAAAATGTAAGTGGCCAGACAGAAAAAGAACCCCCCAAATTTTCCTTATTAATTCTATAGAGCCTTCAGCAAGTTCCAGGTTAGAGACGTTTTGACGCACAAAAAAAGTAAGTCAATGTGGTAAGTGTCTTTAATCACAAAACCCATTTCATACACCATCACCCCAAACACACACTCAACACAGGCTAACAACCTCTTCTCTCCAACAACCAGTTTGACTCGTGTCGACCCAAACGGCTCCTTAAGCCCTGCTCTAGTCGGCATATTAACACCAGCTGCACACGTTCACACCCTAGTTTGAAGTGAATCACGAGTTTCTACTATCAATCCTCTCAGAGGAACTGCTGAGTCTGGAGAGTCAACACATCAGAGTGGAAAGACACAAGCTAACCGTGCTGTTAGAAGCTAACTGTTGTCGTTCCAGCAGAGGAGCAGCGGCTTGCAGGCTGGTGGTTTGAACGTGGAGGAGGGAAAGGAGGAAGCGGCGGATGGCCCCTGAATCATTCCAGAGCAGGAATAGGCGGTGGAGGCCCCGCCTCTTCCTGCGGGGCGTCTGTGTCCGGCGGGCCGCAGTGACAGGAAGTGGAGTCTGCAACGGGACAGCTGCTGGGCTCCGGCAGAGAGTCTGTGGGTGGGGGGGAGGGTGAGTCGGTCCCAGGGTCAGAGGCGGGGGCCCCTCCAGCGCCACTGTCCCCGTTCAGGTTCTGGACCTTCTTCTTCAGCTCGTTTCGTTCCACTTTGAGGGCCCGCCGCAGCTTGTCGAGCCGCTGGACTTTACCCTGAAGCGCCTCGAAGTCCCGGTCCCGTACGGCTTTCTGGAGACATTCACAGAAAAACATCCATCAACCAGCCAACATCTAATGCTGAACTTTCAACTTCTGGGTCTTCATTTTTGCACAGATATTTTTGGAATCTGTCAAAATCAGAATTTTCATACATGAATTTTCTTGATATAAATAATATCTCTGTAGCACTGACCATGTATTTTAAGTCATTATCGTTCTGAAAATGCTAATAAATTCAAATCTAAGTGTGTTTTCACACTTGATAGTCCGGTACACTTGGTTCACTTGGGGGAACAATACTGCAACATTTGTCACATTTTCACCTGCACTGTGTCAAATGAACGAAACCCTTTAAAAAATATGTTCCCCTCCTCGCTTGTGAGGACGCTGCATCAATAACCACTGAAGGAAACGACACAAAAACCATAGAAGATGACGATGAGCACAACTTCCTTCTTTACAAAATATTTTTTTAAAATGGAGTGGCTTCAAGCATTAGTGGTTGTAGGATTTCTCTTTCATTGTTGGTAAAAAAAAACCACAAGCCATTTCTCCTGCTAGCATGAGACTCTCATGTTTGTTTTGGTTGTATTTACCCAGAATGCCTAGCGTTATAGTTTGCTTCCTGCTTTTGGAGCGGTTTACGATCTGCTTGACATTCACATATGCATTCGAACCACACCAGAGTTCACTTCAACCGAATCGAGATGTGTGTTTTTAGGTTTACCAGAGTTTGCTTTATTACTCTGCATCATCCAAATACCCACTCACCCCACCCCAAACGGACCGGACTTTCTACACAAACTAACTAGGGTTTGATTAAAATGGACTAAACAGCGCTTGTGTGAATGCGCTCTCAGCTCCAGCAAGAACTTTCTGTATTGGGCTCCAATCAGACATTTTGGTTTCACTGGCTTTCCATACACACTCCCTCAAAGCAGCATAAATTCAGAATTGCAATTTAAGGGAAATCAATTCCAAAGACTTAAGAGCGGAAAACTATAGAGCTTCATGATGCTCTATAGTTTTCCAGCTATATAGATATATCAGAATTTTTAAAAACTTCAAAAATGTATTCCTATTTTTTTTTTGCACTTTGTCTTAATGTCATACTCTATCACGAAAAAATTCAATCAAATACAATAAAGTTTGTGTTTTTAACATGAGAGGATACATTTTATGTAGATAATCTAAACTAAAAGTTGAGAAATTTCTGACAGGCAGCTTTCAGGGTACCCAGAAGGACGTCAAAACCTTCCACAAACATTATCTGAACTAGTTATTGCTTTATTTTCAATATAATTGCAGTCATAAAAAGAGTTGTACCTCCTCAGCCATCTCCAGCAGAGCCTTGTTGCTGCTCTCCCACCTGGAGCGGTACATCGCCGTCTCCTTCTCCAGCTTTTTGATCTTTTTAGTCATCTGTGTGCGAGACGAAAACAAAGAGTGATGTTAGAGAATAGTGGGAATGACTCCAGTAACATCTCTGCTGAGGTTACGCACCTTTTCCATCTCTTGCTTAAAGGTGGTGAAGACTTCGTTGCTCTTAGACAAGGTGGTCTGGAACTCCTCGAACTTTTCCGTGTACAGCGACAGCTAAGAAGACACGGCAGCCATAGTTATGGAGCTGAATTCAGGGTTTGGACAGTTTTCCCACAGCAAAATGTAAAAATTTTCAATGAACTTAGAAGTAAGTTCTAAAATATGACATAATACTTTATACACCTGACTGTTCAACGAAACACTAATTTTACACAAAAAAACCTCCCAATTTTAATACCATCATCACAACATCTCTCCTCTACTAGCCCTTTAACGTTTGTACCAGCCTTTCACTGAGAAGAAGCTCGTATGATGAGCTCAGCTGAAGTGCATTTGCACCAGGTGTTTGCTAATTACTGCTGGCTAGTCTGAAGGAGCTGAGAAGGGGGTATTGGAAATGGCAGCTCTGAGGAGGAGCTAGGTTCAGTTCTACATTACTCACATCTGAACAGTTGCCATGAGAGAGTAAAAGATTTCTCAACCATGCATGAAATAATCAAATCAACACTACATGTATGTTTTTGATGAGGGAATAACATTATAATATGATGTGAAGCTTAAAGTTGGTTTTACATAATACTGCCTCTCGAAGAAAAACAATAATAAAAAGTATTGGTATCAGTATGGGAATCAGCAATACAGGCCCTGCATTACTTAGTATCTGATTGATATCTTTACTTTTTACAGCAATCTGACAAGTTGGAGGTAGAAAGTTGAGGCCAAACCTGCTGTTTGAGGTGAACCTCTTGCTGCTTCATCAACTCGCATATCCTCTGAGACTCCACGGCTTCCTTCAGCAGCTGCACACGTAAAGCAAATCGTCAACGGCGAGTTCTTTCAACACCATGAACAGACGCACATTTAGTTTCTCCAAAACGGCGCTCACAAAGTCTTTCTCCCGGTCGTGATGTTCCTCCGACTCCTTCAGCATCTCCTGCGCCTGGTGCAGCTTGGCGTCCACCAGTTGCTGCTGCAGGTCTTTGTGCTTCACCACTTTGTCTATGTGCTGTTTGTCAGGTCACACACACACACCCACGCACACCCACAGTTCTCCGTGAATAAAAGGCGGTTTAAAACAGCGGAACGCAGACGTGAAGAGGAGAGGTCCTCACCTCCTCTCGCAGCTTGTACTGCTCATAGAGCTTCTTGAGTTTCTCGGCCAGCTCGGCGTTCTCCTGCCGCAGGCTGGCGTTCCTCTCGTTGTGCTGCTCCATCTGAGCCTGGATGTCGTTCAGCGTCGCCTGGAAGTGGGACGTCACCTCCTTCCTCTTCTCCTCCTCCAGTCGGGTCCTCTGGATCCCTTCCTCCTGCGGGAGGGAGGGGGGTCGAAATTCATCAAAATATTGAATTAAAATGAGCTTGATAAGTTCTGTCCTCATGACTTTTTTCTTCATAATCCATTTTTGGTTTTGGTTCTGTGTGGGGTTTTTGTAGTTCTGTTTTATTTATCATTTTGTTTTATTCTGGATATTTAAAATCTCTTCCAGGTCCAGTGTTAAATGTTTTTTACAAAATTAAGAGTCACTCAGGCCTAGCTCCGCCTGAGCTAATGGCAACCATTAATCAGCTGAATGGTTGCCATGGAGATTAAAGGATTTCTCAAACATGCATGAAGGAATCAAAGCAACACTCCACATATGTTTTTGATGAGGGAACAACATTATAATATGATGTAAGTGAAAAAACAGTTGATTTTAAGTAGCATTGCCTTTAACGTTATGTTTAAAATATAATTTTTAGGACAGATGTAGTTTTGTAAACATTTTAAAAGACAGCATCACCTTAACATAGGCCTCTTAAAATGAGTTTTTTACTGTATTTATTATTTTTTATTTACAAAATTGCATTATTTTTGTATCTTGTTTGTTTTGTGGGACTACGGACGAAAATGAGCATTTTGCTAACATTGGAGTATTTATGACACTGTTGTGCGTTCATTAATAAGCATGCTACTATTTAAATACAATACTGCCATTATCAATACATGACTTGAAAATGGTCTCAAAACACCAATATTATCATTTATTGCAATCATTTCAGGGACAAGTTATTGTCACGGGTCTGGAGTAATTCCTGCTGAACTGATTTAAAGCGGTGGTTTGGCACCTTGAGCGTGCGGTTGTGTCTCTGCAGTTCTCTGCAGAGGCTCTCCAGCTTGCTGCGGGCCAGGATGGCCTTGCTGTGCTCATTCCTCAGGTTGTCCTTCTCCTGCACCAGTTGGCTCTGCTTCTTCTGCAGCGCCCTCATCTGTTTCTGGGTGGTACGGTGCTCTTCCACCTAAAAAGAGGGATTATAAATATATATATATATATATATATATATATAATTCATGTGGCAAATGTTTAAAAATATACATGCTATTTAATCAATTCCTCCAGGATTTTACGATTGTTTTTCCTGATTTTACTTAAAGTTAAAATGACTGATTTTGTGGAGCTACTTTAGAAATACTTGCTTGTCCAAGGAGGCCAAATCTGAGGCCAAACAAGAGTGTTGCTTTCTGTATGCAAACTGGTGTAATGCAAAAAAGTGTTTCACTAACATCAAAACTTCATCCTAGTGGAAAAAAGTTTTATTGAAACACGTGAGGTTTTCAAAATTGAGCGGATTTGTTTTTGTAATTCCTATCTGTGTAACATCACGCTCCATGGCTAGTACTGCCAAAGTACTGAACAAAAGCCGTCAATGATCTGTATACATGTGATTTCAAATACAAATATTTTTGTTCATTTTAAATATATTCGCAACAACCAAAAATAAACATTATTGAGGAAGTTTGTGTACATTTTCAAGGAAAAGTTGATTGAATGTATTATAGAACAAGGCAGACAGTGAAGTCCTGTCAGTTCTCTCTGGATATACTGTATTAACTACAGATTACACGTCTGCAAACAGAACCTGATGCTTATGTATATTTTTTCTTTATTTTCAATGTCAGGAGAGCACAGCGAAGCAGTAGAGTCACTCACCAGGTCAGCATACTTTTTGCAGAGGCCTGCCAGTTTTTCCTCAGGCGTGCTCAGAGTGTTCAGAGTCTGCATGAGGAGTGTGATCTCTTTGCCTGCATCACACAAGCATCCATTCAATTCAAACATAAAACACAGACAAATCAGATCGGCTGAAAGAACTTTGTTTGAGCAGTCCGCTTCCTACCGAGACCCTTCACTTTCTTCTTCTCCTGAGTCTTCTTCTGCTCCTTCCCTGCTCCGTTGACCTTGCCCTCCTCTGATTTGTCGTCTTCTTTCTCCCCGGTCAACCCGTTGAGCACCGGGCTGTGTGACTGGCCGTTGAGCAAGGCACCGGCGTCGTCCTGAAGGCTCTCCCGGCAGTAGGTGCTGAGGATGTCCTCCAGCTGCCGGCTCAGCTCCTCTGCCATGTCGCACTGAGACTCGGCAACTGGACACAGCAAGGGGGGGGTAAAAAATTATTTTAAAAAAGACGCGTTTTTTAGTCAACCGGTAACTACAGCAACCTTTAACAATTTCTACATTGAAATGACTGACCTTCATTCCCACCCTCGTTGGTTTGTGGAGGGGTTTGGGCGCGTGGGCTCTGTGATTCGGCCCGGTTGGGGCTGCTGCTGTCCGAGCCGTCTGTAGGCGCGTGAGCCGCAGGTGGAGCAGCAGGTGGAGGTGCCTCAGAGACTTCACTTGTAGGTGGAGATTCCTCACCGGCAGGACTGCCGGGAGACTCTTCCGAGTCTTGTTTTTTCATGTCTAAACCAAGAAAACGAAGCTGTAGCAAAAAAATAACTTTTGGACTACAGTCAGACTTTATCGGTTAGAACATTTTGTGTCAAGGCTCAACTGCTTCGAAGCGAATAAATACAATAAACCGTTAAATTTTTCACATTTAACTTTGTATAAACTGTTAAGCATACATATTTTTTTTAAACCAAGCTTTAAAAAATATGTCCAACTAGGATTATTCCTGAGTAATTCCAAGCAAGAGCTTTCAGTTTCCATTTCAACACAGGCTAACCCTGTTTAGCAGCTACATGAAGCTCAAACTGCAACCAGAGCAGCGTTAGCTTGAGACAGAAGCCAGAAACGTTTTAAAAACAACCACCATAAACATGGCGGGCTTTGTATACGTCAACACTGTCACACACCGTTCCTTACTAGAAGACCCCAGAGAGAAACTGCCAATGCTATCTGTGAAGAACCAGGCTTCGTTACCAGCGTGAGGTTTGTTGAAAAATCTAACTTCCGGTCATAACTTTGGATTTCTGTTCTTCGTCGTACAGTAACAACGCGGTTGAAGGTCCAACGGACTGCTTGGCGCCCTCTACAGGGTTCATTGAGTTATGCGTTAAATAATTAATGCCATTAAAGAGGGTTAAAAATAAAATCCTCACTTACTCACTTGTTTATTTGAAAACAAGTTTCAGTAGTTTATGAAAATTAAATTCACAAAATCACCCCTCAATGAACAGAAATGTTTATTTAAGGAACGCAAAACTCTATATGATACTACAGTGGTGGTAGTATCATGCTGAGAGGATAGTTGTCATTAACGGCTACGACAAGGTTCTTATCTGTTCATAGTAGCTGTTCACAACTTTGATTGGAAACGTTAAAGACCCGAGAAATGTTTTTAAGTATAAAAGGTGAAGTTCTTACATGTTTTCAATTAGCAGAAATAGCAGACCATAAATGTTGCACCTTTTATTGAAGAAAATGGCTTCTTGTTCTAAAGCCTTACAATTATATAGAATTACATTAAAAAATACCTCATCAAGCCCAAAGGGAAGCTAAATGTTTTTGTAACTCACAGTGTAATAATATCCAAGGTTCTTCAAAAAGCTTGTGGGCAGGAAAGATCTCCAGTCTTGTACTTCAGCAGGTCACATGACACAATTTTCAATTCTTCCACACATAGAAACCGAAATTTTACAAAGTAGCTCAACAGTGAGACTAGATGGAGAGCATCTGTTGACAGGCATTTTTAGGTCTCATTACTATCAATTTGAATCAGATCTGGACTTTCACTGGGCCATTCTGATACATACATGTACTTAAATCTAACATCTTTTTCAGAACCACAAAGGGTCTACTTGCCCAAAATGTAGTAGTACTACATCTCTCCATGGATCCAGTTTCCCTTTCTGTCACAACTCACACACAAGAACAAATTACATCCATGAAAGGGTTGAAACATAACTTTATTTGTTTTGTACAGTATTTCCTCTGAACAATGTTAAATTCAATACAATTTCTTTACATTTCTAATATTGTTGCAGATTCCTGTATGTTGTATGTTCCTGTTTTTTTTTTTTTTTTTTATTTTCTCTTCCATGTTTATGTTTGTGTATCATGTTCAGCTGAAGTGTGGTTAGGTTCTCGTCACTCATTCATACCGTCGGTAAAGTCCAGTCGAGTCACAGTATACAACTTGGTTAATGTGGAGCGAAAAAGAAAAGTACTGACCGGGAAAAAACAAAAGAAAAAAAAAAAAAAAAAAGAAAAAAGAGGAAAATAAATAAGAGACAGAAATGAGAGGACCGGAGCAGAGGATGCATCAGGACTGGTTAGTGATGGCATACAAATAGGATTTTACAAACGAGGAGTATTGTAAACATGTGTAGCATAGACGTCGAGCCGAGCCGCGGCGTTAGATTTTCATAAAGACACCAAAAGCGTCCAGGACGGAAGACAAGATGTGAATTTTTTTTTTTTGAAGAGGTTTTTATTTATTATTTTAAACTCACTCGCGTATTAAGTAACAAGTTTTCTGATCGTGCAGCCCGACTGAAACAATCAAATATCCCAAGAATGATAGAAATCACCACATCTAGACCAGGGCAAGAAGAGAAGCAGAAAGGCTTTTGGATACTCACCTCATCTTCTTCGTCTTTTTTTTTTAATTATTACTACGCTTAATTCATCCCGTTACAAGTTCTACTGAGGCTTTTTTTTCTCCACTTCTCAGAAGTGATCAGAATTGTATTTGAATCCCTGTCAATGTATCAGAACATACATAGTTTAAACTATAACACTTTAATGTAAATCGCTGCACTTTATTTTTTTTTCCTTAATCTCCACATTTTAATACTCAAGAAAAAAAAAAAAAAAAAAAAACATCAAGAGTTTCCCTCTGACCTCGAGTCACATGAGATCAGGTTTGTATCTCGTCTCTGAGATTTAAATGCAGTCTTCAGAATTAGATTCAACTGAGCTTAAATTTGGGAGAAAAAAGAAGAAAAGAAGAGCCTTTTCTCTCAGGGAGGGACTGAAAATGCTGCCATGAGGATGACAAAACTTTGGTAAACTAACTGGCAGTGAGATTGGTGCCTGCATCAGTCTGCTATGATGGTCATTTCTTGGTACACATTTGCATCTAGTGCAGCTATTACCTACTTTTCGTACAATGAACGGGGGGCCTCGGCTCGAGCTAAATGCTAAAGGCTAAACACCGGTCTCAACAGAAACTGGTGGTACAATTCCAAACGGACGTGCGACAGCTGAGCTACGCGCAGCGAAAACCACAACAAGAGTCGTAGAGAACATCCCGTCAATGAAAAACATCAGTTTTATAGTCAAGTCAGTCCCACACCCAACCACCCCCTCCCAAAACCCAACCCAGATAATTAGACATCATTGTTAAAGAATGCCACCTTAAGAAACAATGGCAAATAATGTAACTTGAAAGATAAGGAAAATAGAGCAGCAATGGTTTGCACAAAAAACATGTGCACATTCAAGTAAATAAAGATATAAAGAAATAATCTATAAGTCAAAGACAGAAACGCAGGATCCTCCAGTCTTTGTTGGTCGGATTGGCACTTTAGTGAGCAGGAGTGCATTTTGATTTTTAAGAAATATAAACTTTTTTTTTTTCCTCTCTCCCCCTCTCTCCTTGATGCAATGATTTTTTTCTTTAATATATATATATATATATATTTACATATATATATATATATATATTATTTATATATATTGCAATTCTGGCATTATATTTGTAGGCCAAGCACAGAATTGGCCAGAAAACCGAAGACTCCAGGGTCTAAATGCTGCTCTACACTTCTGTCAGGTAGAGGTAAGATGTTGTTGCTTAATTCATGATTCGACTTCTCGCGCCGACCGGGAGCACTCGTATTCTGCGGATAAAACTCGGCACAGAGTCATCTGTCAGATCATGTTCAACACATCTTGCAGAATGGTACTTAACGTGGTAAAAGGCAGATGAGAAACAGCAGTCAGAGGCTTACTTTTGATAATTATGCGCACAAACATCACATTAATTTGGGGGGTTTTAATGCCTTTGAAGGATTGCTTGACCAGGCTGGGATGATAATACCAACAACTTGGATTCATTTTAAATCGCAATTTATTGTGGATTTTCTGTCCAGGCAGGTTCATAATTACACATACCCCATCCCACCGGTATACTTCTTTAAAAAGATAACTGAACAAGATGAAAGTCAGATGACTCGTTTGGGCAGAGGTAGTCATTTTCAATGACAGATGCTAATGTTTACACTGGCTAACCAAGAAAGATGCCAGTGTTCCATCTAGCTTGAATTCCGTCTTCAATCTAGATGGAATTAGCTCACCTGGATGAGCAAATTCACTGCCAAGAAAACAGAAAAATTGGATTAAAAAAGGGACCTTCAAATATTCTGTCAGTTATGCCAGAAGGTTGTTAATGACGACAAAAGGCATGTACATGCTCCCCTTTGGACTTGGCTAAGTTAGCCAAGTCCAAAGGGGAGCAAAGGCAGGGAGGAATATGCATACATTTGAGCTTCCAGGTAGAATTCAGACTGCCCTGATTACACAAGAACTTACAGCCATTCCACAACTCAAAAGCATTAAAAAGCCCCAGATTAATACAACACATCCACAGCGAATGGATGAAAACCTCCAAATGCAACTATAGATGATACAAAAATTGTTTACCACTTCGGGGTTCCAAGAAAAGTCAGAATAATCCTCAGAAGATTGTTTTATTTGGTTACTTTAAAGAAACCTGATTGTGTTCATCTTCCATACATTTGAGTGCTTCAGTAATCCACAGAACAGCAGCGGTTCCCCTTTCATCCTCCTGACTCTGATTAGGACATATTCTTGATAGAGTTAATAGACCTACTCCCTCACACAGCGCTTGTCAGTCAAAACTCACACGAGCACACGTCTACTTCATCTACAGCGCCTCAACACTGACCAGAGACTGGCCTGAGCAGAAACACAGCCGATCCCTGGTCAGCGTCAACTCAGCTAATCTCAACCATCAGAAGTCCTGTGGCTAGAAACAACGACAAGTTTCCATAGCAATAAGCAACTCTGCATTTGACCAATTCTTTCAACAAAATATTTACTACAGTAGAAATGGGAGTTAAAGAAAGTTTGTGCTCAAACATGAACATTTTACTACTCCTTTTCTCCCCCCCTTCTTCTTAATGGAAGCTAGTTTTTGTTTCTAGTCACTCATCTATGTTTCAGCTGGTGTTGTATGCAAGTGTGCATGAAGTGTACGCAAAGATATACATTAATGCAAATACATCAAAATCCAAATATACTTCTGTTTAGATACTTGAACTTTTGTTGCAGTTAGGCTTGTCACTTATCTTCAGAGCTATCTTTCAACCCTCCAGCTGTTATTAGACCCACACAGAAGCAGCAGAATTGTCCTGGCTGGGCAGAGGAAGAGACTATTTACATGAACAAAACACCCACACGTAAGCACAACTGTCCCATGCAAAAAGTTGTTAGCGGTTGTCATCTCCATTCCTCAAAGATATAGTGATATCGAACGCCAGAGGCTATTAATCAACTCTACCACTAAAGAAAACACCACCGTGGTCACTAAACTATCACTATTCACACCACCTAAAGTTATCGTGTTAGAGTCCAGCTTCTTCTTTGAGCCTCGCGTGTTGTTTCACAAGGTACGTTTTGCCTCTTTGTACCAACAGGTTGCGCCTGGCGAGGAATCCTCCGTGGCTGCAGGCAGGGTGGTAGAATACCATGCAGAGGCCCCCACCGTAGGGCCCGACTGCCAAGCAGAAACCCTTTTACACTGCAGGGGGCCGGGAGGTGGGGTTCAGTAGAACCACTAAACTATAACATTTTCTTTACTGCAGAAGGTTTTTCCACCTTCTTTTTAAATACAGCCAGATAGAAAAAGAAGTTCAGTTTGCCGCCAGCGCAGCAGGCTCTGCTCCACCTCGACCGCCCTGTACTAGGCCTTGTTTAATAGATCACTTCATAATTCAAATGTTATTAACACAGCAAACAATGAATATAAGGATATTTAAATATCCCGCCCTCGAAAACAAAAAAAAAAAGAAAAAAAAAAAAGAAAGTGGACATTTTTTTCATGGTTAAAATAATAATTATAAAAAAAAAACTCTTAACCTTCACCAAAATCCCAATCACAGTCCTTCCTAGTTTCAATTTATTCTGTTACATCTCATCCATTCCCTCCCCACTACAACGTAAAAGTCGTCCCTTTGCTTGGGCGGCAGGTTTAGGCCAGCCCTAAGACTAACAATTAGGGTATTTCTTTATAGAAAATAAAACAAAAATGACTTTCCATTTACAGAAAAAGAAAGATACCTACAAAGGAGAAGATAAATAAGGGTTAGAGGTAAATAATAAAAGCTAAAAAGGGGGGGGGAACAAAAAATGGTACGCCTATGTTGCATTGCACAAAATCAAACTGGTGTCACAAACTGGACGCCCCCTGTTTATGGACTGCGAGGGGATGTATGGGTAATCCAGAAAACAGCAATGTCCCACTGGTGAAGAAATTTCAATAAAGATCCTAACTGGTTGCTGCTGGCGACCGGAGCTAAGAGCTACCAAACGGCAGGAAGAAGTCCTTGTGCACGTTTCAAACCGCTTCGGGTTTTCAGGTGATCAGTTCCCCCCAACTTGGTTATTAGTTTGTAAGAAATGCTCCCAATGGCCAGGAAAAGAAAAGAACAACAAAAGAAAAAAAAAAAAAAAACAAGTTTGCCCTGTGAGCTATTTGTCCAACTGGTGGAAAAGCACGGCTGGAGAGGGCGGTTTTAGGGCTTAAGAGGGCGACAGTTTAAGCTTTTCTCCAAAGGGCGGGTTTGTGTGTGTGTGAATGTGTATGTGCTTGGAGATCAGGCGAGAGAGCACAGTGGCATGACTCAGGCATCATGGGGCCTTCCACAAAATGGGGGTGGAGGGTGAGTATACAGATGGGACAGTGGGTGAGTGGTGTACTTAAGAAATCTTAGAGCTGGAAGCCCTCCATTGGAGCTTCTTGCTGAGGGAATAGGAACTGCTGATTGGCCTGGTCCACCTGAGGAGCTAGACTGCTGTCTTCATCCTCCACGCCGAAGTAGCGCTCGATCAGGTCAAACGCCTTCTGGTAGATCTCCTGGTTGTCGTGGCTCTGGAGGAACTCAATCTTGTCTAGTCCTGTAAATAAATAAACAAATACATATATATAAAGGTAAGGTAATTTTATTTATATAGTACATTTTTAGCAACTAGGCAATTCAAAGTGTCTCGTTGCTACTAGTGAAGTCCTCTGGATCTTTTTGTTCTAACAGGTTTGATTCCAGTTCTGGGTTGACTGTCTAAAGTACCAAATGTAAATATAGGCAAATAATAATAGTGAAAAGCAGAAACTTTTCATATAGTAAGAATTTAGGTAATTCTTAATTGGTTGAGATTTTAACTTAAAAATAAATAGAATAAATTATGAAATCTTACAGATAAATTGAGAAATTGTCTGCGTTTTAATATTGGGCAATTTCACAAAAGATCAACTCTGAGCAGGCAGAAAGATCTGACCATTCACAGATCTGATCTGTGAATGAATCGTTCAGGACTTCTAACAACATTTTTAAGGCTAGTTCAACATTTCAACGACGATTTCTGTCCTGATTTTCCCCTTCCGACAATCTTCGCTGCATTTCCTCGGGTCACATTGATACCTGGCAGGAGGAAATCACACCCAAATTTCCAGATCACAACAGCTAGTGCTCTATAAACAAGACTCAGAAATCCTCTCAAAATAGTATAGAGATGAGATAAATGATTTAAATCTGAAGCATTCACTCAGACAACAGAAGGATCTATACATTCAGTCTATGGTTGCTTCTACATGTTAATGTCTTAATGGTAATTGTCTATAACATTTAAGTGGAATATCTCTTAACGTTAGTCTGAAATTACTGTCTTACTGAAGCTTTCTTTCATGACTTGCCAGCAGACATTATGATATTCAGAGTTCAAATAAAGGTAGCCATTAGTGAATGTCAGAATGCATAATAAACCTCCGTTATAAAGATCCTGTGTGTTGGTATGAGTGAGCGTTGTACCGTAGGCTTCTTCGATGAGGCTGCAGTAGGGATTGACGCCGGTGCCGTTGTTCTCCTGCTTGGCCTCCTGCTCGCCCAGCCTCAGGATGTTTTCCAGCCCGTTAAGCGCCACCTGAACAATCTTGGAGTCCATTACGGTGAGGAGATCACACAGCGGCTTGATGCAGCCCAGGTTCACCAGATACCTGAATACAAACACAAATGGTTCATGTTAACATAGAGCAAGAATCCAATCACGGGGGAAACGGATGCCGGCGTCTCTACGTCAAAACTCAAATGCACCTGATCTGCTCTGGGGTTCCTCCAGATGTGGCGTTGGTGATGGCCCAGGCTGCTTCTTTTCTGGTTCTGAACTCCGCTTTCTGCAAAATTTCAATTAGGACTGGAAAGATGTTGGCATCGATCACCGTCTGGAGAGAAACAGAAAATGAGAGCGTTGTTATGAGGGATGGAGCAGGAGCTGCAGCGTCTCAGACCAAGCACACTTTTTACAACTGGCTTTTTGTTGAAAGGATTTGTCTACAATATGACTGAGAAATATGAGACTATTTGAGATTAATACATTAAATATTCATGGAGGCGTCATATTACTGCTGTAACAGTAACAGTGATTTAGTGAATAAAACAGACCTGTCAATCATTGTGAGCTGGAGCATAATGTGCTTGGAATGAAACGCTGCATTACAATTTATCTGGACAATAAACCCTTTACATAATCATAATAATAATAATGATAATCTGGAAGGATTTGCATGATTCAAAGAAGGAAAAATGGCAAAGTAGCAAACAGAGCTTAAGAAAAGTTTTTACACCTGTTAAACTTTTTGCCATTTGGTCATGTCCCAATTACATAGTTCAATACATTTGGGGGAATTTTATGTGATTATTAACTCAAAACTGGGTATAATTATGAAGTAAAAAAAAAAATAAAATAAAACCTGGTGTTTTCAGAATTATTTTCTAACCCTTCTCTGAAGGAAAGCTCAGCATGGTGCTGCCACCACAATCATGCACAGTGGTTGTTTAGTTCAGTATGAATTATAAATGTTAGTTTCCCACCATACAACTCTTACTGCATGTAGAAACATTTATATTTCTATACTCATGTTTACAATTAGAAGACTGATTAGAGAGCCAAATACCAAAGCTTCACACATTTTCCAGATTTTCTTTGTAAAAACAAAATCAAATTTAAGACCAAGTAGTTTCTTTCCACTTCACATATTTGCATTACTTTGCATTGTGTCTAAATAAATCAAATTTAAATCCATTATAATTTTAATTCCAAGTATGTGCAAAAGTAAAAGAACAAAATCACTAAATCTTATTTTAAACTTAACCAAGTATTTTTGGTTTAGTTTCTACTACAAATACCTTGATACACTTGACATAAGACAAAAGTAACTTAAGCAACATATAAGAGCTTGATTTAAATTTCTTCACACTGATTAAAAAATAAAGAAGCATTAGATCCACTGGCAGATTATTTTACTCATAGAAAGACAGGTTTACCATAAGAGTAATAATCTCCCAATGGATCTGCTACTTTTGCCATCAATATTGAGAAATTATTTACTTAAAACAAGCTTCTACACATTTCTGAAAAGTTACTTGTAAATTAGTTTTGTCTTATTTTAAGAATACCAAGATACTTTCAGTAGAAACAACACAAACATACCTAGTAGGATTTTGTGTTTTTGCAGTGAAGGCACTAGATGTGCAGAAACACACAACTCCTACCTGTGATTCTGAGAAAACAGCTTTTTAAACAGTAATATTGGTTACCCACACACATCTTTTTCAATCTAATTTTTATTAACAGTATTAAAAATCTTGGGGGGGAAAACCTTCCATCAAGACTGCAGCATCAAATTAACTCAATCTAAGAGACAACAGGGGTTTTCTCTCAGCTTGTTTCTGTGTCAGTAATGTGTAGGACTGTTGCAAACAAATATTTTAGTAATTGAGTAATAGAATTAAAAAAAAAAAAAAAAGATAAAATAAAATATTGGTAAATCTGGCATAACACTGGTGTTACTATCGGATATCAACATCAGTCCAATTTTTCATTTTTGAGCATCTCTAACAGTTTCTTTTTTGTAGTTTAGAAAACCAACCTGTAACATTAACAGCTCACTTTCTAAGTTAACCTGAAGAAAAGTTAAACAAAGATCTGAAATTACATTAAATTTAATAATAAAAAGGCAGACTCACAAATACGCTTATAAAAATGTCTATGCTCCAGCTTTTAGTTTATGTATTCACCTTCAGTCAGTTATAGATTAACTCTCACCTTGCCCCAAACCTGTCAAGCTTTGGGTTTGAGAATATAGGAAATGTCTCTGGGGTGGGGGGGCAGGTGAGCGTAAGATGGGGATGGAGGAGAGGCAACAGAACAGGGGATGAATGTAAGAATGGGGGGGGAGCAGTACGGGAAATTTACGGCACCTTCGTTTGTCACACTCAGAAACTCATCTGCCAGCCATGTACAGCCACAATGAGCTCCGCCACCCGTTTGTTGAGATTGGGATGACATGATATTTATTGTGCAGTTCGTCCGTAAAGCTACTCTGACCCTGTAATCATGAGCTACTCAGCCGCCCGCCATGTTCAGTCTATCTGCTACCTGTATAAATACTCCTGCAGCTCTTCCCGATGTTCGCTTTCAACCAGCAGCTCCCGGAGGAGAAAGGCTGCCATAGGCATCGGCGCCAGTCATTTTAAGGATGCTGATTGGTCCACCAAAAACGATGAAAACCCGGGCATTATCATCAATCAATAAAATCCCTACAGGCTGAAATTGAAAAGTGGACGTTATGCCGCTAACACCTAGCTTTCGTCAACAACTCATAATGTTCCGGCTGGAACACGGTGCGCTAAATAATAAAGCCTAAATCAACGAAGCTTCGAGACAGGAAAATTTTTCTTAAGGAATTTTAATAATCGAGGTACTGGAATCACTCGAGGAATCGTTTCAGTCCTAGTAATGTATAAAGCTCACCTGTATTTGTGCTCGGTTTCCAGCTGTGATGTTGGAGATGGTCCAACAGGCTTCCTTACGAATCGATTCTTTAGGACTGCTGAGGAGGTGCAGCAGGCAGGGTAAAGCTGAGCAGTTCAACACCACCTAAACAACAAATAACCAGACCAGTACATGTGGGTTATTGACCTCGTTAAGACCTCCTGGCTCTGATTGGCTGGTTTTGTATTTCTTCAGACAGCAACATTAGCTCAAGGAGGAGGTGGATATCAATCTTTCCACAGATAATCTCTCATATTACAATCACAAAATATTAACTTTTAAAAAGTATGTAATTTAAAAAAAATAAAAGTTATATATTAGAGCCTTAAAGTAAATGAATCCTTAACACTACAAGTGAAACTCCATATTAATGTATTTCTCTGAGCTGATTTCTGAAACAAACCTGTGTCTGAATGTCGTCTCCAGTGACGATGTTTCCGACGGCTCTCAGAGCAGGAGAGGCCACCTTGTAGTCTGTGTGCCTGCAGAGACGAGCGATAAGTAACAGCCATCATCAGCACCATGTTTTCACAGCTGCGATTTAAGTGTGACGGAACGAGTACAGCGAGAACCCCAAACGTACATGAGCAGCTCCACCAGCCTCCTGCAGACGCCTGAGTCGATGACAGCCTGGATCTTGTCGTTGGGGCCGTCGGAGAGGTAGGAAAGAGCCCAGCAGGCGTCTGCCAGCAAGTCTGGGTCGCTGCTGAATAAGAGCCTGGACAGCACGGGCAGACAGGGAGACACCTGGACAGGACGAGTTTAGGGTTGGGATTATCATTAGGGGACTGAACTTTTTACTGACGCAGCAAAAGATTATTTTAAATCTCTTCTAAAGTTTCTGGACACTGAGATCAAGCCTGATGGAAAGGCAACCAGACGGGCTTAAAGCGACGGTACTGGAGGACGACATGTGGCTACTTTTAAAAACAAGCAACTGTTTGCCAACTAATTTTTCAATGTCAAATAAAAAGCTTCAACCACAAATTTCTGAATTTTTCAGAAAGATTTCAAAGCACTTGAGGGACTTTTAGAGAATTGGGTTTGATGATCTCTATGTTCCACAAATAATCAAACAGCACCATGTTATATTCGGCTCCCAATTCTGGGTCATTTCATTGTTTCTTCGGCCAAAGGACTGAGATCAACTCCATTTCAGAATTCAGCAAGAAGCGTGTTTATGTGGAAGTGTCACCTTTTCAAAAGCAGGTGGAGGATTTTTGCCTCTGCAGAGATTAGACAGAGCCCACACTGCATTCCTAGTCATCGTCAGTCTGGTAGATTTGGTCAAAAGCCTGAGGAAAAAAAAAGACAAACTCAGATGATAACATCATGACAAAAATATGTCTCAGGCAGAGACTTGTTTGGGCTTGGTCATGGTGCAACAGCACTGTAAAAAAAACAACAACAACAACAACAAAAAAAACCCGTAAGAACTTACAACAGCAGCGGTGTTAGGATGTTGCAGTTCAGCACGTAATCCCTGCATACCGCGCTGTCCCCAGCGATATTACCCAACGCCCACACAGCCTGGAGAACACACACAAACAAGAGGGCCGCTTTATCTCACCGGGCAGCAAAACAACAACATCCTGCCTTAGAGATGAAGCTGAAAAACGTGTTACTTGTTCTTGGACGTCCTCGAACTCTGAGTTGAGGAGCTCGATGAAGATGGGCACGGCTCCGGCCTCGATGACCGTCTTCGTCTGCTGGGACGTTCCCGACGCGATGTTGGTCAGGGCCCAGGCAGCTTCGAACTGCAGTCGCACAAAAAATATATATATAATGCTACAGATCAAGCTCTATGTTTAAAATCTTTGTATTTAGAGTTTTAATGAGCAGACCTGTAGTGTGCAGTTGGTGCTCTTCTGCAGAAACTCCACAAACCGCTCCACGACGCCGGCTGTGTTTATGACCTCATCGATCGGTGGGTTGGGCTCTGGAAATAAATATTAAAGTCAAAAGTAATTGTAAGAACAAAAGCAACATAAATTATTATTTACTGTATATATATATATCATATATATATTATATATATATGTTTTACATATATATATATATATATCTTTTCATGGTTTCATGGTACATAAACATGCAAGATGTAACTGCAGTTTCAAAGCCATGACGCTACAGAGCATCAACTGGTGATCTCTATTTGGAAACAGAAGAAGTGTTTTCATTTCCACATCCTGACATCAGTTATTTGGAGATCTATGAGTTCCACTAGAACACAATATACATTTCTGCTTGTCCCACAAACACAACGTTCTGTACAAACCTTTGGAAAGTAGTTTTCTGAACTTTTGTGTCGTGGCAAGCTGAAGCTCTGGGTCTTCTGAAAAAAGCATGTCCACCATGTCTCTGGTGATGACTCCCTCCTAGACGTAAACAAGCACAAACACTCTGAGTGACTGAGGGCCTCAGCTCCGAAATCACCTCTAACATCAACACCAAATCGAACATTTTCTGAAAAGCCTCAAATTGTTTCCGCTGCTCAAGAATCATTAGGAAAATGAGCCACTCACTGTTGCTGGAGAGTTGAGGTACGAGTCCACCAGCGGACTCTCGAACATGACCTCCTCCTCGTTGAGAACGTCCACGTTTCTCCTCTTGAAAAGCTGCGAACAACCACAGAGTCACAGAGTCATCCTGCTGAAGGAAGGTTTGAACCAAGAAATAAAAATAATAAAATCTGCCGAGGGAGACACACCTGCTGTTCTCGTTTTTGTTTCCTGAGTTGGATGCCCTCCTCTTCCCTCCTGCGCCTCATCTCCTCTGGATTCAGTGCTTTGTTCTTGTAGCGGTTCATCCTGTAGTTGTCCTTGGCCGGACTGGCTGACGGTTCTGACGGCCCAGAGAGACACAGACACGAGGTCAAGATGCCAGCTGGGAACTAGTATTGTATCGTTCATCATTTATTGTGATACGTTTATCGTGACAAGAATTTTGGTTTATCCTTGTCACAACAAACTCCAATTAATGATGTAAAGAAAAACTTGTCTGTTATCTGGTTTGATAGTTTTACTATTTCTCCAGTATTTGTTCAAAAGTATCAATCAATCTAAATAAATTTGGTTAGTTTAGTGATACAAATCACACCTCTTTATGTCACTGCTGTCCTAGAGAAGAGCATTATTTATGGGCAGCATTTGTGTTTTTAAATACAGTTACAGTCACATTGCTACCTAAAATAATGTAAGAAATGGTTCTTATTATAATAATACCCACTTTTGTTGCAATCACAATAGTACAGCAAAATATTGTGATAAAAGTCCATCTTTGGTTTTTTTTTTACTTCCTATTATTCCTGCTATTGTAAGTTGCCTATAATACTTGAAGGCAATAGAGTAAAAAAAAAAAAAAAAAAAAAAAAAAAGTGTAAGGAAGTATGAGTAAACATGAGACAGATTAAGTTTGACTTCGTCTCTCCTCCTCAGGTTTCTAATATTAGAAAGAGACTGGTCGGAAAGTCTTGCAGAAATTAGCTTAGAAAGAAATAAAAATAAGTTAAAAATACACACATGAACATAAGCTGCTCCTAGCAGAGAGGAATGTAATTTTTAATTTAATGCATTTTTGAGAAACGTGCTAAAAAAAGCCTCAAAAAGATCCCTCTCCCCGGCTACCGGCAGGGTGTCCTAAGGTTAAATATTCCAACAAGCTCTGGAAATTGAGGTCACGTTTTGTCCAAGCAGCCTTGTAAAAGGTGTGTAATGTGGGAAGCAGATGGTGGAGCCGCGGGAATTGACAAACACCAGTAACAGCTGGTTGCTCTCTTTTCTTTTCTTTTTTTTCCCCTTTTCTCTACGAAAAAGGTAGCTGGATTATATTCTTTGTGACAACTGCTTGGCCCGTTTGGCCGTTTGGGCAAGGTGGAACAAAAATAGCCCGGCTGGGAGTTGCGCGTCTGCACTGGAAATTCCCAGAGACCCCCACTGGCAAACAGGGACCCCTCTGGGGTACGCAAAGCAGAAAAGAGGACGGGGAACTGTTGCGCGTTTGTTGATTGGGCTTGCTTATAGCATCATCTAGCTAAACCGAGAAGGAAATGATGACCAAGAAGCTAGCAAAATCTTTGAAATAAATCAGAAGACGTACACACATTGCAGCAGAAAAGTTGACTCTCAGTTTGGCTGAAGCACTCTTATGCAGAGTGTTGTAACTTTCTGGACTCAAATTTCCAGTTTCTGCTCTATAAATCCTATTTATGCAAGAATACATATACATTTTAAATGAAAAGTAATGTCTCCTGTGAATTCATAGCCGATCTGGAAGGCTTTAAACAGAGAATAAAAGAAAAACATGGAGGGGGAAGGGAAATTGGACAACTGGATAAATGAAAGTGAAGGACAAAGAAAAAGAAATATGTGTGGAAGTCTGGAAATACTAATATTTTTATATACTAATACTTTTCAGATTGTGCGGGAATCCTGGCTGTTGTATAATTTGGCATTTTAGTGATGAAATCATCAGATATTTATGTTAGATTACAATTGAAATACATCACTATGTGATTACATTTAAACATCGACTAACTGAACCAGGCGGTTTTATCATCCTTATCAAGTATTTACCAGAAGTTGTGACCTAAGGTAAAAACACAAGCCGACATTAGCTCTACCCTTCGACGTCTAGCCTTGCAAAATACAACACAAAAATATGCCAGCACCGCATTTTTGTGGATTTAAATGAGATTATCGGTCTGAAGGCGACTGCAAACCTTCCAGAAAACACACGGTCTTATTACAACCCGACCCCCAATGTTGTGTAACTGTGCGGGGTCTGGAATGAAGCTGAATGACAGAACTAAGGCACCGAAGCTAGCACACATGCTAACACAAATATACACTTTATTGTCCGAACTGTTGTACTTTGCCAATTCGTTTAAGAACGACGCGACATTTGGTGACGCCTGCTTAGTTAGCGCGGTGCATTCCCGGGCTAAATAGCTTGTTTATGTTATAGATAACAGACTAAACAAATGCATGTAAATAACTTGATAACGTGGTTCTCGAAGCTTGCCTGTACATAAAAAAAATGGAAAAACAGGACACAGAAAATGTAGCTACAAAATTAGCGATAAGAAGAAAATATCTTCACGACAATGGTAAGACCTTTGGCTAAAAACTACGTGGGTCATTGTAATGGTAAAGCGCGATGCTAACGTTGTTAGCACCTAGCCAAGTTTTCTCAAGTTAGCACTCCCTTTTTGTCGTCGTTTAAACGAAACGTTTGCAACTTGACTAAATACCTCTTAAGAAGTTTAAAAGTGTTCCCAAACCGAACCGATAAATGGTCGTTCACTTAAGCCCGGGTTAAAACGCCATAAACAATTTCCAACTGCGTGCACACGCTACATTACTAGCTACAACAGCTAACGTGTTAGCTAAGTAGCTACACTAAAGTCACAGAATTGTTTTCCAGTTATTACCTTCGATTACACAGAAAACACTTCAGTCACCTGAACACTTTTAGATATAAAGACGACTTACCCATTATGGTGTTTATGTTTTAAGTATAGTAAGCCGTGAAGATATATACCAAGTTCAAATCCCTTTCCCCACTGCTAGCTTTCCAGAATTTGCTCCAGTAAGCAATATGTCCGCCGGAGACGGAAACATTGAAATATAGAGCGACTTCCTGCCACCAGAGGTCGCCCCAGTACCACAAACGTTTGTTTGTCTCCAAAGTATGGTAAATGTAACCACCAAGCGACAAGCTTAAAAAAATGATCATTTCTGTAGTGAAATAGGAGCTTTAGTTGTCAGAAACACGATACACTAGCAGTACATTGTTGTTATAAAAATAAATAAATAACGTTAATAGATCTCAGTCCTTTTACGTGTTACAAGTACATTTGTGGTGCAGCTCATTTTACAATGCACTAAAATAAAATAAATGACCAAAAACAAGGTAATTAAAATAAATAAAATCGAAAAATAAACAAAATTTCTGAAGCAGATGATTTTTTGTTAGGAAGTAGATACATTAATGGACAGAGAGACAGATGCTTTCACAATGAGAACTGGAATAAAGTAAGAAACAGAAACACTTCCTCAAACAATAATTACTTTTTCATACCTATCTAGATCTGTATACGTAAATAAAATGTATATACTTTTCCAAACTTTTCTGAACTGCACAGGAACCCTGATGTTAAAATCTTAAAGCATCTGTGAACCACACATCTTTTGTAATCTCCACCGTCTCTCATGTCAACATCTGGAGTTGTCAGAACCAGGAAACAACTCTTTGAGGTACAGTTGTTCAGCAAAAACATACTTACCATTAAAAAAAAAAAAAAAAAAAAAAAAACTCGCATTGGAAAAAAGTAAGAGTTACCATTAGGTATAGCTGTTGAAATCAACCACCATGCAGTCATTTCATTTAGTAGGATGAACTGTCATAACAACGGTATTCTTTAAGGCATTTCATAGCATTCTGGTGACATCAAAACAATTTGGAGTTTCTAATTTCTCTGAAATAGCTTTAGACAAGCAGAAATTGACAAGCTGTTTGCTAAATGTGTCCAACGTCTTCAGGCAATATACAAATAACCATATTGGGCTTGTGGGGTCAGACACTCCCCAGTGTTTCTATGTCGAGCCGAACCCAGACATTTCTTAAAATTATTCATTGTTTTCTTGACTCTTTCTTTTGCCACTTCAAAGCACTTAAGTGTCAGAGAATAAGCGGTAGCTGAGGGGTTCAATTGTGGCCAAGGATCCTATTATATCAGTGTTGGGGAAAATGACAGACACATCCAGACCAAAATGGGCTCAGTCACTGATGCTTACAGGCTTTTTGGCAGCACTTGCACAATCAGCAGACAGACTAAAGACGTATAATGTCCAACTACTGTAGCAGTGCCAACGTCCTGCTATAGGTCACCTTTCGCAGTTTGGTTTGACAAACTAACAGATTTAGCTGTCAGTTAGCTGTCAGGGCTTTGTTTTTTTTCCAAGGCTGACAACAAGAAATGTTGCCTACTTAAATGACATCTTGTCTTTCTGTGAAAACTGGCTTAGTGTTAAATAATGCTGACCGAGACTAGAAAGTGGGACCTCACCACATCTATTTAAAGTCTACGCACCGGGTGTCCGTGAGCTGCTGTTGGGGAAGAAAGCAGGTTCTTGTGAGCGATTCAAGAACAAAAGAGAAAGATGCTGGAAAAGCTAGAAAAGCTGGTCTAACAATGTCCCCCGTTTTTAGTAACATGATATCTGTATCGATGTGGGCTGAAAGGGCACTCAGAGAGGAATAAGCTAATACACCAAAAGAAACATGCAAAGCCAAATTACAGTTTGTAAATGCTTTCGGAACAAACACATTGATTTTTTTATTTGTTCTTATGCAAGTGCAGTTGAAGTGTTTGACCATTACATGTGGAGAGGAAAGGGGGGCTTGAATGAAAAGTACATGGGTGGCAACAGACTGTTGTGGGGTGTTATGAAGCTGGAGGGACTGGTGCACTTAACAAAAAAGATGGCATAGAAAAGAACAATGGAAAAGCCCTGATTTCAGTCAAATGGTAATGCTGAATAAGTGTCTGCAAGCCTGGCATCATACAAACCTGATTCTGTAGGTCTCGAAAGTTAGTCGTCATTTTCTTTCCATCTCATAATTATGCACAACTTTGTGTTGGTCTGCAACATAAAATTCTATTGAAATGCATTGACGTTGGCGGTTGTAATGTGGGGGGAAAAAAGTACAAAGAGTGTGAATATTTTTGCATCACATTCCATCAACAAAGTAGACCAGAACCGTGACACTGCAATATGCGTTTCTCTTTTTAATGCATAAGCTCCCAGAGGTGTTATCATAATCAAGCAGTCAAACAATAACTGCTATAAATGTTGCAACATTCTTAGAAAAGTCAAGGTTCCTCACACCTTCCGCCCGCCGTCAGATGCCTCCGTTTCTGCTGTATCTCTATATTTCCTTTTGATTTTAAGATGCACTGTGAATCCCCGGTGTTTGTTATGTGTGTGTGTTTTTTTTTGTGTGTTTCTTCTCAAATTGAAAGTGACAGAGTAATACAGGTGAGGTGCATCTATGGTCGATTTGCTGGGAGCAGGAGGTGGCAAATTGCCGCACTACATTGTGATGCAGCAATGTCCTGTGACACGGGTCCCCGAGGAAGCCGGATGTGCGCCCAGAGAAAACTTTAGGGGGCAATGTTGCACAAATGAAAGCGAGAACGACTTGTGTCGGGCCGGATCTCTCCGCCGCTCCAAAGGGTGTGTGAGGTCAGATCAACTGTAGCATAAACTGAGATAGTTTCTTTGCAGCCATGTGCAAACATTGTAAAGGATCCGTGCTCCCCGACTGCAGCCGGGATTGTGCTTTGCTCAGCAGAGCACCAAGGCTGGAGCGTTTGCCCCCCCCTCCACATCTTCAAACAGGTGCGGTGGTGCAGAGATGAATCAAAAGCCGGGTAGCAGCTTTTTCTGTCAGTATCAAATAACTGATACACACCGGACCAATTTGTACTCCGGAGTCAGCATTCAAATGCTTCTCAGAGCTGCAGCCGGGCTTATCACCTCTGATTTCACCGGCCCTTTACCTTTCTTTTTATTTTATTTTATTTTATTTTATTTTATTTCTAGGCCTGCTGAAGCACCTCACACAACAGCCGACACTCTGCACGGAGATGCAAGGGCTCCCCCATTAGTCAATGCCACAGAGGAAAGGGTGCCTTTGTAATGAGATCACTGTAACAAAGCAATGTGTATAACTGAAGGGTTTTAAACTGAAGCTCAGAGGGAAATGGTTTCTCTGGCTGCCAGTTCCCGCTCGTCATCATTCCTTAATGTACAGTAGACTTAATGAACAACACAATCAATACCTTCTGTTTCCTTGCAAATTTAAAATACTGTAAATTAAACAATAATGATAATTAAAAAAAAAAAAAAAGCCTTCAGCAAGACCTCTCCTGCCAAACTCATTAGTAGACATTAGCTGTGCAAGCTGAGCCCGCTATATTGATAAACTGCATTTTCATTCACTTCAAGCTGGTGCATATCGCTGCAACAGCACAAAGAGTTTAACAATGAAGTGTCAGGCAACAAAGGTTTAGTTACATACTAAATGTGTATGTGTCTGGGAAGAAAACCTCAAGATGCAACAATTGTATTCAGTCCAGAGTGGGAGGAGGGGTGGGGGGGTGTTAAACCTCGTGTTCAATGAGGCTTTGGGATATGTGGGGGGAATAATGTGTGACGGTGGTCTCCAAATAGATCAACACACTTACATTCTTTTATCCACCCAACCAGAAATAGGTTGCAAATCAGGTCGCAGGGATGGTAGATGCAGGAATTAAACCCAGATAGCTCAGCTAGAGACACTAAGCAGATCAGTTTCCAAACTGTTCTTAGGTCAGAAATGATTCCTTGAGTCCCTCCAGCAAACTCTGGATTTACCCCTGGAAAAGCTCTGAAGGGAGGCGCCATGATGACATCCAGATCAACTGACTACTGTCTAAATAGAGAAGTGGAGGCTCTACTTCCTTCTCTGCCCAAATGACCAATAGTCACCTGAGAGACTAAACTTATTTCAGTTCATTAAATTCAGAATCTTGTTCTTTTGGCCATATGTCATATCACCTGGTACCTTCGATCTTTGCATAGATGCTGAAACACTGAGTTCTTTTAAAAGTGGATAATAATCCACTTTTTTAGAGCTTCCTTTGACTCCTAGTAACTGGATCATTGATCAATATATCTGATGTGCATTTGCTTTGTTTTGTTTATTGCTTGTTTCATAGTTGATACGATGATACGTTTTTATGGCTTAAAGCATTTTGAACTGCCTTGTTGCTGAAATGTGTTATACAAATAAACTTCACTTGACTTACATACCCAAAGCAAGAGCTGTGTCTGCGCTGTACGACTGAGACAAAGTTAAGATTGTTTCCAGTCCCAGCTGGACTCTGCCACATATCCCGTTTGTGGCGTTCATTTGTCAGAATGCTAAGACATAGTCATAGAAATAGGTTGTCTGGTTTAAAAACCTTTGCTTTTTGCTAATTATTGGTTTCCATTGGCCTTTCCAAAGAAATCGGACGACTCTTTCCCCAAGTGAGGATTAGCTACCTTGATTTCCTGTTCGCGAGTCATGGTGGGATGGATGGATGAGTTTAGGGTCTTATTTACTGCAATGTAGTATACGCCTGTCCATCATTTTGAAGAAAGACAATTTTGAAACTCTTGTTTTTCCATCTTAGGTTGGAAAAATGTGTTGAATCTCCACATCTTGTGAACAAGATGTGGAGATTCAACACGAGAGACAGTTTAGAGTAACCAATTTACCCATAATGCATGTCTTTTGATAACTGAGGGGGAAAAAAATAAACCCAAGCATCCACAGGATGGACAGGTCTGCACAGGTCAGACACACAAGAAAAGAAAACCTTGCACTCAGACACATATATAGGTAGGGCAATTTAATCTGACACACACATGTTTGCATACTTGTTGAGGCAGCAGCTCCACCAATGAGCAGCTCACATTTTAATCCCTGCAGACAAAAAAAAAAAAAAAAAAAAAAGATTGCACACTCACAGACTACGAATATTTGGCACACAAAAAAAAAAAGCTAATCACATCAAGGACTCCAAATTCAATTACGAGGCATCAAAAGCAGTTTACTTTTGATTGTGCTTATCTAGTAGCGCAAACATAGCCGATGTGACTGCTGCTTAATTCAATTACACCAAATATGATAATAAGGCCAGTCTGCTGAAATGTGAGAGAGTGGCTTTGGCCACCTCTGGGAGAGAGACAGCGAGAGAGAGAGAACATCTGCAAGGCTCTGTGCCGAACGCTGTGTGCGAGCGCAATAAAGAGTGAGAGAGATAACGCCGTGGGGAGGATAACGTGTGGAGACAGCAGTGTGTCAGTGCATGTGGGGTGTGAATGGAAAAGAGGAGATATGTCTTCATAATATAGTGTTGAAAATCAATTCAGCCTCGTCCGTCCTATACTTTTTTTTTTAATCTGGCGGCTGGGGGAAGAGTGAGCCGGGGTCTTCTACCTTTCCTGTCTTTCGCTCACTTTCTGACATCTAGCAGGTGGCGGGGCTGATAAAGTAAGATGCTGAGTAGGTGATTTTTGGACTATTCCTGCGGATCATTCCTTTTGTGCAAAGGGGAGGCTGGGGGGTTGTGGGGAACTATTTGAATTCTAATGCATTATTTCCACCCAGCAGGATAAAAGACTCAAAAAGATAAATGTGTGCCTAACATAAGACAGGCGGATTCTGTAGGATATCTTTGCACATCTAAGCCTAACCCGTTGTCTCCTGGTACAATAATCTATTTCTCTTAAACTTCAATCCACTTTCATCATTGAAGGGTTTTTTTTTTTTTTTTTTAAAACCTCCCTGGAATCTTTTAGCAACGTTTCACACTGTGAAATACGATAGGAGACATAGTATTCTTAGAATAAGTTAAAAAGACCTTAATGCCATGGTCCTCAAAGGTAAATACGAAGCAGTTTAACTATCATGTAGAGCTTCTTACCTTTTCATTTGGTCCCTAGCTTGTGATTTGATAGGAAGTCATCCTAACAACCAGTATGCTGCTGTGTGGAGTTGAAAGTCAGATGCTGCTCATTAAGTTTTCTACATTTTAAAGCCCATGGCTCTGGTCTTTGCATGATTTAGATCAAAAAGTCAGGACTGCAGATTGGTTTCAATTGTACCTTCATCCATGTCTAAATATGTTTAGAACCTCCAACTAATATGGCTCTCATGTTTTAGTGCCACAAGCTATGCTTTCGTCCGGTTGTCACACGAATTTTGAATTGTCGCAAAAAATAAAAAAAAGAAGGAAATTAGGCATGATTCTATCTACAGGTATAGGATGAAGGTTGCAGGCTAGCACTGGGAGACGATTTTGATTGTAACTGTTCTGTCATGTCAATTAGCATTAGCGACATCACATGCTGTTTAGAGATGTGTGCTAAATGTTCGCTAAGTCAGAACGTATTCGGCAAATGTGTCTCTTTCTCCCTTTTAGTGCATCAACGGGACAGTATCAAGTTCAATCATTGTTTCTGAGATTTGTATAATTTTATAATTGTTATTTCCTCATCAAAAACACACCTAGAGTGTTGCCTTGATTCCTTCATGCATGTTTGAAAAATCCCTTAATTTTCTCGTGGCAACCTTTCAGCTGAGCAAAACATCTGGGTGGACATAGCTCCGCCTTTGATGACGTAGCTCCTCCTCAGAGCTGCTGTTTCCAAGCTTTTCCGCCTCACAGAGCAGCCTTCCCCCACTCAGATCCTTCAGACTAGCCAGCAGTAATTAGCAAACACCTGGTGAATATTCTGATGATTTCCTGAAGGTGGAACTTCAGAAAGAACACACCAGGCATTTTGGGGTGGAGCCTGTGGCTACACCTGCTGATCATTAACAAGAGCGCAGATGACACAAGCTTTAAAAGTCTTCATTTATCTTCTTTTGCTTTAATTCTTCTTATTTCAAATGATTAACATGGCAAGGACAATTTCACTATGCTGCAGATCAATTGTAACTTATGTAAGAGCTGGCCCTTGTCACCTGCCTATTTGACTCTTTCTCAGCCTGAAATTCATACAAATGTTTGTCCATGTCTTCCAATCTTGCCCTCTCAACTCAGACAGCAGAGCTTTGCATCAGGTGAAACCAGCAGTGCTGATGAATTAAAGAGATCAATACGGTACAATTATTTCACAGGGAGTGTAATTGATGAGCATGTGGGCTGGGGCGACTTTCCCCCATCTTGACAAGCCAATTCCAAGCCGATCGAAGTGGCTCAATACGGCCTATTAACTCACAGTGCCTTTATTTACCTGTGCCGCAGCTCGCCGTTGCTTTTGGAGAATATCTCTTTATTTCTAGGTGATCTAACACACCCACGCACCGCACCAGCAGCAGCCGAGAACTTTCAAAGGCCATGACAATCATCATGTCTGTTTTTTATTTTTTTTTACTTTTTCACTTAACACTTTCAGTGGATTACGAAACCGGAAGCTGTGAATAAGCCTGGAAATTTCTGTCACTGTCAAAATAGAGCATAAATTAGCCATTTGCTGCTACTTGGTGAGGGATTCTCTATTTGAATTCGATTGATGCGTGCTCTAAAAGAGTCACAACTGTACAACGGCGTGTCAGGATCATTGCAGATTATAAAAAGGGGAGTAAATTCCAGCCGAAAAATTTTGAAATTTTGAGATCACTCAGAAATTTTCTAGAAAAAATAAGAACATTTCTGAGCTCCAAAAGTTGAACATTTATGAGAAAAAAGAAAACTCAAAAATGTTCGAAAAACATAACAAAACATGGAAATTACTCAGTTCCAAAAGTAGATGATTTAAAATTTGTTCTAAATTTTCTGAGTTTCCAAACAGGATTTTTATTTACTTTTGATACTCAGTTTTTCTACTAAATTTCTGGGATTAATCTCAAAATTTCAGAATTTCTTGGCTGAAATTTACTCCCTACCCCCCCTCCCCCCATGTACATTGACCCTAATGCCCTTCAGTTGGGGCTCTTCTAGAACCCACATCAAATAAGTTCAATTAGGGATTCAGAAAGTTCCAAGTTTTTCAAGAAAATTTCTGACATTGATCTCAATATCTCTGAGTTTCTAGGCAGAAATTTACTCCCCCCCTTTTCTTTTAATATCAAAGGCCCTAATACACCGTTGTAAACTGTGAGGAAAGCAGTGAGCGTAAAGGCGACGTGTGTAAATGTGGGTGTGCTGGAGCGCCAAACTACCACACAAAGGGGACTTTTACAGCCTCCACCCCGATGGCAGCAATAAATTCAGCCCGTGATTGGAGGGTGCCGAGGTAACGAGGGCCCGCCTGCGAACCCTGCGACCACACACCATCAAGATGTCGCCGCACGTCTCCTTAAATAACACCGGCGCGCGACCCTGACAGCCGTCTGATCGTGTCCGCGTGCCACCGTCACCTTCCCACGGTAAATCCATCCAATTAACTGCCGCAGCCGACGAGCCTCTCCCCGAGTCCGGTCCCTCGTATGCGCGGCCGCTCTAATGGCTTCTGACGGGACGCAAATTTCCAGAAGGTAAAATTAAGAGTCTCGTCAGTCTTATTTTTGCGGTTATCAAAAAAAGTTTGATAACTTTTTTTATCAAAAAAAAAAAAGTTTGGTCTTTAGCCAAAATTGAACGGAATTTTGGTTAAAGACGAACAAATGACTTTTGAGTTAGCTTCAGAAAACAAGGGAATGCTCTTTGACAGCCCGTCACTTAGCTGGACGCATTCCTGCGTGCCGCCATCACGCCTCGCTGCCTCCGCTTGGTTTTTGTCGAGCCGTCTATTATTGATGTTACAGGCAGATTGAGTGGAAAATGGGAAAAACACAGAGGAGTGATGATAAGTGGATTAGAAAATTGCCTCCGTGCCCTTTAGCGAGCCTTAAAAAGAACCTTTCTGGTTCTTTACTTTTGATTCGGACCACAACGAGCCGAACCCCCCTCCCCTATCCCTACCCAGCTGACCTTTCGCGTGTAGCATCTGAGTAATTGAATGAGAACCTGGATAAAGTTAATTGGCTGTTTTCTTATACTCCGAGAGCCGCTGATAATTAATCAGAGAGAACAAAAGCCACTACATCACCACCTAATTACGGGCGAGCTCTTGGCAGGCTCAACACCCGGCATCCTCACCGCCGTCATCTTTTCTTTTATCTCCGAGCGAGTCGGCGCGCACGCGCGGCTTCTTGCTCGTGCATATCATGCAAGCGTTTATCACCTGCTGTTCTGCCTCATTACATTCTTAACAATGTGGTGTGATTACAGGAAGCCAAACACTCCTCCAGCTCATTCCACATATTTGGAAGCATTTCTCAAAAACATTATTTACCTAATAGTATTGATAGAGTGTCGAGGAAACGAGCGGCGCAGCCTTTCCTCGGATTGAAAGCTTAATGGCGAGAATTTTCTGATTAGAACGACAAGAGAGTTAAAGGGCAAGACTTATCTCTCCCACAGATGCAGGATTTAGAACAACTACGTGAAGAATTTAAGCCATAGTCCCGTGTGTGCCTCATTAGGTTGAAGAACCCTACAAACGCTATCACACTCCATGAGCTTTTTTCACATTTTTTTTCTTCGCGTGAGTCGAAAACGGTAGTGCATTTTACTGGGATTTCAATAAAAACATTAGACACTAGTGCATAATTAGAATTTTGAAGTGAAATGAGGGAATATTTTTTTTGTAGCGGTAATTTCTGATGAAAGTTGGTAAATTAGACTTCTCAATATAGCGGTTCTGTGGAGACCTAAGAGGTCTGAGAACGTTAAAGGACAACCAAGGAACTCAGAAGAGATGTTAGGGATGCATTTTTTTGGGAGAGCCCTAGCAATGAGAAAAGCTAGAAGAATTACCATTTGCAGTTTGTCACGACGTAGAAAACAACATAACATGCATGAGGAAGAAGGTGAGCTGGTCAGATGAGACCAAAATGTACGTCTTTGACCAACAGGTAAAAATTATGAGTGGCAAACAACTAACACTGCAGATCATGCTATACATAACAGACCCAAAACACAGAGCTCAATCCAGAAGAGACGAAATGAGATTTTATTTACAGACAAACAAATGTGTAAGGTGAACAGCAACTTTCTCTTTCAGGAAATGCTTCCAGGTCAGAGTCTGGAAAAGTGAGCGACTGGCTAGTCAACTTGGAAGTCTAGCGAAAACATGAAGCAGTATTAATTTCCCCGAAAGTCCTCTCTGAAGACTCACAGATTTGAATCCTCTGGATCCCGTCCTCTAACTTGACGAAGAGAAAACTGAAACCCTTGTTTGCGTCCAAGACGGATTGTTTCCTCAGGTGAATCTCTTGGTCTTCTTGATTCATACCTTTTCAGTTTGCTGTTCTGCGTCACAGAAAGGGGGAAACAAGGGGAAATTTATAAGTTTCAAGTAGGAATCTTGTTCTCTAAACCCAGTTTGAACTTTAAATATGAATTGCTACTGGACTTGCTAAAGCCAGGAGTGGCATTTATTGTCTTTGGCACTAATTGGCTGTAACCCCAAAGAAGACAGTTGATGTTAGCTTCTGCGGTACCGCTAATGCGCACACGGCTTCCACTGTGCGCATTAATTCATAATTGAGATGTATTTGGTGATTGGACCATTAAAAGCATCTTAAGAGGGAAATTTGAGTATTTTGAAGATTTCAGCAACTTCCCACATAGTGAGGGTCCACTCACTGTTCACCATAAACTCAGTTTAGTCAGTCACAGTCACTGATAGGAGGAATCAAATTTAACACTAAAGTTTACGACGCAATCTTTTTAATTAGGAATGCTTCAACCATAATCAGTTGTTTAATCCCTCTCACCATCCGAGAGTTAATTTGAAGGTCAGACGCCGTCATAAGATTGTTTTTGACTGTTAAATTAATTATAATAGATCTTCTCTATTATGAAGCTGATAGCAAAGTCATTTTAATAGCGGAAGAAATTTTCAGAGCATAGCTGTTCCCCTCTCCTTTTCCCTTTTTTTCCCCATTCCCTGTCCAGACCTTGTCTGCCTGTGGCATCAGCCTTTTATTAAGGGATGCAATATCTACCACGCCACAGGGCCAATATTCCTCAGAGTCTTCCTCTCCCCCGTTCTCTGTGCCCCCTCTCCAGATTCACCCCTCGTTCCCTCCTCACCCCCCACAATCAAGTTGACATACCGACACACACATAGCATAGCGGGAGCTCCATCTTTGTGAAAATGAGGGAAGCAGGGGAGCAATTAAATTCAGCTGGAGACATTTAATGTGAATGCCTTTTGAATGCAATGCTGCTACTCTCTGGAGAAATCTTAAAGTCAAATATAGAATCTTTGATCATTTACTGCCATATGGTGAGGTGCGCGTTTTGGACCAACATGGTGTGTGTGTGTGTGTGTGTAACTCCAAGGTCAAATGCAACATTAATTTGAGACAACACTTATTCCAGGATACACGGAAGAAAAATCATAAATCAGCTGTAGCTGTGAGGCAGACTGCTAAAACATTTGCCAAATAAACCACAATGGAGGTGAGGTACATAATTATGGAGAAAAAAATTCTCTTGACCTGATGGCCGTACAGCATGAAGGTCTAGGGTTCAAATCCCTGTTTGAACTGTTCCGCTAAGTAGTTAGCATTTCTCCCTGTGGCTCTCTCTGGGTACGTCAACTTCCTCCCACAGTCCAAAAACATAAATTAGCTCCTCGAAAATTACGTTTAGATATGATTGTGCATGGTTCCTTGTTATGTGTGTTTCTGGGGTGGCCTGTGATGGACTTGCGACCTGAACACAGGGCTCTCAACCTGGAGATTGGCTCCAGCCCCATTGCAACCCTGCAAGGATAAACAAGTATGACCAGCAGATTGATAGATGGAGGTCAGCAAGGTTTGATTACACAGGATGCGTTTAAAAAGTAAAACCAAGCAAATATAATGGTGAGCAGTTGGAGGAGCTCAGCAGCAGCAGAGTAACATGTGGAAAGGGGATTCTCCGGGTGCCACTCTCCGATCCTGGAACAGGTGTCTTCTTGGGTGGGACATGCGACAGGCATGGGTGGAGCTGTAGGCCTTCTCCCTGGACAGAATGACAACAGAGTTGGTTTAGCAATGGCAATAGAGACAACATCTCTTTAGCCGTTTGGGGAATGTGTAATTTAAATATTCCTTCTGCAGAATTACGAATAAGACTTATTCCATCAGCCAGAATACAAACACTGATTTCAATAACGGTAGACCTAAGTTCATTTGGATCCATTGTTTGTGGGAGGACTAAGAAATTACTTATGGTCTTTTCCAAACACAAAAGAGAAATTCTACAACCATTAAAATCATTTTGTGAAATAGGAAGTTGCGCTTATGTCCTCCTCAGATGTTTTTGTGTTGCTTTCTTTAGTGATTTTCGGTCCAGCGCCACCACAGGCGAGGGCAGGAACAGGCTTTTCAAAGGGTTTGGGTGGTTTGACTCAGTGCAGTTTGAAAGCAAACCACACCAACTGAAAGTGTAACAAATGTTGTAACTTTGGTCCCAAATTGAACTTAGTCTACCAGACTCTCAGGTGTGAAAACCTAATAGTCCTAAGAGAGTACTATTAGGTACTCTATTAATGCAGTGAATTATGGGATTAACAGTTTTCTGCCAGGATCTTTGTTTTATGTAGTTCAGTCCCAACATGAGTCACTGAGTTGAATGAACTTGTCAATAATATTCTAATATGACTGCATAGTCACTGATTTATTTTTGTTCAGAAGACCTTGATATTGTGCTTCTTCAATGTTTTTTTGTTTGTTTTTTTTTTACATATTTTGTAACTGAAGTAACACATTTCAATGCAAGAATGGGTCAAAATCTTCGCTTCGAAATGTGCTGCACTTGTGCCTCCAACAGTGTCCCACCCCAAATGCAACACCGTTACATTACAGCAGGCTCACAGCTTTATGTCGCATTGTACTCCCGTTTAATAACCACAAGAGCAGCTAAGTAAAATAAATGAACTTTGTCTTTAAATGTTAATTACACTTATAATGTTCAGTGTTGCATACCTTTTTAATTGACCTGAAACAAGAGAGTGGTGGTTCATGAATTAAATTTCACCTCTCTTGACTTTTATTTGAAATATGTGAGGAAACCAATTAATTTTTTTCACCTCTTTGACCCCAGCTGACCCACTGTTGCCAATGGCGACTTCAGACTTCTCATCTGAGAGGGATGGTTGCGAGATGCTTTAGTGGCCTTTTTTTTTTTAAATTAACATGGAACTTATTTTCTCTACATATACATATAACTTTCTCAGTCATTGCTTCCTTTAACTTCTCTGTACATTTTTCTAACAAACCCTGCAGAGGCCGTAAAGGGTTTTGACGTGGTAACGGGTTGTGTGACACTTTACAAAGTAATTTCTTGGCTACCAGTGTGCGAACCTCACTTCCTAATTGTGCCACTACACACAAAAAGGAAAATCTCATTCAAATAGCCTCTCTCTGCACAGAAGCTGTTTGTCCAAATTAAAAGTAAGGCATTATGTATGAATTCTACCCCTTTTAATTGTTGCTTATGACAAACTGAGGAGTAGACAAAAGACGATTCAGCTCCATTCTGGCAATTAAAATATATATGTCCAAATCATAACAATAAGGATTAGTGGAACTTCATGTTTCTTTGGAAAACATCTTAAAACTTTGTTCATTTAATTTTTCCGAAGGAGGATTATGAATTAAATGAAAATAATTAAATAAAATAATCTTTTGTTTGAAGAAGACTCAATTTATCTGGTAGCAATTTCTATCTTTTTACCCACGTGAAGATAATTACATTTTAATTAAATTAGATTTTTACTTAAAAAAAATATGTTATTTTAACCTTACCCAATTTCTTTGCAGGTTCATGGTTAAGCTGACTTAATTTGGTAATAGTCAGACGAGAGACACTGCGATGCATGCGGGGTTTTTTTTCCTTTTAAAAACTGTAACACTAAAAAAGTATAAAACTTTTGTGACATAAAGTATATGCACATTGTGCTATTAATTTTTTTATTTGTATTAAAATCTACTACATTCATGAACTTCTATCCTCTTAGTATGCAACTACACTTTGTAAGTACTTCAAATAATGACCTTTGTTCTCAAAGACAAGGTTGCAAGTTTGAATTTCAAAAAAGTTATTTTATTTTAATTTTTCTGGTGAATGCTAATGTTGTCCTTGTTTGTGGACTGGACATCTCTGAGGTGACCAAACTAGTGAGAACTAAAGCTATCAACATAACCCACGATTAACACACAGGAACATTTTATTGTCTCGCCAATTCTTATTTCAGCTTGTGCACCTTCACTGACCCAACAAACCGGGTCACCGTTTTTGCCCCAATGCGTGGTCAAAACCAGCCAACCTCTGTCCTGACGGTGCAAACCTGGTGTCTGAATCTAAAGAAACAAAAACTGTGTTTTGGATTATGCAGTACGTTGACATCGGCTGCAGCATTTATTCGCAATCTTACGAATAAATTGAACTTGATAAAAGAATCACATACTCCCAAGAAAGACTTTGCTTTTTCGCTCCCGTATAAATTTTACCTGAGATCTCGACTGATCCCTTAACAGCGTAGCTTTGTTATTCCAGGCGAGCGCCGTAAAGGACTGGTGCTTTAAGAAAACTGCTGACTTGGTAGAATTTAAAGCACTGAAGAAAACAAGCAAGATTTTTGAAAAATACTCCACTCCACAGACTCTTAAATTAAATTTACTAACTCCAGATACACTGCTCCCTCAGGGAGAGTGGACGGGAAAAGGAAGAGTGGGAAGAAAGACAAAGACATTGTAATCCTTCATAAAGGACAGCTCGATATTACCATGGCTGTCAGATGGGGTGCGTAGACTGAGTCTGGATAGCTCAGGGTAAAGATGGATCCATAACATCATGTTTAAGCCTCAGTCAAGTAGTTTGGTTTTCTTCTGACTGTTGAACTGAGAGTCAACGCCATTATCGAAAGAGCCGAGTGAAAAGTTTAAAAGGAAGATTGCAACAGCTCATGAGTCTGGTAAGCAATCTACAAGAGGCGGTTGATCAATTCGACTGTATGGAAAACATTCAAATTAACAGCAAGCGTGCCCGGGTCTGGCTATCTAAGCAGGTCTACCTCAAGGCCAACAAAACCCCCACAATGTTGTAAAGAGATAAAGGGTTTGTTCACACCAGCCCTGTTTAGTCTGCTTTAATCAAACCCTGGTTCACTTGCTTAGAAAGTCCAGGTCATTTGGGGAGGTGCAAACTCTACTGTGGAGTTGTCGCCCATAAACACAAGTTTCGGTTTGGAAGAAGTGAACTCCGGCGCGACTTGAATGCATATGTGAACGCTAAGCTATCTAAGCTAATAAACTTTAAGTTGTTGTAAGTAAATATCTGGTTTCAACTACATACGTAAGATGATGGAATAAGTGAATCAGACTACAAAGGAAGTCCTTTTGAAAATTAATTAAATATTTTATGTTCCAAAGTTTACTAATGTAAAAAACAAAAAAAAGTTTTACTTTCTAAAAAAAAAAAAAAAGAACATGAAACACCTGAAAAACGTTTTTTTTGTTTGTTTTTTTTTACCACTAACTCCACTGTGCTCAAGCTGAACCTTGAACTAGTTTCCTTTTCCTCCTCTCTACGTTGGGTCAATGACAAACTGGTTTGCAGGGTAACATGAAATAAATCATGTGAGTAATGAGTAATTAGCTGCAGAGAGATTATTAATTTATTTTTTAATTAGTCAGGTGTGACTGGTAATTACATTGAAAGTAAATCATATTTGCACGCTCACTCACTCACACACACACAGAAGCTGCGTGTCTCTGAGCTGCAGGGCAAACTACGCCACTGGGAGACACGCGATGAACTTAAAGCACGGCAGCCTCTAGCAACAGTCGCTGCTGGAAAGCACTGAGACAAAAGCAAAAAAATAAATAAATAAATAACCCTGAGCCATTTCCCTGGAAACTCCACTGTTATTATCCCCACGTCTTCTCCGAAATAGACGGCCATTTCTGCAGGGAAGGACCTCATGGAGAGGATGGAGGAGCCTCCACCGCCTCACCCACCCAGTCGAAGGTTGAAAGGCCCACTCTGGTAAATCAAAGCACTGCAGAGGCCACACACATCAACACACACTGAAATAGTCTGCCGGTGAATGGCTTCATGCATGAGCTCCTCTCTCCCCTCTCACAGTAAAATATTGCTGAATGCTTCCCAGGAGGAAATAATCTGCTTTCTGGGTTTTATTGCCCAAATGGAGCTCACCCCACTTTTTTTTTTTTTTTTTTAGGCTTCCTAAGATTTTGCCAACACCCTCATCGTGAGACAACCAGGGAGTTCTAGAAGATTGGAGGCCTCAAAAAAACTGGAGGAAAGATGAGGAAAAAAATGGTAAAAATTAAATCTAAAACTTGATTAAATAAATTTTGTAAAATTTGATCTGCTTTTAAGTCATGATTATAAAACACAAATTCAAAAAAAAATTTTTTAGATGTTATTTGTCATGTCCACTCATCATTCATTTTTTCAGGTTAGCCGGGACTCAAATTTATCAAGCTAGCATAGCATGGCTAACAAAAATACGAAGAAATGAGGTCACATTTATGTTAAGGGAATCTAATAATTACTAAGGAATAAAAGCTAGAAGAAACATTCTCAAAGTTTGCTTTACATATTTTGTAGCATTGTGTGTGGGTTTGCTAATGGTGTTTCCACCCAAAAGCTAATTCTGTGCGGCGGGGTATTAGCCTAGCTTAGGGCACAGGCTAATCTTTCTAGCCACATGATTAGCCTGTTTAGTTTAGCCTAGCTTAACCGTATAAACTTTACTTTTAGTACGGTTTTGCTAACTGTATTCAACTTGTCAACTTAAAAGTCAAATTGAAACCATTATATCAATAATCGTTAACCATTATTGAACCGTTAAAGGTTGCAAATTGAAAATAACTGCTTACTTACCCTAATCTGTCCTTTATGAAGTAGTAGTAGAGATGCAGTATTCTAAAGCTACTTTTTCTTTTTTTGGCTTCCTATAGATTATCCTGCCAACACCCTGATTAGTGATGACAGTTAGCCACTGGTATATTCTCATGTATAGATTGGAGTGCCTAATAAAAACTGGTAGGAAAGTTCCATTTAGGAAAAAAATGGTGAAATAATTAATCTAAAAAACATTGATGGGTACAATTATAATAAAAATAATAAAGTTGTAGGAGCACAAAGTTGATATGAGAATGAAGTCGTAGCATTATAAGAGACATCAAATTCGAAACAAAAATGTTAAGATGTTATTGTCATGTCCACTCATCATTCATTTTTTCAGGTTAGCGGGAATCAAGCATCGTTATCAAGAATTAGATAAATTACAAGAATAAAGTATAAGAATACCGTCGTAAGAAAATAAAGTTTAAATAACACAAGGATAGTCAGTTTTGTGAGAATACAGTCATGATATTCTCATAACACTATGACTTTATTCTTGTAACATGGCTTTCTTCTTGTCATTTTATTTTATTTTGTTCTCACTATGATGCCTATTACTCTGTTGCAACCTACTGACATGGAGTGTAGAAAAAGCTCGAAGCACAATATGACATGAACAAACTGACCAGCAGCTCTTGTGGGTGTTGACCAGACAGAGTAGCCCCTGATGAATACAGATTAGAGAGTTTCAACCTTTTCTCATATCATTATATCAATCCCTCCCGTTAAACCGCCCGACCCCGTCAACATCCCTGCCTTCTCACATCTTAATCCCACTTCACCCTTGTCTGACCCTCTTCCAGTTTCTCACCTCCTTAAATTTTCCTCCATTCGCCTCCCCGGCATTGCCCAATCTGATCGCTCCATGTGTGTGTGTGTGTGAGATCCTGGTGGCATTTCAACAGTCACGCCTGACACCTTTCCGGCAATGTGGAGTTAGGATTGCCCTCGAGTGAAGATAAGTCCCAATAACACGTTGGGCTTTTACCGCTCATACAAATGGAGGGGGAGTTCTCATTAACATACAAACTTATTTTCTTCTTTTTTTTTTTTTGTTTTTGGACAGCACAGAGCAAGTGTGTGTTTCATTGAATATGCAAGAGCAGATGAGACGGAGAGAAAACGAGAATGAAAGACCATCTAATTGCATGACAGACTTGGCCTCTGGATCCTGGTGATTGAATAATACGCCCTTTGCCGATATTACTTTCAGAAATTTTTATTTTATTTTTTTTAAACCCTCATATTCTGCTTGTGAAGCATGTGTGCGTGTGTGTATGTGTGTGTCCTTTGGGCCACTTTGGCCCCATCAGGACTGCCAACTCTGGGACACGCTTCTCGCTCTAGTCCCCGGCGTTCATCGGGCCGCCTTGCCTGGGTTCAATTACTCCCAGATATACTGAACCGGCGAACGGTTTGTGCAAGTCCTCCAGGGAGATAACTAGGATGTTACACGCCCGCTGCTGTTCGTGCGCCAGTGGATCTTGCTCCTTTTTTTTTTATTATTATTTCGCCACTGGATAACAAGGTTGACTCCTCTTGCCGCAGGAAGTGCGAGCTTCCTGCTCCGTCTGGCTAAACAGACAGCGGCTGCCTGGGTTGCGGCAGACTCCGTGGGCGTTCGGCTCCACTCCGCTGCTTCTCTCTAGAGAAATCCTTCAATGTGTCAGTGGATGGCCTGGTGGGTGTGAGCAACAGAAAAAGGAAGAAGAAGAAAAAAGGGCGTTTGCATACATATATGCATGCGAGACTTCTTGGCCTCTAAGACGGTTATTACAGTTATAGCTTCAGGGATGCAGGGGTTTTATACGGAGACAACTTTTGCCTGTGAAAAGTCATTACGTACTTTTATTGTTGACTTTCTCAAGTGATTCACTGGTGAAAAGGTATTTGCCACCTTATTTAGGCTGGGTTGTTTTTTTTTAGAAAGGGATTTCGCTGCAAAAATACAAAATCTTACCAAATGTTTTTGGTCAAATTCTAATGGAAATATCTAAGCACACTTGAAATAAGACAAAACTAACTTACAAGTAGAACCAGGGAAATACAGGAGCTTGTTTTAAGTCATTAATGTCTGAATATTGACGAGACATTAATGGAACTAGTTTCATTGGCAGATTATTTCACCTATGATAAGACATGTTTTCCATAAGTTATATGACCTGCCAGTGGAACTGGTACTTTCTCCATTGGTGAAAAGACCAGCTATTCTGTGGTGCCCGAAGTTGACGGTGTGGAAACCAGACTTAATTTAATTTAATTTATGTGACTAGGACAATGCACATTCATCAACGTTTCCGCAATTTATGGCAGCGTAAATACACAAGAATTAACACAATTGCTAAATTGAATCTTTTGTCCTGAGACAAGTAAGCACAAGAAACAAAACCCCTCACGATAGTGCAACAGCTCACAAGGCTGAAATGTCTTATTAACATCACAATAACACCTGTCGATGCCACATGAGCTGGTTAGTGCCCTGTTTTTTCCCTTGAATTTATAAATACCTTTTAGATTAATTCTTTAGCACTGTTGGTCCTCTCCTGGTGTTTAAAATACCTTGCTCTAAAAGCTGTTTACCTGTGTTGGAGCATGTGTTTACAGGGATACTGGGATGAATAATATTGTTTGTGTGGTACATTTTCTTCAGTACAATTATTCACAAAAACAGAACAAAACAGAGGGATGATGAAAAATAAAAGGAGCCGGATTAAATGTTTATGTCATGTGGCTTTTACAAAAATGGGATAAGAATTGATTTTAACACCAGCCCTGGTTACGAACTGAAACCTCTTTGGTGGAAAAACCCTAATTATCCACTAAATTAATCTTCAAAGAACTCTAAACCCAGTGAAATCGATGTTTGGGCTACTTCGCTTTCAGATGCCCAAACAGGCCATTGGAAGCCAAATTTAGCTAATTTTTTAGGTGACACTGGGAGACTGTTTTTTAAATGCTGACATATTTTCTGGGTTGGTTCACTCTCACGTATTAGAGTTCTATATAAACCAGCTGCTGAATTTTAACATTACAACGGAAACTTCTCGTCGTTGGCGATTCGTCAGCCTTCAACGTTATTGTTCGTTTCTCTTCCTCGGCCGAAAGGCCGCAGAGTTTTTCGAACAGGCGGACACATAATTTTCCGAACACATTTTAAAAAACCTTGTGTGTCAGTCGCTGAGTGTGAAATGCTGGAAACTGGCTAACCTTGTTGGATGTGACAACTGTCTCCATGAGAGGACCTTCATATTCACGCCTAAGTGTAGGGATTTGCATATCACAAAGATCCCCATGCCGCATGGCCTCCCTGTTTTTTTGTTTTTTTTCCTCTCTTTGGCTACCATCCCATTTATTTATATTCCACTCCTTTTGACAGCCTCTTAATATGCTTGTCAAAGCAAACACAACAGGTCAGAGATGAACATGCATCTCCGACGCTTATGCGACAGCGACAAAACAAAAGTCTACTTTTGCCCTGAGAGGAGACGTCAGTTTTCCCCGGTATACTTACTGCCGCCAGAGCCACGCGGAGTGATGGCCAATCTCAAGCACGTCATACACACACACACACACACCACCGTGAGGATAAAAGAAATTACAGTCTGTGCGTTCATGCTCTGTTTTTCAATTCCAATACCTCTTATGGTGCGGGTGACAAAAACTTCACGCCCTGGAAGATGTCGTAATAGAGTTTTCCACACGGAGTTGAAAATACAGTAAAGGTAGAGAATCATTTATATCAATAGAACTGCAAAATGGTGGAATTGCCTCTGCAAAGTATTTCCCCATCTGTATCCATTGAACTTTAAAAAAAAAAAAAAAAGATATATTTTATTTTTAAAACGTTTCTGATCTGGGCTGCTTAGTGGAGTTGGAAGGACTGTTGCTTTGCAGCAAAACCACCACCATACAGTAGGAGCAAAGGGAGGGAATTTGTACGCAAAAGCGGACAACAACAAGCGCCCCCTACTGGAGGGAATTTAACTGAACGAATATGATTCGCTGTTTTTGAACAGAATCCAAAACACTAAATATTCCCATCGGTCCAACTGTTGAAGGCCCTAGCTGGGTTTCCATTTAGCATAAAACTGAGCAAATTCACATTTTGAAATTAAATTTGCCCAATGGAAACAATTTTAAATAAACTCGTTTTTCGATAAAAGGTTTTGTCACTAGGATGAGGTAATTTTTTTCGCCTATATTAAAATTGGTTTATTTTCCAAAGCTGCAATGGAAACACAGGAGCAAAACATTGACTGGTTGCTCTCATCAAAAACGAGCCAGTCAGATCTCACCACAGTCCATTTTTCATAAATAAAAAAAAAAAACAACAACAAAAAAAAAACAGCGTTTAACTTACGGTTCTTCCCTCGAATCCTCATGAGAAATATTTCTGTTGTCTACCACCCACTTAGGTCCTGAAATGTACCACCACATTGCTAAAGCATTGTCAGATTGGCGGTTAGCAAACAACTGAAGGACACATTACCGCCACCAACTGTGATAAGGACAGTCTGCTCAAATTTTCTCCTTCTTCTTGCATTTAGTAGAAGTAACTCAGGCACATTGCTTCCCCCTGCATGTCAGGAGTACAAATTGAGCACATTTTTTTCTGTTCAAATTTCCAACCTGCCACAGTGGTTGGATGCCAATTTACACATTACTTCCTGACAGTATGGCGTGTCATGAATGCTGATGCTAATTAGCATAGCCACTCTTTTGGCTCGTTTGTCCACATGTTTGCTGTACCTCCCACATGGCTTGTAGTAAACTTTAAATGGGACTTCTTTCAACAATGGCTTTTCTTCTTGATGCTCTATTAATGTGCTCTTGTATTAGTCGTGCTGTGAATACATAATCTCACCTAAGCAATTATTTTATTGAAAAATGTTTCCTTCTGTTGCATAAATGTTCACAGATAAAAGATTGGATTTTTCAACATTTTAAGGATTTTTACACACCAAACCAGGGAGAGCCTTGAAATTACAGTAAATTCAAGATAATTAATATCATAAATGTGTATTTACTTGTGTGGAAATTGTTTGTGTCCATACATCTGTATTTCTTTGTGTCTACTTGTTTGAAAAGGCAGAAGAAAACACATTTGTCCTTGATGAGGCAAATGTTAGAAATATTTGTCAAATTTAAACCAGTGTTTTCATCCAGAAAGCAATGAGTTTGAAACAATAGAGAGAGGGTGAAGCGATGTTTGTGTACTCTTTGATGTGCACCTCTCATCATATTTTTTGACCGTTAAAATGCCAACAGATGTGCAACAATCTGGATGATCTTTTATCATTCGTCATTTTACCCAGGACAAAGAAAAAAATCTGTGATGCAAGGCGATACCAACCTTCTCCTAATAAAAAAAAAGAAAAAAGCACTTCAAATAGCAAGACCTACCCCTCTAAACCTTTCCCTGCAATTTCATCTGCATTGATTTCAGGCAGCGTGCAGATCTAATGTAGATAAAGGGTTATTGGGTGATTCGTTCAGTGTCTGATATGAAAAAGTGCCGGGCTTTTTGGATGCTAAAGTGCCCTTTCACATGACCGTGATGAGAACGGTAGATTTTATTTCAGCAAATGACCGAGTTGACCAGGACGTGCCAGGCGAAGCCTTAACAGATTTGGAACGAATGAAAGAAATGTCAAGTACAAATTGAGAATAGCAATGAGACTCCGAGTTCCTTTCACTCCAGATGCACACAGGCTGAGATAATGTAGGATGTTTATTGGAAAACAAAGCTTTTTTAGCTACTTTTGATGCTCATCATGGAGTTTAGTCATTACCTCTTGAGTATTAGCCTTTTTTTTTTTACAGTGTCTTGCAAAAGTGTTTGTAACTGTTTTTCCACAAACTATAGAATTGAGAAACATGAAATTATAAATATGCCAATTTTAAAAATAAAGAAAAAGTTTTTTGATCAAAATGTGAGGTGCTTTTTCAAAATGATTAGAAGTATTTCACAAAACTGCATGAAAACATTTTTTTCACAACACACGAGTCAAGTGATCACGAACCAAATGTTACCACTGGCGGAAATGAAGAATAAGACGGCAGGAGAATGATTTATGCCGATACCTTCACATTTATGTTTGATATTTCATCAAATGTCTGGCCTTTACCTTTGAATAAAATGATTTTCTTTGAATAATTTTGTTCAAACCTAGGACAGAATTTGGACAAAATAAAGTGTCTCCAAAATACTTTAACAAGATATTGACAAGATTGCAAAACAAAACTAATTTCTGTGTTGTTTTTTTTCCTAAATAAAAATATTAGAGAGCCATTCAAAAATAAAATGTTTTTTGAGGTATAGTTGAAAAACTACAATACAAAAATAAAATTTCAAAAGGGAATTTGAAATTAAAATATTTATCTCACCAAACCTGTATAGATTTGATATTAATACCGACTCAGTATTGATGTCAATATTTTAGATTGATCTACCCATCTCTAATATTTATCTCCACTCTTTATTCTAAATCTCACAAATGTGCTTCCCCTTTACAAAAACATTATCAATGAAACATTAACGCATATGAATCATCAAGACGTTGTTAATGTTACCCCTTTTTGAGATAAATCCAATAGTGGATTTATCTCCCTTTTCTAAATATTTTCAAAGCTTCTTAAAAACACATAATGGTGAAATGACAGCTACTTATTTTGCAAACCATTCCAGCAATAAGAAAATCACACCTTTCTCTTTTCCTTTTAGATCATATTTATGTGCTACGTTGTTCAGGTAGCACATAATTACTACCTTTTTGTAATAGTTACAAAATGTCATCAAAATACATTTGAGTTTGTGTTTGCAGTATCATTTATTTAACGTCCACGAGGTGAATCGTATCACTTAACGCCGCCCGAATGCTGTAGCGCATCACTCACAGTTCAACAGACCTTTTATGGAAACAGCAACACTTACAGAGCGTACATTAGGAGACCAAACCGATCGTCACAAGAGCACCTGAGCGCTCCGAGAGATGCGGTCTGTAAGGATCTGAGTGGAGAACAGGTAGAGGAAAGGAAAGGAGATGCTCTTTGGTTTATTTCTTGTTTAGATGAGCACGTGGGGGAAGGGAGGAGTTGGCGGTGAAATGTGCAGATGATGAGCGATCAGCGTTGAGATACTGCAGATCAAAGGCGCGCGGCTTGCCGTGAGGTTTCGGAGAGCGTCCGTCGTCTCGTTATATTCGCAGCTTTCATGTGTGAAGTTGATGAAATGTAATGAGATAACTGAGCCTTTCCGTCAAGCACAAGGTGCGGTTATTATAATTTGGCCTTTGAGTAGCGATTTAGGTGGTCAGGAACACCTAAATCGCTCTGTGTAATTGTATCAATAACCTGAGTGAAGTTGGCCTCCCCAACTTCTTCAAATCAGACAAAAATGGTGTCACATGTTTGTGCAGCAAAAATTTTACTTTGTGCTGCTGTCATTTTAAAGATATTAATAAATGTTTCCAGAGGTCATTAAAGGTCAGCCAGTCTCCCCACACCCACCTTCTGCAAATCAGATAAAATTGGTGTCAATCGCAAAATTTTTTTGACTGCGCCGCTTTGGCTTTGAAGGTATAAATGAAAGTTTAAAGGTTAAAAGGTCAACCAGCCCCACCACTTTTCAAAATGACCTTTACTATGTTTTAGGCTGGCTGCAGCGATCAGTTCACACTCACCCAGCCTGTCTGCCGTCCCTCAGTCAGCTGATGGAAACCTTTTCACCCACCAGTCAATCCGTCCTCCCTTCTGTCGCCCTGAATTCCTGGGTTTCTCTCCTCTGTCCAAACCTTTTATCATCCAAGTCACCATGACTTTGGACTCCCAGCTCCTGAACATCTTTAATTCACCAAATTTAAACTTGTCACCAATCTTCTCCTCTGTCGTTGTTATCCTTATGAGCTACTTGGGTTTTCTCATGTGAAGACATAAATGGAGTTCAAGGTAAATGACATGAACTATGAGGCAAAGTCTTTGAATTGAACTTCATTCGCTGTGGTTTTGTTTAGTTTCTTTTGAGTGCTCCCTCACCTGGAGTTGACTGAGCAGTAAAGACTTCTCTGAAGCAAGATTTCCAACAAAGCCCGTGTTTGTCCAGGCCTCATCCCGATGGGAATGACGTTGGACGTAAGAGAGGTCACCTCTGCAGAGCCTCAGGGCGATTCGGCAGCTTCAGTAAATGGATCTAGCACCGCTTTCTTTGATGCTCTCCCCCTCTCTCTGACATGGATACTGTATTGACAGTCAACACCCAACCTACCTCTACTACCTTTTCTTCTTCTTCTTTCCTTTTGTTTCATTTCAGTTAGTCGCCAGTTGGATTGTGAGTTCAGGACGTCGTTCTGAGCACAGATGAAAGGGAATATCGAAATAAAGTTTTCCACTTACAGGCAGAGGGATTCAGATGCGATCTGGACAAAAACCAAAAGTCTTTGATGGGATTTACGAAGCACCGCACATCTTGTTTACACCCAGGCCCCTCCAAAATGTGTTTTTTTAGCGCTAGGCTAATTACGGCGCTTTGTCACATTTAAAGCTCATATAACGTCTGAGAATTTACAATATGCCCACTGGAGCTGGCTGGCACTGCAGTCGTTTTTTTCTTCTTTTTGTTTTTCTGCGGCGCATAATAGCGTGTCAGCAATCCCTTGTGTACCAAGGCCTCTTCCATACCATCATGACCAGGGGTGTTTGAGTCCTGAGCTGTTAGCATGCCAGATGGTGCTGTTTATAAAAACAGTGCCACATGATGGCCTATGATCACTTCTGCTCTGCCCTGGTTTTCACCCTTTCCCTGCAGAGATAAAGACAAACAATATAATAAAAACACACACACACACACAGTCGGATCGCAGTTGCAAACTCAGATATGTTTTGTTCAGGTCCATATGGATTCTCCTTTGAAAAGTTTTTTGTCCTTTTTTTAAAAAGTTTTTTTTATTATTATTATTCTCCTATGTTTGCTTTCCTGGCACAGGTGTTAGCGCTGTTGCCTTGGTTGCCTAGGTCATAGGTTCAAATGAGAGAAGGCATGAAAAAAAAAGTCCAAAGAAATGTAGTTATTTGCAAACTTCCAAAAAGGTAGTGACAAACTTAGAAATGATGGGAATCAGAGTTTTGGGGGGAGGAGGTGAAATGTATATGATATTAGGATTTTAATCATAGCAGTGCATCATTTCTTAAGTTAGTCAAAAACGACTAAATTCACAGTGAAATGAACACTAGGGGCGATAAAACAAGCAAACTGCTCTCATAAGTGACTTTTTTCTTTTTTTTTTAAAGAATGCGTTTAATAATTCTTAATATTCAGGAACCAAAAGAAGAGACAAAGAGAGGGACACACTTTGTCATGTAAATACAGGTAAACAGAATGATTTTTTTTTTTAATTTACTAATCTTACCATCAATGCACATGCAGTAGTCATGTTTTGCATAGAAACACTCTTCTGTAGGGATTAAAACTTACCTTGACACAGTAGCTCTGAAAATACTTTGAAATTAAATGGGTTTTTTCCCCCAATGTGCCGGTGTGAGGAATGTTGAAAGATCAAAAAGCATTATTTTCCCCCCTAGTTTTTGTGTTATTAAAACGAAAAGAAACGCAATTTGAGATCACTCCACTCTGGACTCTATTCTAACATCTACAGCTGAGGAGTCCAAGGTAAGGCCACTGAACATCACCCCTGAGTGTTGATAATAAAAACAGCTCTTTCTCATTTTTTCTTTCTTTCATGTGTACCCAAGGTTCTTCTCTTCCAGATTTCACATTCAACCGTCCAGCCGGCCATCTATATGCACGACCTCCGGTGCGGCCTGACCCTGTGGAAGGAATTACAGACAAACTCTTCAGACTGGCGATGAAAGGCGAAGCTGTATTTGAGGACGCCACATTGACGACGTGACAAGCACTAATTAATATGCGTCGATAGCATCGAGACTCCCGGGAGCGATGAATCTTGATTAGAAGTGTGTTGGGAGGGGCAAGGCAAAGTATATGCATACGCAGCAGAAGACGGTACGTCAGAGTCGCTTAGCCTGAATTTATCTGCCTGCTTTGAAAATTTCACATTTCGGAACAAGGAGCCCTCCACCCCCGCCCAGCATCGCCCTGGTTAATAGTTTGTAGAACCACCTTTTGCTGCAACTGCCAGTGCAAGGAGTCTAGGGTATGTCTAGACACGCCCTCCAGCTTCCTACTGAAGGGCAAAAATTGCTCGCTGATGATGACTACCGGGGTTTTAGCTGTCAAGTTGTCAACATAACGTGTTAAGTCTTAAGTGTACATGTGATGTATGAAAGGAAAAGGGACACAGTGCTTTGCTATTAACTGTCAACATTACAATAAGTAGTTAACAATTTCCAAGGGTATTGCATTTCACAGGAAAAAATTTTCATAAAAAAAAAGTAGAAAGGAAGCGGGAAGTAGGTCAGTTATGCTAGCTTGACTTTGACAATCTCAACATGTAGATGTGCTGTAGAATTTAATGTGCTTCAATTCTGTGACAAAAAGAGGGTGACTCACACACCAACTCTGACAGATCGCCAGCAGATCAGGTGTTTAAACTAGCTAATCTACCACCACAGTGTTCAGACCATTATTAACAATGATTGCAAAACAAACATCAAGTCTGACAACATAGTGCTATAGTGGATTAAATGCTCTGTCCTTCGTGTGGGAAATGTTTGGTGTTGAATTCGGATACACTTATGGAGATATTATCAGTCAGTTGCTATGGCAACGGTTCTGTATGTAGCGTAGCGAACAATCTCGATAAATGGTCTCTTGTCTGGCCTGTTAGTCTAGGGTTTTTTTGTGCCATACTCGTTCCATTCATGAGTAGGCCAGAGCTCTGTGAGACATACCAAGCTCAGGATATTGCGCTTTATGACATAACCATACTTTAAACTTTAAATATCACCAGTACATCTTTTCTCTCAGCTGTTTGGTGTGTTCCTGGTCTTCATGTTGCTCTTTGTTCAATAATCTTCTCCGACAAATCTTCACAGAACTAGTGTCAGTATTCTGAAACATACAGGAGGGAGGACTCTGGTAGTTGGATAACTTCTGAAGGTAGTTAGTGGCACTTGGTGTCATTCAGGAGTTTTGAGTAGATAATATACTGCTCAAAAAAATAAAGGGAACACTCAAATAACACATCCTAGATGGACAGTTTGATTTCACAGAAGTTTGATTTACTTGGAGTTATATTGTGTTGTTTAAGTGTTCCCTTTATTTTTTTGAGCAGTATATTTTCTTCCTTTCCAGAATAAAAGCATAGTTGTTTGTCAATAGAATCACACCATTACAAGAATAATGTCAGTTGTGAAAATAGACAATAATACAAGTAAGAATAAAGTGATATTCTTGTATTGCGACTGCATCGTTTTAATAGTCACAATGAAACGATCATTTTACGACACTCTTTCAGTAATATTGTTTATTATATTGTGTTCATAACTTTTTTGTCAAAGTATTATTATTCATTATTCTCTTAATAAAAATAAGTCTTGGTAGGACCCTAATGGGACATAAATGCCACAGGTTGCCAATATTTATTTCTTCAATGATTGAAAAATAATTTGTTCTTAAACTTTAACTTCACAATCCTGCTCTACGTTGCATTGGTCTATCACGTAAAAATCCATTGAAAAACACTCGAGTTTGCAGTTGTAACCTGACAAAATGTGAAAAACATCAAGGGGTATTCAAAATTTTGCAAAGCACTGGAAGCGGATACATCCGGCTCCCTTCACGCAACTCGTACTCAAGCAGACTACAAACTGAGCATAATGATCGGTGCTGAGCTGAGTTTTGTCTCTTGCAACATCCCTCCCTCCTGCCTCCCCGTCTATTTCTGATCCCCACTTCATGGACTGACCTTGGACTGAGGAGAATGCTATTTTTTTTTTTTTCTTTTTAAGTTTCATTTTGGCAACTGTCAGCATGTGTGCGTGCAGACAGGTGTCTGTGTGAGCATCCCAGCTTCCACATACGAAAGCCTGTTGTGGTTTCTGAGGGGGCGGAGGGTGGGGGGGGAAGGAAGAAAAAAGAAGAGAAGAAATAGAAACCCCTTTGAGCTTTGCTTTTTCGTGCACAGCGTTGGAAGCTCTCGCGCTTTGTCCTGTGACGCACTCTGAGTCTGTCAATCAATAGCCTCCAATTACAAATATAATACACCCAATTGACTCGACGGGCGAGCAGCTAGATTGCAGCGTGGAAAGCTATTAAAGGCGCGCGGCGTGCCGTGCAGGGAGCGTGCCCCGAGAGTTGTGTGTGTGTGTGGGTGTTGGTGTGAGTATGGGAAGAGCGGGTGGGGTGCAGACAGGGCTGAATGGAGGATGCTGTCAGGAACTAATAGCTTTGGGATGTAGTGCTGGGTTGTGTGTGTGCAGCAATCTCACCCTGTCTTTCACAGGAAGTGAGGTGGGCAGGGAGGGGAGGCGATGCTACACACGAGATGGCCTGGGATTCAAAACAATGCCGGGTGTCATATGCATGTATGTCTCATCACGTTTGTGAACGGTCCGGCGTACGCCCACTAAGACAGTGCAGCTGGAGCACGCCCGCCTCGCTAAAGCAGCTAATATCCACAGACCATCACTACATGATAAAGTGACTTTGTGGAGATTGAGAGCCATCTTCGCCGCAATACACCTGTCAAGTAGAAAACAGGTTGAGAAGAAAAAAAAAAAAAGGACTGGAGCAAGAATAGTGATAGACAGTGAGGGTGTTTGGGAGGAGGATAAAGAGGACTCTGGAGATAACAAAAGCATTTGAGAGACAGGTGCAATATACAGGAGGAAGAAGAGGGAATGAGGAGCGAGGAAGCAATGCACGGGGAACGATAGAAATGAAGGAAGACGGGACGAGGAAATGACAGAGAACGTGATGTAGAAACGGGGTATTGGATAGCTATTTATTCTCATATAAGTATCCGCTAGCTTCTGGAGAATGATGTGAAGCCTTCCAAAACGGAGAAGGGTGGTTGGGGGGTCTAGGGGGCTCGAGTACCCGCAAAGGAGGGGAAAACGGCGAGGCGCAGATGAAAGATAATGAGCCAAAAGTTGTTTGCGTTTTTGAAATCATTGGATTCTGCCTGTGTTTATTTTCTGTTAATATCCCAGGAGCCCTCACAATCTGAGGAATCGAGCGAAGAATGCGCAGAGATGAATCCCCTCCTGGTTTAAATGCAATATTTGATATTGACAGATTTTGTTTTGAGTCTGGGATTTACAGCTGCAGTAGTGGGGTACCACTACAGCAGTCAAGTCATGCTTTTGCCAAAATCAAGACCTGCCCTGGAGAGGCTTTACACAGACTTTAAGATGCAGAGCAGGTTCACTTCAATTAAACATGGTTCGGCATGAGAAAAAATACCTTTGAATGACGCTTAAAATGAACGATCTTTCTTAAATACGATAACTGGATCAGAGGTCGCGTTAATGGAATATTTTCCGTATTTGACTGGTGATTTTTTTTTAAACGACAGGAAAATGTGAAGCCCGTCGGTCATTTTGACAGGTTTTAATTCACACCCTTGACTGGTGCACATGCACAGACATTAAAGACTTTACGCAAAGAGTTCATCGCGGAGGCAACTACAGTCAATCAATAAAACAATCCTTTCTGAATACCATCTCATGGACACTGGACTAAATGCGTCTTTCTGACCAGGAGCTGACAGCGTGTTGAAGGGTTATGGACCGGACGCTTTGGAGCGTCTGGTTCAGAAGTTTTAATTCCCGTCTCCATTACGTACAGAACAGAAAAAATAAAGAGATATTGTGTTAATCCATTTATATTCTAGACAGAGGAGGCGGTAGTTTATCTTGAAGTTAATTAGACTGTAACATTCACGGTTCAACTATGTGAATATTAACTAAACCGCGTAAAAATGCAGCTAAATAGGCTAATTTTAATTCGATTATAATTTGGCGGGCAAAAATAGAACATGACCGATTTTTTAAAATGCTGTCGGTCAAAATGACGGAGAACAAAACAGCCTAGTGGGATCTCTGAACCGGATAGAAGTTTAACCAAAAAAGCAAAAGACAGATCTAGTCACTGTATCCCTAAGACAAGACCAGTGTTGGTGTTTTCGGTTCTAGCTTGGATTTGACCAACGCAAAGGGCCTCTCACCAACAATCTTGTTTATGTTTGCAGGATCTTAATGTGTGATAGTAGAAAGGGGGTTGAGAGGTCAGAAACTTGGGGTTCCACCCCTCATGAGGCAGGAAACTGACTTTACCCTATACAGATTGAAATATTGACCACTCAAAGCGCCTTATACCAGAGCCACATTCACCCATTCGGACACATTTTTACACGTCAACTTGCAAATTGGTACACAACTCGAGGTCGAGTGCCTTGCCAAGCGGCACATTGACACGCGAATGCAGAATCAATCCCAGAAGCTTCAGACTGCAAGACGACTAAAATTCACTGAATGTTCAAAAAGCAGTTGAGAATCAAGAAGCGACAATGACGTGAGAACGCCTTTCTTTTGCAGGGACATGGAAGCTGATCAGTGGTGAATCTTTAAGGCCGTCCTTAAAGACAGCCTGACCTTCTATTGGACGTACAGCCAGAGCTCCTGCGTCGCGGATTAAATGCTCAACGTATACTCGTGTACTGTAATCCTCTGCTAAAAGCCCAGACCAAAAATCTTGGTCTGTATTTAAAAACTGATGTCGAGTTCGCAGATGCTCTCCACTCAGTCAGACTGAGCTTGATTGGTTTGGTTAAGAATTGCAAAAAACAGTTCTAAATGTGTAAAGTTGTTGGAGACATATCTCCAAAGAGTTGCAGCTATAATTGCATGAAAAGGTGGCTTTACAAAGTGTTGACTCAGAGGAGCTTGACTCCAAATGAATGTCACACTTTTCAAATTTTTATGAAAGGAAAACTTGTTCTTTCCTGACATTTTAAAATCATGACATAAAATCCAGATAAAATCCAAGAAATGTGACAAAAGGTGATAAAGGTTTTCCTTGCTGTATTTGTAAGCAACAATACAGGTTTTCAATAAGATGTAAGATTATATGTTTTGATAATGAAAACTAATATCAGCTGAAGGGAAATTATAGATTGAACTAAAAGAGTTAACCTCCCTAAAACCCATTTATGGAGTGATGACAACCCCTGAAAGCTCCAGTGTTTTTCTGGATATCATCGTTGTCTGAATTATGGGTCTTAAGACTTTTGACAAAGCATTTCAAGACTACTTCTTGTTTCATCAGAGAATGTATTTCATCCTAAGGAAAAAAAGCAAGAATTGACAATAAAACATAGACTCTATTATCCCCCAGCACATTTTGGTCTTTCCACCAAGCCCCCTTTTCATTCACTGAATTAAAAACATATAGAACACACATTTATTAGTGTAGGGCTGTATGGCAGATGTCAGACTGTAGCACACAACAGAGACCTCCAAACTGTCGCTGATCTTGGACAGTGAACGGCTCTTTTGTGCAACTAAAGACCAGACACCCAAGGCTGTAGCCTTCAGTGATAAACACTCCGGGTTCCCTACAATATAACCTCTTGCATCGGATTTATTGTTCTGTGACAGCAGAACCACAACATTTCCTCATATTTATCTTCAGCTCGTTCCCGTCCCCATCACAGTATTGTCTACTCTGTGCTCCAATTATATAAGAAGATACACTACATTAGGTAAACAACACTCCAGCAGTGCCCTATGCATCTGATACAGTCACAAACACAATTTGATCTCCAGCTCAGCGAGGTTGTCACAGATTTTCTGGATAGGTGTAAAAACTTCTGCAACTTGAGCGCAACAGCTCTGTGACGGAACCCCAAAAGGTCACGTAACAAACTTTGCTTGTTGTCAGGGATCACACCTGAACACAACTTTCAGCCCCTGCACCTCACACGCTGTTATTTACAAATTATAATTTCTGCTCATGCTCCTCCGATTTTGTGTAACTTTTAGCATTTTTTAACACAAAAACACAATGGGTCACCGGTGGACTGCCCTACTACTGGGATTAGTAGGTTTTCTGGGGTAAACCCTGGTCCATCTTCACCATACATAAGTTTATTATCATTATTTAGAATCCCTTACGTGCCACTTTGGGGAAATAAATTCGGTTTGGGTTTTTTTGTTGTTGTTTTATCCCACCACATATGTAAAAATATACATTTTAGGGGTGTCCGTTGTCTCATAAAGGTATTACATTAGAAAAACATCCAGTGGCCCGAAGGCTTTTTACAAAACACATTGGTAAAGATGTTTCCCCAGGACATGTTTTGAAACGTATCGGTGCAGAGCCTGCAGTGATGCAAGCGTTGCACCGGTCTGTTGTGGTAAAGAGTCAACTGAACCAAAAGACAAACCTTTTGATTTACCTGTTCCCACCCTCAACTATGGTCATGAGCTCTTGGCAGAAATCAAAAGAAAGAGATTACGGATACAACCGCTCGAAGTGCGTTTCCTTGGTGAGGTGATCCGGGCATATTCCACCTGGGGAAGACCCAAGACACACCCTCGGGACTCCCTGCTGGTCCGGTAACACCTTAGGATTCCCCTGGTGATGTAGTCCAAGTGGCTGCTGAGGGGAAAGGTCTGAAATATCTGTACTTTGGCTGCTGCCCTTCAAACCGATCCTGGACTAAGCTGGAAGACAATGGATGGAAGGACAAAATATTCAGCTTCAAGACCCACAACATTGTTCACGATCAATAAAACATTAATCAGGCCCCACATCTTCTCTGATCTGGGGCTTTTCATTTGTATTCTGAAAACGCGGTATGCTTCCAAGAGGAAACCTGTAAAAGTCAGCGTCTGTACACATATTGACTCAAAGGGTCCCACTGAGTTGTGTGCTCCAGCATCTGTGCACTGGACTGGGTGTGTGTTTGTGTCTAGTCAAGTCAAGTCCTGTGGGGAAGAGATATACTCTGCGAGTGGATAGTGGGGGTATTGACAGAGGACTGCGTGAAACCCATGTAAAAGTCATTCCCTGCGTAGTCCTTACAAAAGAACCCTTGAGTGGTTACCGGCGAAAGACAGTGCTGATGCAATTATCGGAAAGCACCCTGAAAAACAATGCTTGATGTTGAAGAAGAAAAAGAATGTAAAAAGAAGAGGAGCAAAGAAAAGATTTTCCGAAACATTGATATTTTTCACTCTCCATCTTCTTTGAAAAGCGAAACACACCCATGCTGAGATGTACACTTTCCCATGGTGAGCTCGTCCACAGTTCTTGGCTGCAAGGAAAACACACATAGTAGTTTTCACAGATTTGTTTCACTCTTGTATCACAGTGAATGTAATTAGGAAAGGTGGTGGTACCTGCCTGAAACGGTAGATTGGAATATTCTGACAGACGCAGCCCAACAATTTCCAACAGAACTGTCCTGTATAAAATTTATGCTCTGTTTTTCCTGTTCCTACACGCACATCAGCAAAACTCTTTAATTTATCTATTTAACTTTAGTTTCATTTACTGAAGAAGGACATTGCGCCTCTTCAGTACATTTTGAATAACACAAATGCAACAGCATCCAATTACAGCCAGGGCTGATTTCCACTGCTAGTCATCCTGCCAGATGACTGCCAGCATGAACATCCTAAAATTAATAAATTACACACGCAAAACCCCCATAAAAAAACACACATCAAGATAAAATATACCATTTAAAAATACACTATAAATAAAATTCTCAAATTCCATTTATAAACTTTATACACAACATCAAATTTATGGATAATAGCCACACGTCTCTTAATAAGATAAATTTACACACATTTACACAGGTGTGAATCAACGCACATGTCCAGACACATTAGAATTAGAAAATTCTAATTAGAAAATTAGAATTTTCTAATTCGATAAATTAGAAAATGCATTCCAGTGCAGCTTGTTTATTAGATTAAAAATACCTTCTGGCAGGGATTAAAAGAACCTTTCATGAAGTCCACAAAGGATTTGTATAGAGCTGAAGTAATATTTTAATCTTAAATGCTGTGTTTTCATTAGATGTCAGCATTAAAATCTTTATGATTAAGAGCAATAAAGGTTTTAATACAGAATGTGTGTTTAGATAATCTATGTGAGGAGCCTTAGAGGCCAGCATGTGGATGCAGAAGGGTTCAAATCCAGACATGTTGCCATGTTCTCCCTATGCATATAGAAGTTCTCTTCAGGTATTATTATTATTATGCTTCGTGTAACATTAAGACTTCATTAAAAAAAAATATTTCTTCACTGTTTTTACCTTTTGATGTGACGGTCGAATTAAAAAAACAAACAAGAACAAAACAAACACAAGATCACCAAAACTATACCAGAGTCAAAGAATGTCCAGAGTTCCAAGTAGGGTCATAAATATTGTTTTTAATTACTGCCTTTCTAATTGAATTGTTTGCAATTTAAATAATTTATGTTTAATTAAACGGTTTTTCCAGCACAAACAGATAATGACTGGAACAGGAAAGTTCGGACACAGCTCCGTTCATTTAATGGCGCAGTACGGTTCCTCTGGGAAAATCGGACCAAATGCCAAATCAACCTTAATTAGACCTCAGTGTGTCTATACATTGGTGGTAAAGCTGTGAAGTGTCAGGTTGATGTCGCAAGGTCCATTCTGCAAGAACTGTGTCGCACTTTGTTTTTTTTTTTTTTTTTACAAAAAACTGAAAACCAAAGCAAAGAGAGCTTTTTAAGAGATTGAAATAATTTCCAAGTGTCAAAATCTCAGCTGTAGTTCTGCCATCAACTTCACACCCGCTAATAAAAAGACCACCAGCTACGTTGCCCTTAATTCTTGACCCTGAGAGGAGTTTTCCGACAGACTTGGCACAGACTCAGAGGGGCTATGACTCTGACTGTCATATCATTAACTGAAAAGGCTAGCTTTGTCCCCTTGGGGCTCATTTGATTGCGCCGTAACTTAAGGACTTTTCAAATGAGATAACCTACCATGACTTCACCATGGAATTAAAAAGAAAAGGGAGAAGTCGAGGAAAAGCTTGGAAACGGCGCAATTAGGGAATCTTGTATCGGCTCGAAATTCATATGTTGTACCCGACCGTAAGCACGCAAAATCAATGAAGCGATACCACTGCCCAGCACATGCATTAAACAAATATTCTTCTGTGAAGCATGTGATAGGGTTCTCCATATCATTGACTCAGAAGGAGTGTAGTTTTATTTATTAATACACAATGCATAAAAATGGAGAAAAATATATGGTCAAATTAAGTTGAAAATGATTTATGGAGCATTACGGACAGACCAAAACAATGTGATTGCATTAAAATCCAATGCTACACCATTTTTGTTTTCATTTCATGAAGAAGGAAGTTACGTTGAATGTCTTCTTCGGTTGTTTTTGTTGTTGTTTCCATCTCTGGTTCTTGGTGCAGCACCACCACAGGCAAACCGGTTTTTTTCAAGGGTTTGGTTTGTTTGACACGGCACAGCTGAAAACGAAACAAATGTTGCCGTTTTCGGACTTTCAGGTGGTAAACCTCCCTAAGGGGAGAAAGGTGATGTTATAATAAGTTAGCCATGGTTCTACGTCGTAATGCACCCAAGATGCTAATTCACGTAACCGCTTCCTTCTCAAGATTTTACCTTTTTGCAGCCTATCTGATTGATACGGTATGAAGGTGAACTAGATGCTGGAACATGACTTTACGTTTTTTTTAAAGTTACATGTAATCAATGTAATCTCGTTTTACAACAACTTAGAACTTGTGAGGTGTGAACAAACAACAGCCTGCAAAGCGGCGAAAATTTGACTTGAGTAGCAGCTCGTAAATAAGCCATAAAAATAAGAAGAGGGCAGGAGAATTAATTCAGCCTCAGCCTCTCGCCATCAATCACGCTGTGCATTTTCTTAATTTAAGCCGTCTTTTCAATATTGCTAATTATAATTTATTGCACAGCCGGGGAAGAAATGGTAAAAGGATGACAGCAAATAACATAAAATGGTTTGGATTTTTCTTAAATGGATGTTGTCAGCTCTTGATAACGATTTTGTGAGTAATAGAGCTGGAAAGCAACATTTGCCAACTAGCCTTTATCCTTCGTCGCTGTGTATGTGTGAAAGACTTAACGACCAGCACAGCTCGTTAACCAATAAAGTAAAACAGTAAGAGAGAGAGAGAAAAAGGATGTATTGCCGTTGTCATAGCAAAATAGAGAATGAGACAAGAAAGTACAACTTTGTTGATTTTACATGCTTATTGTAGCACAGGAGACTTTTCATTGCATAAGATATTTTATAAACATTTTCATAATCCTACATAGGAAAAGCTCAAATTACGCTAAACTGCTGAATTAAAGATGCTAAACAGAAAAGACAACAATGTTGTCATTATAAAGCAAAACTATGCAGGGTTAAAGCAGGCTGTGAGCTCTTCTGTCCAATTCAATGAACCAATAGAAACTACAGAATGAAAGCTTTAATTCTCTTTGAACAAACAATTTACGTGAAGTTATTCAAGAGAAGACCAAAAATACAGCTCTTAAAAAAAGAATGTAAAAGAATATATTCTTATAAGCATGAAAGAAGAAACAGAAAAAAACCGAGAAGCAGCAAGAGCCAACAACCATACATGCTATGACAGGGGAGTAGCAGCAGGTGGGTTAATAAGAAGCATAAGGGGGTGAAATAAAATCCAAAAAGATCAGGGAAGCTGAGACCAATAAAAAAAATACTGCAGAGAGAATCTAATCCTACGAGAACAAAAAGCAGAATACATAGAAAGTAAAACTTGCACGAAACAAAATAGAAAGCCTAATCCGACATTACGAGAACTTAAAATCTCATACAGCTGGTCATTTTACTTTTCCACCGTTTTGGACCCTAGTAGTTTCAAACCAGAGTTAAGAATGATACTCATCAGAAAGTCTGTTCATCTTGACCTTGGACATGTTTCTTATTCTTTGACAACCAGAAGTTAGAAGAAATACTGTATCATATGTGGACAGTCTATAAAAGGGAATATTACTTTCTTTACTCTGATGAATATCGACAATTGGGAGTTTGCTCAAAGTCATTTTGGTTTGACAAATGCAAATAATAAGACTGACGTATTTTTCAGTGATTACAAGATACGGCTTCAAACTTCTGAACGATAGGAATTCATTGTTTTCCGCAAAATCCTGTCTTGTTAGACTCTGCACGGTGTGTCGTCTCATCATTAGGCCCCTACCAGAAAGTCTTTGGTAGAATTTGCTGTCAGTGCCCAATAATGAGTCCGCTGATGCATCACAGGCTGTTCATAAAGAAAAAAAGAAAACACAAAATAGAATCTGCATAACTTAGAAATGACTGTCTCAGTAGGGGAAGAGAGGTTCCTCAGAACATTTTCTGTTTGGCAATATTTCAAAACATTAGATTAGCCTGACAGTGAATGAAAGCGCAGCCGATGAATTCGTCTTCTCTCAATTATTTTGGACGATGTTGTCATCCAAACTCACTTACGAGTTGGGAAACAGCCTTTTCTTTATTTTTCAGTTAGATTTTCAAATCGTGTTGTGGGATAATCCTTGTTAGGAAGTAAAGGTTTTGGGGGGTAAGGGGGAAGATGTTCTGCTGTGTCAGCATATTTTGCCCTGATTTCACGGCTTTGTGCAGGAGAGATAGATTGAAGCTGTGGAAAAGTTTGAGTTCTGCTGATGTTTCTGATTCCCATCGATGCGCCGAGGCACAATGGATAATTTAAAGTGTTGCAGTTTCTCGGATTTCCATTTTTGTTCAAATTATGGGCCCACTTCCTGCACAAGGATCATTCCAGTAATTTGGTCCATTTCAACAGAGAAGTCATTCCTCCGATGGGGAAATGACTTCCCCAATGGCTTTATTTCACCAGGATGAATAAGAACCGGTGAGCCAGATTTTTCAACCTATAGATTTAGACTTGAAAACTCAGGCTCACGATAACATCTGTAACTTTTCCAGCCGAGTCTTCCATATCCACACTTTTTTTTTTTCCCCAATATTTAGAATTAAAATTAGCCTTCACAGTCATTTTACATAAAAACAATGAAATTTGTTCCAATACAACTCATTCAAAGACCAAAAAAAGACAACATAAGATATGGCTATATGCGTGCCTGAGGCTGCAGCTGTCACCGTGGTAATTAGAAACTTGGATAAAATAACCCAAATACAAAAGCATATCTTATTTGTATTAAAGTGAACACCAAAATTCTTTATCTGATGTGCTGATGAAGTTTATGTCACATAAAAAGCAGTAGCATAATCTCATTGTAAAAAATGTTGAAATTTAGCATTTAAGGTGTGTATATCTATTCAAGAGGGAAGGAATTACGCTTTAAGAAATAAGTGAACAAGTGTTTATTTATGAATCAATAGTGTGCTTGTACCTTGAACAAATGATTACATATATTTTTACAATTTTTAAGAATTTGACCAGGTTTTTTCCAAACACATTTAATAATCTACCACTTCCTATTTCCCTGTAATAAAATATGACATTTGACAAAAGCCCACTTATTTTCTTTAAAAAAAATTTTTTTTGACTGAAACAGCACCTTGTTTTATATTTCCATTATTCATAGTGAGCGTTTGCTAAAGAAGATCACGTCTAGTTTTAAAGGTAAGGGGCAAAAGTAAACGAAGGAAGATTTGATGATATTTTTCTGCGATTTATGGTGGCTTTTAAAGTAAGCCAGACAAGATAAAAGTCTTCTAAGTGTTTCAAGGGCTTTGTAAAGGATGTACAAACTCTTCACATGAATAACAATGTTCTGGTAAATGGCAGAGTAAGTATATGTAGGCTACATGTCTGGCATAGCTTGCATTAGCTAGAAGCTACATTACTTATGCTAATTTTGCTAGTTCTAAAGTAACTAAAGTAGTAAATATCAATATTTAACTTAGTATCTTAGTATCGAGTTAGTTATAAATTATTTATTTATTTTTACTGAAATATAAAGTAGTCTAAATCTGATGTTTCCAAGCCAGACTGGCTCAAGTCCATCGTTTGAGATCCTTCTTAATTTTCAGGATGTGGTGAAAACTGCGCTTTGCTGAACCGTCTGCATGTTTAGAACATCTGTTCGTCCAACATGAAATAACCATTAAAAAAAATTATTAAATATTCTTTGAAAGTCACTGCTTAGAGAAATGTCTGACGTGATTCTGACCTTCCAAGATGGCCTTCAGCTACAAAGTTCGTGGAAGTGTTACGTCAAATTTAAACTGTGTACAAAAAAGAAAAAAGAACACAATACGTACAAAGGTTCCAGGCGGAACTTATGTGTAGAAAAAAAAAAAAAATTATTTATTGTGATCAAGATTTATTTAACAAATCTATGTAATTAATCTAAATTAACACGTTAAAGTCCTGGCTTTACTGAAATGTGTCCCCCCCCCCCCCCCTACTACATCTAACCCCTGAACCAGGAGTGCACGACAACAGAAAAGTTTAAAATATTATAAAATCAGGACACATTTGCTCCTCCATTCCTATTTCATTTCCTACCTCCACCTCCCAGCGTGACTGTCCATCCCAGAAGAGCAGGACGTGTGAAGTGTGCGGCGCATGTAGATGGGCTGAGGAAACCGAGTGTTTCCCTGCCAGTCTGTGTGGCCTTGTCAGCCGGTGTCTGTGCCGAGTGGCTCTGACATGTCCTCTGGCCCGGCCCATCAATTATAGACGAAAGCAGGTGCCAAAGAGCGGCGCCTCCGGACGCACGACGTATCACTCACCAGGAGTAGGAGGAGCAGAAACCCCGGTGAGCCTCGAACAGCGCGTGGGACCGGAATAAACAATGACGACCTCAACTTTTCGGAGCCGTTGGACGTTTCATATCGACAGGTGAAGAGCTTTGGTTGTCAATTTCTTCGTTTTCGTCAACGACCCCCCTACTCGGGGCCCCGCTGTTCCGGAAACCAAACCCATCCTTCTTATGCAAGGTGGAATAAGAAGTTTGAGTGATATATGCGGGGCGCGTCAGTCAAATGCTTTAAAAGCTGCGTTGCTCTGTTCACAGAGACTCATTAATCACAGAAGAGGCTGCCTCGTGTCAGTTTCTAAAAGAAAAGAAGAAGAAAAAAAGCCCGTGGCGACGACGGGAAGCGTAAAACTTTTTCCTTTTCCTTGAATTTGAGCCGTGAACAGAACGAGCCTTAGCCTTAGCATGAGTGTTGGTGCGCGCGCCATTAAAGGAGCGTCGTAATAAACATCGCGTGAGCTTTAAAAGCCTCTTCCAAGCTCATCAGCATTGTTTTTATGGAGATGTGAGCGTTAGACACATCCAGGGAACTCACTGCAGCTGTGCATGTTTTCTTTTTACCCCTCCTCTCCCCCAGCTGACACTATATCGATCTGCCTCTTGTTATATTATAACATTTCTCACTGTGTTATTCACACCATTAGACAGAAAATAGCACCATTGTGAGTTCTGCATCATTTCTGAGCCTGAGGCGTTAACAGCTGTCCAGATTTATTTCTTAAAATGAACATTTTCAGCAGTTTCGTCAGCATGGGCTTGTAGCGAATTTGACAGAGCAACAACAAGGAGCTGTTGAAGCCAAGCATCAGATACCTCAACAGCATAACTTTTAATTATTGTTGTAATAGTGGTCATGCCAGAAGGTAAGCAGCGGGAACACAAAAGATAAACAGTCCAATCGTAGTTCAGGCTGCACAGTTTGAGGCTTTATCCTCTTTAAAGGTCAAATTTGCTCAATTTCTCTGCACATTTTTCTCACAGGTTGGCTTCTCCATCTTTAACAAAGTAATAGATCAAACTGTAATTGTTTAAATCGGAATTTAAACACCTTTTCATTAAAATTTATGTTTCTGAATGCATAAATCAAGAGAAAGAGGGACAATTACATCCTCTTCTCCTAGCATGGACATGCAAGAACACCTCACTGCTCCAGTAAAAATGCAAGGTCAGCATTGCATTTTTAAATCAATAAGACATATTTGATGCACAACTGCACTGTAAATCACACTGGAGTAATTAATCTCCTTAAATGTTTGAATTCAAATGGCAGTGACAGGTTGTTTTTTTTGGGGGGGGGGTTTGCACTGCTTTGAGAATTTGCGCAGATTTCAGAAACCTTCTGCATCAACGCTGACGCTCACATAATTAATACGTAATATTTATTCCACGACTTGCCTGACCTGTAATTGGAAAGGTTCTTCTGTTTCCCCTTTCACTTGTATTGAGGTCAGTAATGATGTGTTTAGTTTTTAAGTGGTAAATGAAATTATTTTAATTCTATAATTTTATACCTTTAATTTATTAATGGGATATTTTACACATGTATTTTATGATATGTTTGTTTACTTAATTTTGTCACCCATAATCCTCCATATTGCCACAGGAGCCATAAAATAAATACATTATGAAATAACTAAATATCTTTTCTTTAGAAGAACAATTTGTTATTTAAATTCATCAATCAAAGGTAGATTTAATTATTTCACAGGACATTTAATTATTTCATTGCAAAATTTATAATTTCATGACACATTAAATTATTTAGGGGTAAATACATTTTTTAAAATATGATTTTATGATACAGTTAAATAATTAATGGGCGATTTACACCCACGTATTTCACGGTATATCAAATTTCCACAACAGAAAATGTATAGAGCAATGGGTCCAGTTGTTATTGCAGCTGAGATATGAACATAATAAATTAAATGACTTGCAGGTTAAGAACCCAATGAGTGAGTGCACAATGCAATTCGTCTTTCATTGCGTTGGAAATAGAGGTCAATTTCTCGCCACGTCTGCACTGGAACTAGATCTTTTTTTTTAACCCATCTCAACATTCAGCAGCCTGCTTTTTTTAAATACCTGTTTTCATCAGGATAATAAATGGCGGAGACCACTCCCATCCAATGTTTTCTTAATTGCTTCAAGCATTTGACTAGTAATATTAAGAATTCCTGTATATGGGAAGGACTAGAAATAAACTAACTCAGAAGTGTGCAAACCTTTTGCCATGATGGCCAAAACCGTCCAGTTGAAAGTTGTGGAAGGCCACAAAAAATGCATACTTTTTCTCCCCCTTTCATCTTAGACGAACTAAACAGGTAATATTTTCATGAAATTAAAGTTTGCTTGCTAAAGAAAGCAAGCAAACTCTTTCAAGAAAGCAAGCAAACTCTTTCAAACAACTTAAATCATGTTTACCTGAATATGCATGTACAATTTCCTAAATTTTAGGGATGATCGTTTTGTACTATTGTCCAGGAAAAAAAATATTTTGAAAATACATCAGGAACTGTATATGAGTCACTCTTCAAACATACCTGTTGTTTTCAGCCAAGTTTAATTAATTGTTGTGTCCGTTCATGACATCGCTGAATGTTTGTGGTGGACTGCGAAAGTAAAATGAATGAAAAATGTGTGGTTAATTTAAGGAGAAATTTGTTAGGATTTAAAGTTTCCTGATCTTTAAGAATGTGTTCTGGCATTATTGTTTTGCTGTTACCGTTATTTTACTTAAAAATGGTCTCAAAACAGCAATATCATCGTTTATCGCAATAACTTCTGGAACAATTTATCGCCCAGCAAAATCTGCTACCGTGAGAGGTCTACTTACAGTAGTAGTTTTAGTATTTTCATACATTGGTTCTTGGGTACAAAAAAGTGAAGTGGATTGTAATTATGTGTACATCGATTGGTTAATGAATACTCAGCAGAAGATGCCATTTCAGAAAATGGATTCAATTATAGTTGAACAACCAACTGACTCCGGTGTCTTATCCCAGTCTTTGCTGTTGCCATTTCGTGAACTAGCATAAGTGCTGCCAGTAAGAGTGTGGAGTCCCATAATTTGCCAACAGCTGACGTAAACTGCTTGCGTAAGGGTTGGGGGGGATCGATTTTACATTAGTTTAAAAGGCTAATAAATAGATTCATAAGCACAAAAATAATGGATGTGATATTTGTATTGTCATTATGCTTTAGTGGGTTTTATAAACATAGGATGTATATCCTGTTAGTTTTTCCCCTTTAGTTACTGTTTTTAACAAAAATGTTTTCTCAATTTCATTCTTCATTATTTTGTTCGTTTTAGTTAACTCTAATAACCTTGCTTGGTGGTCATAACATCACACCTGGTCGATTCAAATTCTAATATTTCTTCCATGAATAAACACTCATAAATAATGCCTGCTTTACATTTTAAATCCACAAAGGTTGTGACGAGACCCGGAGACTCCAGACTGCATTCAGAAAAAAGACAACAACTTGTGATTCATCTTCTGACCGAGTCTGCATTAACGTGGCTTTACTCTCACTGTATTTGTGCTTTGTGCTAGGCTTTCCGCTGCCGGTGTTATTGCAGCAGTAAGTGAAGGCTGGACGATAATTGTTGTGGACGCGATGAAATGGACAACAGAGTGCTGAGTGGCTCTGAGCTTGTATACACCTAAGTGGCTGTGGTGGATCAGCGAAGTGCTTGTGGAAGCACAGGGGAACCGTGCCCATCTCCTGTTTCCCCCCGCTCCTCGAACGCAGCACGGTTACTCTCCGTCATTAATTCACACAGACCGTTTCTCTCTCCCCTTCCACAAGTAATTTCCATTTACCATAAATTTCCCTTTTTGCCACATTCATTCCTTCTGCCTTTTATTTCCCTGCCTCCATTTTGCCACCGGAGGCACGCTTTTTTTTTTTTTTTTTTTCCGTAGAGCCCTGATTCATTTTCTCCTCGTCCTTTTCATGATCTGTCTTGGCCTCTTCTCGACAAAGTGAAAGCAGCCCGCTGCTGCACCTTCTCTGCTCTCCTCTCCTCGTTGTCCCATCAGTCTCCATCAGGGCCGACTGCTGCCACTTCAGACTCTTCTGTCCATGCGTCTCCTTCCTTATTCTCTTCTCCTTCTTGGACACAGTTCGCTCAGCCGTTCTTCATCTGCCTTTGTTCTGGCGAACAGACTACGATGACAGAAGGGCCAGGGGGGTAAACACAGGTGAGGTGTGAGGTATGTGCCCCCCAGAGTATTTTATTGGCCACGTATCAAAATTCAATTTCCGAAGCTGGAGCTGAACCCACAGCTTTAATATTTCGAGTCACAAAATTTCATTTTTTTCATATTTGCCCCTGCAAGTTAAAACGATCCAAGATTTGTTGAACAAGTTGGCCTAAATATGTAGTAATTTTCCTATTAACATAAAAAAAAATGTTTTTGATACGTAAAAAGTCAGTTACTTCAAGAATATTAGGATTTTTGTTGTATTTTTCACCCCTGGGGGTCAGCATTTTTTCACCTGTGCAATCCATGAGGGATTGATGACGTCATTTGGTCCTTCCATATTATAGCGTACACAGCGCCTGCAGCAGGGGATTTTACGGAGTTGTTTTTTTTAATGACATTGCATTTGACTGTAAATTTAGATCATGCCCCACTGCCTTGCCTTTGGATGTAATTTCAAAACTGCAAAAGACTGAAACAGTGAGGTGAGTCTCCACCGCTTACCCCAGGAAGAAAGTAGAGCACAATGGTAAAGAGTTGTGGCTAGAACCCAACTTCCTAAGGACCCAAATTTGTGCTCTCAGCACTTCAGTTCAGAAGATTTTGAGTCATTTGAATGGAAAAAACTGATGAAGGAGCTGACAGCTGGTTGCCACAAGCTAAAATCAAATGCCATGACTACTATTTTTAGTCACAGAGCGCCTAAAACCCAGCGCCGACTGGCTAGTCAACGTCACTGGGAAAGAAATCAAAGACACGCAACGCTGGAAGCTCTAGTAGGTCCCACTGCCGCTGGTACAGAATTTAAAATCACAGACCTCACACCGGACCAAAGCCCAGACCGTAAGCAGCCGCTACCGGACCTGACGGCAGACAGAGAACACATCATCTACTCGCAGGATCACACAGTCGGACCAGCGGTCATACGAAGCTGAAATTGGCTATCAATTGAGAAAATGGCTAAACGGCAATTACACCTAATTATTCAATACATTCAGTGCCTTTAATTTGTTCTAGTTTAAGTGACCAGCTTGTCATAAAAAATAAGCTATAGCTGAACACTATAGTAAATGCGTCCAAAATGCATTTACTATAGTGAGAGAGGATCAAACCTAACAATTACAAATCAAAGCAGAAATATATATGGGGCCTTTTTTTTCCTTTTTGTTACACATGTATTTTCATTAAGAAATAAATAAGTTTTGACTTGCCTTTTTCTTTTCATGTGTATTAACATTTCTAATGTATTTCTTTTTTACATCTAAAATAAATATTTCTCTTAATTAAGTCTACTGTTAGAACTAATCGTAGTTCCCTTTAATGAGGCTGCAGGATCACCAATCAAAGGCATTTCAATCTGGAGAGACTTAAGACACAGAAGGTAAAACAATTAGAAGAGTTTATTGACATACAAAATTAAAGTCTTTGGCGCTCGGGCCCCGGCCGAGGACATCGATTATCACAAAACTTTTTGTGATCAGCTTGGATGAGCATTCCCGAAGCTGGTAGGAACATCATCCCTCCGGGGCCCAGCACTGGTGGTGGAGGTTGGCAAAAAATGCGGCCGAATGAGTGGAGGTGAAGGGGTGGTGGTGGGATGAGCTCTCAGGGTGAGTGGGAACATGATGGGTCTATTGTTTGGATACAGCATTGGTCCTGACTTTAGAGTTGATGCGCCGATTAATCCTCTGATTTTTTTTAAAATTTTCTCTGAAAAGAAGCTGGAAAACTTGTTACAAGCGGCGTTAGATTGGAATTCAGGTGGTAACGTCATCAGAGGGTTTGTGAGCCTGTCAACTGTTGCAAATAAAGCTCGAGCATTGTTAATGTTTTTGTTTATGACATCTGCAAAGAAAGCCTCCCTTGCATGCTTTAGTGTTGAGTGATAGTTGCCTTTCTTTATAGATGTCACAATGAACGTGAAGTTGAGTTTTACGCCATTTTCGTTCGGCCCTACGGCAGAGTTGTCTTGCAGATTGAACTGTTTGTGCATTTCTCCATGGAGATTTCTTCCTACCAGACACAACCTTTACTTTAATTGGGGCAATGAAATCAATGATATATGAAGCTTTAAACTGAAAATCGTCTACCAACTTATTTACATCATTACATCTTAAGAGCGAGGAAGAAGAGTAGATTTGATTAAATGTTTCTGCTGTTTTCTGTGAAAGAACGTATTGTGATAGTAGCTGTCTGTCCAAGTGGGTTAAAGGATAAAGAACTGTCAAAGATAACAGCAAAGTGATCCGACAGGCGACATCAGTTACAGAGACATTGGAAACATTCACGCCCTTACTGATAACCAGGTCCAGTGTGTGTCCTTGAGTGTGTGTTGCTTGTTTGATGTGTTGTCAGACCAAAATTTTCTAAAATATTAGAGAGCTTTTTTTGCCCCTCTGTCTTGGGGTTTGTCCACATGAATGTTGAAATCACCAACAATTATTAAACAATCATAATCGATGCATATGAGAGATAGAAGCTCATTCAAGTCAGTAAAGAAATTTTCCACGTATGTTGGAGTTTTGTATAAAGTTAGTGTCAAAGTTCGTTTGAACCTTTAACCTCGATTCCAAGATACTCAAAAGAGGTGAAATGACCCAAAGAGATTTTACTACAGTTTATGGTTTCCTTAAATATTGAAGCCACTCCTCCTCCTTTTTTATTTTTTCTATTCTCATTTAAAAAATTGTAGGTAGGAGGCGTTGATTCAATTAGTACGATTTGGTCATTATTGTCATTCAGCCATGTTTCTGTCAGAAACATAACATCAATATTATACTCAGTGATGAAATCATTAATTAATAGAGCTTTAGCACAGAGTGATCTGGTATTTAAAAGAGCTACTTTAAGTGATTTGGAGGCCGAAAGTTTTTCAGTCTGAGGTTTGAATTTGGACTGATGTATTTTGTATTTCTGTGTCTTTTGTCAATTTTCTTGTAGTGATCCGGACAGGTAATGTCCTGTTCTGCAGTTCCGGGGGGCCAGACTCGTTCTGGAGGAAGACGGGTTTTTGAGGCCTCAGACCTCAGAAACGCAGAGTGAAGGATCCATTGTGAGTAAAATCACAAACAAGCTAAAATTATGTCCTCAAGGAGTCTTTAATGTTTACTACATCCAAATTGGGTTTTGTCTGAGAGAGTCAGGAGTTTTTGTAGGTCTCGATGCAGAGGACGATGAATTCGGTGGAGCAGCTTCTGGTCTGCTGGCCGAGCAGCAGTCCTGAGGTCAGGCTGGACGACTGGCCCATGACGGAGAAGTCGTCCGCCTGCCACGTCTCGCAGTGTTTGTCGACCACTCTGAGACCCCTGCTGGTGGAACCGTGCCAGATGCTCTTCTTGGGCCTATCGCACAGAGAAAATCACTGCTTTATATGCTGGCCAGAAGTTTACATACACCCATCATGAGGGTTCACGCACCAGAAAGGATCAGCTAAAACATCCCGGCCATCAAAGGAGTTGATGGGTATCCTGGGATTCACTGGTCCGCCGTTGCCGATGAAGATGGACTGCCAGTTCCTGAACATCACATCTCCCTGAGGGGAAATATTCATTTAATGCAATTTATTCAGGATTTGTTTGTTTCTTTTAAGCATGGAGAGCCCACTCACCCTGAGGTTGGTTACTGGCAGAGAGTCCCGGAAACTGGGATAGATGACATGGACCAGTTCCTGCTTGTGGGACGACATGAAGGCGCGGTAGTTGGCAGCCAAACCTATGGCCTTGGCTTGCTCATAACACATCCGGTCAGCCATGTTGAGCCCCATCATGTTCCCTGAGTGTGGCTGATTCAACGCTACCAAGCTTAGCTAATGGATGAGGATTCAAAACAAACAAACAAGATCAGCTCTGAGAAGTTCTGAAAAGAAAATGAGACCTAAATTCAACCTGAAACCTAATCTTACCCTTTCTTTGACTGAACGGATTCTCTGCATCCGTTCAGTCTCCTCTTACTTGATATGCAACTTGAGGCTGAATGAACAGTTAACAAGAGGCTTTAGAAGAACATCACAATATTCTGTCAAGACAGAATATTAGGGCCATTGTACATAGGAAAAAGAAAAGGGGGAGTACTTGCTTCAAAAATGCTGAAATGTTCCAAAAGAAAGAAAGAAAGAAAAAAAAAAGAACAAGAACAATTAGGAGTTTAAAAAGTTGAAAATTTGTAAGAAGAAATTTAGAAATTGACATTAGTAATATGATGAAAATGTTTGACTTTTGGAACTAATATTTCCATGTTTTTCATTTGTTTTTTGTTTTTTGTTTTGTTTTAGAAAATTTTTTCTAAGAAATTTTCAACTTTTCAAACTCAAATGTCCAGATTTTTTCAAAGAAAATTTCTAAAAATCACCAGAAAATATTTGAAAAAAAAAAAGATATTTTTTGGCTTTGCAAACTCTAATTTTCTGAAATTAATCTTTTTGGTAAAAATTTACTCTCCTTTTTTTAAAATCTACAATGGCTCTAATACGTCATTGTTGGAGAGGTAGATGAGGCTGCCCAGCTGAGGGGAAAAACAAATCGCGTTCATATTTTGACCCATTTGGCTCATGTTCATTCAGGACAATAAATAAGTCATTTGAACAACATAAGACCAACATTTCTTGTGCGATTCAACAAGCTTCCAAAGTCAAACTGCCACAATGCTTCATCACACACAGCATATGAGGTCATTGATGTTTTATAAATGGGAGCAGCAGCACAACACTAATCATTCCCTCAAACCGGCTGGTTCACCTTCAGAAATGTTCTCTGAAAAAAAATTGTTTGGCAAAAATGCTTCTTTTATTTCATAGGAAACCACAGGGTGCATTAAGGGTTAAAGCTATTTGATTAACAGCAATGTTTAAAACATAACCCACATGAACCTTTTTGCCGTTACTCTTTGCCAGTACCTGTATTTCCTTCCAGCCTTGGCGAACCTTTAGGAAGGTTTCCTGTTGCTTTGACGTAAGCCAAAGTTCCCTCTTCGTCCCTCGAAGTCTGCTGCGTCATGCTCTCTTGAGTTGAAAAAGTTTTCAGCTAAAAACAGTCGGACGAGTCGGTGAAAGATGCAGATTCATTTTATTTTGGTAAATTCACAGCATTTTCAAGAAAAAGAAAAAACAACAAAATACTGCTTTACGATTTACAAACCCGTAATTTACATAAATGGTCATAAAATACATAAGACAGTATAAACTTTTATAATTTTAATATCAGAATACTTTTGATCTGATCTACAGAATTATGCCCAAATATGCCACATTTTACAATTTGGCAAGCTAGTAAGCATTGCTAACTAAAGCGCTAACCCTTATATTAGTCCCGGTAATGCTAAAGCAATATTACAACAGCATTTCGCAGATGCTAACATGCTAAATTTAATCATATCGACACCTAGCATGTATCAATGCTGTAGCATTAGTTAGAGTATAGTAAGTTACACTCAGTGGGTTAAAATGTTTTTAGTTTTATAGTTGTGGCGTATCGCTAACTCTGTTGCTAATTTAACACAGTAGGACTTGGCAGGAAATCAGTAAATTTTAAGCTGTTCTTGCTACAGCAATGCATTCTGGATATAAAATAAACATTTGTAGCAGGGAGGACAAGGGAACGCTGCGTAAATAGTCCTCAACCGCTTCAAAATAAGAGCATGAATATAAATGTGAAACTACCCCAAGAATTCTTAGCAGTCAGTAACAACTTTAATCAAGTTTATAGATAAAACTTAAATAATTAATTAGTGCTTTACAATTTAGCTGCAAAAATTGACTTAGGGGAAACTAAGTAAGTTAGCAAAAGCGCTAAACAAAAAATGAGTGGATTCTATTGCATGTGTATTCAATTAAATACTTAATTTTGCATCAGTATTGAAGTTAAAAAATGAATAAACATTTTTTTTCAAATGATAGATAAACTTACAAACGCAGAGTTACTTGAAGTCCCATAGGCTCCAGGCGGTCCCGGAGGTCCAGGAGGTCCAGCAATGGCCACAGCTGATGAATCACATTTAGTTAGCATTGATTATGAAGGAAGGGTTTCTTTATAAACTATTTTATCTTTATTTAAAAATCTGATAACACTTTAAAACTTTATTCTGCATAATATTTCACAAAACAAGGACCTCATACATCCACAGTGTCTTCTGTATACAATCCTCGAAGGTTTTTACCTGAGCTGTATCTTTGTGGTAGTCCAGGCGGTTCCTGGAGGACCAGGAGGACTGACGGCACCGGGTCTGCTGTAGCCTGGAGCCCCAGGTGGGCCAGGCATCCCCGGGGGCCCAGGTGGTCCAAGCACCGACTCCCCTTTAGGTCCCCAAATGACATCAAGAAAAAGATCAATACAATTTTATTTGTATGGCAAATCTGAAGGTGCTTTCCATCACAAAAAGACAAAAAAAAAATAAAAATCAGCAACTGAAACATTAAATTTCTCCCAAATGTCATAATTAATGAAAATGTAGGTTTATTATTAATTACATCACCTTTAACAGGTGGGTTTTAGCCTTGATTTAAAGGAACTCTCAGTGTTTCCGCTGTTTTACAGTTTTCTGGAAGTTTCTCCAGGTTTGGTTCTGGTTCTGGGGATGCAGAGCAGAACCAGAACCAAAAGACCTGAGATGTCTAGAAGGTTGCTATGACAACAGCAGATCTTTGAGCCGTTCAGTGATTTATAAACTAACAACAGTATTTTAAAGTCTATTCAGCATAGGGACTTTAGAACTGACGTGCTCTACCTTCCTGGTTTTAGTCAGAACACCAGCTGCAGCGTTCTGGATCAGCTGCAGCTGGAGGATTTTTTTAGACAGACATTTTGCAATAATCAATGTAACTGAAGATAAACGCATGGATGAGTTTCTCTAGATCTTGCTGAGCAATTAGTCCTCTAATCCTGGAAAAGAAGCTACTGATTATATTTTTTACAAACAAGCAGAAACCCAACAAAACGACGACTCACCACCAATCCAGACCTCCCAGATGCGCCTGGCTGGCCCGGAAACCCGACCTCCCCCTTTTCTCCCTTCTCTCCCTTCATGCCTTGGTCACCGTTAGTCAGCTGTAAAGACACAGGAGAAATTCACAACTCAAGAATATCAGCTAAAGAAAACAAGTGAAAGACAGAAACTTATCCGTCCACCAGTGGGGAGAAATTAACCTTAAAAAGGAAAAGAAAGAAGCTGAAAATGGCTTTTAAGTCAAGTTAAGTTAATTTGTCAAAGTGCTTCACACAATAAAAACATAATCCTGCAACCAATTATAAAACAAGCAATAGCCATCATCAAAATCACCCAGCAAACACACATCAAAGATGCTGATCAATATTGAATTGTCATTAATAAAAGGTGGATTTTTAGCCTCTGTTTAAAGGAACTCAGTGTTTTCCAGTTTTCTGGAAGTTTGTTTCAGATTTGTGGTGCATAAAAACTGAAAGCTGATTCTCCATATTTTTAGTCATTAGGAGTCCCAGAATATTTCAGACCCAGTTTAATTGTTTCATCTACGCCTGTTAAAATAAGCAATTAATGAACTAAATAATTTCCCTCCTGATGATTAGTGCTGTTTAGTGGTCAGTTTTGTTGACAGAGACATTATAATCCATTTTATTTATGGTTTCAGTTGGATAATTAAAATATCTTCCAGTTATCTTTACAAAATTAAACATTCTTGGTCTTTGAGAGAGGGTGAACTTGCATTATTATGTCATTGAACATGGTTTCAAAACATTTAGAACTGACTGAGAATCTAGAATAGGACTGACATCTGACACAAACCTGATCCAAATCCAGATTAAATCCATCCATCCATCCATCCATCCATCCATCCATCCATCCATCCATCTTCTTTCGCTTATCCAGGGTCGGGTCGTGGGGGTAGCAGCTTAAGAAGGGAGGCCCAGACTTCCCCTCCCCAGCCACTTCTTCCAGCTCCTCTGGGGGAACCCAAGGTGTTCCCAGGCCAGCTGGGAGACACAGTCCCTCCAGCGTGTCCTGGGTCTTCCCTGGGGCCTCCTCCCGGTGGGACATGAACACCTCACCAGGGAGGCGTCCAGGAGGCATCCTGACCAGATGCCTGAGCCTCAACTGGCTGTGGAGGAGCAGCGGCTCTAGTCTGAGTCCCTTCCAGATGACTGAGCTTCTCACCCTATCTCTAAGGGAGAGCCCAGCCACCCGACGGAGGAAACCCATTTCGGCCGCTTGTATCTGTGATCTCGTTCTTTCGGTCATGACCCAAAGCTCATGACCATAGATGAGGGGAGGAACGTAGATCGACCGGTAAATCGAGAGCTTCGCTGTTGGCTCAGCTCTCTTCACCACGACGGACCGGTACAGCGCCCGCTTCACAGCAGACGCTGCACCCATCCGCCTGTCGATCTCCCGCTTCCTTCTTCCCTCATTCGTGAACAAGATCCCCAGATACTTGAACTCCTCCACTTGAGGCAGGACATCGCCCTCGACCCGGTAAAAGGCTTCCACCCTTTTCCGTCTCAAGACGATGGTCTCGGACTTGGAGACACTGATTCTCATCCCGGCCGCTTCACACTCAGCTGCGAACCGCTCCAGCGAGAGCTGCAGATCACGTCCTGATGGAGCCAATAGAACCACATCATCCGCAAAAAGCAGAGATGCGATCCTAAGTCCATCAAAACGGATCCCCTCAACACCTTGGCTGCGCCTAGAAATTCTGTCCATGACAGTGATGAACAGAACCACTGAGACAGCACAGCCCTGGCGGAGTCCAACTCTCACTGAAAACAAGCCCGACAAACTGGCGGCAAGGCGGACCAGACTCTGACACCGGTCGTACAGGGACCTGACAACCCGTATCAAAGGGCCCGGTACCCCATACTCCCGGAGAACCCCCTGCAGGGCTTCCTGAAGGACACGGTCGAACGCCTTCTCCATGTCCACAAAACATGTAAACCAGTTGGGCGAACTCCCATGGACCCTCCAGGACCCTGCTGAGGGTGTAGAGCTAGTCCAGTGTTCCACGGCCAGGATGAAAACCACAGTGCTCTTCCTGTAACCAAGGCTCGACTATCCGACGGACCCTCCTCTCCAACCCCAACACCAACAATGTTGAAGAGAGTCAGGCATGTTTTTGTAAAGATTTGCTGTATTAAAAAATCCATGGCGGGAGCCAGTACCGCAACGTGCCAGATTGATACATCGTCACAAAAACACGCCCGACTCTCTTTAACATCGTTGGTGTGGTCTCCTCTGGCGTCTTCTCTTCCTTTTGCTCTGTTGCCTTCGCACTTTGCTGGATATCGTCTTTGGATTTGAGCCGATGCAGTTTTATTTTTAAAGCAACTAATTCCTCATTCAGTTCAACATTCTCTGAGTCCAGCCACTTCCTATCTTTGTATTGTTCAATGAATGCTTTGTTCCGTTTTTGTCTTATGTCAAAATTGCCATCTTCGAGCTGCACATTCGACCGAAGGAGGGAATTGTAATCTCTTTCCAAAGATTCAATTGTTGTTCTAGCCTCCTCTAATTCTTCACAAAGCCCCTCTATCCTTCTCTCGTATCGCACTTTTACGTCGAGAAGCATCTTATTTTCTGCGACCACGGTGGAAACATTGGTCGCAGTGTTGCCAGTCAGGCGTTCAATTTTAACCCTCAGGTTTTCAATGGTCTTCTTCAAATGAGTATTCTCCTCCTCGAGATCCACACAGCGATTCTGAAGAACCTGCACCGTTGTAAATAAAAAGTCGTTCTCAGCCATGACGTACTACTACTACTCTAAACTACTCAAACCGCAAATGAATTTCTCTGTGGAATCTTGGAAGACAGAGACAGTCACCAATGATGTCACAGAGAGGATGAGTGACATCACAGAGTCACCAATGATGTCACAGAGAGGATGAGTGACATCACAGTTTCACATCAAAGCCACAGATGTCTGTTGCGTGCGAGGGGGGGGGAGGGGAGGGGAGGATTTTTTTTAACTTTATTTGCAGACACACTGTATGACGACAGAGTAAACATTTGTTATGCTTCAAGAAAACCAATACAGATAAACAATATTCAAGAAAAAGCTAAGGGGCTTCGGTTCCCAACTGTACATTCAATGTCGTCATCGGGGTCTTCGGGCTGCACTTTGTCTGGTCCCTCACCGAGGACCTGTCTGCCTTGGGTGACCCTACCAGGGGCATGAAGCCCCAGACAAAATGGCTCCGAGGATCATTGGGGCATCAAACCCCTCCACCACGATAAGGTGGCAACCCGGGGAGATTAAAGCTAATCTGATTAGCTCTTAATCCAAATAACAGCATAAAGTTTGTTCAACCGCAGGAAACATTGAAACCATAATAAAAGTAATTTAAACAAAAAAAACAGCTAAATGTTGGTCCTGATCCAACAGGAAATCTGAAACTTCTACAAAACTAGAATAAAACTCAAGTAGAGTTGCTTTTGAACCAAAATAAATCGAACATTGACCAACAGATTTGATGTATATTGATCATTTTAACAATGCTACGTAACAAAATGTGATCATTTTCATGTTTTCACGAGATAAAGCGCTTTGAACTGTTGTGTTGCTGGAATGTGCTGTACCAATAAATCTGACTGATTTGAAATGAAGTAGTTAAGGATCTTGAATAAAGAAACTGAGAATCTCTCCTGAAGGTTTGTGGTTTAAAAACACATAAAATCTCCAGAAAAACAAAAATAATTTTGAAACTAAAGTCCATTTCTGGCTTTAAACAAATTAAAACATGATAAAATGTGCTGCTTCCTGATCCTAGGATATATTATGCATTTAGAATATTTTAATGCTAAGCTTTTAAACAATGTTAACCAAAAATTAGAAGTTTAAAAGCAAAATGTTTTTTCTTTGATTTTGATAGTGAAGGTAAAAGTCGTAACAGGTAAAGGTTGTCCTATCAGCACTATTCCTGTTTGTATTAATCAACTAATGACTGAAGATCTATTGATTGTGAAAGCAAAGTAAACATTTTTGTAGATGTAAACATGTCACAGCGCCCCGAGAGGAACTTGCACGCTTGATATAGGAAAAGCGTGTTGGCCGATCTAAGAAAAAGAACAACAAACAACTTCCAGTCCAGGGGGGCACGGCTAACTGTGGGTAAACTAAGAAAAGGGAATGTTTTGTTAAAGACCTGATAAAATAGCAATGCCAGATCATTCAGGTCTTATGGTTTGCTCAGTGCTGCACATCGGGATGAAGCATAAAACAGCAATCAGCCATTATTCAATGATTCTGGGAAAATTCCTATAAGTCAAACTCCTAAACTCAGTCTTTTAAATCGAGGCTAAACCAACTTCTATTTAAAGATGTCTCAATACTAGCAAAAGTTTATGAAGAACGATGATTGGATAATGGCCCTTAATGAACAGCGATTGTGACTTATTCCGCACCTGGTCCAGCAGTCCAATCACATCCATTACGCATTTCAGGTCACGGTAAAAATTGAATTTCAAAACCCAGCCATCTTACTATATTTTTCATGCTGTAGTTTTACAGCCATTTATTACAGTGCAGTTCTTGAGCCTTGCAGGCAAAACAAATATCTGTAGTTTATTGTGCAACTAAAACTGCCTTGAAGTTTTTCCGGGCAAAACAGTTATGTCACGTGATCTTCTGCTGGACCCTCTTCGACGGAGGGTCAGTCTAATTAAATGTCTCACATTATCTCGACTTGCATCAGTTTCATAACGTTAGGTTGAAATTTCTGGATTATTCAGCATGATTTCATTTGAACATTTAAGTTATTGTACATTCTACTCTCTTGTGAAAGTAATAACCCCGAAGTTTTTTTTTTATCTACTGGCCCGCACTAGTTCTAATGGGTCATTAGTATTAATCTAGTGTCTCATTCGCAAACATTTAAGTTAGCTTGACTTATATCGTCAAGCAGTTAAGGACAGCGAGTTCTCGAAATGATGACGAGTTAGCCAATATAAAAACAGAGAAATGAATGCGGTAACCATGACGACCCGTGAACGACAAACTGCCCGGCTCCTGTAGCTGGGTGCGCATGCGTCTGCTGCTGTTTTTATGAATGAATAATCCCTCTGTGCGGATAAGCATGAATCAACGTGGCCGCCGACTGAGAGAGACGAGAAAAGGAGCAGGAGGTCCGGTGTGGGGCGTAATAAAGTTCAAGGCAACATATTGGCTTGATACCAGAAGGAGACGGAGGCTACTACTGAGTGCGAGACTCTGTGAAAATAGGTTGATGATCCGCCTACGAGGGACGCTACCATTTATTAATTTATTTTAGCGTTCATTAGTTAAAAGCCCTGAAGCATAGAGACGTAGCCGAGTGGCGCATATGAATAGGACCTGCTAGTGATGGGCAGATGAGGCCTCATTGGGTGTATGGCACATTTCCCAAACTGTGTTGAAACTGTGTTGCTGTATCACTCAATGGCGACATCTGCTGGATTTAAAAAGTAAATAATTCCACGGTAATGCCTCAGCATTGTGGAAGTGCTCCGGTTACAGTAAGACAGCACCTGGGAGCAAATCCTACATTTCACCTACAATAGAAATAAAAGTTAATCCATATAAACTCATTAAAATATTCTTCAGAAAGAAATTGGAATAACCCGACAGAAGAATGCTCGGTAAGTTGATAGGTGCTGCGAGACCTTGGGGGGCCCAGCCAGGGCCTGAGGCGAAGAAAGGCTGCCCGGGGGATGTAGACGGTGGGATTATGTGTCCGCTTGCCAGAGACGGACCATTAAGTAGGTGGCGAAGGAGCAGGAAACGGTGGATCCCAGTCAGGTGAGAGAGCGGCGGGAGAAGCTGCTTGGAATGATCGAGGCCAGGAAAAAGGTCTTGCAATTCGGGAGCGTCTGAGGGGAAAGGAACGGACCGAGGACACAGCTGGGCGGCTTTTATGACAGAAATGAGAGGTGGAAGGACGAGGAATCACGAAGAAAAGGATCTGGTGAGATAGCTGGCTGAAAAGCTGAGGCGTGCGGATGAACGGGTTTAGCTCTGCTGGAAAGCAGAAGACGCCATGGACGGAGGTCCTTATCAGCTGGGACTTGGACGTGACGTGTCTTGGACCAGCGTTGATTGGTCGTCGGTGATGAGCAGGATGCACCGGTTGGATGAAGCAGGTGGGGCTAAAAGAGTCTTCCAGTTAGTGATGGTGAGATGAAGACTCATGAGGCATTGAACCACTTGAACCAACTGGTTCGAGAAAAGGTTCATTTCTTGAAGCTTCATGTGCACACGAAACCACCTACTGGCCAGGTGTATAATCACAGCCAGCTGTATCTTAACATGTGTGATGCATTGAATTTTTGTCTATTATGGCTCTTGGGAATGACTTCACAAAAGGTGTAGGACGAAATCATTTGTCTACATAAATTATGTATACACATATGTGTATAATAAAATATTGTTTGAATGTATTCTCTGTGTGTAATTTTTCCCAAAATAGTAGTGTCATGTGATATGGCATGTTGTGCAATAATGTTTTTCTGTGACTAGAAAAATGGTATGGGCTTAATCAGGCAGAGGACAGTGAAAGTGTTTGTGGAACTAGGGAGGGGGTAGTGAAGAGGCTAATGATTGTGTAACTTGGATGATTTCATGCATTTTTATTAAGAAACAATAATTTCTCCACAGTTTTTGGTTTCAAACGATTTCTCTTTTTTGACACTACTTCTCCAGCCTTTGAAAAGACACGCTCACATGGCACAGATGATGCCGGGGTGCATAAATAAAAAAGTGCAAGTTTGTCCTCACGCTCCTAAATCTCCTATCTATCTATCTATCTCTCTCCTAAACTCTCCAAACACCAAACTAACTGTCTCAAACTAAATAACCACGATCCAAACTCTGCTATCCAAACTATCAAAACTCTATCCACTCTCTCAACTGACCGCAACTCGCCTACAACAGCCCACATCTTGAATGGAGCCTGTGGGGTTTATAAAGCTGTCAAACCAAAATCTGAGCCACTTCCCGAAGCAGTCACGTGGTACAGCCCGGCAGCGGGGCTTCGGACGTCATCGTTTTCGGCTCCTCCCCTAAATGAAGCAAGCTTCGATATGCGCTTTACGGAAACGCCCCCTCCACTACTCGACACACGCCTCGAAGCCTCGGCACGTCACGTAACATCACTACTTCCAGTTTGAATTTGCGCCTAGGCTTCATTTGATACGGTAATGTACGTAATTCGACCTACAGAGTCTCTCTAGTGAAAATAATCCATAAAAATAAAAAATAAAAAATCACATGTGAAACTGATATATGTGATAGTGATCTTTATAATTTCAGTCATTACATAATTAGCTTTGAGCTTTACAGCTGTCTACTTTCACGCAAAATCATTTATTTGCTTCCGATGATAATGCAAAAAATGTTGCGTACGTGTCGCAAGCTCTAAAATATGTTGACATTTTATGATTAAAACTCCCAATCGATTTAATGTTTTGAATGATGTGTCACCCTTTGACTATTTATCTGAAGAGATTATGCTAGATATAACTCTGAAAAATAAAAAGCATCTAGCTGCCATTTGCAGTGAGTAATTTAACGTAGGACATGTGTCTGATTTCTTCAGAATTATGTGTGTAAAGTAGGTGAAGTACTTTATAACTTATGGTTCCATTTCCTTAATCACAAAACATTATAAGTCTAATCACTTCAAAGATGGTGCAGTTTTGGAGGTTCTGTTTCCAGAACGGAGCGTGCGAGCAGAGGATTTACAAACAAGACAGGAGAACAAAAGCCAAGCAGGAGAGTTTATTCTTTTATTCTTTTTATCTCACCTACACTAGAAAGGTTTAACACTGAGGCTACAGTGCAAAAGTGGTGAAACACCTAGCAAAAAAATAAATAAAAAAATCTGCTCAAACTGGACTCAACCCCTGAACTTGTGTTCTGGTGATCCGGATTTAAGCCAAGTAAAGCTGTCAAAAATATTATAAAGTGCAGGGAAAATATTAGCTACTTATAACTTCTCTCTTTTTTTTAAATGAGACTTTGCTTTATCTGGTAGCTGGGCTGCAGTATTGACTCATATTTGCCAATACAAATATTCCAGTGCACCTATGCACATACGCACATCCATATGCATGTAATGCAAATAGGTAATAAGTTATCTACATGTATATACATTAAACATGAGCATTATTAATTTGCATGGACATCTGTTAAGTTGTGAGTACAGATGTGTTTCTGCATAATACTTTACTTTTCCCTGCCCAGTCTGAAGCTTGCAGTTGGATCCTTCTCCAGTCACTGATTCATTGATTTGTTTACATTCTTATGTTTTCGGGGAAACAAATGAAGGGCCTTTCTTGAATAAACAATGGAAAATGGATTAGATTTATATTGAAATTGTTTAGTCTGACATTCAGTTTGTACACTGGTAGAATACACAATTCTGATATTGTGAGACCCTTTTTGTTTTTTTTTTAAAAACGACTTTTAGAAAATATAACTTAAAATAATTAAATGTAAAATTAAGCACTGGGGAAACTGCTTTTGTGTAGATTTTTTATTCTTTTCAAATTTTTTTTTGAGAAAACAGGCTTCACAAGCTCAAATTCTATTTTAACAAATCTTTTATCGTTTGTAGAAATCATCCACCCCATGGTTTGATCTGTCTGTGTTTGTTTTGATATTTTTCACTATTCTAAGTTTGTCTCCCCGCACCTCTCAAAAAACAAAAAAAAATATATATATATATATATATATATATATTTTAGTGTGGCTCAGAAGCTTCAGTGAATATCAAGTTGTGTTTTTAAGTTTCTTTCAGTGATTCAGTTTGAAGTCTGGATAAATAAACTCAGATCAAAGGGGGTTTTTTTATTTATTTTTCTTAAAAAGCAAACAAAACTGTGAAATTACCCTTTGATTTAGCGCTGATTCCCAATTAATCAAGTACCAACTTCAGCCTCTTTGGCTAGCAATGGGTGTTTTCTGACCTAATAGACTTAGTTTGATTGGAGACTAGAACATTTATGCTTTTCCCAGGTTTTGTCTCTTGAGTAAAATCTTGTTCTAACATCTTTTGTTCCATTTCTGCCCATAAAAGGACAGAAAGTAAGAAGTCAAACTTCAGTGTTACACGTCTATGAATATGCACATAATATTTCCGTCACTGGCAACTGGAGAGGTGTAAAGGCAGTTCACCACAAGCTCTTAGAAGTTACGATGCATTGACAATGTAAAGGCATGTATGCACAGAATAAAGAATAAATAAAGGTCGACAGCTAAAAAGGTGGAATGGGAAACAGGTGAGTGAAAAATATTAATCAAGGAAACGCGTAAAGAGGACATTATTCGTCGTGAGGCAAAACACATTTGACATGCCGACGCAGGCGGACACGAGAGGGGAGGAATCGGTGAAATATGGAGCGTCGAGCTTTTGCTGCAGAGAGCTCATGGTATAAATCATGAATCATTTACAGTCTCTTTCCCTCAGGAGCGTGCGTTTAAATATTAATGCTCTCCATTCAGATCACAGCCACCCTGACCTGCATAGCTGGGTCTGTTCCCCTAGGACGCCACGCGCGCATCCTTGCTACTCACGCGCATTTCCATGGAGCGTCTATAGGAGCTGACAGAAGATACAGGAGTGCCAAAACGGCGTAGGGTTCGGCTTTGTGCTGCAGTCATATTTGTGAACTCCCTGAACAGGTTCGGTGTAGCACAAATTTGAGCAAACTCCAGAAATATTGTATTGTTGGGGGGATGAAATGGTCCAAGTCAGTCCCAATTCTTTTTTTTTTTTTTCTTTGTCCAATGTGTATGTGTATTTCCCAGTTCTATAGTGGCATTTTATAATGAAATCAAGTAAGTGTGTAATCTTCAGTTGTTATAAAAAAATATGCCACATATATAAAATATGACTGAAAAGAAATTTCACTTTGTAATTCAATGCCTTGAAATTGGGTCTCTGTCTCTTTAAGAAACTCTAGTTCTTTCTGAAATTCCACCTTGAGGAGTCACAACATCGTGTGTAGTAACTATTAACGTTTGTTTTTTTTGGGGTTTTTTACCAGCTTTTCAATGAGATGTATAAATAAACTGAATTGAACCTTTATGAACTATATGTTTTAATTAGCATCTTTGCATATGGAAAGAGACCGCAGTTTTTCTTTAAAAGAAGGACCATCCAAAGCACATCAAGAGTTTGAAGCTACAACTAGTCGTTTAAAAAGGATTTTAGTAAATAATAATAGAAAAGAAACATTTTAAAAAAAATCTAGGATGCCTGGGATACTGTTTTCGGTTTAAGAAGTTAAAACAAATATCAGAAAAATAAAACTTTTAAAAAATAATTGCCAATTTTTACATATTTATTGCAACCACATGGACCGCTTTTTGAAGCCAGCTGTTTGGTTTCTTGATCTCCCCATATGTGGAGACTTAATTTCTTCCAAATGAATCATTTTCCAAGTGTAGAATTACCATCCCTCGTAGAATAACATTTCTAGAAAGTTTTTCACAAGTTTTTAAATAAGAAAAATAAACCATCTTGGCTTGCAAGTTAATCAATTGAGAATTGACTTGTCTTACATAAAGATCACAGACCTTTTAAACGCATACAGATGGGTAATAAAGGCTGTCACCAGAGCAAGAAAGCAAAAAAGATGTGAGGTTCTTCCTCACATCTTCAGGAAGAACCTTTCAAAAACCTGGCAGCAGGTTTGGGCAAAGGGGGAGTTAGCTGGTGAATTCGGCTTCAAAGATTCCAGCCAGCACAGGCCTGGAAATAATGAAAGTGCATGGCACAATGTCTCTTTTGGAGACAGGACCACTGTCACACTCTTCTGCTCCAGCAAAAAGCTCCTGTTTCATCAGTTCACACCTCTACGAAAAGTCCGTCTCTAGTATTCTTTGCTGAACCGCGACAAGTCGCTTTCTCCACTTAGTGCTGTTTAGAATTTCATCTCATATTAGTATTTTCACTTCTCAAAGCACATGAAGCACAGTCGTTAAGGGAAGCCTTAACAACTGTGAGGTTTTGACAGCATCCCTCAAAAATAGCGGCTCAAGAGTATAACCGGACTTCTGTACCTTCCTTTACAGGGGATATTACACATTTTGCACTTTTTCCTACTTCCATTTGTGTTTCTACTGCTTATAAAAACAATTCAAACGTGCTCGGCGGTATGTTAATGTTTTATTAGTGTCTGGAAAGTGAGCAGTTTCAAAAACCTCCTGAACGTAAAGTCAAACATAAGCAGACACTGCCTGTCTCCTAGCAACCCTAACCTGGATTAGCCTCCTCGTTACCTAGCAACTCAAGCGGAGCTCCAGGACATTTGGTCAGCTGGTTTTACGGCCGTACGCGCTGCACAATGGCTGCTAGAAAAGAGAAGCGTTCTGTTGCTGACTTACCATCCAGTAACCATTTGCTGCATTCTTGTCAGGGTTGCCAGATCTGACTTAAAAACCTGACCAAAAGAACCCAGCACAAATCTCAACCTCTATTTGAATTCATGCTGATGAATTCATCATGAATTCATCAAATATATATGCCAATATACTTGGCATATATTTTGATATAGTCATATATATGTGTGTATATATATATATATATTTGGCCATATGTCCTCTGAATTTGTGTTATTGTAGAAGTTACTAAATAGTGACACTTGATTAGTCAATGGCAACCGATAATGTCATGTTCGACAGATTCTAGAGATTTCACAATAAATTCACAAATATATCCAATAACACAACATTTTATGAAAGGTTTCACGCTATCCTCCCACATAACGACAATTTTGAAAGACGTTTTCCTTGAAACCTTTCTGAAAACCTGCCAAATGTTTAAAAAAGCTGCCCAATCTGGGAACACTGATTCTTGTTCATTGTGCAGGGGGCTCCACTTCTACTTTTCAAAGATGTACGGTTGTACAATTGCGTATCTTTTTGCAGCCATTTTCAACATTGAGTTGGGATGAATTATCGAAGAACGATTCCATGCTGAAACTGTAATGAACCCGTTCAAGGAAGCATAGCGTAGGAACTCTCCAATGTTTTCTTCAGTATCCCATTGGACAGGCGAATGATGCGTAGGAATAAAAACTAAGGTATTGTCATAAAATTTCCCAAACTTCTCTTCATCTTCATTAAGGTACTACAAGATTTTAGGCGGGTTGCTTCACAGTTGCACTGAGCTAACAGCTGAACATGTGTTCTAAATAAACTGTGAAGTCGGCCAGGTTGGCAGGTAAAAGGAGGGCTGACTGGCAGACAGATAAGACGGGCTCACTGAGTTGACTGATTGGTGACAGACAGACAGCGCAGACAGATAAGTAAAGACAAATTCCCTGAAAATAGGAAGAACAGGTTTAGTCAGACAGGACAGAGTCTGAAGGCTAGAACAGTCATTCCTCCTTAGGATGAGGCCACCGCTCACAACAGTGTCACTAAACTGGCATTGACAAGATTCTGGGGTTAAAAAAAAAAAACAAGGACACAGATTAGCAGCAGGTTAATAAGCTAATGGAACTCAGCTGAGAAGGAGCACCTGCTGCACAGCCGCTCACAAAGACAGCGTGACAGGAAATCAGCATGTAATTGCATTTCAAGACCTCTGAGGTTTGTTAGGCGACATTAGCGAACAAACAGCATCACGAAGACCAAGGAAAACACCGCACAGGTCAGGGAGGAAGTTGTGGATTAGCTCAAGGTAAATATTTGTTCCAAAATAATATTATCCCAAGCCATGAATGTCTTACAAATCTTATCAAAATATGTAAAATATGTCAAAAAAGTTTGGAATGAGACAGATGATTTAAAAAAACAAAACTCAAGCTCCTCTGCCTTCTCCCAGTTTTAACGGGAAACAAGCAATCAGAGCCAGGAGGAGTGTCTTATTGCTGTCAATCAAGCTCATGTACATGTTGAGTTCTTTTTCTGCCATTAGCACTTAAAGCAGCGTGTACATGAGGGTTATTGACAACGCTAAGACCTTCCTTCTGTCTGACTGGTTGTTCATTAAAACCAGGAGCGATGTATTTCGACAGACAGCAACAGTAGACCTGGGAAGAGATTGATTTTTTTTCAGAGTATTTCCTATTACACTGTCACAACATAGTAACAGGTTTGGCAAATATTATTATTATTTTTTAAGCAGTTTAAAGTAGAATAAATGCAATCAACAAGTTATACACAGACCGAAATCATTAAACGGTTGACTTCCGAATGAAATTGGTTGCTCTAAATTTTATTTACGGGTGTAAGAGTCACGTAGGATGAACACAAAAGTGCCCCACATTTGTATTCAGCTCATTTATCCTTCATATCCCACAATTATATTCCACAAATAAAAAATAAAAGGAACCGCAAAATACAAGTTACAGATTGTAACATGACAAAATGTGAGGCGGTCGGAGGCATGTGAAAACCTTTGCAAGACATTATGGAAAGGGGACGGGTCCGAAGAGGATATCTGCCAAGCTCTCACTTCGTCTCCTCACTCCACCTCTTCGTCCATCTTCCTCTTGTTAACACCTAGAGCCGCGCGAAGAGGCCGAAGATCCGACGCCGAAACAAACACTCCTGACATCTCCCTGCCACAACAACGTGAAAGTTTCCCCGATCCAGCACCGCAGACGTCTACGGGAATCCACGTTGAGCTCCCCACCAGCAGCAGCACACCTTCCAATTAGTGTCACCCTGAGCGTGAAGCATCCCTCTCTCTCCCTCTCTGCCTCATGCTATCCTTCCACTTCTTTTGGTCTTCCTCTTTAATTCTCATCTCTTTTTTTTTCTAGCCCCAGGCACATCTGCTGTTGATCCTATTTTCTTTTTTTTTTTTTTTTTTCCCCTTCCTCATCTTCAGCATTGCTCCTTTTTTTCCTTTTTTATTTTTTTTATTTTTTTTAAGACTACGTGCTTCACTGGTTCTCTTTCAGTGTTCTTTTAATATGGCCGCTGTTTAGATCAATCTTACCAAATCAATACTTAATATCAGACAGAAGCGCTGGCCTTTTATTGTATGTACTCTGGCGTATCGTCAAGACACACCGACCATCGTCTCCATTCAACCTATTCACACCTAAAGTAATGAGATATTGAATTGGACTCGCGCGTGCGCACACACACACACACACCACACACACACACACCACCACACACACACACACACACACACACACACACACACACACACATTAATACTGTACCAATCTGAGCAGGTGGGTTTTCTTTAAAAAATAAAAAACTTGTCTGGCAGCAAAGCATCTGATAATATCTGACATTAGAGCCTCATTTTTCTTCGTTTGTTCTTCTTTGAACAATTTCATGAGAAGACCCCACCAATTCTCCAGGAGTGAAGGGGGCAGGGGGAAGCAGTAAATTGACATTTTTCCAACATGATAAATGAACCCCGGGCTGCTGACCTCTACGAGCGAAAAGGCATGATTTTTTTTTTTTTTCCAACCGCAAGTGCTTATTTTTCAGATGCCTCTCCTTTCTCTCGCAGTACTCCCAGTCGTCCCATTAACCATACATTACGGGCCTAAGTGTGTTGGCCGCGACGAGCGGGCAAGCAAGCCGAATGTAAGTATGTCTTCCAAGCTGTGTATAATTTATCATATTCAAGGCCTTCGAGCTTTTTAATGGTCTCTGCTCTCATTATGTGCTCTTGCCGTGCCTTTTGAGAGATGCACCCCCCCGCCCCCATCCTCCCTCCTAATGGAGGGACAAATAGATTCATATGAGATCATAATTACAGTATTTTTTTGTTGTTGTTGTTGTTTTTTAATCAGTAAACGCAACAATCAGATGCAGGTAAAGAGAAGGGAGAAGATACAGCCATAACCGACGGAGGAAAAAGCAGGAGGGCATCAGACTGCCCAACAGCCACATCTTGTCTTTCGCCTCCGCTTCCTGTTTCTATCTGCTTCCTGTCGCCGCGGTGACTGGGAGGAGCCGAGCGTCACATCGGAGCTGTCTGAGCTTTTCGACGGCATTCCGCCTCGGCTAAACAGGAACGGACCGGCATCCATAGAGCGCTAATTGAACAGAGACCTTCATGTGCTACCAAACGCTTTTAATTACAGCGAAAGCCAGACATTTATATGTCAAAAGACACATTACAATGTTCTTTTTTTCTTTTTTAATTATTATTTTCTCTAACATTAAATCAGATTGAACATGAGGGTCAGTTTAGGTTAGCTAACTGGAACTTTGATGTGCGTTTATAAAGCTAACTAAAACATGCTAAAATTATAGACATAATGTCCTTTGTTTGTGTGTTTATAAATTTATCTGTTAGCCTTTCAAACTGATGGGAAACAGATGCAGTTTACGCCAGATGTGGGCAAATTACGCAACTCCAGGCTCCTTCTGGCGCCACGCCTGCTAGCCAACAAAATGGCGACAGTAAAAGTTGGGAGAAAACACCAGAGTCAGTTATTGTTCAACTATTAATGTACTCAATAGTTGAGTAATTTTTTTGAAAACGGTATCTTCTGTTGAGTATTGATTACCCAATCGATGTACACATACAATACTTTGACCTTTTGAAATTCTGCACCTAAAAATTGATCAAAGTGCGAAAAAGCAAAAACTACTACTGCTACTGTAGCTAATGAAAACTGAACTAAAACTAAACAAAATGTAGTTAATAATAACTAATAAAAACTAGCAAACACACAAGAAACTGACTAACCGCACTGGACAAACAACATACTTCACACCAGTGAAGAAAAATTTAGAAAATTGCCATGGAAACACTTTTTCCACATCGCGAGTCGTGATCAGCAACCGGATGTTACTACAGGCAGAAAACACAAAGACAACAACAGGAAGTGGAAGGCTTGGCATGTTTTTTAATGACTTATCATGTGAACAAATGTATGCACTGTGATTTTAGAGGCGCTACAATTGCAAGATTGTGTTTTTTGTTTTTTGACAGCAGAATATCAACAAAGTTTTGTTGTGCACATTTGCAATGGAAATTGAAAACTAAAAAGCTTGTATGTTTTCATACTTTCCATATAAGCATCTGGTTTGAACTGTGTGTCATAAACAACGAGCCAGAGACTGAATGAGAGAAATTAGCAACAGAAGACCCCAGTGGTGAAGCAGAGCGACGCCATGTTTTGGCAGCATTTCTAAGAAGGGAAACGGGGGAGGAAAAAAAATAGTTTTTTTTCTCTCTCCACTCATACATGGTGTAACATTACAGGAGACAGATCAACCGTCCCAGAAATACAGCCGAGGACTGAGGGAAAAGCAGCAGAGAGGAGCAGGACACCGAGCAACAATCTGGAGACTGACAGCTTCATACGGACAGACAGCTCACCTCAACACCGATCTGGAAATAGTCCAGGTGTTGTCGAAGCTCTAGCGTTGCGCATTCACCTCCCCCTGTCCGAAAGGCAGGAGAGCTCATGCATAAACAATGCTGTCATATTTATATAGAAATTCCCGTGGAGTCCCGACCACGACTGCGCTGTAATACTAACTACCGCTTCCCGGGGAACATGACAGCGTAGCAGCAACACATGTTGGGAAGTGATTAGGATTCATCCTCCCCTTGTGGGCCTGCTCTTATCGGTGACTTTTTTTTTTTCTCGCCTTTCTCCGCCAAAGAGGGGGTCAATAGGGGCAGCTGTAAGAGGGAGATAAAAATTGTATTTTTCATTCCCATTGACTTGACAGCCTCGCGCCATTGGGAACGTTGCTGCGGCTCTCCTCTGGAGCGCTGCATTGATAACAACAGATTCCCTCTGTAGCACTCGAGTATTATTCTTTCTTCCTTTTTCCTCCCTTCTATCTGAGCCCTATTGTTGGAACACTGGGTGGGTATGGGGTTTTGTCAAAACAGACGAGGGATAAAATGAGAGATTGAGACAAACTTCATGCCCCTATTCTCCGCTCTGGTGCAGTGGAGCCAAGCTAACCGATGTACTGTGTCTTTCCAGAGCATTCTTACTCCGATACAACCGCAAAGTACAAAGTAGTGCATAATTGTGAAGTGGAAGGAAAACAAATACATGGTTTAAAGTTTTTTTTCCTTCTTTTTTTTCTTTTTTCTTTACAGATCTAAATCTGAACTCATCGTAGTATTTCTCCTAAAAACAATGGCCTAAGTAATCCCCCCCCCCCCCCCGCTAAAACATCTTTTGGCAAAAATCACATCAACCATTATTTTAGAAAGGTGACAATTTACATTACCTCTTTACCCCGACAACCAAAATCAAATTTATTGACACTAGTTGACTTCAGCGGTCAGCTAACATCAGAAGTCAAAAGAGAAGCCGCCAATATCCAAGTCTCCGGGGTCAGAGGGTCTCTTGGCACAACAAGTGTACACACTTTTTCCAACAAAACTACATTGTAGAATAAGTTCCTCTTCTCATGTGAGACCAAATCAAACCTGTTGGTCTGTCGAAATCAAAGTTTATTGTATGGTATGTATATTGTTTGAGCTATTTTGGAAAGAAAATTTGGCAAAACTTTCAATTCCCAAATGTGCAAAGCTGGCAGAGACGCACAGCAAAACACTGTCAGCTGAAATTGCAGTGAAATGTAGTTCTACAAAGTGAGAATTACATTTTTAGAGAATTTTAATTTTTACCAGTAAAAATTTAATGTAAAAAGGTTTTTACTAGTGTAAAAAAAAAAAAAAAAAAAGAAACCTGATAACTAAGGTAATTTCAAATATGGGTCTTGCATGAATTTTTGATACACTAAAAATCATTTAGACACTCCTATTAGTGGAAAGATCATTGATGGAAAAGGTTTTAGCACCAGCAAAATTAATGTGGTTGGTCCCCATGCAATAAAATACACAGGAGCAAGAAACATCCTGTCCTAGGACAAATTAATGAACATAAAAGTTCGATTGTGAGGAATGATTTAACCAGTACTGAGCGTTTTAATGAGGAACATTGTGGCTCACCTTTACTCTGCATTACTTATTAAAACCAGAAAGCCCCCATAAAGAGGTGTAACACAGAGAAGAGGCATTGTGGGTATTTTTATCTCATTTCAAAAGTTTATTTCCTACATGCATGGATGTAGGAACCAATCGATCAACAAGCTCCTGTGATTGACTCCGTTTTGTTTGTATGTTTTTAATTTGATTTTATAGAGATACATCTTTTACATCGTTTAGGGATTTTCTCTAATTCCAGAAATTGCTATTCAGCTGCTTGTTGATACGGGAAATTTGCAAATTTGTGCAAGAAGTGCAGAAAAAAATGATTTCTTTATTGTTATTATTATGAAGAGAATTACAGTTCCTCGTGCTGAAAGTTCTGAATCGACTTTGCCGCTCCAACTTGCAGGTACACTGCATACTGCATTATTCAATTAATTATTCAATACTTTTAATGTCAGAAAAACCCAGGCTAAGCTAAGCTAACATAATACTGGTAATCTAAGTTATAAAAGTTTTGCACAAATATAAACTGGTGGAATTTCATCACTTTCCTAAAATAATGTCCTGCGTCATTTTTTTTTTGCCAGAACTTTATTTTTTCGCCTAAAACATCTTCTGGAAAGAAAGACATTGTGATTTCTGAATCACTTTTGTCAAAAGAAAAGAAACTTCTGTCATTATTTTAGGAAGGTGTGATGGTTTGATACAGTATGGAAACTAATTATTTTTAAATAAATGTTTAGTCTACAGTGTTTTCCTCTTGTCAGTCAAATAATTCAAACCGCATCTCTGGATCGTATGAAAAGGTTTGTGAAATAAAAATAAGTTTCTGAATCGGATCGTGACCCTGAAAAGAAATCTGATCAAATTGCTTGTCACTAAAAGATTTGCGTCTCTAATTTGTGGTGTTGTTGAACCGTTTGGATTGGTGAGCCTGTTTCTGTGTGAATATCATGTATTATACTTTAATTATACACAAACTGTTAAGTGCTTCGTAATGACCCATGAACCAAAACGTATCAGCCTACAAATAAAGTTGTTTTCTTATGTCTTCACCTCACCAGATCTTTGTCTCTCTCTGTAGGCCCTTGAGGTCGGTGAAGTTGTGCCAGAAACTTTTGGATTTCAATTTTTCAAAAAAAACAAACAAAAAAAAACAGTTGCCATACAGAGCCTCTGTGAAAATCAACTTTGCGTTAACCGTTGAAGAAAGATGGATGATTATGCAAGGCTCTCAAAGAAAGACTGCGTGGGTGTTCTTAGTTCAGAATTTGAAAGACTATCATAGTTCAGATTTACTTTTCCCTCCGACTCACTTAAAGGTCAGATATTGATTTCAGACCACGCACTTTCAGATTTTATATGTTTCTCCGGAGTTATTCCACAGATGATGCTTTCAAGAGAGGCAGGGATCATTTGAAATTCATTCGCCCGGCGATGGCGGTCGACCTTGTAAACTTCTCCAGCTCGCAGCCGAGTAAAGTTTCACTTTTGCACCCCGCCTCGGCGATCTAATGAGGGTTTGCGGGAAGGGAGAGAGGAAGGGAGCTGCGTCTGCTATCTGCGGGGCCTTGTTGTGAAATTAAAGGTCATTCTCACTGGATGAACAAGCCTGATACCTCCTATCTCTCCCCTCTCTGGCCAACGGGGAAATCAAACACTATTAGACTAGAGAAGCGTCCTTTATCACCGCGGTCATTATCGTCAGAATCATCACCCCGGCCACGGAGCGTCATTTAGCCTACCCATTTAACTTCTCACCAGCCATGTGTCATACATACCCACTGGTGACAATGTATCCGACAATATTGCTAGCTGGCGGGGAATTATTCAGAAAGGAAAGCAATTAACGGGCCACTAAAGGTTGGCGATCCACAGGCAGAGTACAGTGATAGAACATGGCGAGAAGGAAGGAGAAGGTAGAGAGCTGAATTACTTATTAATACCACTAATGAGGGCAAACGCAATGGGCTTAAGAGGGATCTGTGTAATGTGGCTGCTGCTGTATAATGGAGGTAAACGCTCCATCGTAAGTACTCATGTAAGAGCACGTCCATGAATGCAAAAACGGAGAGGCCTGAGTGCCTTACAGAAGATTTGAAAGTGCTACTTGCTGCAAACGAAGTGATGGGCAAAAAGAAAAAAAAAAAAAAAAAAAAAAGAGTTGAGCTGAAAGTTGGTTTGTTTGCTTGAAACCTGTGAGAATCTCTTGTAACGTTGTGCAGTTTGATTTCAAAGTTTGTTCAGTCAGACAGCACAGCCACAGGATTTATGGATGAAAACAGATAAATTCAACAAAACAGTAACAGTGGTTTTGATCGAGACGTCCAGTAGCGTCTCTCAGTGTTAGTGTGGATGTCAAAAATGAAATTACCTATCCAATCTCCAGACATGGGATTGTAGATGATCGTATTTTGCATACCTTCTTTTGTGTGTGTGTGTGTGTGTGTGTGTTGTGTGTGTAGTGGAGGAACCAAACCCCAATTCAATGGGTGTTTTTTTGTAGATAAACAGTCGAAATTGGTTCTCAAAGGTGCTATCTTTATGTTTCTGTGTAAATTTGTTTAGTTTCGCAATAATTTGCCTAAAACTCTGCCAGTCTTTGCCTCTCTGAGTGAAATGGTGATTAATGCGGTTGCTTTTTCCCGTTGCCCACGATGGCACAGCTTGGTTGCTTTAATGTCACACAGCTTCCACTTTGGTGGAGTTTTTCAAAAATGTATGCAACTTCAATTTAGTATTAGGGCTATACTAAGAACAAATTTAAAATAAAAAGTAATTACAAGAACAGAGTCATCTTATTGCTAGAATAGTTGTGCGAGAACAAAGTCAAAATAATAAAGTCAATACTTCGATTTCTCATGGCATTACGAGAAGTCACGTGAAAATAAAATGTACGAGAATAAAGTTCAGTTACTGCAAGAAAAAAGTTATATTATTGCACCTGTTTCTGTTCAAAATTGTTGCTTGACCTTTTGTATCATTAAAATGATCTTACCCACGAATTTTGGGTTTTCGTGATCCATAAACCATTGTCACAATTACAATAAAAGCTTAAAATACTTTTGCTCTACCTGTAATTAATCTGTACTTTTCACCGTCTAAAATGAGTAACAACAAAATATACAACTTTAGCACAATATTCTAGCTTTTTAAGCTGTTCTTGTGTATTACTTATATGCCTGCACAACATCAAAAAGCAATTTTAAGCCCAAGCTGTCCTAATAAAAATATGAATAATTCATAAACACCACTTCCAAACTAAACTTAAATACAAGATTCAATAAAAGTTTAGAGCATTCTCACATTCTAACTACGCAACTGGTGAATATGTAAATTTATTTTCGTAGTTTTTTTTTTTGTTTTGTTTTTTCTTCTGTTCTTTGAAAAAAATAATAAAAAATGACGGCTGGAGGTCTGGAAGATGAGAGCGAAGTCAACAGCGAGGAGCTTCTCTGCAGTTCAAGTGCGTCTTCCCCTCATTTATAAAGTAGCTTTGCCAAAGAGCTTTATGACACGTCTCATCTTTTTTCTGTTTTAATCGGTCGCTTGAAAAGAAGAAAAAAAAAAAAGCCCTGTGCTTTCTTCACAGCACGGCTGGCGCTAATTAGTTTTTGCACACATATTACTCGCTAGGTTCACGAAACCCCTGCTTCTCTCCAACCCCAGTTGACAAAAGATGAAACAAAAATGAAAAAAAACCTTTATATATGTTGGAGGTGGAAGCAAAGGAAAAGATGGAAATAGCTACATCAAGGTAAATCACGATGCTTAATAGAAACAGGTGCAAGAGCTTTTCAGCTCGTTCGCGTTTGTTGTGTGAAGAACTGCATCTACATTAGATTGTTGAAAATATTCAAGTTTTAGCCCTATTGATTATTTATTGTTCAGATGAAACAACTGTCATTTGCATCTTAGACGCCAGAACCTTCCTTTACCTACTTTACAAATGTGCGCAAAACGTTTGTCAATATTCCACTAACACAGAAAAAAAACACAATTTTGCAATTGCGGTGTCTCCTTTTCGCAATTAAAATCGCATGTGAATAAGTTTGTTCACGTGGGAAGTCCTTAAAAAAACATGCAGCAACTTGAGACTCCCAACTACTTCCTGTCGTCGTCTTTTTCAGGGTCCTGTGGCAACGTCCGGTTGTTTATGGAGAATTTTACTGCCTTAAATCGAGAGCACACATTTTCAGTTCGAAGCAGGACTTTGTGTCTTTGTTTTCAAAACTTATAATGCTTGCGCTCAAAACTGCTGCTCTGTTTAAAATATTCTCTGTTCTCTCAAACCTTCCTCCTCGCGCTCCAAATGTATTTCGGCTCGGATAAAATCTCAGCTCGCAAACCTTTGTGCTTTGCTTGCGAATTCTTTCCGGCTCTCTCGCTTTGGTGGTAATTTTCTGCCATAATCTAAGAGCACAGGTTTTCAGTCTGGAAGCAGAAGTGCCAGGCCAATGTTCTATCTGCCAGCTCAAATTTGGTATACACTAACATTCCTAACTTTTTTTTCTCATATTAACATCAATTGCAATTTACCTTAGAGAAAATATGCTAGCAGTGGTGGTGGGGGTTTGGACATGAAGGCAAATACAAAACAACTCCCTCTGAAATGCCGGAATCAATTAGAGTGTGCCCTGGATGTGCGTTAACACGCTATCAAACATCACATCCGCTTGTGAGGCTGAGCTTAATAAAAACGATGGATGGAAAAGCAAAGGGTAGGGGTAGCTCAGGCGTTTTCAGGTCAGCCGGAGGAACAAGGCAGAGATGTAAGGGTCCGTTCGCAGCGGGGAGGTTACTGCGTAATTGGGGTAGAGAAATAGTTAAAAGTGATGGGTCCCTTCGAACAGGATGGCAGGAAAGAGAACCAAATTCACATTGACGATAGGGGGGGATCCTGGCGCAGAGATGTGTGGGGAGTGACCTGATAGAAAAATGAAGGTAAAAGGAGGTATGAGATTGTCCGCAAGAGGGGGAAGTTAAAGTGGAATGAGTTTGGACGAGCAATTTCATTCCGGTGCCCTGTGATGAGAGAGCGGATAGCAGTTTTTCTCAAGCTAAAGGGTTGTTGAGATGGGGAGTGGGGATGATACTGGTGAAGGAAGATCTTCTAAGAGGTCAGGTATTTGAATGTGAATAGTTATGTTAGACAAAAATACCTGTTAGGTCATGGTTCAGGAAATAGGAAAAGGTAAGGAGGAGATCGATTGCTGAGGAGAAGAAAATTGCAGATTTTTGATGCAGGAAAAGCTGAGGCGGCGGCAAAAGGGATGCTGGATGAAGTGGAATGGGAGACACTGAGAATGGTGGACGATATTGGCAACAGATGGATGGAGGTGTGAGAAATTTGGTTCCAAATGCAGAAATGATACAAGGGGCGCCTAGAAATTGAAGTCTTAAGTGTTTGAATTTGGAAGGGACTTCCTGCTTGGCTGAAGTACAAGAAGTAAAGAAAGGAAAGAAGGACATGGATGAAAATCTCTGATTTCGGACAATGGAAAAGCTGATTCAAAATCAAAATCAAAATCAATTCAAAATCCTACTTGAATTGGGTTCTAGTTGATGAGGGCATTCCCAGAATAGTAGAGGACAAGGGCAACAAATAACAGCTTGGTGGGGGTGGAAGAAAGTTATACAGAATTTTATACAAGCAGAAAAGGATTCAGGGACACTTGAGAATGCGAGACTTCCAATAAAAGCTGAGGAGGCAACACGCTTCCATCGTTCATCACAAAAATCACAAGTGGATTTACATTTAAATAAGATATTCCTAAGAATATCAGACGTCCTTGATCAGGGGAACGAAAGTGTAAAGCACAGGCTTGTTAATTACCCCGAGATTATCCGTTTAACAACACCTGCGCGTCACAGCGAGAACGCCTCCAGCACCGCCTCCCCATTACGCCCTCACTAACCAGCTGTTGATACTGTCCTCGAAAAGCCTATTACCTCTCCTTCACCAGAAGCTTATCCCTCAGTCATAGCAGGGAAGAACTTAACTCGGATGGGTTCTTTGCTCTGGAGGACGAGTGACGCTAAAGCCGCAAAACCATAACCCAGTTCTTGCCTATTGCACAATGCAAAGCCTCGGAGGAGATGCCTCTAAATAGCTCGAGGAAGTTCCGACATCCCCCCTCCTGCGGAAACTAATACTCTTGTGAGAGTATTTGCTTGACACGGCAACAGCTAACACAGGTGATGGAAGGCGCATGGTTAGAGGGAGTTTCAACAGCTTAGACGGGAGATAATATTTTCATTTCTTGTACAAGAAAGGAGACAGATGTCTTTAGATTTTTTTTTTTTTTTTTTACCTGAACGTAAAGCGAAAAAAGAAACAGAGCTTCAGAATAGCTGCTTTGTCAGTTTCAGAGGTGAACAGCGTGTCTGGTTTGGTATGTGTCTATGTCTTCTTTTTTTTCTGTAATTCCCCCATGTTTAGAGTTAGGATAGAGGAGCTGCAGAAGCAAACATGTAAAATTCATCCACAAAATGTCTTTGTAATAAGGATAAAAAAAAAACAGGAACCTGGTATGAATCAGAGCACTAAATAGCTTCATATTTATCCCGAAAGAAGTCAAACCATTGTTGTTCAAAAACATTTCTAATACCATTTAAAGCAGTGAAGTTTTAAATAAAAAAAACCTAATTTAAATGCTGTCAGAATAAGAAAACTCCTAACAAAGGAATTAGTCAGTTTGAACAAAATTATTCCCAGATGTTTTTTGTCCTCTGGACAAAAACAGTGCCATTCTGAAATCCTTTTATTTTTTTATAGTGTAATGCCCAAGACAGCATTTCTGTCAATAAAATACCTTGAAGGTCTTTGGAACAAACTGAATGACCTAACGGGAAAAAATATGCATGCAGATGGGAGGGTTTGAGAAAGACCTGGACCTCATCATGGAAACTCTTAGCAATTACCTTTTTCAAGCCAAACCAAGTAGTTTTATTGACCAAAAAGAAGCAACTGGAAGAGAAACTGACAAGTTCAAGCTGAACTGAAGGTCTTTTGTCTTTCAGCTGAGGAGAACCTGAGATTCTTAAACCTTTTTTTTTTTTAAGTTGTCACTCCAAACATGATACTCCTGATTCTGATCCTTTCCACCCTGTCACATTACCCTGCCTTTGGTAAGTAATACTGCAGGGTCACCTTCCTGTGCACCAAATACAGTGGCAGACAGAATTTGATCACCAGTTTTAGTTGGACATGTCACAAAGAAATTCACTATTTGACAGCTGCAAATCAGACACTGCATTTCCCAGAAATACGGGAAATTTGTGCAACAAAATGTATGAAAGTGATATTTAAATATTGCAACAATGATGTAGTACAATGACTACTTAGGTTCTTGTTATTCAATCCAGGTTCTGCACCCACAAATGAAAATGAACTTACAAAGTTTGCTGAACTCTTGGAGTGACTCCAACTGATGGCAGCCTGACCTACTTTATGCCATAATTAACCTGAACTATACAGAACAAGGGAGCATAAAATGTAGAGCTGTATTGATCTGATATAAATATCCGTGTTGGTCACAATTTTGAAATAAATCCTCGATCAGGTTTCCATGTCAGTGTGAACCGATCTATTAAGTCTAATTCTATGCTTTCACTTCTGAGCAGCGTCATGATTCACTATTTATTCTACATTATATTTAGAATTCCTAAATACACTTTCTGAACCATTTGAAAGGTTTGTTGCAGTTTTACATGCTATTACTTTTGTGAGTTTGAATTTATTTATTATTTACTTTACGCTGACATACTACATACTCCGAATTGCACTGACTGAACAAATTAAAAGCTGTGTTTTTACATGTTTGACCAGACTTGTGACGCTATTGGGGTATTTACGTATGCTGTACTGGTGCAGAGTTATTGGTTAAATTTGTAATTCAGTAGATTTACGTCTGTGCTTAAAAAAAAAAGAAACACTAAGTCAAATCAGCACCGATTTTCTGTATCGGATCGGTATTGGCCGTGAATAAACCTTGAATATTTGTATTGCTATTGGAAGTGAAAAAAATGGATCGGTGCGTCCATAACAAAAAGCAAACGAATCTTACAGGACTTGAAGCTTATGCAAAGATGTGCTTCACTTACTCATATTTAGACCCGCGTACAGTGCAGCCATTACTTGATACAACATAAATGCTAAGACAGGAAACCTTTGGACATCAGTTTCAGGGACCAAAATATGAAGTTGACAACTTTTGGAGCGTATAACTAGGACAGATGAGTTGCTTTTTATGCAATTAAAACAGAGAAAACTGGTCTCTGGCACTAAAACCAAACTTTTTACCCGTCAGCATCATACTCCTTGATCTCCGCATGAGCCGAGACCCGACTCCGTGAACACGACAGAGGCGGCCAAGAGACGGTCCTTGGAGGCTTCATTTCCTGAGGAGCCCGAAGAAAGCACAGCCCCTCGCAACAGCTGCCGAGCCCCTTTTACAGCTGTGCTGCGGAGCGCGTCGCCGCTAACTGCGTCGCTCTGTGGCACTCTGGCTTCACCTCTGAGAGCAGGAAGGCTCTCCAGCGCATCATTAAAACGACTCAGAGGATGATGGGCTCGCAGCTTTCAGCCACAGCTGCAAAGTCACAAACATCTGCGAGAGTCGCATCCCACCCTGCATCTCCCCCGAAGCGTCGGCGTCTTCATCCTTCTGCTGTCTGGCAAATCGTCCACAGAAATCGCCATGCTGCCCTCGACCTGAGACGCGGCGCGGTAAATACACACTAAATACACGCTGACCTTTGGGCTTCTCGTTGGCGGCTGCCCGCATTATATTTTAACCATTATGACTGGTTTTTATTACATGGCCTGGCCCACCTTAAGTGCAATAATTACATATCCGACACCGTGTGCGGTCCCTTTATTATTCCCACCTCTCGAGTGCAATCATTTATAATTTATCATCTTGCCCTGAGCGCAATAATCTGTTTATGGAATATCCCTCCTGTTCCCAGTAGACCCAGTACTTGACAGTGCACTGAAAAACCAAAAATTCATACATAAATGTCTTTTTTGTCCCGGATAGTTTTATATGTTTATTTCGAAATATGAAATTTTAATGTGACTGTCCGCTCTGCTGTTTTTTATTGTTAAAAAAAAAAAAACTCCACCTCTGGAGTAAATGCAGTTATTTTTTATTTTGATACACAGTGGGCATCCCCATCTTCCCAACTTCTTAACAACAGAAAGATTAAGATAAATTCAGCAAAAAAAAAAAAGTTTGGTTTTAGCATTTAGTTGAGTGACTAAGGCCAAAATGTAATTTTGTGGTATTACCATTACTGCGACTGGGATATAAGTCTAGTTTTTTTTTTTTTTTTCATGATATTCCCTCATGTAAATAGTTATAAATGTAGCTTTTTTTTTAATCCATATTTTTTTTATTCTGGAAAAGTTATAATAATGCAATGAAATAAAACACATCAGCTTCATACATCAAGTGAGATTTTAGAAAGATAGTGTTAATACAAACTTTGTACTTGAGAAATATGGCCCAATTTGAGCTACTGGTTAACATATAAATGATAGTAGTTTGTTTCATTTCATTTATAATAATAATAGCAAGTAATAATAAACCTGGATAGCTTATCGAACAACTAAAATAAATCATGAATGAAAAGGAGCATAAAGAATTAGAAACTTATATCTGACACCTATTCACATTTTAAAAATTAGTCAACTCAGAAGACTATTACAGACATATTTCACAAAAAGTACACACAGAAAATTATACACACATACAATGCTAACACTAGCCTGTCCATGCTAAAGGCCAGCAGAGGAAGTAGGCCATCTGGTGGGCGACCGGCCTAGGCTTGCTAATCATTAGCCTCTCCAAAGCTAACACAATCGAGTAGCCTTCTTCTCAGTTGCTAGCACCAGTTGCTAAGTTACAGCTTTCTGTCAGTTGTTAATCAAATCTATAGCTAGCTTGAGAAGTGTAAGTAGCCACCACTGGTTGCACAATAGCCTTAATTTTGGCACTGAAAACACACCTTAGACATGACAAATGAGTTGAAGTAGCAGTAAAATAAACTAGAGCAACGAACTTCCCCGTACCAAGCCGTATTGCTTGTGGACACAAGTACAAAGAAGAATTGCACATTAAATGTTACACCTGTCGTCTTATGCCCTACGTAACAGAGGGGCTAGCAAAATGGGATTTATTGCTAGCCCATATTTCCTATTGTGAACATTTAAATAGGCAGCATTAAGTGAAATCGACTGTTTTTCTTTTTTTTGCTTTAACGTCATGTTACGTTAGTCCCTCATCAAAAACACACCTGGAGTATTGCCTTGATTCACGTTTGAGAAATCCTTTCATCTCCTGTAGCAACCATTCAGCTGTGCCAATTAGCACACACCTGGTCGAACTGCCAGTCTGCTGAGCTCATTATAAGAGCTACTTCTCAGTGCAATGCTGGTTTATTGACTCCCGTCACTTAATGGGTTAATGGAGGAACCATGTTGTGATGACTTGCTGAAGGCGGTGTTTCAGAAAGAGCTTTTAAAGCGACAGATGTCCAATTGCAGAATAAAATTCCATTTTACATTATACTTGATATATATAGCATTTTTTTAAAAACTGAGGTTATAGTTACATAATTGTGCTGTAACATGGCACTATATGCCTGATATACGTATAACACTGCTCATTTAAACTGTACGATGAGGGGGGGGATTAAAAAAAACAAAAAAAACAATATTCATCCTATGTCAACAATCATGAAAGACATGTATAGGTAATCTACTTAGTCTAATTGCCAATAGTTTTAGTCTGTGAATTGTACATTATGACCAGTTAAGAAATACTGAGTTAAAAGTAACATAATGTTTTTCAACTTCTTAACGCCTGAACATCGAATATGGCCATCCTTATTACTGCCAAAACCCCAGCTGCGCTTTGGTTTCTCTCCCTCCTTGAAAACAGAGTAACATTCATCATCACGTCAAGGCTCTGTGCTCGTTTTAGCCTATTTCAGAGGGAGTAATTTTGGTTGCATCTATTTTTAAAGCAGCTGGCACCTTCTCAAACTCCCAAGGAAATCCTTAAAACATATCGAATCAAAGCGCTTCACAGGGAATGATGCGTGCAGTCATCTCCTCAGGCAGGCTCGTGTTGTGGTTGTTTGTCCCAGAAACCGAAATTCCCCCAGAAAACAGCCTCCGCGCTAATAAACGTGTCAGCATGACTTGCTTGGTCCTACAAACGGACAACTTCACGAAGCACAGAAATATCAGGTTTATTTGTGGGTTTGACAGCGTACAGCTGCATGCCTGTATGTTTGCCTGTTGCTGGATTGTGTTTGTTTTTTTCTCTTCCTCGTGAGGAAATTTCACTTTCATTATGTGTGTGTGTGTGTGTGTGTGCTCAGCTGAATGACTATGCATCTGTTCAGAAAGTAGCAGGGGGCGGTGGGTGGGTTTGGCTTTCATTCGGGGGCTTTTGCTTTGTGTTTGTCTTGAGGGAGAGAGTCTGGAAGGGATGTGGATGTATGCTCGACTCGACAAACATCAATTATTAAGAATCGGCTCTGAATGCTGATTTACACAAGAGCGGTCAGCTCGTGTACGCGTGTGTGTACACATGTGCTCGGCCGCTGTGCCTTCACTTTGAAGTTGTCTTAAAAAGATTTGACGGTTCCCGGCTGGATTTATTCGCTCCCATCACTTAAAACTTAATTTCGCCGCTCACTGTCAGTCTTGTCAGTCTTGTCAGCTCTCAGGAACCGCTTTTATTTCCAATCGCATCAGCGCTGGAATTAACTCTAGGGAGCCAGCAGCCATAATCAATTCTTTGTTATAAATAATTAATCTGACGCACGCTAAAATATTCCGTATCAAGTGCAGAAGTCAAATGTAGTTTTCTAACAGAATCAAGGCAATCGAACTATATTTTTCTGTTTATTCTGCCCGTCGTTTGTCTTGAAAGCGTTGCGGAGGAGCCCCGCCTGCGTTGCAGCAGGCTTGAGAGGGGTCCAGGCTCGCTGTGTGCTCTGTCGGATTATGATCAATACCTTGTAAAGATTAAAAATAGGAATGCAGACAGAGCTGGAGAGGAGAAATGAGAGATTAAAAACAGTGGGGGAGATTGACCTGAGCACACACCTTCAGGCCAATAATCGTTTCACCGCATCGCTATTGACACGGGGCTGCTTCTTAGCTTTGTACACGGCAAATTAACCTTTCACGTATGGAATTTTGATGACTTTAGCTTTCTCTTTCATTGCCTTCAGTCATCTGTATGCATGGGGGAAAAAAACTTTTCTCTTTACGTACATTTTCCAGTCTGTCTCCTCTCCTCCTCATAGGTGGACAACTTGTGTTCGGCCTTTAAAATAAGTGGCGGAAATGTGACATTTATATCAAATGAAACATAACCTTTATTTTAATCTGCTGTCTGATGTTGAGATAGAAAGGTTGTAAGTTAAAAGGTACAGAATATTAGTCATTTGCGTTGGCTTTGGAGAAACTAGTGAATAGCACACCTGGGCTGGTCACCACTAGATTGCCTAATGGCCAGAGTTCAGACGGATGTGCTAGCGTTAGCATTGGATTTGCTGGCTTTAGCCTTTATTAGGCTAACAACTAGCATGTCTAGGCTGGTCACCTGTTGGATTGCCCTCTTCTTCTGCTTTCCATTAGCATATATAGGCTTGTGTTAGCATTGGATTTGCTGGCTTCAGCCCTTGATAGACTAACAACTAGCCTGTCTAGGCTGGTTGTGACTTCTACTTTCCTCTTTAAAGAAAACTCTATCAAGAAAAATAGCTGCCCTTCAGTATGTAAGTGACATACATTAGATGCATTGGCATGTGTTCATTTGACAGTTTACTGTAATCCAACGTGACACCAAGCGTAGACATACTGTATTATACGGAGCTGAAGTTGGCTTCTGTCTGGATACTTTGGACCTCTGGCTGCAAGACAACCATACTGACAACTGTGCAACAATATGGTATAATGACAGAAACACATTCTATATATTCATAAGAAACAATGTTGTTGCATTACCCTTGATCTGTCATCTAAACTGGGTGTTATATGTCTCATATGTAGAAGGATTGGGAACGTAATCACAAAATTGACTCAAGAAATCTTTGTCACATACACTGGTTGACCAGTAGGGGGTAGTGTATAGCATGACACGCCGGATTCTCATTAATTGGCTTATTATGCATACATAATATCAACTCCCATAAGCTTCTAGGACTTTTAAATAGCTGTCCATTGTAGTGACCACTGTCACAGAGAGCCAACGGTGACAAAGCAAGACTCAAGATTCATTTCATCACTGAGAGAGTGACACTCAGAGACGTGGTTTACCTTTTTTCTTCTTTCCTTTCCCCAAAGTGTCTCTCTGTTCGATGGCAGAAACAGAGGTGGGAGGGGGGATCACCTTCATCAGGACAGCACACAGTGTCCGCCTCCCACGCCGGCCTCAAGGTTAAGACAGCTCGTTACCTTTTATGGTCCTCGTTAAAGACTCTCGCCGCTCTTGAGGCCAAAGGGAATTTCAATGTTTTCCTTTCTTTCTTTGACCCAGAAAAAAAAAGAAAGAAAAAACAAAGGTGTTCATCTGGGATCCTTTAAAGATCCCACATGATCTTGTGATCAAACACGCACACTCTGCTCAAGGTGACTTCATTGGGAAAAAAAATCCAAAATCAAAAATTAAAAACAAACTTGTGAATTCACTCATTTTCTGCAAATGCTTAAGGAAAATAAATTATTTTTCGATCTATTCTGAGGGCGAACCAAAAGAGAGTCCGTTTTAAATACAGGCCTGTTTATTCTGTGTGATCCGTCTTTTCATGACTATTTCTCAAAATATTAAGCCTTGAATCCCCACCGGTGAATGACACTGAAATATAACCTCCCGAATGTGTTTTTGTTTACCTTTTCCTCGCTGAAGTGGATACGGCGCCGATTACTGTTATTGCGTGCAGGAAGATAGCGGCTCGAGTGTACTCGCTCAATTTATTTTGCCTCCTCTTCTGGGTATTATTCATTATCACAGAGTGGTTCTTATTCAAGAGCGTTATTCAGAGATGAAAAGTTGCATGGATTTTATGCCAATTTGGACCTGCCAACAAAGGCTGACAATCACAGCAGCCAGTCACGGACTAGTTGCCGTCCTGTATTTGAAATGTAAAGTTCTGTCCCGCTTCACAAGACAGATAATTAAATGGGACTTTGCATTCATGCTTTATTGATGAAGACGGGTGGCAAAACAAAGCAACGTTTCAAATTACTGGAGGTTTTGGAACGCCGTGTTAGGATGGATTCTGCTACTTTTGTTTGAAATAAATTTGAATAAACATCCTCCTATAGTCTGGTATTGAAGTGGAAACCAGCTGACACGAGACCAAGTCAGGACTGGAGTAGAATGAGTCTGATAAAAGACGGAGACTTGGGCTCACAAGACCAAGACATGTAGGAACCCACACCAAATCAAGATCCGAGACTTTTGGTTGAGACAAGACCAAGATTTTTAGGTTTAGAGACTTGAGTCAAGACCCAGACCAGTTCCCAACACTATTACACAATAAAATGATCTAACTTGCTTCTTAAAATGATCTGAAAGAGTCACACCGGATCATTTAACACTCCCCAATAGACGGTATTCCAAGTCCAGGGCAGTTGGGACCACCATACCAACCGATTACTGATTTCTCTCCTTCTGTCGGGTCTTTAGCCTCAAAAAATGGAGCAAGAACTGCATCCGGTTCCTTCAGCTGGTTCCACTCCTGGGCTCAAACGCCACATCCCCGTAATCCTTGCTGCACATTTGTTCAGGGCTTTGTGGTCCAGAACAGTGAAGGCCTGTGCATGTTGAAATGAAACATGGCCTCACACTTCATCTTTGAGTCGTCAGCTGCTTATATAATAGAGTTGTGAACCGTGGTGTGGGAATTGTTCCTAAATTTCTTCAATCCGTCATTCACAGCCGACCTGCAGAGAGAGTGCATAGCAATAAAATTACAGCTGTATGCTTTAAGTAATATTTGAAATGATGAAATAAGATATCTTGGTGGGCAGCTATATTAACATCCCTCAAGTGATATGGGACTCTGTTGATATCTTATTAAAAGTCTGAGAATCTTCGGCCTAAAGAATTTTTAATGGCACTGCATTTACATTTTCAGAAATAATTTAATAATTTATCCGAGATCTCTCATTTATTTTAATTGATGTACAATTGTGTTTCCTCGCTAGGTTTTTTTTGTACTAAACTCACTATAAACTATTCTCTTACATAATATATAATAATTGCTATAGCATGTTAATGATATTGCTTATCTACCACCATTTACTCAACAAGGTTAGTTTTGGCAGCTATGTGACCTCGATAAATGAAAAATTAACAAAAAAAACAATAAATTAAATATTAAAATAATGCATTCTGCACACATCTATGATTTATTTATCAGAATGTAGGTTTGAAGGGAAAGATTTAGTGTAAAACTTAACATTTTAAAAGTACCATCAGCCTCTTGGTCAAAATAGATATTATTATAATTATATTAATTATAATAATATTTTTATTCACAGTACGCTGACATAAATTTTGAAATATTAGAGCGATGTGAAAAAGTGTTTGTCCCCTTAAAGATTTCTAGATTTCTTTTAACATTTAAATGTTTCAGATCATAAAACTGAAACATTTACATTTACAAAACTTCACAACCTTAGTAAATACAAAAAGCAGTTCTGAAATAACGACTTCATTCGGTAAGGTAACAAAGCCGTCCAAAGTAACCTGACTAAACAAAGATTGAACTCCTGAAGCCCAACAACTGATTGTGCCAGTGGAGGCATTTCGACATAGCCTGACATTTCTCTCTTCGCAGCGGAGGTCAGCTGCTTCAAGGTAAGCTTCATATGCACGTCACCACCAAACGTTAGCGATCGGGTCAAATTTGAAACTTCAACAGAAGTTGAAGTTTCCCGCGCCTCCAGGAAGCAATTGTTCTTCAACAGCGGAGAGTCCAACAAGCGTAGAACAAGGGACTGGTTTTTACCGGGCTGATTTTGACCCAACTTCTTTTGGAGAACAGTTTAAATTCAGCCACATTTGCTTCATTTTTATGAAGTACAGAAGCCGTAGGTAAAGAAAACCAAATATAAAACTTGATAAATAAGTTTAAATAAAATTGTGGGTGTGCGGGATTGTCATTGGTTTCTATAGTACGTGTCTCAGAGCTTTTTCTTTTTCTTTTTGTCTCCTTGTGGTATGTTGCTTAAACTGTTTGGCCATTTGATCCAGACCTAAAAGTTCAGATTATATGTTCTTCATGAATTTGTATGCGTAAATGGAATCCATACAAACTTTGAGCTATTTAAGTGTGTCTTATATTTCTACTGTCACTGAGAGCAAAATTAACGTATTAATGGTTTCTATGACGAATTCAAATAAAAATAATCATTTTTTTTCTTGCTCTGATATTAAAATGAGTTTGACGATGTGAAACATGTAGCGGGAATAAAAGCGGCAAACAGACGGTGCTACCAGAAAGATGGTAAACATCTCAGAGTTTTTGCTGAGACGCTGCGGCATCCGGCGGCAGGATGAAAAGGCAGAGTGATAAAGATGACAACCATATGTTACTCAGTGCTTTTTGTGCAGCTGCACCTCTCTGAAGTAACACAGCAATTCTGTTAAAGGTAAACTAGCATCTGCACAGAGTTCCTAAAAGGATTAGTTCGCTTGAGCAAATCTCATCCAATCTGCGCATTACCAATTGAAACAAAAAAAAGAAAAAGAAAAGGGAAAGAACGGTAGATGGAAGACGGGTTTTCTGTTGTTGACTCGTTTGTCATTTTAAACCCGTTTCCATCTCCCTTATCTCCCTCCGGCTTTCAGCTGTTTGTCGGAGGGGCTGGAGTCGTGCCAACCCCATTACTCCAGCAGGACTGGAAGTCGCAGCCTCATTGACAAGGATGTGACAACAAGCGTTTAGACAGAGGAGATCATTCATCATTAACCACGCAGCCGTGGCGGAGGCAAACACGTCTGGCCTGACGACGAGGCTCAGCCGGCGCCCCGCTGCACCTGTTTCACACGAGTTCCTCACCTCTGCGTTGGGTTTGTGTTGGAGAATGTTAATTAGCCAGCGTCCTTGACGAAACCTTGCTTGGAATCTCCCCGGTGATCCGACAAAAAAGGGAGACATGGAGAGAGGAGAGGCACAAAGTGCTACAAAGAGGAGGGCACTGGTAAGACTTTTACAAAGAGCACTTAGATATTGCCCGATGTTTTGTATAAAACCGTCTTTCAAGAGCTTTCTCGAGAGATACTCTAAAAGCTTCCAGTAATCCTCCCCCCACTCCCCAGTCTGGGCCTGAATCAGCATCAGTCCTGCACTGGTAAGATGAGATAATCTCCTTGCATGTCTCTCTACCCCATCCCATTCTCTCAGAGACTTTACTTCGAAATGCTCTTTAGATCCTCCTTGCAGCAGGCGGACAAAACTTTCGCTTTCCTTTTGATTCCGTCCATTGACACTTGCACCACTCGCTGCCACTGCCTCAGGCCATTGATGGTATTAGCCCATAATTGATGTCCATCAGTGGGATGGCAGGGGGCCAAGGACTGCCTCGTTCTAAGAGAAGAGACGGGAGCTTCTTATTGATCAAGAGTCTGAGGTTGGCCAATCGTTAACGCGTCAATCTTTGCTAAAGGCACAAAGACATGGTAATATTGTTGCACTGAGAAACTTGATTTCACAACGTACAGATAAGAACCTTTTGGTGCATGGCAGCAATGTCAATATCAGCGATACAAACAGATATTGCTGTCTTTCTAAAGAGAGCAATGAGTCCCATTTTACCCATTGAATCATTCTTTAGTTCATGCCTCAATAAGCACTTTTTGAAGAACTGTGAACCTGAACAGTTTTGTTTCAACATGACTTGAAGTGATTACAGCGCTCCTTAGCTCTGATGCGGAACGAACCATAAACGTACATTTGTTCATTTCCAGGACCAACTTTTGATGCTTTGTGGAGATGTGATGTTTCTCGACATCTTTCAGACTGAGGGCCACTTATTGCAATTAACAGGCACTCACAGACACCTAGCTAAAATTGCCCCCACGCAATAACGCAACATCTTAATATATACAACCTGAAACAAAAAGATTAGCTTTTTAATTCATTGTCTTTGTTCCTCCTAAAGTGAAGGGTGTCACCGTTTTGTAATGTGACTGGCCACAATAAAACCACGGAGACGTCTACTAGGGATATTTTGAGCTATTTATGATTGAAAACACATCCAAAATGTTCTTTACTAAAAGTATTGTGTGCTCTAACAACATTTTAGGGCTATTTGTAATTTATAAGTAATAAAAGAAAAGTAGACTTGAGATGCATTGGCAAAAAACATTTTCTTTCAGCCAGGAGATAGTCCAGCATAAATAATGTTATTATTTATTATTTACGCAGTTAGTCAGCGCTGGGCACAGCTCAGTTCACCGAAGATAAATCAGAGCACGCATCGATTGTCGTAGGTCAGTTAGAATTACCACAAGTATCTATTTACTAAATGCCACAACATTGAAAAGAATGTCAGAGATTTGTGTATTAATGTCTTCAAAATCAGACGTTTACGCACAGAATTACTGTGTGCCGTGAAGTCCAGATGATGATGTCATGGTGTTGGAAACTTCTAACAGGTTAACAGACGTTTGAGTTGAGGCACGTCTGTGTGAAGTCCACAGACACATCCCTTTTTTTTTGTTTTTTTGCTTTGTTCTCAGTTTCCAGATTCTTGAAGGCACCGTCGCGTTCCTGATCTGCTTTTCTGCACGATGTATAAAACTTCATTTATAAAGTTTGAAACATGTCAAACTGGGTACGCGAGGTTAGTTTAGTTTGCTTACGTACTGAATTATGAACACAAATTGTTTCAATTTCAACTCCATGAACTGAACGTAGAATTTGGGAAATGTCGAATTTCCTGAAGTAAACACAGAATCACAAACATTTTCTAAAACAGAAAGCCTTAAGTCTTTCTCCGCATGCACATTTTCCCAAAGAGCGCTTTGGCTGCTCAACATAACTTATTGAAAGTAAAAGAGATTAGAACGTCCCCCGACGGCTGGAAGATGCAAGTGAAGGAAGTGTCTGAGCTGCGAGAACCTAAAAAGCAAGTTTTTGGAGGAGTGTACTTTGCTGAGTTCTGCTCAAAGGATGCTAGTTTGCTCTGTATAGAAAACAATCTTTAAAGTGGATATGGCAAACTTAAAAAAAAATAAAAATTTAACCTGAGGCAAAAGATGGGAATAAGTGGTTAGATATTCTTTCAGGAAAAAAAAAAAAAAAAACTGCAACGATTGAAATATTTCCTGACCAGAGCCTGTACCTGGAGGGAGATTAACTGTGGTTTTATTGATAGGTAGAGAGGAAAGAAGAACCCAGTAAGAAAAATGTCCTGGACCCAAACCAGCTCCAGTACCAGCCAACAAGCAAGACAGAAATCCCATATGAATTGAAATCAGCAGCTTAAAGGAAAAATCCTTAAGAATTTAATTCACAAGCAGCATTGTACAGGTGAATCACAGTATTTATGTACAGTATGTTTTATGCTTAAGGTCATTTGAGATGATGAAAATAGTTTTTATTAGTTAATTCCAGAATGAAGACAAGTACAAATGTTTTCTACTGAACCTGCATTCCTTCTTGTCCCTTCTTCAAACCAACAAAAAGGGCAACAATTTCTGATCCAATGTCCCTTCCCAGCCTCTGTCACAGCAGCCCAAACTCAGCTTTTTAAAGAAAAAATAGTTTGTATGTGTTGTATTTATATTTAATGCAGACTACTTTGTGGAGATACGGTTGCAGCTTAGTGCACCTCGACACTCCTCACAAAGGTGCAGACAGGCTGTATTAACTTAGATTTGTGCCAGCAGAATCTTAATGCCTCGCCCTCCCTTGTCACTGGGTTTTATTCCATTGGCAATGTCTCAAACCACCTGCATGTATTTTTTTTTTTTTTTTTTTTACATATCCACTGAAATAAGCAGGCAGTGATTTGATCCCGTATATCCCTGTGAAGATTAGGGCAGTGTCAGTACAGGATTACTTTAGTAATTCATGTAATGCTGCTTCGACACAGTTAATTTCCCTGTGGATGAGTGGAGGGAGTTGAGTAATAGACCAGTTGCCAGTTCCCTGAAATACAGCGTATCATTCTTCCACTGTTATCCATTTCCTCAATGCATTTGGTATGCAAAAGACATGGCTCCATTTTATTTTTTTTTTTTTTGTCTTAATGGCCTTCTGAAGTAATTATTATGGGCATACAGCTTCTGTGATTGAGGTGTGGATCCTTATTTCCATTGAGTAACAAGTTGCTTGAATACAAATAGGATATCTAATCATTTGGGATTCAACGCGCAGACCGACTTCCAATCATCATTACCGGGCTCCGGTCTTACTTATGATGTTAGAAAGGGAAACGACAATGGACAGAGATTTATTGTTGTTTACTTTGGATAATTACAAAGGCTATTGAGGGCGAGACAGAGACAGTTACACCTCTGTGTCGCAGTGGAACTCAAGTCTCTTCTGGAAAGTCCAAAATGGACTTTGTTCCTTCTCGCTTAAAACTAAGACTATGCTGCGACAATGACAGTTAACCAGAACATATATGGTCTTTGCAGAGTCTTTGGAAGGTCCTCTGGGCTACATCAAGAGCATAACATGCGTGACAAAGCAGAAGACCTCCATGTTGTTTTGGGGATTCGTTTCTGTGTCGGTCTTTCATCCCGGTGTTGGTATTACTGGGTCCTGGGTGTGGCGTGAACAGAGTCTAGGTTGTCCAGGATTTTTTGCCGCCACACACTTCTATATAGTCAGCGGAGAATATAAGACACCGCTACGACCTCCAGACTGCCTAATTTTATGACTGGACATGTTAAAAAAAATGATCTCCCCAAGACGAGAGTTGTTCTCCGCAGGGTGCCGATGTGAAGACGGGCTCTTCTGTGATGACGCAAACTGAAGTGGGTGCGCCACAGTTACACAAAACACTGAAAGATGGGGGTGGAACTGGAGCAAGAAGTTCCCCCATATAGCCATTTGTCTTGGATCAAATGAGTATATAATTTTTGATTTTTTATTTTAATAAAAACATATTTTTAAAGACAACATTTTTTTTTTTTTTTTGCTCTTTTTTACTCGTTTGAAATTCTGGTTCAGTTCTTGAGAACAAGGAACTTTAGAAGAAGCTGCTACAATCAGGAGGGGCAGAACAAGCCACTCGCATATTTAACCGAGTCTGTTTTACAAGCAGTACTACGTCTTATTTTAGGAAAATACATGAGCGGATATGATAAGAGATTCTCTTCAGAGACTAGCATTTCTCAGCTGTAAGTGAGAAAAACGACATCAAGAGGTGTGATGTCTATAAAAGTAAATCTGATAAACTGCACATAAAATATATATATATAATAATAAAACAAATGACCAATCTTGGCTGGAGAGACACTTTAATATAAACGATTGCCACTTTAGCACTAGCTGCCCGTGCACTTTGTCTGTGGTGTCTCGTTGAGGTGTTTTTCAGATAATGGCTTGAAAAGCTGGAGCAGCTCCATTAGTCCTGAAATATTTTAATTGGCCTAAACAAAGTGCTATTTTAAGAGGACTCAGCTCAAGTCCACTCTGTGGAAAAATGAAATCCTAATTTGGAGAAAGTGCTCCTCTTTTTCCAAGCAATGCACACACACACACACACGCACACACAGAGAGCAATACTGCGCACATTTAAATGCAACAAACCGACATACAAGTGCACACGCACACACATGCACACACACACACACACACTTATATACTTACACAAACCTAGAAAAGACTTACAGAGAATTCTTGCCCCAAGCACACATAATTCTCTGCTGATTACGCTGACTGTGGTTTAATGGAAGCCCCAATAACCCAGACTGCAGAACACCCCACCATCTCGCACTTGTACGCACACACACACACACACACACACACGGTGAGAAGCTCGGGAACACTGCTGTCAGAGAGAGACAGAAAGAGGACGGAGAGATTAAATTCTGCCAGGAGTTTTTTGTCTGTGAGATTGGTTCTTAACGTCCTCAGCACCCTTCACACTCCCTATTAGTGCAGTGAAGAAGCGAGAGGACAGAGGCAGGCCTGGTAAAAATAGGAAACTTCAGCAGAGACAATACTCTGAGGATACTTAACAATGTTATTAATCCATTAATCCTTGTTTGACATTTGCCAATGTATCACCCCCGTGACTGCTCTTTCTTTTGGCGCTGCGGGCTTCCGTAGGTGCTCTGTATATGTGTCCCTTTGTTTGTTTTTTTTTTCTTTTTTGTTCCCTTTTCTTTTGTTTTTTTTCTCCATTACTAGCTTTTCTTGTGTCCCCACAGGATGCTTGTTTAAGGCGGAGGCAGCAGCGCACTGAGAATTATGCCAACAAAAGGCTGCAAATTACACGTGGAAAAAAAAAAAAAAAAACCCCGCGTCTACAGCAGTGGACGCCAAATTTTATGTTTCTTTTTTGAGAGGAAAATAATGAAAACAAAATGATAATTGTACAGTTGAGACAAAATGATATAGGTTTCCAGTCTCAACCCAGTTCTGGATGGAATTTGGATTGGTATGTATGAAACAAACTTTAATAAAGTCAGTAGAGACAAATATTTTTCCAAACCATTTCTTTTATAGATATATAAATGTAGATACATGTATTATCTGGACCTGGGAAGATACATAAATCAAATTGTCCATATTCCTCAAGACTGCATAGGAATACTAGAGTTGTTTATTTCTTCCATTACTTGTCCAACAAAGGCACATAAATAATGTATGGTACATGTACCATAGCATTGTTGTTTTATTAAACTGCCCTAACTTAGTAAGTTGGTAAGGTTTCTATTTACTTTCCAAATTAAAGTTGCTGTAACTGCTTGTGTAAATATTCAAGCACAAATGAACAAAATTAAAAACGGCTTCCCACAATTTTTGATTACATTAAGCTATGCTAACAGTGCATTAGCGTGCTCCTGTTAAAGCGCACGAATCCTTCAAAGACACACCTACAGCTACACTTGGAGCAGTGTCATTGGCCGCAAAAGTATTTTATTCAAAAGTCCATTATTCACTCTCTTGAAGTTCTTTTTATAGTTTCCATTGATTCCCGGGGGAAATGTCAGGTTCCTAAAAAGATAAATGCTGCTCCGCCGCTAAAAGTAGCTAACTTTGTCAATGTGACATTTGCTTCTGGTCAGGCAGCACAATGTAGGTTCAGCTTGGGGTTCTTTCTTTTTTTTTGTCTCTGGCTGAAAACAGAAGGTCACTGGGAGCCGTCAATGTGAAGCAGGTCTAAAAGTATGGTGCTGCATGCGCTGTAGCAGATTGTTTGCTGACATTTCTCCATTGAATGCTACGTCTTATTAATGCTCAGTGTTTGTTGCACACTGCTGGTGTAGCAGCGGTACAATATTCCTTGCCGATTCATTGTTCACAGTCAAATCCACCTTATGTGTTCTGGAAAATGTGTTCCTTTTTTAAGAAAAGTGGTGCAAAAAAATTGTTTTGTCTAATCTTGACGAGATGAATATTCATACAATATATATGAATTTATATTCATATATATTTGAATATAAATATATATTTATATATATATATATAAATATAATATATATTTATATATATTATATAAATATATATTTATATATATATAAATATATATTTATATATATATAAATATATATATATATAAAAAAACATATGCTGGAAAGATAGGCCGATCCCCACCATGCTGATGGTGGTCAGGTTTGGCTGAGACATGAGGAAATGAAGCAGAACCAGTGGAACATCAAATTCTCTGTTAACTTGTAAGTATGTGTTACTTCGGATGAGCTTCCAAGTAGAATAGTGTATTGGGGTCAAGGGTGTGGAGTTCATAATATTCAAGTGGCATCATGACAGCAATATCACCATCCAAATTTAGGGATCAACTAACCATCTGGGAGCTACATGTCAATGGACCGTGAGTGAAGCCTATGTGGTCATACAGGCTTACTTCCTATTTCAAGCTTCTGGCATGCCGATGTGAGAGAACCATGATCAGATTACCAGACAGAGCATTCGCATAGTATGAGATGTAATTTACTAATCTTAATATCACTGTTATACAGTACATTCATTAAATTACTTGTCATATTCTGAGGTTGTTTGGGTTAAAGTTTGTGTATTTTTGATTACTTTCTTGGGTTATTATTTATTTTTTTTAGATCAATCTTAGTTTTTGTCTTTACTGTTATCATAAGCTATTTATTTAGGTAAGATTTATTTGTCTTTATCCATTGTGTTTCACTATTTTTTATGATAGTTGGAATTATAATTTGCCAATTTCCGTTAGTATTTCTGCACCTGCCTGGTAACATTTTAATGGTGGCCCAAAATTATTAGCCCTATTATTCAGAATGAAGATCAGGTTGACAGTTTTCCTTTGTGTTTCAAGTTTCTGGCATGCCGATGTGAGAGAAGCATAATCACATCGTTAGATCATTAGACAGTGCATGTGCATAATGTGAGGTGTGATTCAGACAGTAATGTTAATATGACTGTGTGTGGTGTGTCACTGAATGGAGTTATATAGCTGTACAGTCTTATTAAATAACATACAATGACATTGAAAAGTTCAGTTGTTCAAGTAATAAAATTTACAAAGTGAAACACATTATGACAGTTCATTCCTCATAGATTGATGTTTTCTGCTAATACACAATATTTAAGATTAGGATATTACATCAGCCCAACATCAACAAGAAATAAAACATTTAAATTCAGAAATTTTGATTTCGTGAAAAAACCTGAAGGAAATCTCAAGAAACCAGGTTTTTGGTGTTTGCTATTCATGTTGCTGCTATAAACAAAAGAATTGCAGTTATTAATATTACATGAAAACCAACTTGACTGTGAAAGGGGAAAACTATAAAATATCTAATATCTAAACAAATTTATAATGTTATTTAGACATGAAATGCTGTGCAGGGTTTTCTTAGAAAAAAAGGGTTGTGTTTAAATATTTTAGGATAATTTATATTTAAGCAGGAACAAGAGTTTCCTTCTACACTCCAACTTAACCATGCGGGGGAAAAACATACAAAGAGCTCCAAGTGAGATGCCTGAACATGTACTTATTGGTCTCTGTAAATACTTCCAGGGTTAGCTCTCAAAACTCCCAGCATGTCTGAGTAACTCAGCTAGACAACAGAAGCTATCAGTGGTTAGCATGTGGTCACAGTGCATTTCCCGTCTGTGTTTTCCCAGAATCCTGCAGGCGTGCGGGCCTGCACATTTGTTCGACATGTTTTCGTGTTTCTTTTTCCCCCCCCCTGCAGCACAGCATGATTTGTTTGTCACTGTCACACAATGACTGTCACAGTCTGCTGTAATTTTTTTAATCACGTCTCCAAAAATAAAGCATAAAAAAAAAGAAACAAAGCCTCGCAGAAAGAGAAAATATGAAATCCTGCTCTTCGAGGACGAAACGTCATGTCTCATGGTGTGTGCGTGTGTGTGTGTTGGGAGACGTCTGCTTCTGTACTGTACGCTCTGCATGAGCTCAATTCTCACTTTGTTACAGCGGAAAATAATTGGCACTGTGTTGGTGGTGGTGATGCTGGATGTGTCGGGACCGGTGCTCCTTTGAAGAATTGAGGAAAAAAAGAGAGGAAAAAAAAAAAAAAAACCCGGAAGCTTCGTTGTAGTTTCAAACCTCTCAATCCACGCCGAACTCCCCAACCACCCGGCGCGCATGTTCTGACATACGCATCCGCGGCTCGGAGTTCACAACTCGCCTAGTTTCTCTCGCTCGCCGTTCCCTAAATTCCCGAACTGTCATGGCGGAGCAACCGGTGCCGGCTCCGGTGATGGCGTTGGGTTTACTTGAAAGTTCACGGGGGTTTGAATTCAAATGGGCGGCGGTTCATTAGGAAGCCGAGTGCGCCGGCAACTGATCTTTGAGATTCCTCGTGTTTGCCGTTTGCGCGGCGACAGCAAAGCCGAGAGGCATCGGAGGAGAACAAACCGGGAGAGCGATGCCGGAGCTGATAGTCATACAAACAACTAACTTGTGTGTTTTGAGTGATAAGAAACGGGGCACCAGGCTGAGGTTCGATTCATGGCTGGACAATGTGTGGATGCTGGTGAAATCTGTACATCTGAGACTTTTACCATATGTTTTATTTAAGTGCTTTGTAACGTTTTAATGTTGACATGCGTCCAGCGACATGTCTGTTTCAAATGACCAAAGTGCTCCTTGGGTAAAATAGCAAAATGAAAACGCAACGACGCAGAATATAATGGGTAATAAAAGCAGGACGCAACAGTAACATAACTAGTCTAATTCTCTAGCTCAACAGAATTAAAATCAAATGAGTCACTAGAGGAGATTTCAAATCATCCAAGCTTTCCAGTGGACCTTATGGATAAAGAGAGGCTGTTCCACAATCTAGAAGCCACAGCTGAAAGAGTTCAATCTCCTTAGAAAGGGCAGTGTTATGTATTTCCTAGGCACATATCCAGGTCATTATAAAACACAGGCAAATAATTCCAAATGTTATAAAAATAAATAAAAGCATATTTCAAAATTATCGCCTTGAAATTGGGCCTCTCGCTCGTCCCGAAACTCCGCCTTCATGGAGTCGTCACAACATCGTTTTTACTGATTCAACGTTCACCGCACAGCATTCTGGGGATGTAGGCAGAGAAAAGGTTTCAGCCGCTCATCCTTTCGTGGCCAGCGACTCAAAGTAGGTGGCGTCCACTAACTCACTTGCTCTCTGGTAACCTAGCAACAGCCTGTCTAGTAACTCGCGCAGCAGCAGTTTCAGGTTTCGCCACCGTGCCTCACAGCCGATTAGAAATGAAAAGAACGATGTGGAGAGAAAACAAAAGCTCCACAAACTGTGAGGAAAAACAGTAGATCTCAAACAAAAAAAAAAAAAAGGAAAAATCAATTGTTATCAATATCGACTGATATTGATAACTGATATGAAACCCTTATATCTGGATACTTTATTCAGCCATATGGTCCAAACGTAGATATACCAGGAATACTTTTCTTCTGTTGTGATTCTTCGATGACCTACGCATGCAGCCAGCACTACAAGAGACTGGTTTAGATCAAACCATAGTACGTGTTAGAATGGCCTACTCAAAGTTCAGGCCAAATGCTAGTTGTTAAAACTCTTGACGATGGACATATGTACCGTTTCTTTCATTAAATTTCATTAACATACCTTTAGGTGTGCAGTTCCGTGACAAACATCGAGGGGCATGAATAATTCTGCGAGGTGTTTTATCTGTATTTTTATTGTATTCACAAATCTCTCTGTCGCGCTCATTCTCCCGCTCAGCTTTTGTTTGTTTATGATTTATTTAACTGCAGTCGGCTTTTAAGGGGCGGCACTGGTGGGCTTTTGACTCGCTTTGATCTCCACCATTAAAATCAGCCCCATGCATTATGTAGAGCCTGCTTGGTGTGTAAACGATGTTTAAGAAAAGCTAATAATTGCTCTGTCTGTCTCGTATTTCATCATTTATTCACTTCAGATCTGAGAATTCCAACTCCGACACAGGGGGTCCCTTTAGCTTTTTTTTTTCTTTCTTTCTTTTTTCCCCCCCTCTCTTTTGATTTATTAATCACCTAGATGAACCTAATTAGGGGAACTTTCGGGAAGAGTTGTGCGGCAAAGCACAACCTCGACTTCTCGACTGTCGTTTCTGACGCTCGCGCGCAGCTGGAACGAGTTCATTTGGACCGACATCAGTCGGCGCGTTGGCCGATTATCACGCGCCGTCGAGCGTTCGTCTCGACCTCCGGGTTCTGATTCTGCGGGAAGCCGTCAAAGACGCCGGCGGGCCGGTTGGACGTGACCGAGCTTCGACCTGGGAGCGGCTCGGTTCACCGGCAGGTCGGCGACGAAGACGGGGGCAACGGAGGGAAGAACGGTTCAGAGGCGTGGAGAAGACTGAAGTCTCTGAAAATGTTTGCTCCAAAGTTGTGAACGGGTCTGTCCTGAAACAGACGTCCATCTTGTTCTGAAGATGGAACGAGATGGAACAACACACACTGGAAGCTTTAAGACGTTCCAGAACGCCGCCAGGCTTCAAACATCCACGTCAAAGAAGGAAAAGACGTCAAATTAGAGGATACCAAAATTCAGATCATTATTAATATTGTTTCCATATTGCTTAGCAACTGTGAGATATTCCCAGTCCATTTGATTAATGCTTGAATTGTGAATTAATGAGATTATTCAATTAATTGTTAATAACGTTTTCAGAAGCAGGTACATCAAATCACGAACTGTAATAACAACAGTGTTCAATTCTTTCTCCCCCCCATTTGAACTCCAGCAGCTGAGACATTTTGTAGCATTTTGAAAATAATTAAATTGAAATATTTAAAAAAATTAACTGGCTTAAAAAAGAAAAACAAAAACACAAACTTTTTTAAATTAGGTCTATCTTAACAGCAATTGAGGTAATATATTGATACTCTTTACAGTTTCACTTACCCAATCTTTTAAGGTAAAACCAACACCATTTGTTGCCATGACTACAGTCGTATTTACTTTGAACCCTCTTAATTTGATAACTAGCTTGTTGTAAACATTAAGTTATGTCATTTAATGTCCTTCACCGACCCCACATCAGTTTTGAATCGGAACAAAACAAAACACTTTCAGCGATGAACTTTCGATGCTATGCTAGCCACTTTACAGTTAGCATGTATAATTAGCGTAGTTGAGTTTTAATGGCATGTGATAATTATTCTCCAATTCCTTATTATAGCTGATAGCTTTAAATAAAAAAAGGGACACTCACCGGGTACTGAGGCGTCAAACTAAATTAGCAAATATTTTTGATTTATTTAGCTAGGTTTGGTCTGATGTGGCCTTACTGTTCTCAACGTTTAAAATATGCACGTTTCCAGCTATTAGATGAAAACTGACCAAAATCTGCACATCATTATGAACTTAATATGTCCAGCAAATTTATAAAATTATATTAAGCCTTCATTATTTTTAGATATTTGGTTTTGAAGGTAAACAGTGAAATAATACGCTAGCTAATTAGTTAGTTTTTGGTTTTTTTATACATCTTAATATTCAGACGTCCTAGGCTTTATTTCAGTGTTGTACTTATGTTGCTCATCTCTGCAGTCTCCTTGTTGCAAGGTAAGGTGCACACACACACACACACGCACACCCACACCATGCACATATTAACAAAAGGTAATGTGCTCAGTGGGTACTCCACACATTACCCTTCAGCCGAAAAAATAACATTTTTATGCAAAACCTAAATACTTTTATTGCATTAGCATAATTTCACACCGAAAAACCTTCTTTGCCTCCATTACCATCCTCCTCACTGTGTGTGAGATAAACGCAGGTCTTCGTGTGACCTTGTTTGTCACAGTTTCAGTTGTTTTGAACTGCTGAGTTATTCCTCTGACCAGAAATATGGGCAAGCTTAAGTAACTATTTTATTGCTGTGGTTAAAATGAGTGCGAAACATTTCAGCTTTCATTTGTGTAAATATTTTTAATGGGACCCAGGGCCGGCCCAAGGCTACATGGGACCCAAAGCGAAATGTGGTTTTGGGGCCCTCTAGTTCTGCTAACAATGTGGACTGGCTGCAATCAGCGGTTTGATCATGGTCCTTACCAATAATGTCACACACACACACATATATATATATATATATATATAATTTGATAGCTAAACCCAATGGTAGACATTGTCAGCTAGCAGTTTTTTGCTAGCTCATATCGCAAGCCAGCAGTCTAAAAAAAGTGAGGAGGAAAAAATCTGTTTCTCTTAAAACTTAAATTGAGCAAATTAATCTCGAAGGAGGCTTTAGTCATTGTTGTTAGACGCACAAAGAAAATTAACAGGTTCGTGTTCCGACGATCCGCGCTCCCCGCCGCCGCCACGCGCCGCTTTGACCTTGTCCTCCCTGCGAGCGTCTTCTCTGCAACGAGAGATTCTCCTTTTCTTGGCAAATGCCAGTAATTACATACGTGCGCGCAACACTGCCTGCACGTGTGCCCGCCGTCAAACTCGCCGCTTTAATTATTCAGAAGAAAATAACCAAAATAGCGTCGAGGATCAGGTATCTATTTTTACTCAAAAGAAGGTTGATCTCTCTCTCTCTCTCTCTCCCTCTCTGAGCAATTTCAGACGGCGTGCAGAAATCTGTCATCATTCGTGATCATTAAAGGGAGCTTGCTTCGGAGAGGCTTCTTTCTTTTTCTTTTTTTTGTTCATGTCAGCGGATGTAAACATACCGCACACTGAGGGATTTATCTGATAACAATGTCAGAGTGTGTTGACAGAGCTTTTTGTTTGTCTCTTTGTCCCCCACGAAGCCTTTCGGAGAGGCGCTTCGGCGTGGGCCACGGTTCACGTTGCAGCCGCTGTCGGGCGCAACTTGTAGGCCTTTGTTTTTCGACAGCGCCAGCGGATGAGGAGGATCGCTATCTGATTACATTGACAAGCCAGAGGCGTCATTAAAGAGGGCGTCTTTTGTGTTGTAAATAAACACCTGGGAGAGAGACTGATCTCTGGGAATAGGATACAGAGACAGGAAGCGCGGAGTTGACAGCTAAACGGTGGTAGAAAGCCGTCAGTTTCTTTTTTTTTTTTGGCAGCGTGGAGAGAAATTTCGAGAGAAAAACCAATGATTAAAGGGGCCATATTGGGTAAAATGTACTTTTTTGAGCTTTCCATCACGTTGTAATATTAGTCCCTCATCAAAAACATAGCTGGAGTGTTGAAATCCTTTAATCTCCCGCGGCAACCATAAAGGTAACACCTGGGCCGACCCGGCTCCGAAGCTCCTCAGAGCTGCAGATTACAACTTTCTGACCTCATTATTCAAAATCTAAGTTTCAGTGAAACTCTGGTAAAAATGTTGGTAGAAGGTTAATAGAGGAGCCATGTTGTGATGTCAGGAAGAGCAGTTCTTATAGCGACACAGGCCAAATTTCAAGATGTTAAATTACAAAGTCAATTTTCTCTTTAAGTTATATGTAAAGCATTTTTGTAACAAGTTAGGAGTTGCTTGACTGTGCTATAAAATGGCTCTAGATGCCTGGAAAACACATATTACTGCCGCTTTAAGAGCCAGTGTTGTGGACGGAGGCTCCGTTCAGATCTGTGATTGTGCTCCATGCCACTCTGGTATTAAGGCTTATGGAAACTCATCTCTGTGATTACAATCAAGAGAGGCCAGAATGCTCACATCCCTCCGACTGCCATGTTTCATACTGATAATGAACCATTCATTTAGCCTAATTTGCTGTGGGACTCTAGTAATCTTCCCCTTGAGTTAAGATGGAAAATGAGCCGCCGTAATCTTCCCATTGTCTCCTCCGTGTTTGCCTGGGTGTTTGAGTTTGTGTGTGTGCAGAAGAAGGAAGGCAACACATTTGTCTCTCGCTTCAAGCTGCATTCCAGGCCTTGATGGTGTTTGTTTTTACCTGAAGAGGTTCTCCAGGGGATACATCATTTGAATGTTTAATAAGAGAGGCTGCCACAAGCCTCAACCCACCCGGCCCCCCGCCACGTCTGGTGCTTTGCTTAAGTTTGTAGAAGCAAACAACCTTAGTTGTTTGGTTGGAGTGTGGCTGCATCCAGCCACACTCCAACCTGTGGCTGGATGCAGAGAACTGCATCACTGGACTGAATTAAAGGTGGAGTTTTGTGTGTTTTCCAGCAATAGAGCGGCATTTTGTGGCACAATCAAGTAGCCGTGTTACCTTCAGTTGTTGTAAAAATGCTGTATATATCAAATACCAATCACCGAGGAAGAGCTTCGTCGTCGAAGGTGGCGCTAGGTCCAACCAGACGTTTTGCAGAGTGGAATGGTTGCCACGGGAGATTAAAGGACTTCCCCAAACGTGCATGAAACACGCCTTTGTTGGGGACTTCAGGACTGTGAGGTACCAGGTCCCTTCCCTTGATACGGGTCAGGGAAGGGACATCATGTTGTCCCTTTATGATGACAACATGACGTCCCTTTACATTACATTGGGCGTTTGTAATGTCAAGGCGTATCAAGGCTCGTTTCTGGTGAGAATTGGACTCTGCTAATGCAAGGGAGCCTTTTGTTACCAATTCTGTTCATAATCTTTACAGACAGAATGTTTAGGCATAGTTAGGGTTGAGGGGATCCGTTTTGGTGTCTGCTCTTTGCAGATGATGTGGTCCTACTGTCTTCATCAGACCATGATCTCCAATTTCACCAGAGCAGAAAATCAGCACTTTCATGGTTCGAGTTGGAAAAGGACAGAATGCCCTCTCCGGATCAAAGACAAGGGTTTTGCCTCAACTGGACGAGTTTCATTACCTTGGGATCTTGTTGGCGATTGGGGGAAAAGTGGAGTGTGAGATCGACAAGCCGATTCCAGGGTTGTCCTGGTCTGTTGTGATGAACCAAATGGTGAAGCTCTAGACCATAAGAATGAGATCACACATAACAGCGACCAAAATTCATTGCCCTGATTTTTTGGGAAAATTTTGCAACGCTGGTGCTTGATCATTTTCCACTTTTGATCAACCGTGAGCGCTGCTCAAGTTGTCCCCTTTGCAGACCCTGCAAAAGTCTTAAATTCATGCATCTACATTTAAAACCCACAAAACATGTAAATTTTATTTTATTTTTTAAGTAAGTTGGCCTTAAATACAATAAAGCCAAATAGTTCTGCCTTGTTGTGGCAGGACTGTTTAATCGCGTATATTTGTATATTTTCTCACAGGGCACGACTGTTCAAAAAAACAACAAAGTGCTAATATAATTGCTGAAAGGTCTAAGCAGGGAATGATTTGGATAACGTGTTTTTCCTTTCACAAGCTGTAAAATTTTAAAATAGAACAGCGGCAGGAAGTGTCAGGGCTGTGGATTGATGCTGCGCATCCAACCACCAAAAGGTGTGAGGCCATGCAATGCAAAACTGAAATTAAAGCCGTACGTCATTGTACGGGTGAAACACACCAACGTCGGGCGTTTGTAACGTCAATGACAGCGAGCAGTCTGATCATCCAGCATATACTTGTTGGCACAGCAGCATTTGACAATATTTTGTAGTTCATACACACATAAGAGAACAATTGTTACCAAATTTGGTCATGAATCTTCGGCTTGATTGTCTTGAATGTAGAACGGAGACGGTGCCTTGTGCGCAGAAGTTTAAGGTTAGTGTGCAATCAGGTCAGAATCTTGACGGATGAACAACGTCAAGTGGACAAAACAAAACCGAAGTCTGAGCCGAAAAGTTTGCTTATGCCCTTCAGGATTAAGATGGGCTGTTTAAGATGTGAAGCTACTTAATAGGAACATAGATCATCATCATTAGTGGTTAGTTCAAAGCGCCAACCTGCCAATTATGGCTTGAGATATCTGCCTGTGTGACTTTAGAGTCTTTTTTTTTTATTCATTTTCTCTGAAGATTTTCAAACACCAACTTGTTGTTGTTTGTGTCATTAATTATCCATAATTAGGCTCAACTGAGAATCTCCAACTATTCATTTGATAAATGGAGTTTGGGTTATAAATAAGCTGTTCCAAAAATCAAAAGACTGAGAAAGATTTGACAAACAACAAAAAGATGTTGGGCTAAATTAAGCAAATTCTAACAAAAACTGAAGATTCGTGAAGCCAAGCTAAACGAGACGAACTCGTTTCGTTGCAATTGTCTCTGCCTAATGAACGCGTCAAATTTCAGTTTGAAGTTTAGCTCTGATCATCAACCAACCGCGGCACCGAGAGCTGACAGCTTCGCCTCGCCGCTGTGAGCGTTATGAAACACGCAGGGCTCTTATGACACGCATCAATCATAATCCTGTCCAACTTCCTCAAAGCCGGCGCTTTGAGTCACCTCTAATACGTCTGCTCGCTACCTGCACAAATCCAGATTCCCCCCAATCTTCCTTAAGTAGCATATGTTTGAGGTTACTCGTGGTTTGTTTTTGACAAGCGTGTTTTCTATCTTCATAAGCCGCTTTAACGCTGTGAAACTTTTCAAAACTCCCCCATGTGGGGCGGATGCTGCGTCTGTTGGGGCTGTGACCATACTTTGATTTTTGTGAGTATTTTTGGGGGGGAAAATTGGAGCAAAGCATCAACTGTGTCATGTAGAATCTGTGACCAGAACAAGTGTCGAGTTCAGGTTTGATTAGAATATATTCTGTGTACAGTCATGAAAAAATGGACAAAATGAAAACACCCCATTTCATATTCAATTCTTAAAGAAGGAAGGTTCACATGACAATGAAATGTGATGTAAATTCAACAAAATAACAGAAATTGACATGGTTTTACTTACTGTCCAGGGTGACCTCGCCTCACCTGAAACGTTAGCTGGAGGTAAACACCAGCACCCCCTCCCGACCCCACTAGGGGCAACGGTGTTAAGATTTGAGTTATAAACAATCTTTTTTTTGTATATTTCTGATTGTGTGTGAGTATGAGACAGATAATAAGCCTCATAACACTCATGTAGCACTGCTGCTATTGTCGCGGTAATGAAACGCTCCTGACCAAAAACAGCCAATCAGAGCCAGGAGGAGGGTCTTAGTGCTGTTAATGAACCTCATGAATACGCTGTAAAGTGAGTTGGTGATGGAGGAACGACGTACATGGAAAAACTGTTTTTTTCCACCATCCTCGGTGGCTATGATAACTAGCTTTAGCAATCATGGCAGGCTGTGCTAAATCTTTATTGTAGCACAGTCACAGAGAGAGAGAGAGACTGTGAAAAGCATACACAAGCTTGATTGACAGCGATTGATGAAAATGTTCTGGTTCCACTGGCAGATTAGTTCACTTATAACAAAACATTTTCTCCATAAGTAAAATAATCTGACAATAAACTTAATGCAAATTCCTATATCTTGGTGAAAAGTTACTTCTAAGTGACTTTTTGTCATATTTCAAGTTTACTAAGATGTCAGATTTTTTATTTTTCAGATTTTTTGCAGTGTATAATTTATTGAGGTCTATTTGCAAACACCCATCATCCCAATACCAGCACACTGTAGAAAACTATAGCTAATAAGATAATTTGCAGATATGGTAGGAGTTGCTGTTTGACAAAAATGCACTTCTTTTTTCATGTTAAAACACATTTTAAGATATATAAAAATACATAAACTAAAAAAGTACACACCAGTCTTAAAATACTAGAAAATGTAATGCAATGACTAAAACACTCTAAACTTTTAATTTGACTGTAGTTCTTTATACTGTTTTGTTCCTAAACTTTCGTTTTCAGATTTAACATTTTGATTTTTTTCCCTGTTGATTTTAAAATCTCCCTTGCTTGTGCGTACGCTGACGACTTTTCTTTCTGCGTTGCCAATGAACAAGACGCATACATGCCTGTGTCTGGGTGTGTGCTCGCTCTCTTCTTTCTCTCTCTTTTTTTTTTTTTTTTTTGCAGTCGATTCAAGGTGTAAAACAAGAGATAATGGCAGCGTTTCATAAATAATGCAAAAGACAAATCTGCTTCCTGTGTGTAGTATTTGTGTGTCCACATCATGCCCTGTCAGCACTCTGGCTTCTCTTCACTCCAGCACCTCCCTGACATCCAAGAGAGACACCCCACTCCCCCGCCGCCCTCACCCCATCCCTCTTACTCCACCCTGTAGGTGGAGGTTTAATCCACTCCCTTCTCGCTGTCTCCAAACAAACGCGGGACACACACTCGCGGTGTTCAGACACCCTCCATCAGGTTTTAATCTCAGAACGCAACGCTCCCCGCACCTTGCTCCTCCTTCCCCACGGGCTGACTAAGACGGAACAAAAAATAAAATAAAACGCAGAGAAGACAAATGACTCATTTTATGGTGCAAGAAAATTACTGCCTGGGAGACATTACAAGGTGTATGTATATATTTATTGTAGGAGGAGATGAGATTTAAGGCCTATTTTTTGCGAGAATTACAAATAATGGAGCGGGTTGGAGGAAATGGTGGATGTGCGGCCGGTTTGCAAATGAGAGCCTCGTCTGAGGAAGTAAGTTCTAATCGTATGCCGTGACATTCAGCGTATCGGCCACTGTACATGCTACGCTTTGCTTCCGGGATGAGTTCTAGCTTGAATCGATAATGGATAAAAGATTGTAGTGGGAAAAAAAAAGTCAACTGCAGTGCTCAGGAAGTTTTCTCATCTTGTTAGAAAAATGCACTTTAGCAGATTTTTTGTTTGCTGGACAGTTACCAGAATGTGTGGTGTTGTGGGTGGAGGCCATATTAACCTGTAAACGTAGCACCTTGTATTCCGGCTGGATGACTGTTTGTGTTGCGCAACGCTCTCGTCTCAACGCCAATGAGTTGTTGACGAACAAGTGATATTAGCATGATATAGGCTGACCGAACGACATCTTTTTGTCATGTCCACTGTTCACATTCTGTCCGGCAGTCGTAACATAACTTCAGTTTTGTTCCTGTTCCGCTGCACAGATTTAAGGAACATCCACGCATTGATTTGTTCCAAGCATCTGTTCAGAGTCACCAGGATTGAACGCCTCGTGATTTTTTCATCTACTCTGACGAGAAGTTACCGATTGACACAAAGAAGTCCCTGGTCTTCAGCTAAGATTCAAACTAATCGAGTACTTGACCAAAGAGCCCTACCCAACTCTGCAGTCACTGGATAGATGAAGGTAGATTAATCTAGGCTGACATTTGACTCCCTGTCACCTGCTCATTGGCCTCACATGCCATTATTTCCACATTATGATCCCTGCTTGGGCACCTCTAAATTCTTTTGTAACTTCATATTTTAACACTAAAACACAGCGTGCCACATTTGGACTCCCCCGATGCCTCTGGCACCGGCCTTGGCAGGTTTTCTGGGGGAAATCCTGCTAGTCAAGTTTTGGTTTTTTGAAGTCAACTCTGTTGCGGTTTGAAAGCCCATGTAGACCCAAAAAGCAAAAACAGGAAGTCCGCTGTTTCTGTTCACTACTGTTCTGGGTAAAAACAAGCAAAACCGACATGAGAAATTACGGCGAGGGCTCTAACACCGCAGGCAGAAATTGTTTGCGGTATTTTACCAAAGACAAAAGAGAAATCCTAGAACCGCTAAAATCTGACGTGACTCCATTTCTGTTTTGCCTTTTCTGGTGCACTCATGTCCTCTTATTTTTGTCAATTTATGTAGTACTTCTTGGAACGGAGCTCCTGCAGGTGACGGTGTGAATAGGGTTTGTTTTTACTAGTTTGGATCACTTGACACAGTGCGGTGTGAAAGGGAACCACACCAGCTGAATATGCAACAAATGTTGCACTTTTGTTCCCCAATCAAACCAAGTCTACCAGACTATCAGGTGTGAAAACACCCTGACACGCCACGTTGGACTCTACTTATAAAAAACAACAGTGCGCAGGGTGAAGTGCCCGCTTGACGGATGGCTCGATCTGTACATCTGAACGACAGGAACGCTGCTTATCATGTTCCTAATCGTCAGGCGACTGACATCTGTCACCTTCGGTCTCCCTTCTTCCAGAGTCTCTTCCTGGCCTCTGAACACACACCGAAGGCAGCTAAAAACACACAAACACACACACACACTGTTCCGTCATAGTGCCAAGTCCCCGCTTTCCAAAGCATCTCTGCCACTTATCTCTCTCATCACTCAAACTGTTTGCCATAGCACTCCTCTTTCCTCTGCGGCGCGCTGAAAAAGGAACAAGACGGACGGAAAGGGACAGGGGGAAGACAGAGCGGACGATTCATTCATTCGGGAGGGCTCATATGTTCTGAAAGGTGCTGCTTTGGCAGCGAAAACCTTCCTCTGACACGTGTCCGATTGATACGTCGACGTGGCTGCCCACTCAGCAGAAGTGATGGAACAATTCCTCTCGTCTGCAGATTGGGAGATGAGAAACTAATGTTTGGGGCAGAGAGGGGGAGAGAGGGAGAGATTGAAGTGCCACAACCGGCTGAGGATTCCAGCTATCACCTCCGGCACTCGCTGGGTCTTGTCTTATTGATTTTATTTATGTCCCGCACATCATTGCTTCCAGCTCTTCTTACCGTCATCATCACCACGAGCACCAGCCATTACGTCCAGCGGCTTTATTTCACTTCGGTCCATCCAGCAGCGTAACAAGCAAAACCTATAATTATAACAGCCTCCTTGCAAGTATGACGGACTTGAGCAGAAATAATAACAGATGCTTTTATCTATAAAACGGCTAACGTGTGAATGCAAAACGTGTAATCCATGACATGCATGGTCAGTTGACGTAGTAATGTACGTCAAATATGTAATACGTTTTGGAAAAATAACAATTATCCATTGAGTACATGACAGTGACAGTTATTCTGATGACTTGCATTGTTTTCTTTCCCTCCAGATTTGGAATGAAAGCATTTCAAGGTATAGAATCGGAGTTCTAGAGAGGAAATGGGATTCAGCAGGGATTAATTCAGATTGTTCCGATTTCAGCTGCTGAAATCGGCACAAATGTTGCAGTTTTGGTCCCCAGTCAACCCGCGTCAACCGGACTATCGGGTTTTTAAAACACCCTGCCAGGAAAAGACAGCATTAATCAGAGAAGCAGGAGAAATCTCTTCAGTAACTCTGGAGGAGCTACAGAGATCAACAACCAAGTTATGGAACATGTCAAAAGACAAAAATCCAGATTAAAATCTGAGATGCCGCAGTGTGACTTTACACAGGCTGTACATGCTTAAACTATGGTAGTTGTAGAATCTATTTCCATTCTTTGTTTACGGAGCAGAACCAGAACCTGCTGGAGATCCTTACTGGAGCCGGTTCTGCTCCGCCGGAGACGGCCACGCAGTCCTTCTCTCCAGCTCTAGGGTTTTAGCAGCCATCCTGTTTGTTGTCGGTTTTCCGTTCCTGCTGGAGAGCTTCAACATTTCTCCTTCCTCGCGCTGTTTGTCTGCGCTCGGCAGGCGCCGTGCGGCAGCGAGCTTTCCATCCCTTCTTAGCACATGAAATAATGTTGCTGTTTTTCTCATGTTTACATCCACACAGCAGGCAGCCGATCTGAAATCTATTGGGGCTGAAGGAATTTTTCTGCTGGAAACTTTTTTCTCTGTAAGCAGCGGGACATCATGTGTTTTCTACTCTTAAGTAGAAGAGATCTCACTTCCATTAGCACTTTGAGCTGCCTTGTTGCTGAAAAAGTGCTATATAAATTAAACTTCTTCTTCATTAAAGGGGCTATCTTATGTAAAATCAAGTTTTTTTTTAGCTTTACATTATGTTATAAAGTTATTCACTCATCAAAAACATCAAAAGAATGCTTTCAGTGTTTATGGATGTTTGAGAAATCCTCTAATCTCCCGTGGCAACCATTCAGCTGTCCAAAACGCCTGGTTGGACCAAGCTTCTGCATTCCAGAGCGACTCAACTCAGGTCCTGCAGACTAGCCGGCAGCAATTAGCAGACACCTGGTGGACCTGCGCATCTGCTGGGCTCATCATACGAGCTGCTTCTCAGTGAAACACTGGTGAAAACGTTGTTAAAGGGTTAATAAAAGAGCGAAGTTGTGATGACTTTCTGAAGGCAGAGTTTCAGAAAGTTTCTGTTTCTTGAAGAGACAGAGGCCCATTTTCGAGGAGCTAAATTGCAAAGTGAAATATCTCAAGCCTGTTGAAAATGTGCGCAAAACATTTTTTTGATATTCTGCTATTGAAGAAAACACAATTTTGCAAATGCAGTGTTTCAATTAAGCAAGAACAGCCATTGAAATAAGACATGAAGAAGTTTGTTCAGTCATTAAGAAAACATGCTGTTCCATCATCCTTTTACTACTTCCTGTCATCTTCTTTATGTTTTCCACCTGTAGTAACATCCGGTTGTCGATCACTTGACAAGGGTTTCCATTCCAGTTCTGTGAAATACGCTAATTTTGATACGACTAGAAAAGAACCTCATCATAGTGCAAAAACCTGATCAAAAAACTTCAGTTTGTTTTTTTGTTTTTTTTGCAGTGTTTTCATTAAATGAAATTATTTTTGTAATTCCAATTTGCACAATCGTTTTGTCAATGCGAGCTATAAAATGCTACTACATGCCTGGAGAATTCATAATTCTGCCCTTTTAAAGTCCAAGCAGGAGTTCTGCTAAATGTATTTTTTGCTATAATAATAATTAACATCTATGGAATCTGTCCATTCACAGATGAATGACTTACCACTGGACAATGTGCAGCGTGGACATACAGGAGCGTTGCTCCCTGATTCTTTCACATCTGCCCTCCTTTTGAATTGGCTCTCAGTGGCTTGGTCCAACAAAAGCAATTCACTGTGAAGCTCGGCTCGCTGATTCACTTTCTGCTGGCACCGTTGCTGAAAGTGGAATGCTGATATTACCAGTCAGAAAGGATTGCCTCCTGAGAATGTGCCCGACGCTGTTGCCTTTTCTCTGAGGAGAACTTATAATGGCCTCGCCAACAGTGACATGTCATATGAGGAATCCTATAACGTCTCTGCCGCACACAGGAGGAGAGGGGGCTTTATTTTGGCTCACTACTCACTGAACTGTAGTGAAGCTCCCATCGGCTTCCGGATGAGAAAACACGATGCATCTGAGCCAGGCTCCCGCTCGTTACGTTCAAGACAAGAAACTGGCCGTAATGATGCACTGAGCGCGTCCAGTGTCTGAGTGCCATCATTTCATTTGTTTCGGCTCAGCATTCGCATGCGTTGCAGTGCATTCTGCCCTGACTTGATCACATCCGTAAACACGGCTCAGTCTACAGTGCCCTGCAGGGACAGATTCGATTTCGAGACTTCGGGCGAAGAATGTGGGAGCCTTTTAAACTCAAGAGCATGGTCCCAGATTTGGAGCTGCTAATGTCCACTCTGGCCACTTTAGAGTTAGCAGCAAAAATCGTCTGCAGAAGTCGGAGACCCGAACCTGAGGCCCCCTGAAAACCTTTGCTGTGCCCAGAAATTCTGTACATAAAGATTACAAATAGAATCAGTGACACAGGTTAGCCTTGGCAGAGTCCAAACTTTAGCAGAAACCAGTTCGGCTTAATGTGGGCAATGCGGACAAAGCTCTTGACTACATAGACCCAAAGACCAGTATGAACCTTAAGTGCCCTCCGTAGGACCTCCCGAGGAACATTGTCAAACAGTTTTCGCCAACTCCAAGTTTGTAAAGCCCATGTAGACTGGTTGGTTCAACATCCACCCTTCAAGGCTCTGCTGAGAGTCGAGAGCTGGTCCACTGTTCCACAGCCAGGGCGACACTGTTCATCCTCAATCTGAGATTGGCATGGATACCGGTGAACAGACTTTTCAAGGATGGGATTGTTGTGAAGTTGGATGGTGTAACTAAATGCAGGGAAATCCTGAACTGAGCCACTGGAGGTTCGTCCTCATCTGTCTCAGTCACTAAGACACTTTTGGTGAGTTCTGCTATTGGTGCTATGGAATTACAGGCCATTTGCCATTTATATTTACCATAGAAGAAAACCTGATAGGAACTGCAGTTTGAGACCAAAGCATATTTATGTCTTAGAATGGCCTCCATTCATTCTGACAGAATGTGAGCATTTTGCAAAGACGAATGGACAAAATGTTAGTGTCTCCATGTTGAAAAGTATTCTGGACAGACTGAATGCAAATGCTACAGCTTGGGATTTTTGTTTCTAAAAATGAAAAAAATCATGTTTCATTTTCCTGTTGCTTAGTGTTAGCTTACCACACATAAATAAATATAAATTGCTTTAAAGCTCCTTGTTGTAGCATCATAAAATGTGAAACGGCTCAAAAGATACAGACTCTAAAAAGTGTGAATTTACACCAAATTCTGCTAATTTAAATAAAAAAAAAATGTTATTGGGGCAACAGGAGCCTAAGTACTTATTTAACACTACGCAAGCATGCTCCCCTGTGCCACACTGGAGTTAAGAAGTGGTGTTAATGCCTTGACTGCGGCGTGAAAACAGGAGGCTGACGCCATGGAGACGGGACTGAGCAGCAAGCTGCAACAACGGCGAGATTTCGAGACCAGTCGGGAACAAAATGAGACACATCCACGATAAATGACTGCCGCTTAATCCGTTTACTGTCTCACACCAGAGTTATTGAACCTGTATTCCCCAGGCGTTAAACTTATCACCGTGGCGACAGTCTCTGTTTTGCCTCACGAAGCCGTCACTTACACCGCTTTGGAATATTTTTTATCATTTTTGCTGCACCTCTTCTTTTTTTTTTTTTTTTTTTTTCCCCCCTCAATAACCTTTTCTAAATGTTTATTCTTTTGGTAATATTTATCCATTAAAAAGTTTGATTCGTAACAGTTGCATGACTTGACTTTTTGATACTGGCGATGTGGGCAAACTTGTGTTTTCACGCAGCTTTTTTTCTGCACATAAGAGACTTAATTGTTATAAAGGTAAACCTTCCACAGCTGGTTATGTTCTACCAATGAGCCTCTGATTTAGAAAAAAGACACCCGGCCTAATCTAATTGAGACTGGAGCAGCGAACGTACGCAGCGGAGTTGGTCGGAGAGGCAGAGAGGTTTTTATTCCTGGCATGGAGATTCGTCATCCACTGTTAGCCGTCCCAGTTAGTTGTTGGGTCAGACTCCAGCTAACTGTATTATTTCCCACCACCTGTTAGTCACACATTTATCACTGTAAGCCAGCTGCCTTGGGAGAGGTTCAAATGTCAGCAGCTTTAATTTTGTCCCTTTTTTTTGTTGTTTTTTTAAGACAGGAAGTTTACAAGGTTTTCACCAATGAGAATCCCCAGAGATTGAGGATTTTCATCATTTTAATGCAATCAAACCAACATCAGCATCAAACCTGATACCTGCCATTACAAAACAGACCGAATGTGTGTGTTGTTGTTTGTTTTTTTACACATTTGTTGAAACTGTCACTACGTTGTGAATATGATGCAGATAATCTGTGAAAAGATCGAGCTCCTCCACATCCTCCCTGAGCTACTTTTGCCATCTCAAGTCTTGGAACCGCTCCCGGTCAGAAACAACCAATCAGAGTCAGGAGGGTGGGGCTTAGAGCTGTCAACAAACCTGGTAAATGTGCTGTCAGCGGAGAAACAACATCATACTCCAGAAAAACTGTTAATCTACCTTTGCCTACCAAATTTTTGACTTTTCAAACTCAGAAATGTCCAAACCTCTTTTTAGAAAATTTCTGAGAATAAGTGGGGGGTTTTTTAACGTCGTACATTCAGAGATTTAACTAAGGTCCTTCTAAATAATTACAAACAGTTAATATCTTAATCTATCTTGTCTCACATGCCTGAAAATTCGAGGCTAGGAAAGCAGGATTCTTACCGTTTTCAAAACAACAAAAATTTTAAAAGTAGGATTTACGTGAACAGCTTTTCATCAACCTTTACAGTGTCATCATGCACGCGTCAGTCTGCTGTTTATACAGGAGATGACGATCATTAAGTGAACTCTCTTGATATAAAAATAAACCAGCACAAAAAGAAACAAAATATATCAAAGCAGTTTAAATGATCACTTTTTATCAGCCTGGAACAAAAGTGCTCGACATGTCCCATTGTCATTACATGTCAAAGTAAGAGCCTGCTTTGTATTTTCAGCTTACAGTGATTACCACCTCATTCTGCTAATTACCAGCACCTATAAACTGATACTATGCGGCTGGAAGGCATGTTTAATAAGATATTAAGCATACTTTTAATTTAGTCGGCAATATCTTTAATGGCCCTGATGATATATTCTAATCTTACATTGTTGTTTTTAATTAGCTGTCAGCAGAAAATTATCATAATTAACAGGAGGTACTTATAAATCAGTCTGTGTGAAATTAATCTACATAATGTGTTTTTACTTTGTAAAATAATCAAATTTACTAAACAAGATTCATGTTTTTAGCCGTCCGGATTATGAGTTGTTTTCTAAAATAACTCAAATATAGTCTATATTCTGCTAATGTGAAAACGCCCCCACAACTTTGCAACTGCGATGTTTCCATTAAACAAGAAATGAAATAAAACTCACACGTCTTATGTCTTCTTACATAAAAGACATAAAATTCCAATGAAATACATTTATGTTAGTGGTTGTGATGAATAGGTCTGTACACGAGCCAAGTCGTTCAAAAACATGCCATGCCATCTTCCTCCTACCACTTCCGGTTGTCTTCTTCGTTTTTTCCGCCAGTAGTAGCATCTAGTTGTAGATCACATGACTCATGATGCAAAAAAAATTGTTTTTGCTGTAGTTTTGCGAAATACCCTAATTTCAATGTGGCCGAAACATCCTAGCGCTAAAAGGTTTTTACTTGAAAAACGTGACTATTTTTTCAAACTGGCCATGTTTCCATTAAGAAAATTTATTGTCGTAATTCCAACTCATGTAGTCATATGGTTAATGGAAAACCTTTTTCAGTTTGACTTCCCCCAGCCGGCTTACCTTCTGCTCTTCTGCTAGCTAACCACCTAGCTTATCATAACGTGGCAAAAACAACAGTTGTTACAACAGAAATCCCAACGACCTAAGATATGTTCAGCTAAGTAAGCTACGGCACTAATGATCAAGTGTCCAAGGACTGATGAGACAGGCGAATGTCTCAGATTAAAGTCTGGAACAAAGGCAAGAAGTGAAATTCACTGACAAAGAGTTGCTAATATGGTGAATGTTTGAACCTTGTGGAAGTAGAACGCAGCGTCCAGCGGAGAAAAAACACCCAGCGGAAAATGTCATCCTCGTTTTGTGTCAGTGTGGAGAAACCCAGAGGAGACTAAACGAGAGACACTGGAGTCAAAGAGATGCAGGAAGAAAAAGGGGGGCGGCGGGGGGAGAGTCTTCACAAGGTCAATCGTGCATTTGGGGGACGCTCGACCTCTCATCTATTTTCCAGAAAACAGCAAAGCGCGCTCGCCCCGAGACACGGACGCCACGGAGCGTTTGTGTCCGGTTAAATCTGAGCGCGCAGTGCTCCTTGAAAAAAGAAAAAAAAAAATCATAATAACAAAAAGGATAAAATGACTACGACTACAAAATACAAACCCGACTGTGTTCCAGAAGCACAAATACCACAGAGGTCTGTGACACCATCACAGAGAAATATCCCGACATCCAGAAAGCACAGCAGAAAGGTCATAATCCGCTTCCAGGTTCTGCCGCTGTCTGCAGAAACCTGTGAGCCATCTCATCAGGAAAACAGACTGCACAAACACACCAGCTAAAAACGTATATATATATATATATATATATATATATATATATATATATTTATACACTGCTGAACAGTTTTTGCAGCTTAGCCGCTTCTACTTTTAACCAAATAAAACCCAGTCTATCTTAACTTTTAAAATGCCGTTCCTGATGCCCAGTACTTTTTTAAAATGGCAGAAAGTACAGCTTTCAAATTAAATTCCTAAAACCAAGAATAAAATCTCATTAACTGGGTTGGATTTTGCTTGAGGCGCATGAGTGACTGAAACAGGAAGTGACATGGCAATATTGACTCCAAAGTGGCATTTTGCTAAGTATCAAGCTGCCAGAGGAGATAAAGCTCAGTTTTATGAACCGACATGGTGGGCAGAAAGTAACACTCTGACTCGCGACGCACATCTGAAAATCTTACCTTCATTTGAGGGTAAGATTTACCTTGACTTGGGTTTAAATCGTTGTTTTGTAAGTCTCATATTTTTCCACACACACCTCAAGTGAAGTCCGTGTAAGTCCAAGGTCGAGACAGAATCAATTCGAGGTCCTAAATTCAAAATTTTGAGTCGTTAACAAGTTTTGTAGTCGAAAATGTCACTTCTTATAGTTATGAATAATAGAATAGAATAAGAATTTGTAAACCAGAAGCACCAGCAAGACCATCTGAATGTGTAAGAAATCAGGGGTGATGAAGCTTTTTATTGTATACAGTCATTCAATAGTATTATTAAAAAGTCCATTTAGTTCAGGAACTTCAGCACTACATCACATTATGCATTTTAATTACTCACAGATAATGTTTGAAAGTCTTTATTTCTGTCAATTAGGATTATTTTCCACTTGAAGTGAATAAAAACATGACATTTAAATTTAGAATATGACATCAGATCAATAAATATGCATATATTTTAAAAACACAAATGTTGGCTTTATGAGAAGTATGGTTCAAAAGGTATGTTCTAATTTTTTTTTTTATCTTGAAGTTTTGGATTAAATGAAGTATTTTTGAATTTTCAAATTTGACTCATCCGGACAAGTATGCTAACTCAGCAAATAACACAGCTGGTAAATAGAGACATGATAATTACAATAAAAATTTATTGAAATTCTACACAAAATATATATTTTTTTTAAATCTCCCTTTTAAACAAATGTGGTTCCAAAAGTATTCATGCCCCTTAAACTTTTCAATATTTTGTCACAAACTTATTTCATTTGAATTTTTTCTTCCACGAAAGACATAAAATTCCAATGAAATACATTTATTTTAGTGGTTGTGATTTTGACAGAATATGGAAAAGTTCCAGGGTTGTGAATACATTAGCAAGTATTTGTAAAGAAAAACAAAAAGAAGGTTCACGTCTCATGTCTCGTGTTCCACAGTTATTGAAGACGAACTATTGAACAGTGTCGATATCCGACCCCGACGCCCACAGACCCGGCTGCCGCCCCGGCTGTCATCCCCTGACGGCGACTGCTCTAAGGTCGGCGCGTTCGGTCGCCAAGCGCCAGAGCGTGAAAACTCGGCCGTCACGGCGACGAGTTGCCGGGACGTCACCGGGAGTTGGGACTGTCGGCTCAGGTTCTGCCTGGAAACTGGAAGCTGCAGGCCACCCGCGCTGACTGAAAGGAGCATCGGCACACAACGAGTGTGTGTGTGTATGTGTCTGCGTGTGTGTGTGTGTCCTCCCAACACAAACATGATGGGATCTGTTTGGCCACGGATCACTCAAGGCGATGGAATACCGATGGCCCGACCTAACCTAACACACACTCCCATTCACCCAGGAGCGCTTTCCGTTTCAAACGGCACCAACACTTTGAACGCACGAGGTTTAAACAATGTTTTTCGGGAAAAGTTCATACGTGTAGCATACACACGCGCGCGGACACACACTGAGGCTCCAGTATTGATTAATAGCATGTGAAGGCTCTCTCAGACACACTTTGCATTTAAGCTAAAAGGGTCATGGTAGACCCCGGAGAATCATCAGTCGTTCAGTCCTTTAACTCCTATCGACAAGTTCTCTAAACCCCCAGAAGGCTAACGCTAGCACTAGCAGACACACTGGCTAGCTAACACACAAACAAAAAGGCAACTTTCACGCCACAAACACAAAGCTCTCCCTTTTCCTCCCTTCCTGTGGAGTGGAGTTGTTCCTCTTAAAGTGGAGCTTATGTAAATGCGTATAATTCATCTAAAGCCCCCTTTCTGATACTAGGAGAGCGCTAATACGAGACGCTGTGAGTGGCACAATTACACTTATCGCGCGGCACCGACAGCCACATCAACACCGGCTCCCCGGTTCCGACCCGCCAGAGCGACGACTCCCACCAGGCAGCACTTCAACGCCAAACGAGCTTGAAGTGAATGAGAATCGCAAAGAGTAGAAGGAACGGGGATCATTTTGCAGCACAATCGCCCCGCATTTGGTTTGTAGAATACATTAGGGGAGGGGAGGACAACAAACTAAAAAGACGCGCGCACACACAGCATGCAGGACAAAAATTATGTAAAATTGTGACAAACTCTTGATGCAAAACATCCACATGGAAGTTTGTTTTCACGTGTATTCCCTGAACTGTCTTAATAATTTATTACCTTTTTATCATCAAAGAGATAAATCAGCTATGGGAGATAAACAGGAGAAGTGCTGATCCAAACATTTTTAATTGACGCAAAATAAATGAAGAAAAACACCTTTTTTGTGGCGGCTTTACTTCTTTTCTTTTCTTTTCTTTATAGATGAACCAATGCAACAGAAAATACTTTGTTTCAAAAACAGTAAAGGAATGAGAACAGACAGTCAGGACCTTCCCCCTATGCAGGACTTTAAGGGAAAACAGCAGATGACGCGTCTGCACACCCCACATATCCTGGACACAAACGGTTTAGACTTGAGGTCGACGCTGCAGGAACGAGCCACTAGAGGCAGTTTCTTCCACCACACTCTCTCTGTGATAAACCTTAACGGTCAAAATGCCCGGATCGATGCCATACACATCAGAAGAATGTAACTTTTAAGAAAAATATGTTTCTCACATATTTGTTAAAACTATAATTATGTCTCAGTATGAGACAGATAATCTATGGGAAAGAAATCTAGCTCCTCTGCCTTCTCCCAGTGCCAACTAGAAACAACCAATCAGAAGGGGGAAAGGAGACGGATCTTATCGCTGTCAATCACACTTGGTTATGTGGTTCTGACATCTTTCTCCCTGCTCTCTGCTATGCTCCAGCTGGTTCCATTTAACGTGTAACAAATGCTAATGCTAATTAGCATAGCCAACAGTGATGTCAGTTAAACGGTTTTTCTGGAGCAGTAAGTTGTCTCTCCACCATTAGTGCATTTAGCAGCGCGTACACGAGGATGACTCTTTGTCAATGTGCACAAACTTGGTGACTAAACTTGATTCTGTTATATTGTTTATTGAACCACAAAGAGTACCAAGCTATTTTATTGTACATTGTGTAGCAGTTTTGATTTTGATAAATAAATGATCCAAAGTATCAAGTCCTAAAAGTTAGTCAGGAATTACAAAAAGGATTTGAAATATGTAAATAATTTCCAATGTCAATGTTGTTAAAATAGAGATGAAAGAAGATAAATATTTTTTTCCTGCTTCATGATCCTTTGGGAGACGTTTCTGTCATTTCAACCAAGATTCTGATTTCTTGGTTGAGTAAAAATAACTTGCATTAAATCTGCTGAAGCGAGCGTTACAGGGTGAAATCCGGAAATCGTGAACATTTCCCAATTCCAGTCAGTTTCGACCCCAGGCCTTCGGGGAGACCTCTGAAAATGAAGTGGGGATTTTATTTTTCTCCTGAACTCAGTCTTGGCATACGCTCCAAACGTATTGAAATTCCGGTGCAATGATCCTCAGAGCGATACGAACAATCGCAGATGTGTTCATCATCCTTTCAGGTACTCTGCAGTCGGCAGGAAAACATATTTTCTAGATTACGAACTCATCCGAGAGAACAACAGTTTAACCTTTGAGAGCGGTTTTAAACGTTCAGTGTCACTCCTGTGTCTGGATCAGGGAAGGAGAAACCACGCAAGACGACGTAAGCTAACATCACATCATTAAATATTAACGCTCCCCGTTGTGGTGTTGTGTTAGCTCCACGTACTCCGCTGAGATGTGCGTCTTAGGTGTACACACTGCAAGGCACCGTTGTTCTGCTGCAGCTGCAAATTACTGCAGTAAATGGCTTCATCAGGTACAAAAAGATGATTCGCCAAAATGACCAATACCCTCCACCCCCTTCTATTACCCTGCTGCTCATTAGTGATGAATCAGGGGCTAATGTGGTTCATGACAACATGAGCACTCGTTAACAAACGGCGAACCCAGACTGAAGCTGACATTTTAGAGCAGAAACTAGTCTGAACCCATTCCTGCTGACTCCAGCTGGTCGCTATACAAAAGATTACGGTAATATCAATGAACAGAAACAGAGAAACTGAACCTGTAAAGCAAATCTGTCTGAGAAACTCAGTCTAAATTACACCGTAAAACCTCATTAGTTCTCCTTACCTAAAAAATATATTTTAGCTTGTTGCCTCAAAATTACTTAATTTTTTTATTAGATTAACTAAAAATTAACTTGTGTAATTTTATTGAGCGTAACATAACTAACTTAATACATCTCATTACTTAAACTGCACCCAAGCTGTATTTTTATATAAATATGTAAATCAACTCCGAACTATCTGAAGGCACTTTCTTTTTTTTTTCTTTTTTTATATAACTTGAAACTATTAAAATAAAAAGAAAATAACTTGATTGAAACAGTTCCTGGCTCCTGCTTTTTATTTGTTTCTCTACTCAAACTTTAACAGAAAATATAGACAGCAGTGCTATTTTACCCTTTTTTTCTTTTTGGTAAAACACAATAATTTGCAAGACTTACTTTTAAAATGTTTTTACCTCAAAAGGCCCTGAATCTAGTCAAATCAAGTGCTTAGTATGACTACATAAAAAAGGAGCATTATTATGTGTTTTCCAGCCACAAACAATTTTATGGCACAATCAAGCAACCATCTCATCTTTAGTTGTTAAAAAATGCTATGTATGACATATATGACTTTAAAGAAATTTGAGTTTGTAATTTCACACCTTGAAATTGGACTTCTGTCTCTTTAAGAAGCTCTTGTTCTTTTTGAAACTCTTGCCTCCAGGAAGTCATCACAACATTGCTCCTCTATTAATCCTTTAACAACATTTTTTTACCAGTTTCACTAAGAAGTTTCCCCTCTCATGAGCTCTGTATGCACAGTTCCACCAGGTGTTTGCTAATTGCTGCTGGCTAGTCTGAAGGAACAGAGTGGGGGCGGAGAGTCTGCTCTGTGAGGCGGAACCACAGAAACATTGGGAGGAGCTTCGTCGCTGAGGGCGGAGCTTGGCCCCTGAAACGTTTTGCATGGCTGAATGGTTGCCACGGGAGATGTACGGATGTCTCAAACCATGCGTGAAGGCAAGGTATGTTTTTGATGAGCGAATAACAATAAAACACGACGTAATACTGCCCACTTAAATTTACTTGTGAAACATGTCGGTGTGACAAAATGACCAAAACAAAAATCTTTACGGGGGCAAACATACACAAGGAAGTGTTTTGATGAACTTCACAAAGTACTCATGTGTTTGCGTTTACTTCATTCAGAAAACAAACCCCACAAAACACTCTGACTGATTTCATTTATCTTTACCACAGCATTATCAGACCCAGACGAGAGCGGCGTCTAGATGTCATTACGTCTGATAGCTCGTGTAAAAACAACCATTGTTGCATTTGCACGGAGAAGACAGAGACGAATCTGGTCCAGACGAGCCTTCCGACATCCGAACACGCACACACACACAAGCGTGTTGACAGTTCCCTCCAAAGGGACAGGATAATTAGCCGCTGATGGAGAGCCCCCTTCAGCTCCTCATTAGCAGCTGGATTTGTGTGCGCATGTTCGAGCCCTCTTCATAGTGATGCGTTTGATCAAATTGCACGTCGAGTCGCACGAACGCGCCATGATGAATGGTTGTCTTTGATGCTGTCCTACAGAACCGTGTTTTGCTGTAGTCTCTCGAACGCAAGAGTACAACTCTACAGGCACTGCGGCGTGTGTACGTCTCATTAACGTTGCAGCAGTCTTTTATCAGTCTAAGGGGAGATGATGTCTGCGTAATTCTGCCTAGATTATCTGACCAATCACTTGGCTTTTTTTTTTTTTTTTTCAAACTCCTTTCAAAAAAAAAAAAAAAAAAAAAAAAACAACTCCTAGCTCCCTACCATAAACAGATTCATCTTCCTCTCACCCACGCTGGACCGTTGAAAGAAAAATAAACTTGAAAACCTTGTTTTTTTGTTTTTTTTCCCCTTTTCTTTTGAAAAAGTTAAGTTCCAGGCAGATGGTGAGTAGATGTCAAGCGATCCGTCTTCTTCGTTCATCCCACTTCCCCTCCCCTCCCCCCGTCTTCGGCTTCAAGAACAAAGCCGAGCATAAATATTTAGCATTTAATACATTCGAACCCTTAAAAACAGTAGGAAGGAAAAGAATGGAGAAGAAGATAATGACCTTTGGGGGGCGCCAGAAGCTGCTAATGCTAATACTCCTGGGAGTTGCAGGGTTACCAGAAGCGGCAGATTGAATGGCTCCATTCACTCTGCTCATTGATTCCTTATCGTGGTTCGCCATCCGGGACACCACTGGAGTTATTTGTTATGTGTCAGGCTGCATGCTGGATGCGATTTCGTTGCCACGGCAATTTCAAACTGGTCCTGACCTTTTGCTGCAAAGCTTCACCCGGCGCCTCAGAATCACAAGCCGACACAAACAGCTGAATAAGGACAAAGGTGTCCATGTTGAACCTGCGAAGAGCTTAGGATCAATCAGAGACGCATTGTAGGCTCTGTTTTATTATGCACCGATAAACTTTGCTCAAACTTTCGCACCTTTTGTGCTCTTTTTTTAAATCAAGCATCTCACAATGACGTATTGCACTAAATTCACATTTTGCACATTTGTTGTACTTCTATTTAGGTTTCTACTGCCTCTAAAAGCCTGAGTGCTTGAAAAAAACAAAACAAACACCCAGACATTTTTTTTGTTGCCGTTATAAAAGCCTTCCAAATTATCAGCAGGAACTTCCCCTCGCCTACCAACCCCAGCAGAGCTCCAGTACGTTTTGTCAGCCGATTTTACCACCTTCTGGTGCAACGGTTGTTGTGATCCAGAAACTACTTGCGGCATTGTTGTTGATTGTGCAGGAGGCCCCACTTCTGCTTTTCAAAGACGTGCTGTTGTAGAATTGCACATCTGTTTGGCAGTCATTTTTGTGTAGATTAGCTTCATAAAGGTTGATTTGTGCAGCTAACCTGGATTTAAAGTAAAGGAGCCCTAAAACAACTCAATCTAAAAGGAGCTCAAACCAGGCAGACTGAAACGTCTTTATCTATGAATGATTTTGTGTAAAAAAAAATCATTCATAATAGGTCACCTTTAAAGCACTTAACTCCTTCTCTACATCATTTGCTAGGTAAATAAAAACTATAACCTGTTGTGCCTTTTAATCAAAGAAACTACTCAGTGCAATAAAAATGATTTAAAAAAAATTTCCTGGTAGAGCAATGTCATTTCAGTTGAATGAAAACATACATGAAGCAGCAGGATATCATCTTCTAAGAGGTGCAGGATTTCCTTGATTTTACGGCGCTGTGCTGATCTTGTCATAGTTTAGTCACTATGTTTGGCAAGATACCAGCTAAGATCAGAAATTGTGCAGTGGAGCTGTCAGGGTGTGCTCAGTGAGGAACGGGTTGTTGCCTGGTATTCCTAACCCGCTTCACATCGTCGGAAAGCCTGCTCAGTTTCTCGTGGCAAAAAGGAGAGAAAAAAGACAAACGTGGTTGGACTTTGGTTGTGTTGTAGATGCAGACTGGGAAAATCATGGCAATATTTGAGTGTCTTCATCTGGTCGCCACGTCCTGCTTCGTGGTATAAAAGTTAGATGATTGGAGAAAGGCGAGTCCACATCCATGACAGAGGTGAAAGTTTTGGACATTGAAGGGGAATATGTGGTTGACAGGAGGCAGTGAGAAGACTTATTTATTTACAGGTGCTCCTGATTTACAAGAAAGACAATCCAGAGCGTGTCTTCCAATAAGAGTGTCACATCTCACCTTTTATAGAGAGAATATTGACTAAGATGCTGGATAGTGGGTTTCAACTGGTTGTTGAACCTCTGATTCATTGGTAGTGGTGTGGCTTTCATCCTGGGCGTGGAAGAGCAGACCACGTCTTTGCCGAATTGCTAAGGAAATCATGGGCTTTTGGTTGTATGGTGAACCATTTTCCCCAAGCAGTCTGAAGAGTTTATGGTGTCAGACTTCATGGGAATTTTACAGGCTGTATTTTTTGTATTTAACAAATGAGAGAGATGTGTCCCCACAAAGCTGATGTTGTTCCTGGTTGAGTACGGATACTGCCAGGTTGCTGTCATGGATAGAATCTCAGGAGTGCAATATTGAATGGAGGGGGTCTGGTTTGCAATGCTTAGGATTAGCGTGAGCTTGTCCCCAAGGTCATGGGATGGTTGGACATCTAATTATTTGGGGACATCTAACCAAGATTTCTTGCATTCTTTCATCCCAAATGGATCAGTTCATAAAACCTGATCATTTAGTGAATGCATTCCTAATTTTTCGTTTATTAGAGCGAAAATGCATAAATATGAAATTAGCTAATTTCCTGACAGCAGAACAATTGCCCTTTACGGTTCATTTGCCAAATGCTGATGAGTTAAATAAGCTAAAAACATAACTGCATAGCATTTATTTTGATAGAACGAGGCCGGGAAAAAGTGCAATAAATGTAAGAGGCATATTACAGAGATATATCTTTAATATTAGACTAATATAAATAATACATTTGCACAAATACATCAAAAATAAAAACAGGTGCTGTTTGTGATGGATGGCAGTAACGCAAGAGACGCGTTGAACTGAGAAACAAACTACAAGATTTCATTGCTGCACAGTGCAGTCATCTGAGGGATTGAGGTAAAGCAGCGAATTGTTTTTGTAAAATATTAATTAAAGTTGAGCTTAATTCTCTGGCTGATGGAAAACGCCCATATTACATTTACATATTATCCATTAGCCAGATGTTTGCCTTTTCCCCAGGTGGAGTGATTCAGCATTAAAGGCTTCACAACAGTAAAGGAAGCCTGGCGTTTTGCAAAATGATAGTAGAGAACGGAGAAGTAAAGAATGGAAATGATCAATTCAATAAGGGAAGTTTTGATAATGAATAAATTATTGGTGGTGTATTCATTTTCCTCATCTTATTGTGATTAATTATAGTCAGTAAGCTAACCCAGTGAAACATTTGGAGGTAGTTTTGTTTGTTTGGAAAATGTTTTCAAAGAGTAAGCAGTAAAAAGCAATATATCCTTACTGATCCACTCTCTTCTTTCAGATATGGTTTGAATTATAAAAACAGCAGACAGACGAGACAAGAAATCTCATGAGCGTTGGTAAACATCTGTCTAGCTTGTAACGCACCGTCAGCTATATTGGACCCTGTCAACACTTTTTACTTTCCTCTTAACATACCGAGCCGCTGTTGTCTCTGTCATCCAGAGAAGTACTGTAACAGATCTTTCTTAACGACGACTGGGTGTCGTTGAGGAGTAAAATGTGTTATATGGTTAAATGTTTTATGAACGGCAAAAGGAACAGAACTCTCACAAATTGCTAACGAGTTCCTTTTACATGTTTGTTGAAACTGTCATTATGTCTTGACAATATGCTATACGACAGATAATCTGTGGAAGCTCCTCTGCTTTCTCCCAGTGCCAACTAGAAACACCCAATCAGAGCCAGGAGGCGGGCTCTAGCGCTGTCAATCAGGCTTGTGTCCACTCTGCTCCGCCACCCCCTCCTGCTCTGCTACACTACAGTTTCTTCCCGACTGAGTCTGCTAGGAATGCTAAGGCCAGCTAGCATGGCCACAGAGGACAGTGGCTAAACGGTAAGTTGCTTCCCCGCCGCTAGTCCGTTCAGCAGCATGTACACAAGCTTGACTGACAGCGTTAACCCCCTCCTCCTCCTGGCTGTGATTGGTTGTTTTTGACCAAAAATGGAAATAGAAGGCCTCGGGTGAGCTGGAACAGCTTAATTTTTAGAATACTTTTTTTTTTTTTTTTAAAAAGCCTAAAGCTGACTTAGCCTCTCTAGACAACAAGGCTGCAGTCACGAAAAATCCCAACACAAAGAGCAGCCAGAGTACTGTAGAACCTGAGCTGCTCTTCGGTGACCTGTTAGATTTATTTTAGCTCCAGCCTTTGACCAGAAAGGAACAGACAGTTTGTGCAGACACATCTCGCCGCGGCTCTTTTAGCCAGCAAAAGGAGAGAAAAGAGGCAGGGGTTAGCATCTCTGTCAGATGTGACCCTGTACGCTGAGCTCCTCTAACACTCCATGACAAATGACAGCATTTAGCGCTGGGCAAGACAGTCCCAGACAAGCAAGCAGCACAAAAGGTACATTCACTGATGGTAAATATGACTCATGGCGCTGTCCCATAACCAGATATGAGGATATTCCTCGTATGAAGTTGTGCAACCTTCACCCAGGGTAATCCTTCTTTTGTATTCTTCGTTGGCACTTAGAGGTCTCAGGGACCGGGCATGGCTACGTCTGAAGCCACTGGGGTTCCACTTTTTTTGTTTTTACCTCGCAAGATAACTACCCTAGATACTGCAACAAAGCTCATTAGTATTCCCTGTGTGAGCCGCTAAAGATGCAGAGACACAATGTTTGCTGTTGTTAGGGGGTGTTAATCCTTGGCAGATATTTCTAAACCTGAATGACAAGGGGATATTAAAGTACGCGCACTGAATCCCAAACACCAGGCACAAGATCTTTCCGCACTGTGACTATTATTAGGCTTTCAAGCTCTGAACGTTTCACTCTGCCGACGCTGAGCGCTTTGCTAGCTTTAAGTCGACAACCGTACAAAAGAAAGAGGAAATATTTCAAATCACGTAACAGGAGAAGTTTAAATGTTTTAGAGTTGCAGGGCAGTGCCTCTTGGTGTTTCCAGCCCAAGTACGATGAAAAAGGTGTAAAGTTTGTGAAATGGACTTGCATTCTGCTTTAGCGGCACTCCGTTGTGCCACAAATATCCCTGCCGTGAGTGTTATACTGCTGTGTGAGCCCTGCAAAGGACAAATAACTGTCAGCAGCACCAGCTTTGATTCTTCCCCAGTGAAGTTTGTAACTCAAAGGTGAAAGCGTTTATTGGCGCTGTGCGTTTAGCCTTCGGAATAAACTCAGTTCTAACCCATTGAAGACTGGGTTATATTGTCCCAGTGTATGAGAGAGTAACAGGAAAGCAGTCATGTAAAGGAAATATGGATACCTCTATAAAGATCCAGGTCTTTAAAAAGAAAAGTTCATATATTAATGGGGGTTTTTTTTAACTGTGATTTAGTCACAGGGAAACATAAAAGAAAAAATAAGGGGACCCTAGTTCATATCCAACCCTCGAATTCAGTCTGAAGCTCTGTTTCCATTGACCATGTAATTGCGTAATTCAAAATACAATACTACAATAATAAATTTGCTTCAAGGAAAGATGCCAATTTACAAGTTTTTTGATAAAATGTTTTTTTTTTTTTTTTCTGGCTGTGTTAAATTAGTTTATTTGGCAAAACTGCAACAGAAACTTTTTTCACATCACACAAATCATGTGATCAACAACCAGAAGTTGCCACTGGTGGAAACCACAAAGATGATGATGACAGGAAGTAGTAGGAGGATGCTGGTGACATGTTTTTTAATGACTTATTGTGTGAAGTAACTTATTCATGGGTGATTTTAATTGTGTTTCTTAATTAATGGAAACAGACAATTTTGTTTTTTCTACATTAGCGAAAAACCGACAAAGTTTTTGCCCATGTTTGCAATGAAAATGCAACTTGAGAAATGTTGGGAAGTGTGACCAATATCTTTGGCTGCACAACCCATTTCCAGTCACCTTGATTTCAATAAAATCAAAATCTGACCAGGACTAGGAATTTCAATTTCCTGATTCTTAGTTTTCGGTAGATTTACTGTTATATTTTGAATCCTATTCTGCTCGAGATGCATTGCTTTCACAGATGACTGACTTTTCCCTCACATTCTCAAGCACTTTGCAATTCACAGTAAAATTCACTCTGTGCTCTATGACGGCGAGCCAGCCAGGTGCTGCCATGACACTTATATTTGCTTTATGTCTCGTCTGTGTTTGCTCTGATAAACCCATCACAAATGGTTGTTTTTACCACTAATCAATGTGTTTATGAAGATTTTTATTCACTCTCACCCACAATGAAATATTTTAGCTGATGCTTATTCAGCCAAATGAGCAGAACATGGTGCGGTAATGTGAACAAATTTAATGGTGAAGCGGTCCAGTCAAGGTCAAGATGATCTTTATTACTCCTAAGGGTGTAATCTGCTACACAGAACAGCAGCAGTAAAATAATCCAGAATCAATGCAGAAACATTAACACACCAACACACACGAAAAATAAAAAATGTTAACTGCAGTCTTACCGGTAAAGCTGCTTTGCTAATTATGTTTATTTTATATTCAGATGCCGGTAAATACTTTTATACACATTTATCTTGAAAACTTGAAAACAAAATGAGCTTCTCGGCTGCTTTGCATTCCGGGAGAGCGACCATCAATGCTCATCTGTGAAATAAATCAGGAAAAATGCAAGACTCAGCGTTTTTCAAATCAGATTAAAAGTTGCATATTGCTTGTTTAAATTAGCATATTTCACCTACAGAAAGGCTTCACAGTGACAAAGTATGGAAAAACACTGAGAAGTTGCACAGCTGAGCGGAAAACGTATTTGCTGTACTGTATTTTGCCACGTATGTTTGTGTATCAAAAATACTTTCAATGGAAATATGAAGAAAAGAAACAAACTGCTTTTGTGTGCCACTCGTGTGACGCAAGCAACAAGTGGCTCTTTGGACTTTCAACAAGGGCTCTTAATATGTTTGTCTAAAAATCTTAAGGAACCAACTAATGTTTTTTTAAATACAGACAATTTTTACGTTTTTTTTTTTATTTTTATGAAATACAATGACTCCAATATTTTTATAGATTTATTTATCCTGTCCAGGAGGCATCCTGACCAGATGCCCGAGTCTCAACTGGCTCATCTAGACGAGAAGGAGCAGCGTCTTTACTCTTGAGTTCCTCCCGGATGACCGAGCTTCTCACCCTATCTCTAGAGGAGAGCCCGGCCACCCTACGAAGAAAACCCATTTCGGCTGCTTGTATCCGAGATCTCGTTCTTTCGGTTCTAAGCTCATGATTATAGATAAGGGTGGGAATGTTGATCGACCTGTAAATCGTGACTCAGCTCTCTCTTCACCACGATGGACCGGTACAGGGCCCGCTTCACTCTAGACGCTGTTCCAATCCGCCTGCCCAGAAAACATATTTATTCTATTTTTTAAAAAAGTTTTAATTTACTTTAATACTTACTTGGATAAAGTCCAGCGCTGTAAACAGCCGTCCTCCACAGCGAAGAGAGAAGTGCTCTTCCCTCCACTGTGAACAAGGCAGTGGAGGTTCTTTGGATTGAATGGCTTCGTTCACTTCCACTTTTAGCTGTCATTGCTAAACCTACAGGCGGACCACAATTCGAAAACGACGCATAAAATTGACATCATTATTCACAACTTCTCCATCCAAACAAAGGTGAGAAAGCCCAGCCTGAGCTGAAAGGGAGACTTTTTTTTCCGAGTGCAGTTGCAGAGTAAGAAAATGGCCAAGCTACTTTAGGACCTAAAAGTAGAAATAAAAGGACTATTCTTTAAAAACAACACATTTATTACATTAGATATTTAGTAAAAATTATTAGATTTTTCTTTTTTTAAAGAAGGTCTTGTATCATTAGCAGCTCTGACTGAGTTTTATTAGCAGGACTTGATGGATCACGAAGTCTGCCGTTAATATTTCCACTGAGTGGTACGTCACTGGTAGGTGTGATTTGCTACGCTATTTTATCTGTTTCTGATGTAAATGTGGGTCATACAACAAAATCCCAAGAAAAAAACCCAATTAGAATCTAGACTTACTTTACGTGACTGAGGTTAAACTATTGTACCGCACAATAACAGAGCCTCCTTCAGATGGAGGACTGTTCCTGCGTTGCCTTTACAAACGTTCACAAAACTCTTGTCGATATTCCACTAATGTGAGTTTATTATGCGTATTAAACATAAACTCCTCACTTGTCCTATAAGGCGTAGAGCAAACAGGCAGGATTCCAACAGCACATCGTTACACACACATTCGCACGCGGCGGTGTCAGACCCCGGGCAGAGCCGTTATATGTTGATACCGACCTGGGAGCCCTCTCACTGTATATTTATACGCTCACACACATGCTCACGCTGACACACAAGGACACACAGATGCAGCAATTTGTTGTGACAAACTGCTGAGTGAAACTCCGGCGTGACTTCTGTTCACCTTTTCACATCTGAAGGCGCTATCTATTAGAGCGAGGCTATCAAGGCATGCTGGGTAACTCGCACACTTATTCAGAGCACTCTCTCTCTCTGTACAGACACACACACACCCCGTTCACTCAGATGAGAAGCTGCCCTGTTAGCGGCTTGAATTTCTGCCCGTTTTCTGACAGCCGTTAAATACCTGAAAGAGATTTTTAACAATTACGCTCGACAGGAACCTTTCTCAGTTATTAAACAGGAGGTAAATTCATCCAGTGTCATACATTATACTGCACAAAAAAAGAAATAGCGTGCCCAAATCAATCAATCAAGCAAACTTTAATGATAGGGCACTTTACATGCAGCAAGGTGTAACACAAAGTACTTCGTAGAGGTTAAAAACGGAAGGATTGACAGAACCATTAGATCCAATTTCAGAAACAGACAGGAAACAGTGAAGATGCAGTAACCTGAGAGCAAACATCGTAAACTTGCCAAAGCACAAAGAGTAAAGAGTAAAAAATTTACGTCAAATTGCGCAACTATATGATCATTGTGAAGAAACAAACACTGCAGAAACAGAAATCTGTCAAACAATGACAAATTTCATTGAAAAACAGAAATTTTATGTAACTATATTTAACAACAACAACAAAAAAAAGAGTTAAGCAACACTAGCTGCAGATTGCTACCCAATTAGTCCGCCCCACTTCTTATTCATCCATGCAGACCCTATTTGATGTTCTTTTATTTTTCTTCTTCTTTTTTTACGTTCCCACTCTGAATCTGAGTCATCTCCGTTCACACAGAAAGCAGCTCCTGCGGCGTGAAGCTGCCTGCTGGTGTCAGAGCGAGGGTGTGTTTGTGTAAAGCCCTGCATGGCGGGCTGAGAGGCTGTCGAGTCGACGCGGAGCAGGATACGGGACCGCAGAAGGCTGCAGCTGGAGGCGGCTCGCAGGTGTAAAATGACGCTGGACGCACTAATTATTTTAATTATGCCCCTCGGCTATGGATTTTCTGAAAATACATAGGACTGAGTCAACAGCTGCAAAGCTAAATGCTTGCCAGTGAAGTGTTTAGGTGAGAGTGTATTCAGCGAATCTAAACCTCGCCATGAAATGGAAAGCATAAACTTAACTAAGTTTAAACAGAAGGTTTTGCTGATTATTTGCAGCGTGGTTGCTCTATTTATGTTGCAGAGTTAAGACGACAAGCTACAAGAAGTCATTATTTGCTTCACTCATGTATTTAGTGTTGTATTGCACGAAAGGAGAAGAACAAGCAGCTGATTTAAAATTGAGGAAGATGGATTAGGATCAGACTACTTTCTGGAACATGACTCAGAGTTTGAGCTTCTAACTCTGAGGTGGAGGAGCACTCATCAGAATTTTGTCGCTAATTTTCTAACTGCTTTGACCTTCTACTGACTTTTGATTTCCATCTGAGAAAATACTACATAATGATTTAAAATATTTTCCTTCTAGCATTCAGTAATCACTTTCACAAGGATTTAAGCCCTTCATGTTTTTCCAAAAATAATGGCAAAACGTGGTAATTTCATATTTTAAAACAGTCGAAATGATTAAGAAGTTGGCATTTCAAATTAGCTTCTCAGCATCTTGTATTAGCAGCATGACGCTAATACCAACCTTAATCGCTGCTAATTGCAAAGGGAACTCTTAGATTTACGAAATGTTGCCAACAAGTCCAGCACATTTCATTAAAAAAATAAGTTGACAACTTCCTGTTATCCACGAAAAGTCTTGCTCTCTCTCACACTCCTGCGACTTGAATAAACCACAGATTGGTCTCAACGTATCGGGAAAAACCCCCATTTCAAAATGTTTCCCAACATCTCAGTTTCTTCTGACTTCATGTGAAACGGCTTACTGATACCGATGTCAGTCTCTCTTTAGTGTGAACGCTCGGCGGTCAACACGGCTTCACAGAACTTAATATGACTGATTCATTGATTAGAAACATACCTGATTTTGTTCTGCCATTTAAGCAAAACGGTCTCAGAAAATATTGTATAAAGTTGAGCTCTACATTTTTGTTTTTACACATCAAGTTTTCTTTGTCTGTTTTCCTCTCTGTGTAAATCAGAAGAAGCCTGGAGAGGAAAAAGAACACATTAAATTTCAGCAGGATTTTACAGTGAAATGTTGTATAAGCCAGCCTATGAATAATATATGAACAACCTCCTCTGTAAGCAAATAACTACGGAATATAGATGGGAAATCAAACCGAAACGTCTGACGCGTGAAAGTGTCACGGAATGAGACAGAGAGTATGAGGAAAATCATCAAACGTTCAAAGTGGAAACTATTATTTACAGGTCATTTAACCCACATTTGGTTAGGCGGTTCTGTTTTATGTGCTTACTTGAGAATTCAGCGGCTTCTTGTGCCCACAAACAAATCAGTAAATAAACTTCTGTGACATTAGCTATATAACAATAGAAATGAAGTCATGATTATAAACCAATTTGAATTTATCCAATACAAATGAGACCCTTTTATTACCAAAACACAAAAAAAAGTCACAGGGGTTAAACTGTAAAACGCTTAACAAGCTTTGAATAGTGATTGGTTACAACACCACATGTTTAACACCTGATCATTTTTGTTTGGGTGAAATCCCATTTATGTTCTCCAGAACTGAAGGGTCACGTTGACCCCTAATTTAAAGTCACGTGGCGCACTTTGTTATGCAGCGCCGAGGCGAAGAAACAAAACCAAGTTCTGTTGATTTCCTTTCTGTGGGAAAGACGAAAAATGCTCTTACTCTGGCTCGATGTCACTTAACAAACTTGAGAAACTTGGTTGCAAGGTCACTGCATACATGTTTATTAAAATGATTTCATTTTGTCCATGATACCCATTGCAATTTTTTAAAATTTTCCAATACTCAATCTGGTCTTGGTTGTCTTACAGAACAGAGATCACACAACATGTAGACTTTGTATCCCTTTGTCATTCTTCTTTTTTCTTATTTCAAAAACTTTTTTTTCCCATTAAGAATACTAAGAACATGTTGAATTTGATCAAATTTTTACCTCCTCACCAACAAAATTTGAGTTTTCAGTGTGTTTCTGTGTCCCAGAGTCTCCGTGTTGTCCCGTCTCCCCTTGGTTGTTCCCAGGTGTGTCTCGTTCCGTGATTACCCTTTGTGTATTTAACCCCACCTGTGTTCCTTGTGGGGTCCTTGTCGATTGTGAGTTTCTGTTCTAGTGGGTTCCCTTGCAGCTTTGTTGTCCTTCGTATCACCAGTTGCTACCAGCGTTGAGCCCTTGCTTCCTGAGTGTTTTGAAAAAGTGTGCATCTGCATTATTATTTGCCAGAGATTGCGAGTCAGATTTCAGCCAGTACTAAATTGCAGTTGCGAGACCTGAAATATCAAATCATAAAAATATGGCCTTTTCCTAATTATTTTTAAAGAAAAGTCAGTAATGACGCCAAATAAAGGACCATGGAGTAGAATGAAATAAGATACAACTGTAGCTGGAAACTGTTTTTTTTTTTTACATTTAGAAAGTGAGTCTAATTCCCATAGCAACTCAAAGCCAGGATCTAAAACTGAACTCTTTTTTTTTTTTTTCCCGTTTTGTCACGTCTTGCAACGATCCGGACGCCTACCTTTCTCATAAAACGCAGGGGGTAAAGGTCATGTCACTGGTGTCCAATGCCAGTCCTGGCAGCATAGTAAACTCAAAATCTAAATATTACAGATTAATAAATGATCTGTAATATCAGTATCAGCATACTTCCCGTATGCGTCATACGGGAAGTAATGACGCATTACTAAGTTGACCATCATTAGTTAAGACACGTCTCTTTACCCCTCCGACCACAGACGTACCCAAAAACCTCCACGATGAGCATTAGCAGCAGCTTCAGGTGGCCCGGGATCCTCCTGGCAGGACGTAAATCATCACGAGCGGCGTTAACAGCTGACACACACATCATTAATGTTATCGTTACAGCCTGAAATAAACGAGTCAATACCTTGGCCTGAGGAATTGTTAGCATTCGTTACACCAGGATAATGTCGAAAATCCAAATAAACGTGAATTATGCCTTTAATGAATGGGGTTTGTGTGGGGTTTTATGTGTGTATTGATTAATCCATAAGAGCCTAAGTAAGCTTCGGAGCGGTCTGCCTGTCACGCACTTACTTGCATTGTAGGAGTGGAGCAGAGCGATGAGGCGCTGAAGGCAGTGTGGGTGAGGCCGACACACGTAGGCAGTGCTGCAGCTGCTTTCTCTGCTGGAAGATAGATAAATACAAATTAATATCTGCACAAAGAAAGGCACATTCAACTGAATTGTAGACATTTGTTTTGGTTCTCTAAAACTCATTTAAACAAGTTCTGTGACAATTATTTCACAGTTTCAGATTGCCGTCCTGTCAAGATGTTTGCCTCTGCAACATAACGGATATATTTCTGTTTTTGTTAATATTTTGTAGTTGTAAGTCCCGAGATCATTCCTGCAGCTGCAATGTTTGTCATGTACAATGGTGTTACTAGGGACAGTGTAGATAGGGGGGGGAGGAGTACATTTCTACCAAAAATACAGAAGTTTTGAGATTATTTTCTAGAAAAATTTAGACATTTCTGAGCTTTAAAAGTCAAAATTTAGTATCTAAATTTGAAATTATTTCCTGAAAATTTTGAAAACATTTCTGTGATTTCTTGGAAAAAAAAAAAATTCTACAAATGTTGACTTTTGAAACAAAACTGTCAAAATAGTTGCTAAAAAACCATCTGAAACGTTTCAAAAGTCATTTTCACATTTCTACACTCAGAAATTGAAACTAATCAGATGTTTTTGACTTTTAGAAATTTTCTGAGTTTCTAAAGTCAAATTTTTGATTTTTCACTCAAATTTTGGAATTTATCTCAAAAAATTTCTAGACAAAACTTTGAGTTTAAAGAGTTGACAAGTGTCTTGCTTGCAGTTTCAAAAGTTAAAAAAAATACTTTTCAAACACAGAAATTTCAAATTATCTGTGATTATTCTCAAAAGGTAGTTTTTGGTGTAACTTTGCTCCTCTTTTCTGTCTAGAATTGCCACAATACGCTCTCCATGCAGCATGGTTGTGCACTATAAACTTGAGTGAAGCGTCTTTCTTTTCTGAAATTAGCTCTAGTTGCCTTTACTTGAGAGAGCTGGCGATGAGAGAGTGAGGGAAGACAGTGCTTACTATCCTCCCGAATGGCAAGCACTTTTGTTGTCTCCAGTAGACTAGTGGCTAGTTTACGTTAGTTGGAAGGGCAAAAGGTGTGCTAATAAGCTTCCTGTCTGAGCAGTTCTTCCTTTAACACACTGGTCGGTTAAAGCACTAAAGGTGCCCGACTCCAGTAGTCTAGTGGTTGTTATGGAAGCATGGATGCAAGCAGAAGTGTTATATGCACTAAAAGCCATCAGTACCAATGACCTTACTAAATAACAGGGTTCCAGTTGTGTAGTGGTCCAGCTGCAGAGGCAGCGACACTCGATGTTGACTTATCATTAATGGGTAATATGGGGGCATCTACACATGCTACTATATGGCAGAAACTCAGGTTGATATAATGGAGACATTTCTTTAAGAACAATATTTGCATTTATTCACACATAAACGTATGTGAACTGAAACATTCTCAAGACATATAATAAACTTTCAAGTAACTGAAAAACAAGTAAAATATTGTAAATTTACAATATATATATATATATATATATATATATATATATATATATAAAAAGAAAAATTACAATAAAACACAGCAATCAAAAACAAATTTAAAAATAATCCTTAAATTCAAAAATGTACATAATCAATGTTCGCTTGACGACTCTGAAAGGGTGAGGAGAGGAGGTTCCTTTGGTCCACTTGGACACTGAAGATTTGGATCAATCGCCTGCTCAAAATCCTTCCTTATTTATGCAAGTTGCGCAGTGGTGAGGCGTATTGAATAAAATTTCTCAGCCGTGGCGGTGTCATGGCACATCGTCTTTGTGATTTTTGCACGGGTGTTTGGGGAGAAGACGTTTCTGGCCTTCAACAATAGAGGAAGTTGTTAAATATTTTGCTTTTAAGTTTTGACAGTGAAAAAGTGATATAATTACTTACATATGTGGCTATGGATGTTCTAAAATCTGTCTCCGTCCAGGCACTTTGTCGATGCTGGAGAAGATTCTTGACTTTTTGCTGATTTTCATTGAACAAAACCAGGTCAGTGGAAGGCAGCGGCTCCATCCAGCCAAACTCCTCCACTGTTAAATACAGCTGGGTGGGCCCAGATGAGAATTTTAGCCACGATCGGGATGGTTTCCAGATAGATTGGCTTAGGCAGTTTAAGGTAATAATTTGGGTCAGATAGTTGTCTATAACCTTCCCACAAATATTGCCGCTTGTCCAGGATGACAATTTGCGCTCCCTTTATCAGCAGGTGTTCAATAACAATTTGGTCGTTGTCAACTAGTTCCTGTAATGCTGAAAACTCAGCCTCCATCAAATTGGGCTCCAATTGATCTGATTTGAAATTTGCTGAAAAAAGTCAAGGTGGTTTCTAATTAGAATTTCGGTTTTGGGAGGCAATTCTCGCATCGGAGGCGACCAGAGAGACCTTTTGGTGAAAGGCTGAGGCTTTCTGCTGGGATCAGCTTTAAAAATCAGGCCCTGCAGTGATATCGTTAAAGGTCATACCTGCTTTCGAGCCCCACCTACCTGTTTGTTGTGGAGGGCACGAAGGTCAGACATCTGTCGAACAGGTCCAGCTGGCCCTTCGAGCACTCAAACCTAGAAGACAGGTTTAAAACAGTGTTAAAATACGGTGATTTCCGGCTCGTGGGGGTACCTAGTTTTTTGGCACGCTGTGCCAGTGGCCGTCGCAGTCCAGTGGATGCCATCCTTCTCCGTCACGAAGCCCTCAGGGAGGGCAGGAAGGTGGCCTGGACAGGACTCTAGAGTCAGCCATTTACAGGTGATGGTGAGGCTCCAGTCTTGGAGCTTGTTTGGCGTGTGTGCCACTGTCCCATGCGGCACACCGCAGGGTTCTCCGGCATCTGAGGCTCTGCCCTTTTCGGGCCCAGGACCCCAGGCCTCATGCGCACACCCTCGGGTAGGTCCAGCAAGGTAGCGACCGTCGCAGCAGCAGGAAAGGGAGACTCCCGTGGTGGCTGTCCAGGGAGTAGCTCTGCCCCTTGAAAGAAAAGGACCATCTCCTGGTTGGAGAGGTCCAGCAGCAGCAAGGAGGCAAGTGGCTGAGGCTGGGAAGCATGGACAACCGGGGTTGCGGCCAGGGCCTCCAGGGAGACCAGCTGGTCCACAGCGGGACCAGGAGTGACAGAGGGGCGGGTGTCGACTTTGAGGGTGAGTAGAGCCCTCACGTTCCTCAAGGTGACATCGTTTTTGTCTCCTCTTCCTGCGTGGGTCTGCGGTGGGCTCCGTCAGGAGCAGGCGTGGTCTGGACACTTCCCCAGACGCTTCGTTGCCCGATTTCTCGGTGAACAGTGACCAGCCGGTGGGCACCAGATCCGTCATGACCCCCACCAACTGTGAACGGTCCTGTCCTGACTGTCCATATTGGGACAGGACCAAAAGCCAGGTGTGGGCTCAGCACACCGTCGCATCCTGGAGGCGGCGACCCAGATTACGCCGAACCCACCTCGTCGCCACAACAAAGGAAGCCTCCCAAACCCCCTGTCCAGACTACAATAAAAGGGCCAAATCCTTGGTCCCGAGGGATCAGCAATGTGGTTCACGTCCACTCCCGGGCCTTGGCGCTGATTCTGAGGGCCGTTTCAGGTGCTGGAAAGGCCGTCACAATGACCTCCGACAAGTGATCCATGAGCCTCCGCAGAGAAGGCTGATAGTCGACAGTGTCGTCCTTCTCAACGTTGGCCATGTGGTGAGTCACTTTAACTATTCTGTGGATGATCCGGACCCTGGCAGCAAAGGCCAGATAATCCGAGCGGTGCAGATTTGCTGCGCGGTGTAGGTCGATGGCGCGGTGCTGGTTCATAGCCCGGTTCCACCTACGCGGCCGGGACCATGGCCCAATCTCCAGTTCCGGCTCCATCTGAGCCCTCCTGACTTGGGGCCTACCTTCTGGTTGCCGCCGGGTGGTTGGCGGCCATCAGGATCCAACGCAGCCTTCGTTCCACAGGTGGCCATCTTCGTTGGGAGTCCGCGGGAGGCTCTGTACGGCGGCGCCCCGGGCCACGTCAGCATACGAGTCCACCCGCCAACGTGGGTCCCGCTCCATAAAACCCTATGGTGGGGCATTAGCAAATTTATGGCAGAGGGGGGCAGCACGCGAATTTATCTCAGAAAATTTCTAGACAAAACTTTTGAGTTTAAAAAGTTGACAATTGTCTTGCTTTCAGAGTTTCAAAAGTAAAAAAACAAAACAAAACACTTCAAACACAGAAATTTCAAACTGTATATGATTATTCTCAAAATGTCAAGTTTTTGGAGTAAGTTTACTCCTCCTCATTCCTTTTCTGTCTAGAATTGCCTCAATATGCTCCCCAGGTAGCGTGGTTGTGCACCATAAACTTGAGTAAAGCGTCTTTCTTTTCAGAAATCGGTTCCAGTTGTCTTTACTTGAGAGAGAGAGGGAAGACGTGCGGCGGGACTCAAACCTGTGACACCCGCGTCGAGGACTGTAGCCTCTAGATATTTGTTGTGCGTCCCACCTGTACATCACTGCAGAGCCCATGAAGCATCTTTCTATGCTTGACCGTCTCCAGGTCTTGTCAGAATCGTGTCTGTTGTGTCAGCAGAACTAATCCGTGTCGTCGACCAAACCTCTGGTGCTCTGACAATCCGTCACGGATGTGTAGCTTAGCACTTCTCATTTCACCCCCGTGGTTTTAATATCCACCCAGGAGAATATGGGCTGACCAGTGAGGTTATTAAGATATGAACCATTAGGAGGTAATGTGTTGGGGAAATGGCTCATGACCTCCACCTTAGTGTTTAACATTTAAATGTACTTTATGACTTATCTCAGCCATTTAGAGAGAGAGAGAAATGGGTGGGAATGAATGGAGGAAATGGGAGCAAAATGTCTTTTTGAATTGCAGGTCGGATGGAGGTGAGTCAGGAGTTTTTGGGCAAAATTAATTTTTAAAGCAGCGGCAAATTCGTCGGTTCATCAAGCAGTTTTATGGTACGAGTTAATGTACTACTGCCCGGTGTGTTATTGCGTGTAATTATTTGACCTTATTCAGGCTTCCGTTGCGACGTCTGCTTCAACTTGCTGTCAGGTGATTTCTAAGCAGGCAACAAAACGTTGGCGTGTCGAAAAATATGTTACGGAAGCGTAAGCTTGAGAAAATTAAGCACACGTTGTGAAACATCAAGTTTAGGAGTTCCATTTTTCTATGAAGGATGTGGAATTTGCCTTGGGAGGCCCTGATGGCAACGTTTTGTTTAAAGTGTTTTCTGTAAAAGTCAGTTTTATTCCTTTAACTCGAGATGATTTGCGCAAGTTGTGCTCAAAACATCCAAACCAGTGTTTTAAACCAATGATTGCTTTTAAAGTCAATACGGGGAAAGTGAAATGTTTATGGTATTCAACACTTAAAAAAAAAAAAAAAAAGGTGCTCTTTCTCTGTTTTTTAAGAACAAGAGAAATGCATTAAAGTTACTTTAAAATAGTAATTGCGCCACAGAAGTTTGGTGTAAAAGTAAATTGTATCTAGTTAAATAAAAATTTTATAGCAAAAATAAAATAAAACAGTAAAAAAGTGAGCATGACATTTTATTTCACATATATGTTATCGTTGCTTATTCTGTGTAGTTGGGCAGATTTTTTTTGTGGAAAAAATTGTTTCATATATTGCTATTGTTTTGATGCGTAGCCATAGAAACAGGGCTTCGTTTCCTTCCTTTAAATCATGAGTTGCTTTTGAACCAAAATAAATGAAACATTGACCAAGATATTTGATGTGTATCGATGATTTTGGTTACTGTAAAATGTCACGTTTGTCTCTGGATGGTATTTGTTTTTATGACGGTGTATTTGAGTGTTTTATATGTAACGTTCGTGCCTTTGTGTAGTGCAAATACTTGTTATTCATGTTTTAATTACTCATCTCGTACCGTTGAGTAGAGGATGAATTACCTCTCCTGTAAAAAGGTGGGATGAATATTACGTAAAATCGATCTGTTTTAGTTTTTCCATTATGTTACAATGTCATTCCCTCATTAAAAACCATTTATGACTTGGAGTTAACCAGGTCTAACCTAAAATCAGCTGCCCTTCCAGATTCTTTATGCTCTAAAATTGTCAGCAGCGGTAATCTTCAAAAAAGGTGAGTCCAGAATCAAGCAGTAAAATTGCATTTGTCGAAACTGTTACCTTACAAAAAATAAAGTCGCTCTAACAAACTCACTGAGAACGCAGCAGGTAAAGTTGAGGATCCCACAGCTACCTGGGGACCACAAGAGAACATAAATACACTGGGAAACATAATCAAGAAAACCAAAACCAGCTGTGATAATTAAGCCCAGGTGCGGGGGCTGAAGTGACCTAAAGGGAACAAAAATTACACCTCGTGACAAAAATGATCAACCAACATTTTTATCCAATGCTGTTAAACGAATGCAATCATTTTTACCCACACATCTCACTTAGGTCTGCTTGAGCTCTTTGTGCTGCGCTACTTTGAGCAAAGTGACTGTATGTCGTCTCGTCGCTGCGAGCGGCTTTTAATAGATTGCTGGAAACTGTGAGGCTGTGATTTCAAAGACAAAGACGCTGTGGGAAGAGATATTCACAGCTCTTGATTGTTGCAAAAACATCTGTGGTTTTCGCCTCCTTTTATTTTTTCTTTAAGAACAAAACGGCTCTATGAATAGTCGCACGGGCAAGAGGACTTCAAACGAAATTTAAAACGTGAGAACAACTTGCGCTTGTTAATGTATTCGGCATTTCAGCAAACAGTCTGAGTTTAGGGCGCTCTGTAGTTTCTTTGATGTTATTGACTGTTTTTCAGTACTTAGAGGCTTCAAGTTGTTTTTTTAGGGTATCTCTAAGTAATGTGGGAGTGATTGGAGTCATTGGGAATGAAAATAAAAACAATCCAGTTTGGGACTTGGTTTTACCTTTGAACTACCTTAATTTCTTACGACAGATTCAATAAGGTGCTAGAACCGTTCCTCGGACATTTCTGGCCTCGTGATACAAGAGCGTCCTGCTGTTTCTGCAGATTTGTCATTTGGACATTTAGGAGGAGATGATGAAGAGCTGGAGTTGTTGTCGGTCAGAGTGGTGACAGGAAGGTGAGTGATTTTCGGAGTTGACTTATCTCAACGGCGAGCGTTGGAGAGTGGACAGACGGTGCTGATGAGCTGACAGGTAAATTTGTCATCCATCTTTCCAGAGCGAGGAAGCTGCCTGGTGGGGATTAGGTGAATAATCCTAGGTGACATTTCACAACTTGTGTTTTTGATGATCCCTGTAGGAGTTTCTCACAAGAAAACTTAGTTGGAGGACACTTTACGTTGACCTTTACACGTTGACCTCCACAGCTCCAATGGGTCGTACTTGGGAACAAGAATGACGTATGTCATGGAAACTATTTAGACTTGCCGTTTAGTCTGAGTAAACTGGTAAAGCCTAGTTCAGTGTTATAAAGGACACCAAAATTACCCATATTTTAAACGACCATCCTCCACTGTGAAGAGAGATGAGCAAGATGGCTTCTTTCACTTCCTGCCATTGTTAAAACTAGAGGCAGACTGCAACTCTAAAAGCGATGTCACGTACTAATGGGATCCAAGTGAACGAGAGAAAACCCAGACTGATGTGACGTGAGATTTGAATCAAGACAAACAGCAGGAACACATTGCCACCAACCTTGTGAGCATCAAAACTCAAAACACACACACACACACACACACTTTTTTCCATTACTCTCCACCAGACAGAGGAGTAAAAACAAAAAGGAGGAGGGAATCAGGAGAAAGAGGCCAGACAGGAAGTGTTTCCCACTTCGCCAAAATCCGTTTCATTTACATTTTCTGGCTGGAGCAAAAAAAAAAAAAAGCGAGGGCATCTTTATAGTGATAATCTGTGATCTCCTTTCTGTCTCTCTCCCGAGATGATAAGTGCTCATTACAGAGACGTGTCGGCGCCGCGCAACTTCCCAGAGATCACCCGTCAATCACGCAGCATGCTCCCGCTTTCTGATAAGGAAGTTTGGCTTTCCGTAGGCGGCGCTGCATTCTGTGTCTTCTCCTCATTCGTTGGGGGGGCTTGTCACCGCGCCTGTTAACTACAAGTCGTGCAACTTTCACGACAATCTTGAAACAAAACTGCATCAGGATTTCTGGGATATATATATATATATATATGTATATATATATATATATAAAAAAACGAACAAAAAAAAACATGCTGGGAGAAAGTTTTCTCCATATGAGCCAGATTTATATCACACAGTTGTGATTAGTTTCCTAGGAGTTTGCCAATAACTTTCCACCTCTCTATCCCTCTCAGGTGTCATTCCGGTCTAAACTCGCTCCATTTCGTTTTCGTTCGGCCTGCGTTTCGTCTCCCGGCCTGCACTCTGATCAAATATGAAGCAATAACTGAAGCTCACGCAGTGGGCTTGTTGTCTTGGTTCCACTAAATCTGTTCTCCAGGTCCGAGCCGGGTGAAAGAAATTTTTCGCCTTTAAATTGTAGATTCTTTTTTTTTTTTTCATTTGACAATCTCTCACTCCACACTGCCACGAAATCTGGCGGGAAAAAAAAAAAAAAACAGAAAAACATTAATGTTTGTATTTTTCTCAGCTTTTGCTACTGACAGGTTATAAACAGTGTGATGAACTGAAACAATACACATTTTTCTCTGCTGTACATTAAATATTCTGATGCCTTAATGGCAGAAGCTGGTTTACATTTCACCCACAAACATCCTTTGCTAAATGATTACAGTGTAATAACGTTAAAATAAAGATACTCCCTTATTTAGGTAAACTAGGGTTCGACAGATCAATAATAAAAATAATAATGATAATACATTTTAGTCATAACCCACTCGACATTCATGGAAATCTCAGTGTCACAATCAATAAAAAAAATATGTAAATCAAATCAGAATTTTTGTATTTTTTAACCACCTGCTTTTTATAGGTGAGCTTGTGGCGTCATATAAAAAAATATATTAAAAAATCAAAGCTGGAATTGTAAATAAATTCAGATCTACCAAAAGTGGATCAACAAAGTAGGATGTCTTAGAAATTAAATATGAATATTCTCCATATATATATATACACAAAACTTTTTGTTTTGTATATATCAAAACAAAAAGTTAACAAGAGACTGGTAACAGCAAATGTCCAACATTAGAAAAACAAGACTGCACATTTAGTAAAAAATATCATCCTTTGTATAAAAGAAATATGCAACTGAATAGGGAAATTTAAAAGCTGTGCATATATATTTTTGTATGCGTGTGTTTTTTTAATTTTTTTTTACAAACGTCATATTTACACAAACCCTGTAAATACGACAACCCTTATTCTGTGTGAGTTTGTTGAGAGCAGTCATGGTTCTGAAGTCTTAACAGCTGCTGGGAGGAAGGATCTGTGATGACGTCCCACTGTGCACATCGGACGCAGCAGCAGCATAATTCACTGTGTCTCCAGCTAACTGTGTGGAGCCGTTAGCTACAGTAACAAAGTTACGGTTCACAAAATGAAACATTAAAACGTGTCAATAACCTAAATAAACCACTTCTATAATGCAGTAGAAGTGGTTTATTATATAATGTTGTTTTATTGCCACACTAATATGGAAAAAAAAAAACAATGAGAACAAAAACGTTATATTACAGCTTCATTCTTGTAGCACTACGACTTTATTTCCGTAATATTGACTTTATTCTTGTAACACTGCAAATTGATTCTAATATTATGACTTTATTCTAGTAATACTAATTAGTCATTCGTTCTCATAATTTCCTTTTTTTAGTGTGGTCCTAAGGCACATAAACATTGCTGCTGTAGTGAAAAAATAAAGAAAAACGAGACACTTGTGCTGTTATAGTTTATTTTGCTGCTAAGAATTCTTCCTCGGCTAAGTAATGGAAATAAAATGGTGTTTTTCCAGACATGTAGATTAAATGAACTGACTCCAGATGCTCCAGATGCCACAGCCATTGTAAAACTTTCTCCCCCGGCCCCTAACGTTTGGTAGATAAAAATATTATTCCTGCCAAGCAGCGAGTATACTTTTTTTTTTTTTTTTTTAACTTTGTAGTCAATATCCAGCCCGCCCGTGACTTTCTGCAGACTCAGTGCTGAATGTGAGGCAACATCAATACCCCTCTTCTTCTTCGGCACGGCGGAAGTCAGCAGGAAGTGGTGAGCGGAGGCAGAGGTGGTGTCGGGCATATTCCGCAGGTTTCTGCACTTGGATATACTGCTAAAAATGTCCCCCGAATGGCCCGGGCAGAAATATGAGTTTTCAGGCAATGGATTATTGTGTTGCTTGTTTACTCCGGCGTCACAGTAGATTCCAGTCTCTTTCCTTTCTCTCGCTTTCTCTAAATCTCAGGAAATCTATTAGATCAGGGTCTAAGTACAGTCCTTTTTTTCTTTTTCTGTTTTTTTTTGTTGTTTCTAAACCAATACATTTGGAGCCACAGCTAGCTCCGGACTGTCTCTATTTCCCCATTTCAAACATTGACGTAAAGACAATGAGATCTGTAGGAGCCACTTTTTCACTGCGGGAAACACTTAGCAGAACCTCGTTATAATGAAACGAAAGCCAAAGGGGCCATGCAGGCCAGGAGTGGATGAGGGGGATACATCAGCTTATCATCGGCAGTTTATCTGCTAGTAGATTAGCTTTTTAGTAAACATCAATAGCACTCAGTGGAATAAACGGGCCAGTAGAAAGCAACGTGTGAAGAGATGGAGCCGAGAGTTTGTAGTGGTAACAGGTGTTACGTCAAAGTCGATTCCTGGAACACGTTTCTAGGGTTATGAAATTATTAAAGTTGGAATTTCTTTACAGTGAGGTTCAATACAGTAATCTCTTATCGAACTCAAACCACCAAATAGGCATATCTGTACAACTAATACCTGATGATGCATATTCTCAACATACCAGGGATCACACAGGAAGCACTTTATGACCATATAGCAGCCTCGTTTGCGATGCATTATGGCTAACATTGCTAGTTTGCATTGTAAATACCAAACAACATCCCTATCAACTATAAAAATAAATTGAAGCTACCTGATTTTGTTGGGAGATATCTGTTATTTTCCAAGTGTTGGTGATTTATCTTTGAGGGACAACAATTGTTAGTATTTGAGAGAAATTATTTTACTATTTCTCTTTAGATCGTTAGACAGTTTAGAACGTAGTTCATTGTTATTCCAGAACAGGGTAAAGGCAAAGTTCTGGGTTTTAAATCAAAACTGAGTTTCTCTAGATTGTGCTTGTATATTAGTCCTCTAAGCCTGGAAACGTTCTTCAGGTGATAGAAGGCCGACTTCGTGACTATCTTTATATGACTCTGAAGGTTCAGGTCTGATTTAATCAAAAGACGCGACTTATCACCGAATTAAAGACCATTTCAGATTGTGTTTCAAACCTTGATCATGGTCACAGCTCCTTACTCCTGATCAAAGTAATCATCAACGTGACGCGTTGGGATTAGATAAATCCACAGTTTACCAGTACAAAGACCAGTTTCTATCTGTTACACGACCAATCCCACCATCATCGAGTCTACTCTGCTCTGCTTCCTGTGGAGATTTTCCTTTGTTGACCTCCATCATGATGATTATCTGCTACCTGAGTCAATTTCCTACATATTTCATTGCCATTGTGTGCGGCTGGAGCTGAATGTTTCATTCATTGCCCTGTCAACAGGGAGGCTCAATCACAGTTTATTTAAACACATTAACCTCACCGGTGTGAGGCCAACAACCCAGATAGTTTTTTTTTTTTTTCTCCCCGTTGTAAAAATCCGGCTGACAAATACTTTGTGTTCGTGTCAAACATGCAGAGGAGCGAACGAAAGGGCCCCGTAGAGCCGGCCGCACGCAGCTGTTCTGGTGAAAAACTGCCCTTTAATACGCCCCGTGTCCTTCCCAGCAAACTCCCAACATGAGTGATCACTTACACATTACAGTTCAGGCCAAACTATCCATCACCGAGTCTCAGTGATGGATAAACCGGCCGAGGATCCGACGGCACGACGCCGCATTTGGGTCAGGATGAAATAAAGGCTGCCAGCTCATAAGCGCGCCTCTTCGTTTCTCTGCTTTTCATCAATAAAATGTTGCAAATCAAACGCCGTCGCGTCCTGCTTCGGTCACCCCTTAATTCACGTTTCCACAACAGCGGTTTCCCCACAAGCAGAGATCACGTTCGTTTATTAATGTGATAATATAAAAGTTACCCCCTAATCCTTTGAAAATTGCTTCTCAGGCTTGAGCGGCAATTGTTAATTCTCCTCTATGATGACATATTTGCAGCTGATTAAATTTTACAAATGGGCCAAGGCGAAGCAGATCTGGTCAAAATGCTTAGGGGTTTTGGAAGGATGATGGGGTGGGGGCTCTTGTCAATGATTCAATAAAGAAAATTAATCAAAGGGGTGACGCAAAGATGTAGCTATTTATCCAAACGGCAGAGACGTTTCTAGACGGAAATTAAAAGCTGAAAATATTCTCTGAAGTCGGCACTAAAATCTTAACTCAATCAAGCAGCTGCCGCTTTCTGCTGCGGGGAGGAGACAGATTAAAACGGGGATGACAGGCAACACTGTGCTGTGGGCCTCAGAGGTACAAAGACAACTAAATCATTTAGCAGATTAAAAATGAAAAGTAGTCTTTAAACAATGGGGGCTAGTTTTTCTCTGTTTTCTTTTCCGACTGGAAATTGCTTCAGGAATGAAAGTCGTTTATTAGGGAGAAAAAATTTGTATACTAAAATGACGGTACTTGAAGTGGATGGTTGTTATTCGCTGTTGTTGTTGTGCCTCGACTCAGACATGTCATGTTTTACTTAAATCAACCTGTTATTAGTTATTTTAGTTCACGTTATTCATTTCCCATGTTTAGTTGTTATTTATTTCATGACCATTATGTATTCATTATTCCTTTTTGCTCCGCTGTGGCATCTCTCCCTCAGTCTGCCTGCCCGGTCTGCCCCCTCTCAGCTGCACCCAGCCAAAAAAAAACAGGTCACTGATTTTTTCTACCAATCAGTGACCTGTTTTTTTTTTTTTTTTTTAAAGATTTAAAGATTTTCAAAGATTAAGAAAAAAAAAAAAAAAAAGATCAACATGCAGAGATCAACCAGCCCAAACGGCAACAAACGAACAAAGTCAAACGAAATTGATAGAATTTAATTGTGCTACGTTTGTGCAGCTACAATTTCATTGGCACAGTCGATTGACACAAAGTTTGTCTGATTTTGTAAATGTGGGTACTAGTTGACCCTTGATGACCTCTAAAGGCATCTGGAAACGTATGAATGTCTTTAAAATGCCAGCGGTGCAAATGAAAAATTTTTGCTGCACAAACGTAGCACAAAACGTGTGAAACCAAGTCCACTGAACTTGAAGACTCAGATGGTGTCGACAGTGGATGAACAGTCAATGAGTCTTAAAACCTCATGATCCCCCAACTCTACGACGGAAATCAGTTGAGACGGCTGAAACGTGTGACATATGGCACACCGTTACCATGGCATGACACGTCACCACTTCTGATGCGCGGCAGCTAGCATGGTGCGCGCTTCAAAGGAGACAAGAGAAAGTCAGAGGAGAGAAAGGAATGAGAAACAAAGTGAATGGCTCATTAAAGAATATGGCACGGACGGCTGAGGAGGATAATGTTTTAGTTCAGAGTGCAGACTTGTTTTCTTGTAAATAACTGATTCAGTTCGGTATTTTTAATTTTTTTTATTTCTGGAGCTGGTGGTGTATTTTTGTTCTTGCGCATGCCGTGTCAGAATAAGAATCAGCTTCGCTGACCTGGATTCCGTGGACAAACAAGGAATTTGACTTCCGTTTCACAACCTCACAGCATCCAGATATTGAGCACAGATATATGTATATTTCAGGGGAAAGAAAACAATCTGTGCATGCAGTAGGGAAAAAGTAGTACTTAATAAACAGCCAATTTCTCTCACTATATTTATTTGGGAGTGGTGCGTCTTATCTTTGAGCTACTGTTGACTCTTTGTCATGACACAAAAGAGAATGTTGGATTGTTTTTTTGATAATTGAAGATTTTAGACAAGGAATTGCCTCTTTTTCACTGTCTTATGAATGATAAAATACACAATTTTCTTCAGCCTAAATATTTAGAATTTCCTTCTCACAATGTTGTTAGTAAAACGTTTCCAATAGAACGCTAGAACGAGAATCAGTAGATAGTTTTTACCCAATTAATGCAACTAATTTATTTAGACCAGGTCTCAAATTGTAGATTGTAAATCTAATTGTAAATTGCAAATTGTAATCGCAAGAATTCTTCACAAGTTTTAAACCCAAGAAAACAAAGTCACGATTTAAATGATTCTACAATATATTTTTTCACTTTTTTTTTTTTTTTTTTTTTACAGATCTGTACCGATCTGGTTTTATTACTTCAATGTTTTTTGGTCTAAATGGAGCGAAATTAGATTGAAGAGAAGCTAGAACAGCTTGTTAGACCCTTTGGCCTCAGTTCATCTGAAACTGACAAAGCAGAACTTCATCCGCTGGAAAAAAGACACGAGGTTCACTTTAATTATCATTTTTAGTCTGTAAGATGGGAAGACTGCACAGCTGTCACCGACAACCATAGCAACCGTTAAAAAAGGGTTACAGTTTGAGCTTTTTTTTTTTTTTAGACGTTTCTGATGTTACAGCGTCAAACTTTATGGTGTTTTTTTTTCTTTTTTCTTTTTTTAGGATTTTGGGTGATAAACAAAAATTTCAACATGATTTTATATTTTCCCACCTCTTTATGTGGCTTTTTGAAGGCCTTAACATATTCAGAAACTCACCACACTTCACCCAAAATTGTCCCCCATGTGAACTTTTGGGGAAGAGACTTTCCCACTTTGTTCAAAAATGTACACAGAGACGGCCATTTTGGGTCAAAGAGCAAACTTTGGCCATTTTTGACGTTTACACACCTCAAACTTTTAACAAATTTTGAGGTTTTACTTATGTAAACTTTGAGATTACTCAGATAATGTGTGAGGAAACCAAGTTTTAGTGAGTAATCTCAGGTTATCTTGACTCAAGTTAACTTAAACAAACTTCTGACTGAGTAACTTTTAACCTGTATCCAAATAAAACTTGACCACCACTGCCTACGAGATCCACAGGATCCAGAGATTTCCGATTTCAGTTTGTGTCACTAGGCGAGGACGATGGAGGAGGTGAAGAGCGAGAAAAGGGGAGGTGACAGGAGGAAGAGATGGATGGCTCGGCGTGACGTCTCTTAGGAGCTGAAGGAAAGTGAGAACCAGAAAGAGACGGAGGGGAAAAAAAACGACTGAGATAAGGAGCCGAGGGAGGGCCGCTGCTTGGAAGCAGAGAAAGGCCAGGCACATTTTGGCAATGAAGGCACCTGAAATCCATTCAAATTAAAACGCACAGCTGACACAAACAATGGCGCGGGAATACAAAGAGCGACTTAGCGGTGTGTGTGTTTGCTGAGCCTGTGGAGAAAGGAAAGAGGGGAGAGTTTCCTTCTATAAGGCACAGCCTGAGGATGTGAGTGTTTGTCTGCTGGATGGAGTAAAAGTCCCCCTGCTCAGCTGTGGATGCGTACGTGTGTGTACGTGTGTGTGTGCGTGTGTGTGTGTGTGTATGGATGTATGCATCCAGAGATTTGCTTTGCCCGCGTGTGAGAGCATGAGGCTGGGGGTAAGCGAGCATCAGGGAGCTGGGAGAGTTTGGGGACAGGTCATGAGGCGCAGCGGCTTGGCATTGTGGCATATTTCACAAATGAAGCCGTAACTCCTCGGTTTGCACACAAACAGCACCGCGTGTTCCATTAGCGAGGGGAATCAAGGCCTCCCTCGGCCTGCGTGTTGTTTGGAGAGATTTTCACCGGAAAACACTTTGTTCCACTTGTTTAACTCATGTTTATAAGCTGGACTTGAGGGGGGAGAAAAAAAGACGAGATGAGGGTAAGAAATAATTAAGGATAAGCACCAAATGTAATGACAACCAAATGTAATTACAGCTCAGTATTAGCCAAATGTTGGGCTACACATACAAATTTATATGAAGAAGTACAGATATACACCAGAAACACGTTAGCATTAACGCCATAAGCTACGACCATAAAATCACGTAAATTGGAATTACGGAAATAAATTTGCTTCATGGAAACAGGGCAATTTAGAAAATATACACGTTTTTTGATCAAAAGTTTTACCGCTCTAGCAAGTGGTGGATTTTCCACTGTATCGAAGTCATTGCATTTCACCAAACTGCGACGGAAACAACAGGAGTCACATGAACATCAGCCAGGCGTTACTACTGGCGGGAACGACGAAGAAGACGACAGGAAGTAGTTGGAGGACGATGATGCGGCATGTTTTCCTCACGTCTTAATGCGCGAACAAACTCGTTCTCGTCAGATGTGAATTGTGTTTCTTGTTTAATGGAAACAAAGCAATTGGTTAACTGTGTGTGTGGTTTTTTTTCAACATTAGTTGAAATATCAACAAAGTTTTGTGAATATTTGTAATGGAAGCAGACTATAATTGTCAAGGTCATTACAAGGAACACAACTTAATTGTCTACCCATATTCCAATACAAACTGTGGCTGTATATAATATATATGACAGGTTAGATTGTCTTCTAACTTGTCACTCTATTGCATATGTTGCATTTCTATGGTAAACAGAACCACCTGCATAAAACTACGTGACAGGACTTTACCCACAGCTAAAAAACAGGTTTTTATGTTTTTTAAATGGTTTTTTACACACACTTACAATCCGTTCTCCGTAAAAATAAATAAATAAATAAAGAGAGGCTCTTACTACTTTAGACTCAGGTCCTATCATTCAGAGTCCAAACATTAGAGCTTTACCAAAAGTTAAAGTCCTATTGTGTAGGACTAAAAAAATAATATTTTACACTCTCTTAATGATTTTTTTTATTTTTTTATGCTTTTTTACGGTTTACAAATCCGTTCTTTAAGTTCTCACTAACTTAGACTCAAGTCCTATCATTGAGGGTAAAAAGAGTCCCATCGTTTGTAAGCTTCACATCTCTAGTCGCAGCGTGTATCCTGGTCTGTATGGTGTCCCGTTCTGTACAACAGAGCTAAATTAACACCTGCAAGGACTGAGAATGATAACATACACATCATGATGGACTTTAAATCTCAATGAAATGAGACGGTGGGGGAAAAAATGTTTGGACGGCTTATGTGAGAGACTGACACAAGTCATAGAGGCAACAGCTGAAGATGGTTCTGTACCGAGTCGTGGTGTGACCCGAGGCGGTCATGATAGACGTGGAAGCCTTCTCCCCATGTCTGTATGTCCGGATTATTATTATTATTTAAATAAAGTTCTGAAACCTTTCGGCTTTTGCTAGGCAGGATGCAAAAACAGTGAAAATATTCCTCCTCTTCTTCTCCGACGGAACGACTCTCCAAATTTTTTCAATAAAGTTGTGGTGTCATCACCTTTACCCAGACAGGGTAGGCTGACAGAAATGTAAAAATGAGCATGACTTTCCCCCCTCCACGCCGTCACACAGTCTGGGGAGGCAGAAGCTTGTCACTCTCTGAGACTTTGACACACCATTTCAACCCATTATCCACCTCCAGCGTGGGGCGCGGTGTCATTTGGCGCTCATTTCCCGTATTGCTGTCAGGCCGGCCGGTTGTGTGACAATAATGGCCCGAACACCCTAACAGTATACATGTCATTGCTTGTTAACCAGGTATGAGGAGCATTAATGAGATCTCACCCTGAGTCTTATTTCCGCCGGCTCCCAGACATCAGCAGAAAAGTTCATCTCGCTCAGCCTGAGCTCGGATGACAGAGGAACAGGACGCGCTCTCGTTTAACATATCTCACATTTCTTTCACCTTTAGCGCTGCTCAATACCGGCTGATGGCTGACCTTTAGCAGGAGAATGAGGAAGGCCTGCGACTGTAAGCCCCACCCACTCACACTCGAGCTGGGTGAAGCTCACACACACACACACACACTCGTGTTTTTTCCTCTAAGGTCGTAGCCCGAGGAAGTCAATAACAGCGTTGAGCTTTTGTGTTTGCCAATACTCCTCGGCAAACGCTTCCCGGTTGCCAGAGACAAACACGAGGAGGAGCCTCTCAAGCAAACTGATGGAGGAGGAGCACACGCACGCACATATACACACATGCACGCCTACGACGGGACGGTGTCAGTTTTGACATTAAGATGAAAATATAATGCAGTGTTGTCTTTCTGCCGCCTCTGAGCGGCATGATAGCGTGATTTAGCGGGGGGCCTCTGACACAGAGTCGATGTTGAGGCAGGTTAAACATCGAGTCACGCCAGCAGGTAAACAAAGGGGAAACAACACACGCACACGCATACGGAGGGAGGAAAAAAAGCTCTCAGAGGCGCGCATGCCACCCCAAAATCCTGCAGAGACGAACATTAAGTCATACAAACACCTTGAGTGTCAGCCTTGGCTGCAAAAGGCCGGGGAAGATGGATGGTCTCCAGCCCCGGCTGCTCAGGCAGTGATGAATGACCAGATAATTTCCAGGCCACACACACACACACACACACACACAAAAACCTACATGGCATCACACACTCAGACATATCTATAAGAAGACCGACCTGATTGCAAAAAACAAGATACTACAATTGTAGTCAAGAAAAAGAATCCATATTTTACACCTGTGCTCCTGCTGCGCCGTACGGACGGAAAGGTATGCAATGTTTGAAATCATTTGCAAACTCAAAACTACTTTATTGATCCCAAAGGGAAATTAAATGTTGTTGTAACTCATTTAATTAAAGAGTTGTTGTAGATGGCAGTGGACAGGAAAGACCTCCAGTAGCGGTTCGGTGCGCCCGCAGCGCAGCGCTCAAGAGGAGCAAGGGAGACGTACCATCAGACCGTCAGTTCCCAAAACCACACACACACAAATTTTGTGTGTGTCTCAACACACTATAAGTAACAGGTGAGTTGGTCCCACTAAATTACTGTTAAGTATGAATGTATTTAAATATCTACTTCTCCTGAGGCTCTGGGTTTGCCTGTGGGGCCAAATACTTTTTATATGCACTGAAAAAACACACACACACACACACACACACACACACATGCATACACATAAAGACAAGTATCAAATTCCTTCCCTGAGGAACCTTTGGAATAAATCTAAAACTGTTGCCTAGTAAAAAAAAAAAAAACTGTATTGATAACCTACATTGTGACAAACTCACCTCCACAAATCATTTGAGATGGCATTCAAACACAATCAACATTTAAGCACACAACACAGAACCGCTGCCTTATCTGAGGTAATCACACTCCATGAGATGAAACCTTTGGCTGAGTCTACAGGCAGCTGCGATTACCTATTCCGGGGTTATTATAGGTTATTTTATTTCCTGCTTCCTGTCTCCCTCGGCGTTATGGAATGAGTTCTGATAAACGACATAATTAAAGCTCATGCTGTGCTGCTCCTTCACGTTTCCAATCATCCTCAGAAGCCACTTCATCAGAGGGCCAGCTGTGCCAGATTGACAAATTTGGTCGCTGTAATCCAGACCCCCACCTAGATGCTATGGGAACCAGTGACACCTGTGTGTGCTCTGCCCTTTGATTGCAAATCCTTAAAGGGACAGCATTATGTAAAACTGACTCTTTTGAGCTTTTCACTCCCTCATCAAAGACGTACCTGGAGTTTTGTTTTGATTATTTCATGCATGTTTGACCAAATCTTTAATCTCCCGCGGCAACCATTAGGAGTACCTAAACGCTTGCTCTCACCAAGCGCCATCTTCTCCACGTAGCTCCTCCTCTTATTTCCAAGTCAAGTTTCCACCTCACAGAGCACCAACCCTTGACTCCTTCAGACTAGCCAGCAGCAATTAGCAAATACCTGTAGAACTGCTCAACTTATGAGCTCATTACAGGAGCTACTTCTTAGTGAGATGTTTGTAAAGGGCCAACAGAGGAGCCAGGTTGTGATCACTTCCTGAGGGCGGAGTTTAAGAAAGAGCAGGAGCTTCTTAAAGAGACAGAAGCCCAATTTCAAGGCATTAAATTATGAAGTCAGAACTATTTTAAGCCTTAATTATATTTTATAACGACTGAAGGCAACATAGTTACTCAAGTGTAGTGTAAAATGAAACAATGTGTCTGGAAAATACACAACACTGCCCCTTTTAAAGATACCTTAAACTTTAGGAGGTTGAAATATTTTCTCAGTTTAGTTGAAACCCATTTTTAAAAAAGCTGCTTCTGATGAAAATTACGAATCTGTGTAATAATATATAAAGCAGGTTTCAGCCAGTAAGTCCTGTATTATTGGAAATCTTCATTTAGTGCACATACATATCCTTCTATGTCCTCCGCTCGCCGACTGCCAGCAACAACTATTAGATGAATTTGTCTTCAGTGGGAGTTAAAGGCAGGAACGCTCGCCCTAACCAGACAAAACGGCTCGTAAAGTGAGCACCAACCCTAAACACTCTCGGTTTTCAGCAGTTTAATTGCAGGAAAAAGAGAAAAAGAAGAAGAAGGGAAAAAAAGGTGCGTTGTCATGGAAACTAAGACCTAGCACTCGTCCAGAGAGCAGAGCGAGGAAAAAAAATAATAATAAAATAAAGATGCAGATAAAGTCAGAGGAAACAAGAGATAGGCGAGAAAAACAAAAAGGAGAACAGAGCAAAACAAATGACAGAGCGACGCGTTTAATCAGGTCAAACTGGAAATTTAAAGACTAGATGGAAGCGTGAGACCTTCCTTTTACAAAAAAAAAAAAAATCTGCCTTTATTATTGTTTCTTGCTTCATCAAAATTCCTTTTTTCTCCCCGTCCGTTCCGTCTCAGACGAGGTTCTTTCAACGTGCAAAACAAAATTCACAGCAGTCGCAGCCTCAGCCTGTTCCCGGAGCACGTGGAGGACTTAGCAGGATACTTGTGATTCTTTAATGAACCATCTGTCTCATCAGCTCGACATCACATTTTTATTTATTTATTTTCTGAAGAGGTTTGACACTGACAGAGCTGGATATCTCCATATGTTAACACATGGGCCTTTTTTTCTTTTTTCTTTGGTTTCCTCGTGTCATCGCCAGTGACAGAAAGTAGTGAGCGTATGTGTGACTTAAAAGTTTCTTTCACGGGGAACAAGTGAAATATTAAGGAAGGGAAATAACAGGATGCAGAATTATGGAATCATACGTGGAACAGGAAAAAAATATGTTTGTTTCTATACGGAAGGAAGAAAAATACACCTGCAGTGTAATCCCATATTTCTGTTGGATACAGAGGAACTCATCCACTTCTAGTTCCTGTTTTTCTCTTGGTGCAGCTGACAAACAGCAGAGGAGCTTCAAACCTGGCGTCTCCTGACACTGTTGCCACTTCTGACATTGCATAAGTTTCCATTGACCACAAAATTGTTCAAACTGAATTACGGAAATAAATTAGCTTATCGGAAACGTGCCAATTTTGAAAAGCCTCCTGTTTTTTGGTGAAATGTTTTAACGCTAGAATGAGGTGGTAACGAAATTACTGGATGATGCAAAACACTTTCTTTCGCATCACACGAGTCATGCATTTGACAACCGGATGATACTACTGGGAGAAGTGACAAAGAGTACGGCAGGAAGTGGTTGGAGGATAATGGCGCGACATGTTGTTCAGTGGCTTATCACTGAATAACGTGAATTAATTGCGTTTCCTATTTAACAGAAAGGTGGTAACTGCAAAATTTTTTATTTTTTTACACTAGCGGAAAATCAACAACATTTTGCACTTATTTGTAACAGAAACACAGCTGGTGTTTGCCCAATTTTTGTTTTGAAAATTGGGCAAACAGTTCTGTTTATAGAGTTATGGTCAAACACAGATAAACCTGTAACTGACTTGTGCAAAATCTGAACTTTCTGTTTTGTTGCTTGTTAATATCAAAGGAAACCTGAGTACATACAAAATGGAGAATAATTGTTTTAACTCAAACTGGAATCTATAAGAGAACAGATAGCTGCATTAGCATTAAAAATATTGAGTTACGCAAATTGGAATTACGGAAATAAATCTGTTTAATGGGAACACACCGATTTCAAGTTTTTTCCCAGCTGCATCAAAATTAGTGTATTTAATAAATCTGCAATGGAAAAACTTTTTTCGTTTCACACACGTCACATGATCAACAGTCGGACGTTACTACTGGCAAAAACATAGAAGAAAACAACAGGAAGTGGTCGGAGTGGCCAGATGCTTTTTTTTAGTGACTTATCGGACGAACAAACTTATTCCCGCATGATTTTAATTGAGTTTCTTATTTAATGAGGTTGAAAAAATTGTGTATTTTTGACATTAGCGGGATATCAAAGTTTTGAGCTGAATTTAAGTGAAACTGCTCGTCATTCAACACGATCTCATTTGGATTTATGTCTAGACTTCCGGATTGGACGATGCTCCGATATGCCTGCATCAAACAAGTGATTCATTACCAGGCGTTTGCCAAACCTGACGACATCCTGAAGACATACTCCCTGAATTGAGCCGGGTTGGAGCAGAGTCAGTAAATCTGGAGCTCTGGGGTTAAAAACCTCTGATGAACATCAAACATTTGCTCTGGTAATTAATTCGAACGACAACCAAAATTTTTACCTCTACAAGTTTGAGTGTTTCCCTGCTTATGGACCAGCCTGCATGAGACCGACGTCCATTACTGGACACATCCCTGACCTCTGCAGCAGCAGCCAGGTATAACTCATTCATGTGCCCCGTTTTTCTGAAAGTAGTGAGTATTTTTCTCTCTCCTTCCACACACTCTGGATGTTTCGCCCTCAGGAGCCGTTGAATTCAGTGAGACTTTGAAACCGATGCTAAGCTGAGACGGAACAGCAGAGAAAGAAAAAATAGGAGGCAAAGAAAATGCAGTCGACTGCCTGATGAAGGCAGTTTGTACACTTATCGAAGAGACATTGACGGAAATCATAAAGCTTTGTTTGTAATCCTGAAATCAGAAGGCACAGACACAACTAGACAATTTGAACAAAAGTTGAGAGAGTGTTGTTATCCACACTTCTGTGGCAACCTGGGCTGAAAGGCCGCTCAGAGGGAAAGAAGCCATTAGCCAGAAAGCATTGTGTAAAGACAGATTACAGTTTGTGAATACGCCAAGAGCTTCATGTGTGAAGACAAAAGCGGTGACGTGATGACATTGCAACTGAATTGCTTGTCCATTATGACCATCATTACATTTGAATGAAAAACAGGAACATTTAGCAAAGTTGCTCAAGGAAAACACAGCCAATGTTTTAAAACGGTCAACACAAAGCCCTGGTCTCAGCCACGCAGCGTAATAGAGCTGAACAGGTGTGAGAATGCAAGATGGACAACAAAGTCAGCCTCAGTTCTGTCTGGAGGATCAGGCCAAAACTTCAACCAGCTGGTGAGAAACGTTTGTGCATGGACATTATAAATGTTTGAGCAAAGTCACACAGTTCAAAAAGCAGTTTGAAGAAATTTCCGTCAGATTTTCTCTTTATTTTGACCAGACAAAAATAAGTTTGGCAATCTCAATTGACCTAAAATAGGAACAAAAATAGTTACATTTTTTATACCATAGGGGGGGGGAAAGCTTAATAATAATAGCAATAATAATAATAACACATTTTATTTGTATAGTATTTTCTAAAAACGTAAAGATGATTTACAGAAATCAAGCAAAAATAAATAGTTACACTTAAGGACATCAAACAAAATCATAAAAGGAAAAATAAAGTTTTTTAAACCTCTGTCTCATAGAGCAGCCCCTGCCCCTCCCCTTAACGATTCCTCCACTCAGCTCCTTCAGACTAGCCAGCAGCAATTAGCAAACACCTGGTGAAACGACACATCATGTGAGCTCATTGTAGGAGCTACTTCTCAATAAAACACTGGCAAAAACGTTAAAGTGTTAACAGAGGAGCGATGTCATGGTGACTTCCTGAAGGCGGAGTTTCAGAAAGAACGAGAGTTTCTTGAAGAGACGGAGGAATAAATTCAAGGTGTTACATTTAGTTTAAGTCATATTATATATATATACTATTTTCATAAAAACTGAAAGTAACAGGTACATGACTTTGTGCCTGGAAAATAAATAATACTGCCCGTTAATCGAAGCGTCTTTACGTTTTCTGCAGAGATAGGAGAAAGAGGAACAAGAGTTTACTTTGGACAGCAAACTCCTGAAGCAATGCTTAATTTTCTCCAGCTGTTCAAGACGACATCAAGGACCGACTCTGCATCCAGAGGTTGTGTTTCGAGGAAAAACAGCCTCACTCATGTCCCCGTCGCCGATCACCTGCCCTTGACCTCTCCGCGCACACAAGACCAAATAGCTGGGTCAGCCGCACGACCCCCGCTGACCCCCGACAGACAGCTCCTCGCCACCAAACATGCAAATAAGCCCGCTGGCGCTGCCGGCATGTGTTAAGGTGGAAAATTCCAGTGACACCTCCATCTGTTTAGAACGGAGCGGCGGGAGAGCAGAGGGAGGTGCGTGTTCTGTACTTTGTAATGTTTCTCAGTGTTAAACCCTGATGTTAGTGGATCTGTTGTCAGCCAGTTGCTATGGCAAAGGATCCGTGTGTAGCGTCACTGATGCGAAGATTGACAAAAAAAAGGTGGGTTTGAGTTGTTCTTCCATGGTTTTCCGGATTATTTTCTCTTCGCTGTGACACAGTGCACTAAATTGATAATAATACTTCCAACTTCAGGTTTTATTTTGCTAACTTGTCCTACCGCAGCAGCGCGGCGACGGTTGGTAAGTAAAAGAATCGTCTTTTTGCCCTCAAACGTTGAGCGTACATGCGAAGTTTCCAGATGTAAACAATAACATGCTACGCGTCTTAGAGGTTCGCTGCGTGTTAATGAAACAGCAGGAGAGACTTCTAAAACAGGCGGAAAAGTTCCTTCTGTGTCACTGGAAACGCTTTGATCCCACCGAATCTCTGCTGATCAGACAATCAGCCTCTCAGTTTCTCTTGGAAAGTTTTGGAGAGGAATCAGAGCGCTTCCTGCTCCTGTGTCATTAATGATTGAAATCCAGAAATGGCTTTTTTCCAGCCTCCCTCCCCACCTCCCGACTCTCATGAATAACGACGAAAAACTTATCTCTGTGGCTTCAGTCTGAATATTCAGCCTAACAAGGCTCCCCTTCTGGGTCTTATCTCAATGTGCAGATCTGCAGCTCAAACATGGCTGCTCTCTCGCTCTGTGTGTTTTTTTTTTTTTTTTTTTTTTCTGGCCGATGTTCGCCTCCATCTAGGTCAGCAGCACCCCACTCTGTACAATCTGACAACCTGATAACGCGATCAGACCATTAGCGCTGTGGGCTCGCGGCCCGGGGCGCAGCCAGCCCAGGCGTACCTGCGCCAGCCGCAGGGCCCCGAGTGCTCGTCTCTGGTAGATTAATGATCCCCGCAGCCGCACGGAGCGGGCCACTCCTTGAGTGTGAAATACACCTCATGTGCCTGGCTGGAGCTCTGATTTATTCCCGCCTGCGTGCTTGTCCTCGATGTCTGTGGGGGGGTGTGGAGTGGAGGGGAGGATGTGGGGGGCTTGTCTTTGTTTTACCGGCGGCGTGTAAATGAGCTCTCATTGTGCTTCGCTTGATTTTTTTTATTTGTCCCGTTAATCGGAACATAATCAAACCGATGTCGGGGTAAATTATGGAAATGCATTGCCGGCTTAATCAGGCGAGAGGGAGCGCGTGCAGAATTATTTGCATCTGACGGGAAATAGGAATAAACGAGCGGCAACGTCACGTTGATGCGACTTCACAGATCTGTGTTAATTTCCTTGTCGTCGTAGCGATGTGTGAGAGTTGACCATCAGAATCTATTTATTTAATTTCTTTTAGATGTAGCCAATCACAGTTCAGCTTTGCAGGGGTTTATTATGTGAAATAGACTTTTGCGAGCTTCACATCAGATTATGATACTCTGTCAACCAAAACAAACATGTTTCTCAAACATGCATGCATGTTGCATGCATGTTTGAGAAATCCTTTAATCTCCATGGCAACCATTTGAGGGTGCTTAAACATTTATTCTCACCAAGCGCCGCCTTTTCCACCTACCTCAGAGCTCCACCCTTCAAGCTGAGCTTCAACCTAACAGCACCTCTGCCCCATGTCTCTCCCACTCCTCCAGACTAGCCAACAGCAATTAGCAAACACCTGGTGGAACTGCGAGTCTGCTGACCTCATTATAGGAGCTACGTCTCAGTGAAACGCTGGTAAAAACCGTTGTTAAGGGGTTAGCAGACGAGCCATGTTGTGATCACTTCCTGAAGGCGGAGTCTCAGAAAGAGCAAGAGCTTCTTAAAGAGACAGAGGCCCAATTTCAAGGCGCTAAATTACGACATATATTGATATAAACAGCATTACTATAACAACTGCAAGAAAACTGCCTGGAAATTACATAATCCTGTCCCACGTAAGTGTTACAATAGTGAGTATTGCTTCCTGGTTTATATTCTTTATTTGAAGAATAGTTTTGTTCAATTAGAGCCGGTGATGGCGTTTTGGTTCATTTGGGTTTTTGGATTTCAGTGCCCAGTCTGCCGGGTGGGGAGGGGCTTTCAGTCGCCGTTGGTGGGGTGTGTGGTGTTTTGTGGAGTGGGGGTGTGTCGCCATGCTTGGGCACCTCCTGGTTTGCAGTGTGGGGTTCCCGGTCATTGGGAAGCTCTTCTGCTGACCTTTCCTGCTTTTTCCTGAGGCTCCAGCCTGCAGGGCGATGGAGCGTTAGCTGAACATGACTGCATCGCTTTATTCACAGGACTGTGGATGTCTGGAAAGCTGACCGTGCTTCTGTATATAAATGTGATCTGTTTGTATCGAGAAGAGCATTAAGAGTTTTGTTGAGAATCATACAAAAAAAAAAAAAAATCCGACTGAAATGAAAGGAAAGGTGAAAAAACACCAGTTAGTGGGATTAAAGGGAACAGGAGAGAAAATAAAGAAATGTAAAATATAGCTGCATGCTAACATACTATGCTAACTGGTGAATCATAAACTATACTATTTAAAATGTTATGACATAAATAAATGCAAACTTATTAATGTTCTAAGTGTGAATTCAGGCAAAATGTCTACTAGTTGATGAACCATGAATATCACTTTCATCCTGTGGGAAGTGACCTCACTGCTACTTCCTGTTAACAATAAAACAGCACAAGACAGATTTAAGTCTGACTGAAATCCTCCAGCTCCTTTTTGGAAGTGGTGACATGGTCTTTTAAGATTTGTCTATTCCTATTTTATTGGTGGGGGAAATTATAACGAGAAAAACAACAAATGAAACAAAAACACACCATTCCTAAAAATGGAAGCCCATGAGGGGCGATTAGACAACAAAGCGGGGCTCATTAACAAATTACTGGAGGCTGTTCTACATATTCACAAAATGTGCAGCATTCTTTCAGGAACATCGCTTGAATTAAACATTACTTCATCTAAAAAACGAGTCATCATTGGAACACAATAAAGAGCCGAGGCGTCAGTGGTTAAACCTCTCATGTGGATATTGACACATTTCAGCATTAAACTTCATTCTGTTTGATTTGAATGGTGTGTGACAGATCAACAGCGTAAAGCAAAAGTGAGAATCTGTGTCGCTTGTGTTTGAATTCAACTCTTTATTGAGATGCCACTAAAAAAGAAATCCTGTGTGACCAAAGAAAGTCACCCGTATGAAACCAGCTGTTGTGTGAAGGCCTATGAATGTCTCAGAATCAAAACACCATCAAATAGACTAAGACATCCCATCATTGCAAGGTTGGGACATCAAAAAATGTCAAAGTGTGCAAAGCTGGTAGTTTGTTTGACAACCGGTTCAGACTCGTTTGTAACCGCAGTTTTGCAGAACGAGAGGGAGGGACCTCGTCTCTTTAATAAAACCTGGATGCTGCTTAAGAACTTCAGCCAGCCAAATCCTGAATTATGTCAAATTGGCATGTTATTTTGGCAACTTCTCAAAAAGTGAGTTCCACTACTTTATGCCTCCATACGCAACAACTGCTGTAACACAAATGGATCAAAAGCCCCGGAGATTTCTAAATGCTAATGTCAGCAAATGTTCAACTCAAGAACTTCCTTCTCAGCTATATTTGTTAGGTTAACCGTGTTTTTGCACCTGATAGTCCGATAGACTGGGTTGAGCTGGGAACCAAATTGCAACACTTGTTCCATTTTCAGCTGGTGCGGTTCACTTTCATGAGTCAAATAATCCTATTGGAAAGCATGTTCCCCTCCTCACCTGTGGGGGCGCTGCACCAAGAACCACAGAGGGAAACTACTCAAAAACCTCAGAAAAAGATATTGAGCATAACTTCCTTCTTCACAAAACGTAAACAAAAATAGAGAAGCGTGAGATTTTAGTGATTGTAGAATTTCTCTTCAGTCTTTGGCGAAAGTCCACCAGTCATTTCTCCTCTCTAGTGCTAGACTCTCGCATTTGTTTTGGTTGTGATTACCCAGAAGGCATTTGGAGCGGCCTCCTATTCGCTTGCCATCCACAGATGCATTCAAACTGCGCTGGAGTTCACTTCAGCTAATCCGAGACCCTGGTTTGTAGGCGGACCAAAGTTCACACTTACCCAGACGAACTGGAGTTCAATGAAAGCCGACTACACAGGTCATGTGTACAACACAGCTTAAAAACCTCACCTTCATACATTCATAATGACAACTTGGAGAAATTTTAACAAAGTCACATGACACCAACTCAATGCTATACCGAATTCACTTGGACCAGAAACATCTTACCGTTTCAACATAGCACAGTCTCTCGTACCATCTTCCTCCGCACCACATTTTTCCATCTTTACTGTTATGCTTTTAATACAGCTGACCTCTTCTAAAATGCAATGCAACAATCTTTACAGTTGCTCTCTGCAGCCATCACCCCCAGAGTGTCCTCTAAACTGCTTAGCGCCCGTTTAAATCAACGGGCAGTAGCAAACGCCTAGAAAGATGGATAGCGTTGCTTACCAGGACTCTGTTGGCAGCTCGTCTGGGTTACAGGGAAGCAAAAAGGATAGCTGCTGCTAATGACCTTGGATGTACAAAAAAAAAAAAAAAAACAGTGAGTGCTTGTACATCATTAGTTAGGGAGACATGCTTAACCACACACGACTCCACCTGTGGCGGTGTGTGATGGCCGTACAGGAAGGCGGAGTGTGCAGTTCTCTGGACCCGGCTGCATGCAGGATGTAGGCGACCTCGTCTTACCGTTGCTCTCTCTCCCGCTGCGGATAAATGATGGGGAATCTGCAGGCAGGCCAACCTCGCTGAGGTGATACATGGAGCTGCCTTCGTGACCTTTTGTTCAGGTACACAGCTGGACCCAATTAGGGGACAGGTCCATCCGTTCCCGTCACTTAACGCTGGATCTTTACTGCGTGTTTCTATCAGTGAAAAATTACAATAAATATACAGATTCTTTGAAGACACAATCTCTTCTGGTAGACATACTCTGTTTCTACCAGTTTAAAGTAGATTTCATAGTGTGGAGCAAATACATACTTAAACCAATTTTCCACACACAGTTCTGTTTTTTGTTTTTTGTTTTTTTTTTGCGTGGTCGTCCATGCTAGTAATTAAATGTGACCTCAGTCAGACTTCTGTCAACGGTTTACGACCCCAAAGCATCCCGCATGCGCAGAAGAACAACTTTGACTTCACACAGCAACTCTCTGTTTACGGTAATGATGGGTAATACGCCATGGGCGGATGAATTTTAACGTTTATTCAGCAATGGGCGCCGACAGTGTCGTCACATAATCACGACAAGATAAAGGAAGTTAATAGAAAGAAAGCACAATGGCTTTTACGTAGCTATGTTGCTTGTGCAAAGACTTTTCCCATTTAGCCGGGGGTTCGCATTTATCGTATCGTACGTCATTTCTCATGAACATTTGTTATAAGAGGTTTTATTTGTTGTTATCGTGATAAATTTTAATTGATGTTAAAAAACCGGAAATGTTATTCTTACTGTTTTATTTCATATGAGCATCAACTCATATCAGTATATTTGAATGTGAAAACTATTACGGTGGTAATAGTTTTCCATCATCATTTTTATCGTTATCACAATAGTATCACAAAGTATTGTGATAAAACTTAAAGCCCATATCGCCCACCGTTTCCTCAAAGAGTGATGGTAAGTCATAGTGGCTCAGTCGCTGTAACTGAGCCACTATGATGTTTCTGATTAGTATTAGAAAATAAAAACCACGTATTCACCACTGCTTTGTTTTTCTCTGTAAATGCTTATAAAATACATAGTTTCTGGTAGCAACAATGCAAAAATGTGAAAAGGTTTGATAGATTTGAAAGTTTTTTGTTGTTTTTTTTTTCAAGGCAACATAAAGGTCAAACAGAACCCAAAAGTGAGTAAAGCGATCAGCGTCTCTGAAATCATGCTGGGATCCCTGATGTGTGACCAGACCCCCCCCCCGCCTGGGAAGCCAGCTGTTTTCTCATCGCAGACCTGCTGGTCTTCTCCGCTGCCTGATTTATCCTTCAGGTGCTGAAGCAGAAAATTTATTTAAATGTTAACTTCATGCAAGTGCGAGGGGAAGGAGCTCCCAAAACGGTGCTGGTTTCATAAACGGCAGCAATTAAAGACAAAAGGGCAGGTGGCGTTTCAGCGAATGGGACAACTGTGCGCGGGGAGCAGCAAGTGAGACCGACTGGGAAAATTAGGCATCGGGACTCGAGGTTAGAAAAGTAAAAACAAAACTAAACGCACAAGTGCGAGCAACAAAGAAACAGAAAAATAAGTAAACTAACAAAGGTGAGACAGTTTTGCAGCACAAACTCTCTGCCCCTAATTACAACACCGGGACATTTTCAGCACTCTTTAATGTTTCCCTTCTGTCTTTCCAGCTTATAGACAATGGTGTCACTTTATTTCAAGCGGCTGCACAGGGTTCTGGATGAGCTTCAAAACTCATTAGGCAACTCGACAGCAGAATCAGTGGTACAACCTGGGCAACGTTACTGAAGGTGAAGATGCTTTCCCACTTTTTAAAATAAAGTTTGAGAAAAAAAACCCCACTGGAAATCACACAGTTATCCTCCTTGCTGGTTTTTTTTTTAAGTAGCAGACGGATATTTAATATTAGGAGCAATCACGGAATTCCAAACCTGTCTTCCCTTTACCGGAATGGGAAAACGTAAATGTGTAAACATCCCAAAGTGACGATTTGCTTTAGTCTGACCTTTAAAGGGGCAGTATTCAGGACTGTCATGGTAACAAATTTTGCTGGATGGTAAATTGTCCCAGAAGTTATCGCAATAAACGATAATATTGTTGTCTTGAGATCATTTTCAAGTACTTTATTTGCAATGGCATAATAATCCAAGAACACATTCTCAAATATCAATAAACTTTAGATGTCCAAAGATAAATAAGAAACAGAAATCAACAAACAAAAATGAATTATGAAATCTGTATAAAAAAATTGACCAAAGCAACAGGCTGAAGACTTCAGTCATGCACTGTTTGGTAGAAAAACAGAGAAAAATGACAAATTATGCAAATGGAAATTATTGAGTTTGTTTTCATTTATTATGCAGTTAATTGATTTATTGCTTATTGTGACAGGAAAACTGGTATTATGTATTTTCAAGACAAAATGTGCTATAAAAATCTCACAATTAAGTTATGTTACCTTCAGTTGTTAAAAAAGTATTTTATTATATATATATATATATATATATATATATATATATATATATATATAAATATGACTTAAAAGAAAGTTGACTTGGTCATTTAACACCTTGAAATTGGGTCCTGTCTCTTTAAGAAGCTCCTACTTTTCTTAAACTCCGCCTTCAGGAAGTCGTCACAACATGGCTCCTCTATTAACCCTTTAACAACGTTTTTACCAGCTTTTTCACCGAAAAGTAGCTTTGCTAACTGTTGCTAGCTGGACTGAAGGAGTCATGTTGTGATGACTTCCTGAAGGCGGGGTTTCAGATGGAGCAGAAGCTTTTTAAAGAGACAGAGGAGCAATGTCAAGTCAAATTTCTTTTATGTCATATTTGATATATAAAGTGTTCTTATGACAACTGAAGTTATCAATGATCGTGCTATAAAATAATATAAAATCTGTCTGTAAAACATATGATACTGCACCTTTAAAAACCTGTGAGTAACAGAAGGAAAAAGCAAAAACTAAAAGAAATCTGTGTTGGGGGCATGTGTTTTTACATTGCACTGTAACAGATGACTAATCCTCCTCGGTTTTTATGGTGGTCTGATATTCCAGCCATTAGTAGCTTTCTCATTTCTGACCGCCCTCCCAGCTCACTGTCACCTCTGCGGACCCCCCGCCTCTCCTTGTTCTCTTTATCCTCCTCCACCCCCCGCGTGGAGCACAGCTGCCCTCCATCGCCTTTCCAGGCCAAGTCCACTCAGCGCCTCGTTCTTTCCATTATTCACTAATCCCGACCACGCTGTGCAGAGGCCACTGTACGTTCTGATAAAAGCTCCTGCTGCCTGGAAACGGCTAATCAATGGAAATATTCTGTCAAAAAGAAAGGGCCCTCCGCGGTGTGAGCAAACACTCTGAACGGCCGTGTAGAGCAAACACACAAACACCGACTTCAATAAACACGTCTAAGGACTCGATCGTAATCGATATAATTATGCCTTGATTTGTTGTTGTCACGTTTTTCTCTCTCTCTCTTTGGCATACAAAGCTGAATGCTTTGAGCTGATGCTGCCCCGGCTCAACAGGAAAACTTCGAAAGAAACAAAAGAGGTAAATTCACTGTGACATAATGGCAAGAATCAATATGACTTTTCCCTGCTAAATGGAAGATAATGGTATCACAATGGAGGCGTGTGGAGCTCGTCTGCTCGGCCGGCCCTGATTGATCTGTTACTGCAAGAGTCACTTTGGGACCCCCGATGGTGTCTGGACACATTAGCTTCACGCCATGTGTTAGCTGGCGCGTACACACGCACACACACACGCCTACACACACACACACACACACATATACGCACACACACACTTTGGGTTCATTGTCTGTCTTCAAAAAAGAAAACCAGATGTCATTCCGTAACACGGGTATAGACACCTCTATACCTGGGTATTCAGGTCGCACTTAAAGGGGCAGCATTATGTTAAATTAACTTTTTTGAGCTTTATATCATGTAATATCATATATCATGAGCTTTATGTTCCCTCATGCAAAGTATACCTGGAGTGGTGCTTTGACTCTTACTTCCTAACCTTCAATCTCCAATGGCAACCATTCAGCTGTACAAAATGACAAAATGACTGGGTGGACCTAGCTCCGCCTTCAATGACGAAACTCCTCCTAAGACTTGCAGTTTCGAAGCCGAGCTTCTACATTACAGTTCACTAAATGTTGTGTCTCCCCCACTCAGCTCCTTCAGACTAGCCAAAAGCAATTAGCAAACACCTGGTGTGACTGCGCGTCTGCTGAGCTCATCATAGGAGCCACTACTCAGTCCAGGTCTACGACAAACATTTGTAAATGCTTAATGGAGGTTTGACTGATGTGACGCCTTCATGAAGGCGGAGTTTCAGAAAGAGCAGGAGCTTCTTAAAGAGACCAAGGACCAATTTCAAGGGGAAAAATTGCTAAGTCAATTTTTTTAAACTCATGTTTGATATATGTAACATTTTTATAACAACTGAAGGTAACAGTTACTTGATTGTTCTATTTATGTGGCTGTAAAATATATAATACTGTCCCTTTAAATTCTTCTAATGCCTGCTTTGATGTGCGGTGTTGAACTAGACATCTTGGTCTTCTTTCGATGTTTGTTATTCAGATACATGAACTGAGCTCTTGTTGAAAATATTTTTAAACTTATCAAATGTAACTCAAATTAAAATTTTAAATAGCTTTAAAAGCTCTAATGGACAATTTATGTGTCGCATTCAAGTCCATCCTGTTTTGCTTTAAGCTGCTGAACTGAACTTTAACGAAGTTCAGTTTTAATCAGTTTATCTGTACAGCTAATTTGAGCAAAAAAAACAAAAAGGGTAGTTTTAAATACATCATGAAAACATAAAAAGCTTTATAAAAACATCAGTCACCAACTGTGTAACAAACGTTACATTTTGTCAAGCACCATCGTCAAATCATCAATACACATTGAAGTTCCATTTATTATGGTTCAAGTGCAACTCTGTGGGGTTTCAGCTTTGATTTTGAAGGAATTCAGTGTTTGAGTTTGTTCCAGATTTAGAATGAACTTCTTGTTAATAAACACGAGGAAAATGGATTTTGTTTCTATCTTTAAAGTGTGGATGACTTTTGGTGGACTGTAGTTCTGAATAGTGAATGTACCCAGAGACCTATAGAGTTGCGTTCACAGTGTCCTGCATGCGTCATGTCCGGGCACGGAACTGCTTGGTTTCATTTTTCCGGAAACGAAATGAAGACGCAGTACAGTGTGATGGCGGTCCTAGAAAGCATTGCAACCTTCTAGAAAACAAGGTTGCAGAGCTAAGCTAAGGGTCATGTGCATTCGACATTGTCCTAACATCACACCGCCACCCAGTGGCCTGGCATGATTGTTACACTGCAAGTATGTTGGCAGGGCAGTCTAAACGTGGAACTTTTTCTCATCCAACATCTGAAAAAAACCCATCAGTTTCCAGGCAGCGGTCACGTGTAGATGTAACCACATTTTTGGATTCTATATTATAGCCATTCCACTTTCTGTGTCACTTATCAATCTGTTGATTCTGCCAAGGTTGGCTAATGGAGAGCTAATGGAGCTAATGGAGAAAAAGCTGCAAGTAGGGAAAACAGAAGGGATGGACTGGGACCAAAACATGGCCTTTTCCTCATGGCCACCATGAGTTTATTTATATATATATATATAAATTTGTATGATATCCAAAAGGAACACGACGCACCAGAGAATATATGTGCACCAGATGGTGAATGTAATTGCTAAAACAGTCAAAGAAAAAACAAGAAAACTCATCACTGCAGTAAAAACGAGGCCTTGACATTTTTTCCTCTGTTTATGGCCATATACCATCAGCTGACTGCTTATAGAAGATTTATTATTAGGGTAAGGTACCAAAGCACCTCGTCACGACTCTGTGCTGAAAAGTGAGTCGGCTTCAGGCAGTCTGTGCGTTTCCCTCTACATGTCACCAAACTACCGAGGCCCCTGAGTTCATCGCAGTTGTCGCCCGCCCACGTTGTTTCTGGAAGCTTATAGGGATTCTTGCTTTGCACGCGCTGACAAGTTGCTCTCATTAGAGGCAGAAATCCAATCAAGTGCGCATTCAGAGGCGCGCTCAGTCGCAGCGGCGTGTGTTCTCAGCGGTAAATTGTGCTTTATGACAAAAAAAAAAAAAGAAAAAAAAAAGGTCTACACTGTGCTTTTCTGCCTCAATGAAGTTACCATTAATAAAAGGCCATTTTCCCCCGTTCTGTTCATTCTTCAGCTTGATTGACACTTTTATTCTCTTTGCGGCTCGCCTTCGTAACAAATTGGGGGGACGTATTTATAGCTTCACACAGGAGCTTGAATTTCTAGGTGGATTTTGATGTGAGGAGCCTGCTTGATATCACGCTGCGTAGAGGCAGAAACCTAATTAAAAAGTCCGGGTGGGAGGGGGGAGGGAGTAGTACATGAATCCCACTTCAGACAGCCGCGGATATGCGGCGAGTTTTCCTGAACCGCTTTCCCATCAACGAGACGCAGGTACTGTAGAGCCTGGCTCACACGTCGACTTCTTGCTACCTAACCAGAATGTTGTGTAAGCAAGATTCAGAGTCCCACGCCAAATCACAGCCACAAACTCCTGTAGGTTTTAATTTGATTATATTTGACAAAAACCAGCACAAAATGGTGCACAAATGTGAATTCAACAGGAAAATTATTCTAGGTTTTTATTGATTTATTTGTTACATGAAAAATCTGAAGTGTCATGCGGATTTGTATTTACCCACCCATGGTTTTCTAAAACTAGTAGAAAATGATTTTTCTTACAGCTTAAAGAGATGATTGATGCTCCATTCTTTCATATTCTCTCCTATCGGATTCAGACTTTAGATTTTTCCTCCCTACAACATATAATAATGCCCATACATTGCCTTGGCTGTTCCTGCCTATTTAGGGCGTTAGCATACTGTTGTGATCAATTTTGCTTTGTTTTGAACCGGAGAAATCCACTTCCGGCCCTCCATCTGAATTTATTATTAGTTATTAGCTATTATATTGTTTTATTTGAACATTTGATGTGATGAACAAGAAACATTTACATTTACTGTTGTGTTTTCTGCGTGGAAGAACATCATGGAATAATATTTTAAGCATTTGCTGTGTCTCACTTAAAAACATCTGATTGGTTAAAGCCTCATTAGCTAACTTTTATAAAAGGAAAAATGTCTTCTTTTTTTTTTTTTTTTTTTTTTTACATATATTGTTAAAACTGTCACTGTGTCCTGACTTTATAACATGTAATAAATAATTTGTGAAAAAAAAAATCAAGTTCCTCTACCTCCTCTCTATTACCATCTGCTCTTGGTCAGAAATAGCCAATCAGAGCCAGGAGGAGGGTCTTACCGTTGTCAATCACTCTTGTCAACAGGCTTTAACTGCACAGCAACTCAGCTGATGACTAACCAACTTTTTTTTTATTGGTTTTGCCCAATTTAGTGATTTTGATTTGTACTTTATGAAATAATTACTGGTAATAAATAATAACAATAATAATAATGATCCATGTGTATTTATAAAATATTAGAATAATTTGACACTTGCAGCTCCAATTATATTACAATTTTAACATTTATGAGAATACATTTTATGAAATTTTAATATATTATGGCACTGTTGGCTTTCCATACATACTAGATGCTCTAATATTAGCTTTTTACTACTAGCAACAAAACATTTATTTAGGTTAGCAGCTCCAAACATCATGGGCTGTGTCTGCTTTTAGCAGTTAAAATTCTGTAGCAGTTCATAAATTTTAGATTATTTATAAAATTATTTGAGAACCATCTACCCTTAAAGTTTGTGGTCGTAACTTGACAAAGTATGAAAACCCTTACAAGACACAGTAAAAAAAACGTCTCTAAAGATCGGCATCCAAATGTATATTTTTATTGAAAAGATTTTTAGAGCTTTCAGGGCAACATAATTTTATTTTTATTTTTTTGAGGAAACGTCCTTGTCTCTTGCGCGATAAACACACCCCGGGATAATAAAGTCCTTTGCTTTTTATTCATGCATCTGCCTCACTTCAAACGTGGCCTGGACGGCGCTTCTGAGATACAGAGGCTAAAAAAGGTGGAGGACGATGTAACAACGGAAAACAAAAACGATGCGGCCTCGTCTCGGGTTACGGGACGGGCTTTTAAAAAAAGTCCCTCTCTTTTGTCCTCACCTTCATTAATTCGCCAGCGCCGACAAGTGAAGGAAGGAGCCAAAACGAGAGAGGAAGGACATTGCTCGGAGAGAACAAAGGGGGAAAAGCCCTGTCGTCCGTCGCGAGAATAGGAGGTAAACAACTTTTCGACGCATAAATATTTAAATGTTTCATTAGCGGCTGCCTCATGAGGAGGCTAAGGCGAGCTCGGGGATTTAGCTTCGGCAGCCGGCACAAAGTCAAACCCAGTCAAAGACAAATCCATTCTGTCAATAAGAAAAAGCAGTCTGTGGAGCTGGTGAATAATAGATAGGGATGTGTGAATAAATGATTCATGTTGAACTTCGAGTAAAGGCGTCACGTCTTTTAGAATATGCTTGATTAACCCATTGAGGTCTGGGATTCTGGGAAATCCTAATGGAGTCAATTGAACGCAACGTGTTGAATCATTGACCGTTTTAGATATGAGGGGAAGTCTCATCTTTTGCATCTTTTGAACAGCGGAGTTGAACATGCATCAAATCAACACGAGAGTGTTATTCTAATATTTCTATTCCCGTTGTGGCTTCTGATGATCAGACTAAAACCTCGACTTTTATCCCGATTGCTTCATAAGGGAGCAAGATGGTGAATTTTACCACTGAAATATGTGAAGCATACATGAAAAAGTATCCAAACTTTCTCATGTCTCCGAGAGAATAATCATTCCCCAAAGACCCGACTGCCACGAGACTTCAAGAATTAAAAAGATCAGCAAATTTGATCGTCTCTGACAACAGGAAGTCGGCGAAAGCATCCACCAGTCTGGAAAGAGGTCAACGGATCATTCCAAAAGGTTTGGGAATCCAGTGAGAGCCGTAATGTAAAACCTTAAAATTCAGTTTTGGTTTCCACAAGTGAAACACCAGACGAGAAATCAGTTACTCATCTGGGAACTTAGTTGTGCAACTTGTCAAACTCCACCTCCCCCCGCCCGAGGTAAAACATGTTTTTCACATATTACATATTCTGCTATAATTATTTACACCTGCGCTTCTTGTTGTCATCTCATGTGCAACAATTTAACAAAGAGTCGTTCCCATCTCGCCTCGTCTCCACGGGTGATTTATTTTTTTCACGAGTCGGAAATCCAAAGACTTTAAAACCAACCGGTCCACATTTGTGTTTGATAAGACTGAAAAAAACCATTTTCTCATCAGTCCTTTATAATGAGAAATCAAAAAATAAAAAAGTAAAAAAAAAAAAAGAAAGAAAAAAAGGTGTGTGAAGACTTTCATAAATGACTTTAAATTAAAAATAGGAAAAGCTTTTTGGCATCTGAATAGGTCTTCAGGGCTTTTTGTGGTGACACGCAGCGTTGAGCTCCGCTGAATCCTTCATCAATCAGTCGCCCTTGAACTGCTTCTGCAACTTGATTAGAGTCCGCATGTGCTGCACTGAATTAATTAGACGTAATTATGGAAGGCACAGGCTTGTCTTCGGAAGTTCTCGCTCATTATAGCAGGAGTGTCGGAATGACGGGCAAACGTGTGGAGAAAGTAACGTCTGAGAACTTCAAGGTGGAGTTTTGTTGAGTCCCGGATTTTGGATTGGAAAACCTGAACCCGACGGACAATAAATACCCAAAAATGTGTTGGTCTGTATTGTTATCGTTCAACGACAGAAGAAGGCTCATTTTTAAATCTGTCAGGTAACACTCAGGGTTATGTTCTTCTGCTTTGTTTGTTTTATGGATTGGAAATGAGAATAAGCTGCGACATCAATAGTTGATTCTTACGTCAATTGATGACTGTAGATTGCCCTTTAGTGTGTGTGTGTGTGTGTGTGTGTGTGGTTGTTTATTGTGTGTCTCTGTGTTACCCTGTGATGGACTGGTGACCTCCCCAGGGCATATTCAGCCTCTCGCCCCGTTATCAGCCCCCTCTGCGACCTGGCAAGGACAAGCACGTACAGACAATGGATGGATCAATGACTCTTAAACAGAATCAGGGTTAAAGAGGAGCTTATGACCAGGACATTTCACAGGCGACCTATGTTTATTTTGAGTTTGTGATTGTAGAATCAAAAAAAACAAAAGGAAAAAAGCGTAAGAGTAATTTTACCCAAGTTTTCGATTGTTCTGTAACATCTTAAAAATGGGGGCAAATCCCTTTGGCACTGACTTCTTCTTAAAATCAGGGGTAAAAGTGGCCTTCATGGTAGTTTACGGTCAATATCGCCCATTTCTTTTGATTGAACTGTTTAAAACATTCCCATATACCATTTTTGCCAAGTAAGAGTTTTTATTGTAGGATACTGAACAGTCATGAACCACTGAGTGTTCAAGATGCTGTTCTGTTGTGAGGTCCGGTTTGTTGAAGGAGTATAGGTGGGTTAACCACATCCTAGAAAGGCTCGTCACAATCCAAGGTTTTCCCTATTTGTGAATAATGTCTCTTGTTGTGGTTCACCAGAGTCCCAAAGTCTTCAGGTCTTTTCACACCAGATAGTCCGGTGGACTCTGATTCATCAGGGAACAAAGTGACGGCATTTGTTACATTTCCAGCCAGTGCTGCTCGCTTTCACACTGCATTGACTCAAATGAACCAAATCCTATGAAAGACATGTTCTCCTGCTCGCCTGCAGTGGCGCTGCAGCATTTGTAGTGCTGAGTATTGCAGGACTACTTCCTACAGTAGTCCACTTCCTGCTTTTGGAGAGGTCTTTTTTCATTCACACTCGTTTTTGAACCTTCACCAGACTTCAATTCAACCAAAACAAAAGGTTTGTAGATAAACCAGTTTGCTTTATTGGTCTGTATCAGAGTTTGATTGCATGTTTACACCTCCCCAAACAAACCGGACGTTCTAGGCAAACAAACTAGAAAGGGAACTAAACTGGGCTGGTGTGAACGCACTCTCAGAAATGTCTTTACAACCCTCTCCACTCTGGTAGATGCCATTGCTGCAGCATGATGTCTTAATCAGGATCATAATGGAACCTTGATCTCACAATGTGGAGTCAATCAGCAGCTCCGGTATAAAATAAAAACCACATGACAGTCATGGCTTTGAAGGGGATTCAGAATAAGTAACTATAGCTCTCTCCATAATCAGAACATAATTGCGGCCCGAGGCCAAAGCCTAAATGTTGCCACGGTAATCGAACGGCGCAACATTTGAGCTGTCATTCGGGGGCTTCTTTAAAAATGCAGTGTACCATCACCTGCCTTCCTCACGCGTTCACTAAGACGGAACGGCGCTGAGTGTCCCTCGCTGCTAATTTGCATGCAGATTAAACAGCGCTATCCAGAGTGATGAAACGGATCTCGACAACTTCATCGGCAACATAACAAGTCAGTGCAGTCGCGACGACGGCGGCGATGTGAGAGCTGCAGATGCAGGGGTCATGAAAGATCTAAACACAGACTCAAAGTTTTTCGGAAATACAAGAGCCAAAAATCAGAGCAATTAAATGAAGCTGACCATGTGAGCATTTGCATTATACCAAGAACAAACATTACTGATCTAAGCTCATCTGCCGACAAATGAGTTCCTGCTTCCTTCCTTTAAATGGATTCCTGTTTTGGTCTCCAAACGAGATGGAACGCAGCCGCTGCTGCGCCAGGATATTGCTGCATAAACGTGAACAGAAACGGCTCAAAGTGCAGTATTTGCTGCTGCATATTGAATGCTAAAGACCCACGGCAGCCGGTTGGCCTGGACTGATCGCTCCTCTGGTTTCAAGGCTTCCGCCACAGTTTCTCAGAGTAAACAACGCATGTTGAAAGTGTCTCGTTATCTGGCTGTTTGGCAGGAGAAGCGGTGCTAAAAAGCAAACCCTCAAACCTGCGAGATGTCGCAGCACTGGAAAGCAAAGTTGTGAAATTAAATTTTCCTGCACCGTTTTCTTGTAAACGTCGACAAAAGGAAGGTTGGGACTGAAGTGCAGGTGGCTCACATCACTAATTGGATTTCACAGCCAAAAACTTTTATGATTGAAAGTCACTAAAATAAATGACATATAATAAGTCATATTCAGTGGAATAGAAAATGCTTTTTGATTAAGCTCATTTGTCAGATTTAAAGTACCTTTTGAAAATTACAACCTTTTAGCTAATATTGAGCATAATTTTCATTAAACCTGCATTTCTGTATTAAATTTTTTTTTATTGGTCTGATGTTATATTGTAATTTTAAAGTGGAAAATTATAATTAACAGAAGTAAAAGGTATTCATTGAGTAACGACGCCAACACTTCTTCAGTGATGGAAGGAATTCGTGTCTGCAGGAATACTTCTCAGTTTTGTGAATGCGAGTGGCTTGCAGCTCAAGATGCAGCAACATGGCAACCCGGGGGTTGAGTGGCGCCGTGCACAGCACAGAGTAACTGCATCTAGTAGCGGTAGCATCCAAAATAAAAATAATTATAAGGATATGTTTTCAGGCTGAAAGGAAACTTTATCTGACACGTTATATCCATCGCCATCTTTTGCTCGTCCGGGGGAACCCTGAGCCGTTTCCCAACCAGAAACAAAAGCCCCTCCAGTGGCTCAATTCCACTAAAGTTCAGAGGTCATGTACGACTCCGTGACAGAAGCTCACAGCCAGACAAGCCAAACAAAAGCTCACTCCCAGTTGTCCGCGCTGTCGGCTGGAGTTGCTGCTCTCCCGCCAGCAGCCTGATTGGACGATGAATTCGGCAGCATCAGAGACGCACAGAGAACTGATAGGGAAACATTTCCTGAGAGCTGTGTACTTTGATAGACCGCTGAAACGAAACACGTCGATTAAAAGAAAAGAAAAATAAACAGCAATCACGAATAAATATTGAGTTTTGTTCAAATTTGCCAGATGAGGATTTGAATTTCCAACCTCCATTATCCCATCGTTGGATTTGACTTTTTATTTCCGTACTGGGACGTCTGACTTTGTATTTAAACTTTGGAGGGCACTGCAATAAAACTGTGTACATGAACGGTAAGAAGAAGAAGAAAAACAAATCAGAAGCCAAACTAATGCCGAGGTGGGACTGGAGCATCGTCAGCTCATCCTCTCTCCTTGTGCGGTGATTTAATGCAAAGCAAACAGAAATTTTCTCTCCTGCTGGAAGGAAACTACCAGACTCTGTTGGCTCACGATTTTTAGTGCATCAGCTTCTCTCCCATCGTTCCTGGTAGCTAATGCTTCTCAGAGTAAATTACAGAATCAACCCATCTATATGATAAATGATTGATCGCGGTCATTAGCGGGGTAGAACGCTAAGCTCTCCGCTGCGCTCCAAGCTAATTGTGGCCTCCAGCTTCTTAGTGATTCAGGTGATTGTGTCGCACTTTCACTTTTCCTGAAATGACCCCGGCGTTGCAGGCTTCCCCCCGCGCCTCTAATAACAATCATTTGTTATCCTCCCGAACGAGAAGAGGGGAGAAGAGAGGAGAGATCGTCTCTGTCGGACACAAGCTGTCGCCGCGGCAATCATAATCGGGTCTTAATCCGAGTTCAAACACATGGAAGGAATCTAATTTACGGGGACAAAACGTCTTCGGATTGCGGGGATTATGGCTGAGAGCGTTTTGGCGGTGTTGTGTCGGGGGTGTGTTGATGTTCACCGTTAGAGAAAATACAGAATCACTAGCATTTTACCTTCACGTTGCTCCCGACGTCCACTGTCGGATTCGTTTAGTTTACAGGAAGTAAACCAATTTAGCTTTTGGTTTTCCAGTTATTCTGTCATTTTTTTTGTGTGTGTGGATGGAACTGAAAAATTATTGAGTCGTGAATAAAAAGCCACAGTTTGATGTCAAAGTCTGATCACATCAGCTCTGGAATAGTGTCCTTAACTCATGTTTTATTGCTTTTATTTCCTCCTTGACTTCATTTCTTGATGTTCCTAATAGGTCTGTCGCAATAAACGATAAATAAGTTAAAAGGAACTCACCATGAGTTAACTTTTTTCCTTCTCTCTCTCTGGTGTTTTGGTCTCAACAACTTCTTTCTTTCTTTTTTTGAAGGACAATTTTGTTTAGAGACTTCATAATTCATTTCATTTGTTGTTTCTGTTTATTTATTTGGGGTATTTAAAATGTCTTCCAGTACCAGCGGTTAAATGTTTGTTACATTTTAACTCTTAATTGATTGTTCAGATTGTCGTCTTGCGTCTTTGTAATAAATATATTACATTATTATTATATTGCTTGAAGACGATATCACAACAATATTATCATTTATCGCAATAACTTTTGGGACAATTTATCATTATCTTGACAGGTCTTGTTCCAAACAGTCAACAACAAAAAAATACATTTATACAAATGGAGAAATGAACTAAAAAGCTTAGATATAAGGATGGAATAAGCTTTTATTAAACTTACATTTTACTCCTCTGAAAAGAGCAGAAATGACTGAGATCTATTTCTGCGCTTCCCGAAATAAACAGTCATCACTGGTTTTATTAGACTCATAAAGCACTTTTTGAAGGCCTTGGGTCAGAATACGATCTGTTTTTCTTCACACCACTTCCTCTTAAAGGTTTCCGTGGTGACAGACGGCGGCATTGCAGATTTCATCTTCTGCTGTGTCCTCTCTGATACTCTGCTGCTTCAGCATCACACCCTCGCAAGTGATGAAATGATTTGAAGTCGTCTTTTAGAGCGGCAGTTTCCAGGCCTGTTCTCGGTCTTTGTTCCGTCTTTTCTGTTTTTCTCGTTGCTTCCACGGATTCCCAGTTAGATTCTCTCTCTTTGTTTCTTTGGGTGAATGGGTCAGAGGTTCGGTGAAAAGATTAAAGTCACGACTCACGCTGCTGTACCATAAACGAGCCTTTTGCATTCACTCTAAAATGTTAATTTGCAAAATTGAAATTAAAAAAAAAATCTAAATCTTTTATTCAAGTTGGAGTTTGAAAGAAAGCAAAGATTTCATGATATTGTGATGGTTATTGGTGCTCTCTTTTCCCTGAGCTAATATTCTTCTTTTCTTATCAAAAGGATCAGCAGGACTTTGAACTTTTGGCCAGATTGTCCAGATTTGAATGTCATAACTCTCCTCTTACCATTATCCCAGTGACTCCAACTTATTATTCTCATGGGTCCTCACCTGGATTTATTCAAGAATTTCTTCTAGATTTTTTTTTCTTGCTGTTTTTGTTTCACTTAAAGGTTTATATTGTCAAAAAGAAAAGTTTTTTTTTCTGAAATTCAAGAAAGATGAGAAGTCACTGGCCGCCTTTCCCTTAACCGTATAATTGTGCAATTTGACATTTCGAAAATAAGTTTGCTTAATGGAAACATGGCAATTTGGAACAAAACCTCTTGTTTCTTGATAAAAAGTTTTGGTGCCGGGATGATGTGATTTTTTTTAGGCCGAAATTGGTTTATTTTGCAAAACTGCAAACACTTTTACCCATCACACAAGTCACATGATCAACACGATCCTACCGTCACCAGTAGTGACAGTAGGATGTCACTACTGGTGGAAACCACGAATAAGCAAACAACAGGAAGTATAACATACACCAAGACAGTCTTTGCTTATCAGGTGAGGGCATTCACAGTGCCCCTAAGCCTGCGTGTGGGAACCAAAAGATCCCTGGCCGTCGTATCAGTCCAGTGAACCGTACACACTTTATTCTCCCTGGTCCTCGGGGGGGGGGGAACAGTTGTGAAACGTTTTAAACATGTTCCTGTTCCAACACCCCTGAACGAAACAGCTGAATTACCTTCTCGGCCCTTCATCGACTTATTGACCGGTCCATTTAAACCGGCTGCGCATTTAAAGTTTGGACAAACGCGGCCCCCAGAGGACCAGCATGCAGAACGAGCTGAAGGAGTTTCAGCTCGTTCCAAAGTCGGCATAGGAACTCCACGAGGCCGCTCAGAACGGCAGCAAAACCTCTGCTGGGGAGATGGATGTACGCCTTGTCTCATCGTCCAGCCTCAGCACTGACTCCAGGCTTTCATGATTGCAGGATTTTGCTGAGGTAATTGACATGGGGGAACCAACTGCAGTTCTTTTGGGGTTTTTTTTGGCCAATTCTCAATTAGCAATCTTTAAAAAAGCCTGACCTGCTGAATCTGACTTCGGTCTACACCAGTCTCTTTTTGCCTGAAACGTTGCTAAATATAACAAGAAAGTTGAGTTGGCATGAGTGCTGTGACTATTGTCAACTGAAATTGTGCAAACGTGACCTGGTGGGCCGGTCTGTCAGCCAAACAGAGTAACAAAAGACAGTGGTGGATTTTTAGGGAAGATTGGGGGAAAAGATCAGCTTTATATGACAGTATCAGCTGATCACTGATCTCCCAAAATTCTGGAAATCGTCCCTGATGAATCACATATACGACTGACCTCCACAAACTTATTTTATTTTCAGAACATCAACCTGGAGGATATTTTATTAAGATTCTTGAAGTAGACCAACAGAAAGCCAACAAAATTTTGGATAAAATACTAACCAATTGGCTTTGAAAATTGTATCTTTTCAATCAATGTATGTACCGTATTTTCCAGACTATAAGTCGCACCTGCCATAAAATACATAATAAAGCAGGAAAAGACATATATATATATATATATATATATATATATATATATATATTATATATATAATATATATATGTATATATATAATATATATAGTATATATTATATATATATGTATATATATATATATGTATATATATATATATATATATATATAAGTTGCACCAGAATATAAGTCGCATTTTTGGGGGAAATTTATTTGATAAAATCCAATACCAAGAACAGACATGTCATCTTGAAAGGCAATGTAAAATAGAATAGAGGCAACAACAGCTTGAATAATTGTACGGTATGCTAACGTTACACGACAAACAACGAACTGAGAACGTGCCTGCTATGTTAGCATAACATATTAAGAGTTATTCAGATAACTATAGCATAAATAACATGCTAACAAGTTTACCAAACCATCCGTGTCGCTCCAAATCACTAAATCTTCATCTTCGGTGTCGCTTGTAAACAACTCGGCTAACTCCCGAGGTATCTTCAACCACACACGTTATCAACACAGGCCTAGAGCGCCCTCTGGCGGTTTAGTGTGAAAATAACAGAATTAGATCTACTTGCTCAGGCAACGCCTGAGTCAGAGAATGAGCGGCAAAATGTCGGAGAGAGAAACGTTCGAATGTGAAGATTAGAGTGCATAAAACGTGTTAATGGCCTCATTTGCACCTGTTTGTATTCATGTAGCCGATGAAACAAAAGCAGCCTGGTTTCCCCCAACACGACAGGTATCTGAAATTCGCTCGCCGCCATGTGTGACCTGCAGTCGCCTGCCTCTTCCTCGGTGAGACGAGGCGCAGGCGTGAGGCGACTTCTTCCCGCTCTCTTATTCACAAAAACATAAAAAGTATTTTCGGTCCAGCTTCTAGTGCAAAGTATCGTAGTAAACATGAAACAAGACAAAACGGCATCACATTACTAATGATTAGTTCATGGATGTTATTAACTCGCCTCTAAACACTTTCTAAGTCATTACTTACTGTTTATTTCGCGTTAATTAAGGGTGTGAAGGAGACTAAATCTACCGGTTTCATGTAAAATGAGGTGTCAAATCTTTTCGTCAATGCATTTTGTCTGGAGTTGTTACACTAAACATTTCAGACCACCTTGTTCCACTGGAAAAAACACAAAATCGAGTAGTTTCGGTTCTAGATTCAACTGTAAAATATCTTACACTTGAAATGACACAAAAATAACCTACTTATAAGTTACTTTTCAGCAAATCACAAGTCAGTAATTCCTTGACATTGATGAAAAAGAAGAACTAGCTCCATTAGCAGGTAATGTCACTTATGGGAAAAATGTTTAGTAATAAGTGAAAAAATCTGCCAATGGCCCTAGCACTTCTTTTTCATCTATATCAAGGAATTATATACTTAAAACTATCTCCTATATCTTGCTGAAAAGTTTTCTGTGAGTTAGTTTTGTCTTATTTCAGTGTAATAAGATATTTCCACTACAAACTAGACCGAAACGACTCGGTAAGATTTTGTGCTTTTGCAGTTCGAATACAATTACCATTTGAAAGCTTAATTTGTTTGCATATTGTCGCCTTCTTGCTCTTAATTAATGCGTAACAAACAGTTATTAACGATTAAACATGTTTATGGATGACACACAGCACGTCTTTAGCTCCACTAGCTGATTATTTCACGAATAATGAGACGTTTTTCAGATGCTGTAAGTGAAATAATCTACCAGAGAATCTGATACTTTCTCATCAATATTGAGCAGAGATGATTTGGTAATATTTTTTCTATTTTATTTTTTATTTTTTGCAGTGTGTCCCACGGAAACTCAACTGTATCCACCGTTAGCAGAAAGGTGCTCCTGGCGGCGCGCCCACTCGCTAAAGATTGAAAACCCTTGATCGTGCAGAACCCCGTGGAGAGCTCTCAGCGCGGCGGATCTGCATACAGACGGTTCCCTTGCCAACCGTGACAAGCGCACACACACACGCAAACATGGAGTGGTACCTAATAAATTGTGTTCAGCCACTGCCCTGCTGTGCCCTGTGGGTCAGTGTGTGGAGTGAAGAGCCATTAATCATATTGATGGGATGTGTGCGGCGCATTAGCACCGTGAGTGTTTGTGTGTAAATTTTGAAGTATTTGGGTAGGTGTGAGGTTTAGCGTGTCGTTAATGTGGGACGTTACAGTGCGGTATCTCCTGCTGTCTTTGTGTCTCTCCTCTGCGGTGGGTTTCATGTCTGTGGTAAAAGCTGATGGACCTCTGCCTGCCCCCAGGCCAGCTGTAGCTCTTCACTCCGGCTTTATTACTTTTTCCTCTCCAGCTTCGTTTCGACTTTTCTTCCTACTTTTATGACACTTTTTGTTCAAGTAATTCATTTCCCTCACTGATTCCCTCCCTGCAACCACTCCCTACTGGGTTGTGTTTTGTCTTTTTTTTTTTTTGTCTTTTCATTTCCCTCGCCCGTTACTCTGGCTCTTCCTCCCCTCGTGCATTATCTATGGGCTTGCGGCTTGTCGGGTCGCCCGGCTCCTGTAACGGGAGACGGGCGGGCTGGATTGCACAGCGTCGCGTTAATTCGCTGTGGCTAACTGTTGCCGCATCCGAGAAGAAATCGATGCGTCGGCCTCAACCTCTGTCTCCGCGGTGTCATCAAAAAAAAAAAAACACTGGTTGCCTTTTCACGGTTTCTTACGTCGACTCGGACATTAACGTCAGCTGAAGTCTTTTTGGTTTTTTTCTTCCTTCCATCCACATTGGATTCAGCTCCTTAAAAAACAAACAGCAACATTCTACTACAGTGAATATTCAAAAACATCCAGGTGGGTGTCTGTGGTCCTACTGCCATCTGCAGAAATGCACCATACCTGGTCTGAAACAATCAGAGCCAGGAGGAGGGTCTTAACGCCGTCAGTTACACTCATGTACGCCGAGTTCTCACTGTTAGCTCTCTACTACGCTTCCCTGCCTTCAATGCTAGTTAGCATGGTCACTGAAGATGGCGGGTAAATCTTTTTCTCTGGACTGACTTTGTTTTTTTTGCCATTTTTGCACAGCCGAAGCAAACCGACAGTCTTCAGCAGCGCGTACATGGGCTTCATTGACAGCAGTAAGACCCTCCTCTTCGCTCTGACTGGTGGTTTCCCCCCCAGATGTTGTGTGTTTCTGCAGCTGGCAATAAAAGGCAGAGATTTGCACATGTGATGTCACAGTGCAGTGTCCATAAGTGCAATGATCTGCCAATGAAATTACTACTTTTTCATCCAACTTAAGGAATTTCTGACTTAAAACAAGCTCCTATATGTTGTTGAAAAGTTACTTGTAAGTTAGCTTTGTCTTACTACTGAGATATGTGCAGTAGAAACTAGATCAAAAATATTTAGTAAGATTTATGTTTTTGTGGTGGACAGCCTACCGCAGGCTAGGTAACACTAACCGGCTGCTGTCTCTGCTGTTGTTAGAGCGGCCTTTTTTTAATTTTGTTAGACAACAAGGTTCCTCTGTTACACTGCAGTCTTTCTCTTATCAACATTTATCCGCCCCTCTGAGATTTTTTTTTTTCTCTTCTCTCCTTAATTACGTGAAATCGTCAAGACGCTGTCGCACCTTAGAAGACGGGAAAATGTCGTTTTCCTGCCCAGGAATGATCAAGGGGAACCAAGCGACGCCGACGTCCGACTTCCCTCTCATCTCGTCCCCGTCAGTTGCAATCAAAGCGGCGAAACGCTCGCGCTGACAGACACTCGTTACGCGGGGAAGAAAATCAGAAGAACGAGCCTCCATTGTGATCCTGACGGAAGAGTTTCTAACCAGAATTGGGGAGGGGGGGAAGAAATAAAACTAATTATGATCCGAGATGAGGAGCAACAACAACAACAACAAAAGAAAGTATGATTTTTGCCCCTGAGTCGATCTGTCACTGCGGGCTTTGTGTCAGGAATCTTCGTCCTTCAGCAGAGGTCGTGAGAAGAAATGTTTTGATGAAGTAAGCGTCAAACAGCAACGCTGCCCCTCATCAGCGAGGCTCTTCGCCGAGCGTTTCCTCGCCGAGGCGTCGAGCTGAATGACAGGCCGGCGTGGCTTTCTGTTTGGTTTATCCCCCCCATGTGGAGGGAAGCGGAATGGAGGCAGATGCCAGCTGAGGACTTGAGCTCGCTTCCTAATGCCATTCTGTTTGAAGCAAATTAAAGCATTTCTTTTCAACATTTCTCATTCTAATGAAATATTTAAGGCAAACAAGACTGTGAGGAGAGTAATTAAAACGGAGCCTAGCACGCGGTATGATTTTTTTTCCTTCTTCTTCTATAAATCGCCTTTCGTCTCATTGTCTGTGATTAGCAATGTTCTCTTGTACTTCAAGAACACGGGGAGTGTTTTCGTCAGACTGGGAACTTGCCGAGGTGGACTCAGACATCCCGACTAATTAAAATATTGATTGGCATCAAAGGATCTGGTGTTTGCTCAAAATCATAATCGGGACAATTAGCACACATGGCGTCTGATTCGCCTTCTCAAGACGACATGACGGATGGCGAAGGTTACTGGATACATCACCACATTCCTGTTCACCTGAGTAGATAGTTTGACTGAGAGTTTTAGTAATAATTTGTTTAATAAGCCTTACCAACTGTAAAATACACATAAATAAAAAGTTTCCTATTTTTGTACTTAAAGCTGCACTTTGTAACGATACCTTTTTTTTTTCTTTTTTTTTAACATATTTGCTTAAACTGTCGCAACATCGTTACAGACGATCCACCACGTCCCAGTGAAAAACAACCAATCAGAGCCAGGAGGCGGGTCTTAGCACGCATCCTGTGCTAAGACCCGGTGATTGACGTCATCCTCGTGAGCCAATGGCGGAAAAAGAAGGCACGTGTCTTAACAGCTGGTAACCATGGAGAAAATATCCTACTTTAGCCTAGCATGTATGAAAAGAACTAGTTTGCTGCATTGGGGAAACTCTGTTTATGACGTAAAATATACATCATGTGGTGTTGAGTTCAGGCACCGTCGGCAATTTGATCAAGCAAACAGGACGGAGAAAGTATGAGTCGATTTCTCGGCTAGCTATTTCAAACTTTTGTAAACATAGTTATTTACAAGATTAGCTCGACTTGGACAAGCAGTTAGCCGAACTGGTAAAAACAATCTCAGTGGCTCCATTCAACACTCCCGTCGCTCATTTCCGGTGTCCGTCATGGCGCCTTGCGCAAATCAAGTGACGCGGACGCAAAAGATCGACTTTTAAATTTCGTGGCGTCTTGTCGCAAAGCTAACTATAGATCTCAGTTGGAAAGTGGGAAAAATTCAGACACATTAGGAAAGGACCGTCTGTGTGGAAGACTCAACGCTGCAGCGTAATGAGGCTTCCCTTCATATCGACGCTCTTCCTCAGTCTGGCTGCCGCACCGAAACGCACGTAAACACGCACAAGCACACGCCGCTACAGTCATGCATCAGTGTGAGAAACAACAAGGTGTCGTCGCCTTACCGGGAGAGAGCGCGGGGGAGATGCAGAGTGTGTGTGTGTGGGGGGGCATTTGTAATTTCTTATCAGCCACTAATTACAGCGGTAACAAGACCCAGGAGAAGTGACGGCTCCTGGTTTAGACGTCTGCCAGCCTGACAGCAGGGTTAATTAACAGCCTTCCACTAAGATTAAGACGGGACAAGAACTAAATACATCAAGCTACTATACGTGGTTTGCTGGGACGCTCACTGAACAGACCTTCCATTAGGCGCTTAAATCAAGATACCCGCACCGCCCTATCTGTTTCAGCAGAAAATTAGCCTCCTGTTCTGTCAGACGGGTTCAGCCAACCCACAGACATTTGCCTCATGCCTAATGCATTTATTTATACGCTGCCGTGACTTTATTGATACTGGCATATTCGCAGGAGAACAATTTTTTTTACTTTTTTTTTTTTTTTTTGCAGATGCTCCAAAAGCAGTTTACAGCAGAGAAAGTACATGGCGATAAGAGGTTTGCCTGTAAACCCTTCGGCACTTCATATTGTAATCCCTCCTGAGCGCGCGCAAGGCGCCCATCCATCTTCTCTTTGTGTAATGTCATCACTTGAGGATCTGGGTCTAAAAGATTTGTGTAAGGCCTGCTCCAATATGCCCCCCTCATCTTCCTAACCTTGCCAGTTGGTGGGTGCATTTGTGAAGACGTGGAGGCTCTCGCTGCCAGGTTAATGTGGCACCTCATTCATCGAGCCGCGCCACCTCCCTCGCCAGCTGTCCACATGCAACCCCTTTTAGAGGGTCTGCGTACCATACAGAGTGCTCGTATGAATAAAAGAACGCGCCATCCCGCATGTTTTCTCTCCGTATCCCCGACCTCCGCCCCCGTTTGCTTTCCTCTGGCCCCTCGGGGCGAGCGCGCGGCGGCGGCGGCGTGGAGATGTGCCAAAATGGGGGGAAATGACGGCTGTTTGAACGAGTCAAAACAGATCAACATTTAAAGCTGCAATGTGTAACTTCTTTTTCAAAGTAGTTTTTTTTCTTTTTTTTTTACATACTTTTTTTTTTAAACTACCACTATGTCATGACAGTATAGCATGACACATAATCTGTGAAAAAGAAAAAAAACAAAATCCAACTCCTCTGCCTTCTTGTCATGAACCTGTTATCGCCACAATACACCGCTCCTTCAGAAACAACCAATCAGAGGAGGAGGAGGCGGGTCTTAGCGCTGTCAATTATCCTCAAGTACAAGCTGGTCACTCTCTCACCCTGTCTGCTACGCTACGGCTAGTTCACCAGAGCTAACTGGCTAGTTAGCGAATCCAACGACGACGGCAGATAAACAGTTTTCCTAGAATGGTAAGTTGTTTCTCTGCCACTAGAAAGTTAACAAGTGCGTACCCAAGGTTGATTGACAGCGCTGAGACCCTCTTCCTGGCTCTGATTGGTTGGTTGTAAACAGGAGCGGGGGTTTTCTTCAGATGGCAATTGCAGCACTGTGAGGAGGTTGAATTTTCCACAGATTATCTCTCTCATATTATACTGTTATGTAATAACTGTATAGTAGCACTATACTGTTATTAACATGCAACTACTTGTTCAAGTAGTTACACTTTGAACAACTATGTAAAACATATTTTTGTAAAAAGTGACACACTGCAGTTTTAAGGTTTTTCTTTGCTGTAGGATATGTGCCACTCAGGTTGTGGAGGGAGTAAGTGATAAAATAATATTCTCACACGTGTGGTTTGTCACCCAAAGTATGTTCATTTTAATCCTGTTATGAGTCAACCGGTGAAAGCGGGGTCATTTCTACGGTAATGAAAATATTAATAACACATGCTCACTGATGTACAACAGTGATGAAAAGTTGAAAATTGAGGTGTCTTCTGAAGTAACTTTGGACCAGGAAATGAAAGTGCCTTTTTGAAAGCGGCTGTAATCTTACCTCTGCTGGCCTGAACTTCTCCATGTGAAGTGATAAGGTGTTCAGAGTGAGAGGGTGGAGTGGGCTGGAGGGTTCTGCTCAACACCGACGGAGGTCAGAAGCGTTGGGTTCTTTGCAGTCATGCAGAGCCGTGGTTCTCCAAGTGTTGTACATGTCGCCCTACTTGTGGCAATTGGTCTACCTGTACAGGTACTTTGCAGAGGTTTTGGTGACGCTTATTTGCAAGGTAAGTACAACCAACACAACAGCGGAGAGAAAACTAATAAACACAAAACAGCCAAAAAAAAACCCCAAAAAAACCTGTTCAAGCTCATAATTTTTTATTTCATCACAAACCTCTGAAACGTGGTGTCCTGTGAACCACATCGAAGACACACACATAACTGTGGGGATAGTGTTACACCCAGCTTCATTATGTTCCTCGTCCAAGTTTAGAAAGCATTTGGATTTGCTGATCAGTGTGGGTTGTTGCATTACTGTCTAAAATCTGTCATAAGGGTCGGTGGGACAACTGGAGGCTCTTGCCATTTATCTATTGGGCGTAAATGTGTGATAAATAAATGAGGGATATGAGGGAACATCAAGTCCTGTTTTGTTGTGTTTAACAAATAAAAATGTCACCAATTTATCCAAAAAATATGTCAGTACATCTTTCAAGCCACTGTTGACAAGTTACGGAAGGAAGTTAGCCGTCTGATTCAGGTGTATTGGAGTTTGGACGCATCCAAAAGTTGCGAGGTATTGGTACTTTAGGACAGGAGTCGCAGGAAGGGATTTACTTAAAGCTGGATGCCTTCATACATCATTGAATCTCAAGTAAGATATGGAATAGCGAGACAGGTGTATTAATATTCACCAATATTTACCCCTCGTACAAAGAAGGCCTGTCAACGTGTGTCTACGGGGAAACAGAGGGAGGGAAGAAGGGATGTAGAGCAAAACTCAGCTAGGAAGGAAGTGCAGTCATTTTTGTTTGGTCTTGTACAGTAATTCCCACATAGTGTGAAAAATTTCACAGAGCCAATGTGCATGAGGCTGGCAGAATCCCACTGACTTGGGACCGGGAACCACGGAGAACAACCGTAAAAACCGGCAAGCAGCAGTTTGAAAAATGTGATAAATATTAATAAATGAAATAAATACGGAGGAGCAACGGCTGGTAGAGCAAGGGACCATTGAGTCTTATTAGCAGAACAGGCAACAGAGGATGTGAGGATTATGTGAAGCTGAGAGAAAACACTGCAAAAAACACTAAATCTTACCAGGTGTTTTTGGTCTAGTATCAAGTGCCTAATAATTTCTGGAATGGTAAAAGTACAAGTGTAATAATCTACCAGTGGAGCTAGTACTTTTTCATCAATATTAAGGAATTATTGCCTTAAGGCAAGCTCCAAATTTATTGTGGAGAAGATACTCGTAAGTCCATTTTGTCTAATTTCTAGTGTATTAAGAGGTTTGAGCTAAAGACTAGAGCAAAAATACTTGGTAAGATTTTGTGTTTTTGCAGTCGCTAACTGAAGGCTAGTGCTTGCACATTCAATATGTGCAAGCACTGGGAATAAACAGAAATACAACTGAAAAAAGAGAGGACAGTTAAAGTCAATGTCAGGCTGCATGTGGCGCCGTGTTATTTTCTTTTGCCCAAACTACGACCTGTTTGAGTATTGAAGGATATGCCAACTTTTTGTCAATGTTCAAAGGTAGTTGCTCTGAAGAGAAATCACAAATAGGGATCTCCACATTTTCCGTCACAACTCCAACGCTGGGACCAGCTCCGTTGCTTTTCCCTGGCAACAAAACTTCCAGGAAATGGGGTCCACTAGTGTCCCGCCATTTAGCCAATGATCCCAAACAGATTAGGCCTTTGTCTCCAGCGGAGACGCCTCGCGTCGGACAGAAACTGCAGAAGTTCTCTCCTGACTCATCGCCGCATAAATGGTGCTTTCTGCAATCTATAATGCAAAGCCAGGGTTTGTGCACAAAAGGGAAGAGACTGCCGGTCCCATTAGAGTGGGGAAGAAAAGTTGCAGTGGCACGGCTGCAAACAGTTCCTCGGCCCCTAGAGAGTCATGACTTAGCGACAGTACTGTGCTCAGAAAAAGAATCGAGGGAAAGGCATCGGAGATGGAGGGGGGGTAGAAGGATGGAACAGAAAGAGAGAGAGAGAGAAAGAGTTGTCTGACCTTAATGTGAGAGGGAAAAAATAGTGGAGAGCAAAAAGGAGCCCGAGGGAAGGAAGGGTGGTTAAATTAAAGAAGACGAGTTTGGGTGTTGGGAGCTGGTGAAGGGAACATGGACACTGCAGAAGAGACAAGAAAGAGCTAGTGGTAAGTAAAAGAGGAGAGCAGAAGAGCTGGGGGATGTGGCGGGGGAGAAGTTTTATAACGGCATCACAATGGAGGCACCGCATCTCCCCTCCGCCATCTGCGAAAGAGGAAATTCCTCTGGGGCGGCTGATGCAACGCTTGTGTGCATTGGTGTGCAATGGGAGTTGGTGCGTTGTGGGGGACTGGAGGACAGGACGTCTGTCTGGTCGGCCAGCTTGTTCTCAGTAATTCACATATCAACAGTGAATTCAGCGGGGAAGGGGAGACAGGAATGGAAGAAAAGCAGACAGAACGAGAAATAACCCATGTATCGCAGCTCTTACGGCATAATTCATTTCCCTAAGCTCTGCGATATATTTCACCCTCTGAAAACTCTTTTCTTACTGCATGCGGTTATGAAGCTATCGTCTTGGTTCCTTTTGGTGTCCATCTTTATTTGTAGTCCTGCGCAGAAGTATTTACACCCCGTAGGCACCCTTTTGCAATATGCCACTATGGAAGCACAAAAGGTGTGTTTTTACACCGGATAATCCGCCAACATTTGTTACGTTTTCAGCTGGCAAGGTTCGATTTCATCCTGCACTGTGTCAAACAATCCAAACTGACTGAAAAACCTGCTCACATACTCGCCTGTGGTGGTGCTGCACCAAGAACTACTGAAGGAAATTACACAAAAACACCTGAAGGCGAGTAGCGCAACTTCCTTCTTCACAAACTGAAAACAAAAATGGACTAGCATCAGATTTTAGTGATTAGTAGGAGTCCTCTTTTGTCTCTGATGAAAGACAACGAGCCATTTCTCCCTGTAGCTAGACTCATTTACCCAGAATGCCCTGTTCTGTAGTCCACTCCCTGCTTTTGGAGCAGTCTCTGGTCCGCTTAGCGTTCACATAAACATTCAAACTGCACCAGAGTTCACTACAACAGAACCGAGACTGAGGTTTGTGGGCAGACCAGAGTTGGCTTTTTTGACACCATTCAGAGTTCACACCTCCCCAACCGAACCGGAGTTTCTAGGCAAATGATTAAGAGTTTGATTAAAGCGGCCTAAACTTGGCTGGTGTGAATGCACTTTAAATGAGGAGTTTTGGTAATAGATTACCACAAAGTAGTACATAATTGGGAAATGGAATCAAAATAACTTGCTCTTATTTCAATTAGGCACTAATCTATATTGGTCTGTTACAGAAAATAATAATAATAATAATAATAGGTCAGCGGTTCCCCTTAGACAAAAAAGAATTGTTGGTGTAAACACTTTGGTAAGACAAGTTATTTGTTTCCACAATAAATTCTTTTTTGTTTTGTTTTTTTCTGGTTCTGTTTAAACTGCGTGAAAGCCGAACAGGTGATGCCTGTGGTCTGTTTGTTATTAATTGGCACGCCGCAGCCATAGATTACCGAACATGACAGTGTCTTTTTCTGAGAAATCTATCAGCTGTGACCTCTCCGCCGCGATTACAGCAAGGTCAGGAAACGCACAGGGAAACCAATCAATACCGTATTGAGTGCGATAGGGGGTGGCGGACAGGAAGAGGGAAAAGAAAATAGGAAGCTTCGACAGTGCAACGGGGTGGGGGGCAGGGGTTGTGTGTGACGAAAAATGAACGACCGAGAAAGCAAAAGGGGCTAAACATGTCAGAGACGGCGAGCCGCGGATGAAGAAGTGCGGAAAGAAAAGGTGGAAATGGAAGAGACTGGAGGAAGGCCCTGAAGGTGGCTTCAATCTTGCGGGTGGCAGCGGTATCAGTCGACAGCGGAGCCACAGGCACAAACACACACCGGTAGTTGACTGCAGCATTTAAGATGTGGTCAGTCGGGGAATATTATTCTACTGCTACGGGCACAAACACACGCTGCCCATGGGAGGTGTTTGATAACGCGGCGTGCTAACCATATGTATGAGTTATGGTTTACCACGCTGATTTCCTGAGCAATTGGTGAAAGACTGGAAACTCACAGTCACTACAGCAGGGAAATACCAAGATGTCAGGCCAAAAGCGGCCAATTTGTGTAATTTGGGCCACCATACCGGAGTCAGATTTCAGCCTTAGATTCAGTTTGTGCCTTGTGTTTCGATGATACGCAGACAAGCGGCTTCAAAGAGGCTGTACAACATGTTTTGCAGGTATGTAGTGCTATTTTACAGCATAATTAAGTCATTACGTTAGCTTCAGTTGTTATAAAAATGTCCAAACATTCATCAGTCTGAAAAGAAATCATCTGAAAAGCAGAGGAAAAATCCTCAACTTGGCCGTCGCAGGTTCGATTCCCGGCCCGGTGACCCTTGGCGCATCTCTTCCCTCACCCTTACTACCTACTTTCCTGTCTGAGGACTTTATAATAAAGTCTACAGACAAAAAATCTTTTGAAAAAAAAACAAATTTCTTCAGACGTCATAATTTTCCACATGCAAGGTATGCATATTGGATTCGGAGGGCTATGTTTTACATTTTATTTTATTTATTTATTTTCATTTAACATCCAGCAGTTCTAAATGTGGATTTCCTCCCCCCCCCCAACTTGAATGAAGTTCCAACTTGAACATAAAAAATCTCTACTTTAAGGAAGATCTGGAATGCAGTGACGTTTATTTCTATAAACAAGAACGTTAGCTGCAGTTTTCCCACAACTTTGTGCAACCAGGTGTTAAAATCAGGCAGCCAGATACGGGAGGCGTAGCGTTTTGGCTTTCTGACATTGTCCTCCATTTTCTGGCTGACTGGAACCTGTCGTCACATGGCTGAGTGCTATATGTACCATGCAATGGGTCTGTGAATGAATCTGTGTGTGGCGCACAGTGCAATCCCTTATATGCAAACAAGTGAAGCGCTTGAGTCCATGTGTGCGTCCCCTCTGTCCTATTTTTTCACTTTTAGCAAAAAAGCTAAGTGTTTATCATGTGCACTAACGCTCCTCTGCCTTTATTCTGCTGCTTTAAACATTGAATCATCCCGATCTAGTTGCATACGCACGAATGCGACCCCCCCAACTTCCCCCCCGTCAAAAAGTGCACTCCTTGTGAACTAAAGCGGCGCTTCGGTTTCATTTGGCTTCCTCGCCGTTCGGAGGTTAGAAAACAGCCGTGGCTTTTCTCTTCGACTGCCTGCTCTCCCCTCGTGAAGCGATGAAGAGAGAGGATCTGAATCTGGAACAAAGCAAACGGGGCACAGAGAGGAAATTTGACTGAGGTCAGCAGGGACATTTGGAAGTGTGGACGCAGAAATCGGATAAAAGCAGGAATAAAAACACTTGGAAGATTAAAAACTAGAAAAGAAGAAAGAAGAGAATGAGACGATGAGAAAGGTTTGACATTTTAGGCTAAGAAACAAAAAAAGAAGACAATGCTGGCGGTGTGATGGTACATAAGATTACAAACATTTTGTCTAAAAGAATGAGAAGAAAAACAATTAAGAAGTCTATATACTTTGGTTGTAATGTACATATAATTTTAAGGTGACCTCATCCAAAGAGCCATTAGGGCCATTTCTGTTCACAAATATAGTTGTAATAAAGTTTTAAAGTCAGCTTTAAGGTTTGATCACGCTAAATATTTTACATTTTCTGTTACAGATGAATAAATGCAGTCCTGACCACAGAAAAAGCTAAAACAAGATCTCAGTTTGGTTGTTGACCAGTCACAAAGCTAACTTTGCTATTTGCTAACTGTAGCAGTGTTAGCAGCTAACAGTTAGCCAATCACAATCTTCTGTTAGCCTGTTTTCACAAGAAAGAAAAATGCGAGAAAGGGTTGTAGTATTCTGAAGTCTTTTGTCTCTCATATTTATAGATTACAGTGAATGCTATAACTTCGTTTCGAGTAAATAGGTAATTATGAGTATTTTGAAGCTAGCTATTGTCCTTGAGGCAGAGAAAATACATTTTCTGCCTCAAAAATGCTACAGCTCTCTTAAAAGGTTCAAGTTAGCGTTTAATCCAAAGCCTCCAGTTCATTAGCTGAATAACTTAGATAACTTTTGAACCTTAGAGAAGCTGCAAATGGAACACCAACTTCAGTTTCAGTTTGCTAATGGGATTTTTCTATCTGTATTTTAGGCTAAATATTCACCCTGTTCACAATCAGGTGAAGCTCTTCAAACTGCTCTGCTGCTGAAATGCTCTATGCAAATAAATTCCGCTTGTCTCGCCTCAAACACTTTGTAGTACATAATTAAAACGCAGAACAGAAAACATATCAAATTGAATAATTTAAACGTTTACGTATTTCGGGCTGGGTGAGTTTTGGTGTTTCAGTTCATCGCTTTAGGGGATCTGAAAACCTAATGAAGACTTCGTCTGCAGAGCTCTGTGTGTGTTTGCCCCTTTGGATATTTTTGTTGTCTTTCTGTTTGTGACATGAAAGTGTTTCATATCAACAAGCAAATGTTGTAACCAGAGAAAACCTAAGTAATACAAGAAGCAATTTTCAATGATGAGTTCATTTATTGAGGAACGAAATGCTGTAGAAACCAACCAGGCTGTATGTATGTCATCATGTGCTCCAAATGTTCTTGTTAAATCACGAATTGTGCATCTGTTCAGTTTCACGGGTTTGATTATGGCCAGATCTGAAGTAGAACCTGTCCGACAACATGAAGTAAGCTTGTTTGGGATGGTATTTTCTCCATAATAAATGACGTTTCCTAACATTGCGACAATATTCGTCCAGCTCTCTCTGCACTCCAGGATGCACTTTAAGAACTTGGTTCTCACTAATGATCAAGCACCAGCATGCATCTCAGATATTTCACATCTGTATGTCCTTAGCAAACCATTAAGGTCACGTGATCATGGTCCAATGGTTGTGCCACGTACAAGGCTGACGACTGAAGGCTAGCGCCGGGACTCTGGAACACTAGTTTGATGTCGGTGGACTCTGTTGGGCCTTTAAGAAGCAATGAATAGAGGACCGATCCCCACCTATCTACGTTTTGTTTTGTGGAGTGTGACTAAATTATTTACAGAAGAATCAATTCAAAAGTTTTTTATTGATCCCAATACGGGGCAAAAAAGAGGTTGTAGTAGATGGTGATGGAGTTTGACTTGACCCTGTTTGTTTTTAAATCTACAATCGTCTCCTTTGTTTGGGTCGCAACAAGGAGATGGTTGTTGTAAAGTTTCCACATTATGCAACAAAGTGGTTCATCAGCTCTCCAGTTAGCTTCTTGTCCATCTCTGATATGCCTGACCATCAGAGTCATCTGAGTGAAAAGTAATGGTGAGAGTACAGTCCCCTGCGGTGCTCCTGTGCTGCTCACCACCGTGTTAGACACACAGTCCTTCAGTCTTACAAACTGTGGACTGTTTGTCAGTGATTGTTGAGGCCTCTACCTGTGTTACTGCAATCAAATCCAGTTTGTGAAGCTGAAATACCTGGATGCAATGACAGTCGAAGAGCGTTTCATATTCCTTGGCGCTGATTGGCTGTAGCTTCAAGAGTAAAGCTAAGGAAGTCTGCAGATACTAGCTTCTATGGTAAAGCTAAGATGGCTGCCAGTGTGTGTTGATGCATATTAAGGTGTATTTGATGTTTCTACTATTAAAGAGAGAAAGTTATAGGATTTCTGCCCCACAAGGATTTTAGCTTTTCACACATAACTGCTGTTCCTAACCCAGGGGCTGTGCTGACTGAATTTCAGCTGTAATTTCCATCATGGTCGAGGGTTTCTCAATGGTTATGTAAGCTCGTCGAGTTCGTTGGCCAGCCTGACGATTCCTTTACATCCACAAAACAAGGCAACAACTAAAGAACCCTTTCATTTTCTGCTTCAGAGTAATTCTCAAGCATAGACACGGGGTCAACTTCTCCAAAGACAGTTATGGAACCAAAACAACTAGATGATTGTACATGAAAAAAGAGAAACTGGCACTGAAATGTTATCCGGTTTTTATATGGCGAGATCTCGTCACATCGGTAGAGAAGACACGTTAGCGGAGGACTGCAAACGAGTGTGTGCAGCATGTGAGTGGTGTGTGTTTGTTCAAATTAACTATCAGCACTATCAAGCAGCTTTTCTGGTCTTGATCACGCGCGCCGCTCCTCCAGCTGATCATTCAGTCACGGTGTCAAGAGCGGCAGAAATTTGTTCCGTTTCCCGGAATGAAACGAAGCTTTCGCTCCGTCCGGCTGGGAGAGCTTTCCCTGATTACGATTCTGCACTCATTTCATTCTGTTCCATCCACTTTCTCCTCCACCCATGGCTTTTTCACCCTCATCCCACCAAAAACACACACACGCCAACCAACCCCAATCCACACACCTATGTACACATGCACCTCTGGTCCGATGTTGAATATGTAAATCGACATCTGCTCCAGCACCCAATCTCCAGCTCTCACCATGTGTCTGATATGCTAATGCAGCCAGCAGAGGGATTTTTTTCTTCCTCTCTCTCCACGTCTCCCCGTCCCCTCGCCTTCCCTCTTGCTTCCTCTCCTCAGCCCTGACATACCCGGGCCTGCCAACACGAGCAGATGAGGCAGAGGAGGGGCGGAGGGAGAGAGGAGAAGAGGAGCTTCAAACAAAACCTGATAATGATGTTGTTATGGATGGATGTTACACACACAAACAGGCATGTGAGCAACGGCGAGGAGCCGGGCTTATTAGAGAACAATGGTGCGGGAATCCAGCAGAGGGAGGCTGAGTGTGGGAGGAAGGACAAAGCTCCATCCTCTGGCGCTACTCAGCCGCCGCCATCCTCCGCCGTAATGAGCATGAGGCGCGTTTTGCAGCCGCCGCCGCGGCGACACGCGCGCGCGCTCGCTCCACTCGTACGTTTAAAGGCCCCGAACAAACACGGCCGCGGCGACGTGATGGATGGCGGCCCATTGCAGGGGAACATTGTACTCGTTCCAAGGCCTGGAGTGTGCTTTGATTTATAAAGGATGAAATGGGATGGGACCCGTTTCCTGAAGATCCCCACTTGGCCGCGCTCGCGGCTCTTTGCCGCTTTTGACAGGAGTTCTGAGCGAATACATGAATGCTAAAAGATGCTAGCAGTTGGCGGTGTGATTTTTTTTGCCGGCTCCTTGTGAGGTCAGAGACTCGCTGTGACTCGGAGTGATACGGAACAATGGGGGCGGAGGGGAGAATCACGGCGCGCGGCTCGCACGCCAAATTGGTGTCACGCCATTTGGCTTTGTTTGTTTTCTCCCGATGAAAGCAGAAGAACGCTTTAATGTTCCCACGAAACGCTTCAACATATTTTCATGTCTATTCACAGGGAGGGCTGTGTTTAATCTGTCACGCAAAGCAGAAATGACGGAAAATCCATTTAACCGATTTTCTTCAGAGGTCGAGTCAGTATTAGAGTGTCATTTCACATATGGTTACTCTGGAGGAGCTGCAGAGGTCAACAGCTCAGGTAACTTGGAAACTATTACCTGACTATTACATTCTTCTAGTCAGACAAAAATGGGTGTCAAACGTTTGTGGAACAAACATTTCCGTTCGTGCTGCTTTGGCTTTGGCCGATGTCATTTTAAAGATATTAATAAATGTTTCCAGAGGTCATGAAAGGTCAACCGGCCCCTCTAGCTTCTTCAAATCAGGCAGAATTGGTGTCAATCAACTTGACTGCGTTTGTGCCGCAGAAAAATTTTGTTAGTGCTGCTTTGGCTTTGAAGATATTAAGAAAAGTTTAGAGGTCAAAAGGTCAACCAGCCCCACCACTTTTGTCTGATTTGATGGTGGGGGGCCAACTTCGCTATGGTCCTTGTGACCACTATTTAGAGATTCATTTAAAAAAAAAATAATAATAAAAAACTTCTTGCAGTGAGTAATTCTTGAGAGTGACTTAACTTTTTAAGAGCAAAAGGTCAACGCTCTAATCAAAACTAGCTTCTTCTTAGCTACCAGATATCTCCCATACTAGCATCCTTAAACTGGCTGCCATTCTGTTTTTAATTAGCTTTAAAATGCTACGATTGATTTTTAAGTAATATTTAAAACTAAATAAATGTCAACACCCACATACCTCTCTGATCTTCTGTTTAACTAAACTAAATATTAATAAATTAACTAAATATTTCACTCCAAACTAAAATTAGCTAAAATGCTAATTCACTTGGCAGTACCCGGAAGTGGACTACCAAAATAAAAGCTGGATCCTACGGACCTGTATATAAACTCTCCTGCTGCGAAGACGGAGTCGCTTCAGGTGTTGCTCACCGTTGTTTGTCTTCCTCTCGACATCTTAGCCTAAAACATAGATGGAGCCATTTTAACGGCAACATTTTTATTGGAGGTTCACAAGACCTGGGTTTTATTTTCAGGTTATCGACATGTGAACTTGCCTATTATCAAAAAACCAAGCTCTGAGCTAATTATTTTTGATTAGGTCTAAATATTTCGCTTGCTAACTACCAAGCAGTGTGGAGCTAAGTATTTAGCTTGCTAATTAAATATTGAGTTTGAAGTTAAATACTAAGCTTGCAAACTAAATATGTAGCTTGGAGCTAAACATTTGTTTTGCAAGCTATTAGAAGCCATCTAGCTTGCTAATATTTAGTTTGGGACTGAGACATTTAAAAATGAATGAATAAAATGGTTAAAATATGACTTTGAAAAATTAGCCCCCATTTTATTGACCCACTTAATAACCCAAACTATTGCTGCTGATTTTTGACTGTGCGACTTTGCAAGCAGCATAACTGAAGTCCACTATTCTAGCCTTTATGGAAGAAAGGCAAAAAGAAAGTCGCTGGTGAAAGAAAGTCCTGTCGTGCTCCGACATGAAGGATGTAGAAAATATCTCCAACATGTGGAAGAAGGAACCGTCACAAGAAACCTTTTGTCCAACACCTAAATCTCGGTTGTATCTGGGTCGACAGCAGAATGACTGGAAGAAGAAAATAAACGAGCCCAAGATTTCATCTGAACCGAGACACTACATAAAACTGGATGTAATTAAGTGCCGCAGACTTCAATTAACTGAGGCAACATTGAATGAGAGAGCTGCACAAAGCAGGTGAACGATTCCATCAAGGTACGAATGCCAATGCTGGTTCCACTGGTAGCAGAGACGTGAAGTTATTTAATTTAATTTTTTTTTTTTTTTACAGTAAAGTTCAGACAAGTTTTTGTCAAATTAATAATTAAAAGTATTTCGTTTGGAGAGTTCATCTGCGGTAGCCGATGTGAGATTCCGGTCGCCACATTTAATTCTACAACTTTTATCTTGTCATATAAAACTTTAAAAGCCTAAAAAGAATTCAGTTCAGTCTCCTGTTTTTTTTTTTTACGTCAGCATTCCCAGAGAAAAAAGAAAGAAGAAGAAGAAAAAACAAGCTGGAGCATTTATCAGGCAAGATCTCGTTTAACAAGGAACAGCAAGAGGCATCTGGCTCGCAAAACGGATCTGAAATAATCCGCCCTGAAAAATTTAATATTCATCTATTTCATCTTTGCTGCATTTCCAAAGTTTGAAAGTTGCAGATGGAAAGTTGTCACCAGGCGGCAACCGGTGCCGGAGCGCTCCGGAAGCCACATGATGAAATCTGACTCTGAAACGTTAATTCAAAGAGAAGCTCCAGCTCCGACCTGAGTACTATTAAAAAATAAAAATAAAGCTCATCCAGGCCACTGTTCTGTACTCGCATTTGTTTCCCCAAAGTCAAGTTCTGAAAGTATGCCAGCTAACATCATTAACGGATAAAAGAAAATAATCCGGGAAGATTTGAAGCATCAAATTAGTTCTGGTCAAAGCCAGACTGCCTTTGAACCACCGAGTGCTCCAAGCAACGGACAGAATAATAGGAACACTTCAAGAAAGAAAAAAATAATCAGTAAAGAGGAGGCCAACTTTGATCTAGAGACATCACAGAGGTAACGCAGAACCGAGTGAGCAGCAAGTCGCTCGACTTCCAGAAACATTCAACAGTCTTTTATTTTTGAATCTCCTGATTTTGGTCGAAACTGGACGAATGTTTGTTCTGTGTTGCGAGGGTTTGAAGAAGGCAGACGTGTTTTTTTTTTTTTTTCCTCTCTTTCTAATCTTTTTTTTTTTTTTTTTTCAGCCTTGATGCTTACGTCAACTTCTAGTCGGATCGCTGTGCTGATCAGACGTTCGGTTACATTATTTAGGATGTTTATCTCCACTGTGCTCCCTGTGAAGGAAAAAAATAAATAAATACAAAAACCATATTTTTTTTATTGCTAATCATGTCACGTACTGAAACTGAGTGGGGATTAAACACAGACAGGGTTTCTGATGGATTGTAGTTTGTTTGGTGATCGATGAAAGTTGACAGTTCGTTACGCCCATGTGATGAGGACATCTTAACAAATTTACTTTTTTTTTTTTTTTCCCACCATATCGAATGCAATTTTGTCAAAATTATGACCCGTTTCTGCAAAAAACAACTTTACATTTCAGAAGAAAGCGGTTTTACTGGGAACACATTGGTAATAAATAATCAGTTCTTGCTAAAGTGTTTCGAAGCTTTGATTTACATTTATTCAAGCTTTACTTTTGGAGCTTTTTGTATTTTTTGAAGGGATTTTGCAACACAGTTGAGAAGGATACAAGGCAATATTTTTGCCAAAACACATTTTATTTGAAGGGGCGTGCATAAGACTGACATGACCCTGTCATGAACATGACATAACACCTGTTGTGAACATGAAGGAGTCTGTATGAATGGTTATGATTGTTGCCATGAAGTGTCAATCGGTAAATAATGACACCTTTAGTGCAACAGTCGCCATTTTAATGGACTTTTAATGCAAGTTTTAGTACAACTTTGCATTAAAGTGTCATTATTTACTAAGTGATTCTTCATGACAACAGTAATAAACAATCATGAACATTCATTTATGTTCATAACTGTCATGTTTATAACACCCCTTCAAATAAAGTGTTACCACACATTTTGATGCAGTTACAGCTGCAGGGGGTTATTTAGTGAATCTGTCGTAGATTTCCTTCAGCGGTTCTTTGTGCAGCGCCACCCCAGGTGAGGAGGGGAACAGGTTCTCCAAAGGGTTTGTTTAGTTTCGACTCCCGATTGTGAAAACGAATCGCAGCAGCTGGAAATGCAACAAACGTTCCCGATCAAACCGAGTCCACCGGACTAATGAGGTGCGAAAGCAAACTTAAACTGCTCTCACTGTGCTTTTCTTCCAGCCGTTTTCTTCTCGTCGATCTTCTGAAAAGGCCAAATTTAGAACGCCCGACTGGCACCGCTCCAATTAACAGACTTTCTGACAATCAAAAGCGATGCGAAACCTTTCGGTGTTTGTGTATTGTTCTGAAAGCCATTCAGAATTTTTCTCCCATTTTTGTTTCCAGCTTTCTTCTCGTCAACTGTTTACGCGGAAAATAGTTTCATAATTGTAAATTTGCATTAATTAGTCCTTTCTTTCAATTTTCCGGTTAGTGAATGCAGTGAATGACATTTTGAAATCTATTGAATTTATTTATAGATGCTGCGGAAGAAAAAAAAAAAAAAAACGTGATGAACGCTATTGCATTTTTATCAAGATTTTCAGTAAAACATTCATGATTAGGTATACAAAGGTAATTGTATTTTTCAATTGTATTTTTTTTTTGTCAACATTCGTCTAATTACTTTCAATCAAAGCGTATTGTTTCCTAATCCTTTGTGAGGCAGACCTGACTGGAGCGCCGCCCGTCTTACATCACCCACAAAAAAAGTGTTTTCTCTGAACTTTCTCCCTCTGACCATTATGTGTAAGTGAACACAAATAACGGGATTTGTTCTAGTGACTGAAAAAAAAAAATCAACTTATTATGAGTAATAAACTAATGATGGAACAATAGACTGAACATACAGTTTGCATTTATGCTTGGTAATTTATTCTCTAATTTGTTCAAAGTCGCCGGTTTTTAAATATTTCGCTGCATTATGTATCAGCTGATTCTTTTTTTTAGGCAATTAGATGAAAATCAAAATGTATTGTAAGCCTCTTCATGTCCTCACACAGAGGTTCCCAAACGTTTCCACGCCACAGCCCCCAAACAGCATCGGCTCCTGGGCGGGGGCCACGTTTTCAAACTCACAGACAATTGTGGCTATTATGTGAAAAAGAATTCAACTTCTACAGACTTTTTTCCCCTCTCTGTCAACCACTGGTTGATCATTGTTATAATTGTTTAGCACAAAGTTCCATCATACTTTCTGATTTTAGGTGCCCGTGAGTTCTCCAGTCTTTTTCTGGTCAGAATTTTGTCCATTTGGTTCGTCTCGTGCTCGCTACGCTAGCTTGAGTAGCAAAGCAGCTTGACAAATTTGAAAGATGAGCATGGCAAATTATTTTAGCTTGCATTTTACAGTAATGGAAAGAAAAAAAACAGCAGATCAAATATGAATAAAGATGTGTTGTTAATTATTTTTGTAGATTTTTTTTTCTTGTCTTTCCTCCAGCTTTCTGAGCCCCTCCGTTGTCCTCCGGTGGCCCTCCAGGGGGCCTCGCCCCCCCACTTTGAAAACAAACACAGTGACTGCATAAACTGATGATTGAACTAAGAGCCGAATCATGGAGTCCATCTGGACCTAAAGACAGTCTAGCTTTTGTCTATTATGACCATCATGTTGGTTGTTCATAGCAGTAAAAGTTATTAAATGAGTTTATTGAAATTTTTTGCTTTAGTTCAGGTTCTCTCCTGACTTTTTCCCCATTTTGATAATGTATATACACACATAGGTTATATATAAATACACACACACATAGGGAGAAGTTTTTCTTGGTTCATATCCTTGTTCTGATAGCTTATAAATGTCAGCCTTAATGAGGCGCAGTGGCAGCACTGGGAGCTCTGACGTGAAGTAAAGCAGAGGACGGTGTGTGTGAATCCATGGCTTAAGGCAGCGCCAGAATTATTCAAATCAATACGTGCTTCGTAGGAAGCTAAAAGTGTAAAATGCTTTGGGTAAAACGGAGGATTTTTGTCCAATGTCAGATCATATGACCGAGTGCCTGCAGTGTGACGGAAATACAGCAGAAATCGAATATTTGCGCTGCGCTGAAAAGAAAATGTAACTCACTGTTTTCGGTCATTTTGTGGTTACCAAGGTTATTTCTGTTTGCTAAATAATGAATTTGGCGGAGAATCTTTTTCCAACCTTTCGAATTCTGAGGTTTGACTGGATTTCAGGTTTGAGTTCGGCCTCCTTTACGTTTCAGCTCTGGTCACACGGAGATCAGCGCTTTGAGTAGACCATGTCGAAGCAAAGACATTCTGTCCTTTAAGCTAGTTTTTACCTGATTTTAGGAGGTATGCTAAGGGTCGAGACACATCTCGGTTCTGGCTTCTATCTTGAGTATTTACCTTTCGTCCGCTCAAATTCGTCGTCTTGGGAGACGAGAAACGATCGTTTTTTTAATCAATTCTTAATTGCGTCGTTTTTTTCCCGCCACGCAGATGCACACTTTACTTAATTGTTCACAAAAAACATGCCTTACTCGTCTCTGTATGTACGTTTGACGTACCATGGATGTGGTACATCAATCGTTCACACATTCAAGAGGAGGACAAAGTACCTGTGTACCGTCTTGTTTCTCTTTAGTAAAATATTTCCGCCTTATCTGAACAGATATCCTGGGGAACAAAGGCAACCAAACAATCCTAAAGGGAGAAAAAAAAAAAACAACACAGTGCCTGTCATTCTTTGAGAGGAAGCAAGTGTCCCTCGGGGCTTTATTCAGATGTAAAGAGCCGGAACCTTTTGTAGGGATAGAAAATATGCTTAGCTTGTTCGATGCTGGCAGCTCCGAAGCACAAGAAAAATAAAAAATAAAAATAAAGATTGTCTGTCACAAAGAAAGCCTACTTCTAACCACACACTGGTAAGCTCACACTCTATCCATCCAGTTACTGACCCTTTCCGGGTAAGGTCACGACTCACTCTGCCATGACGGACAACAAAACAACTTACGCCAACTCCTCTAAAGCTTGTCAAAAAGCCAGACATTGCTCGCCTAATGTAGCTTTTATTTAGCTGATTTTACTTTGAAAATGGTCAGAGGGTTCTTCGCTCCCAGGACTCAAACCAAACGTGTCATTTTACTGTAGAGCTGATATTGTGGCAATTGATAGTATCCGTCAATCATCAGACCTGGCAGCGCTCGGTGCATTCGCAGATTTGGGGCAAATTTTTCTAAGGTAGGAAGATTAATGTTCATATATACTTTGTAAGTACATATGATTAGTAAGATGCAGTGAAATATTGAATTGTGGAGTCGGTGTATGTCTGAACAGTCATAGCCATGGAGAAAACGTCCCACCATCATGCAGCCAAACAAACACAAAAAGTTAGCATCTAGACTTCAGTACGCTTTTATGTCGGGTCTGGTGTGAGAACGAATACCGCTTATGACGCTGTGGTATAAATCATGTGTGAATTCAGCTAAAGTCGGTCATTTGGTCATTTGCAACAGGAGGAATAAGGTATGTGTCGGATTCTGAGTTAGCTATTTCCACCTTTTTGGAGATCCCGCCATCTTTGAGCCCCAACTAGGTTTACTACCTCCACAGATAAATTAGCTCGGCTTGAACAAGCCATATTAGCATGGCTAATATTGTTCAATTTGAACAATATTCGATATTAGCCATGCTATACTAGCATGGCTAATACAGCTTTGGAAAACATGCTGGATTGGGAAAACAATTGCAGTCGCTCCATTTAACACTCCCATCCTTCACTTCCGATGTCCATCATGGCGGGATTAAAAGACGCGGTTGCAAAGGGTCAAAATGTGTTCATATCGATGACCAATCAGGTCGAGCTAAATATAGCGTGGGGTCATTCCGGTTTTGATCGGTTCATCCGCTCCCTCTGGCTGGTGCTGCACTGCAAACTTCCCACCCGTTTTCCCCATCCTCTTCCCGCATTAGCATTTAGATTTAGCTGGATGTTTCTCAATATGTGTTCCCCATCAGTTGGATGCCGCGTACCCACAGCCAGAAACTGTGAGCCTGAAGAAGAAGAAGAAAAAAAAACTCTGTCATGTCACATTTATTTCTGGAGCGCCGGTGTGGAACCAAACCAGCCGGATTTAAGCATTTTGCTTTTGTTGTGTAAAGACGCAATGCGAACGTTCTGCCCTACAAGCACTGGAGATCGCCACTGTTGAGACAAAATGTATGTATAACTTTACGAAGCGGAGGAAAACAAACAGAACCCGGTGCAGATGTAGCGCGGATCAAATCGGAGACGTTACGAAAGCGGCTGCAGCTGCAGATTCTGCTGCGCATGCTAAACATCTGTTTTAGTAAAGAAAAATGAATAAAGTTTGATAAAAGGAAGGAATTTAATCTCCCTCCAGAATTAGTTGAAACCTTGCCGGGGTGTAGATATATAAAACCTTTAAAACATGGGTGTCCATTTGTGGCCCTTGAGGGGATTTTGATGAGACCCCTGACCTCAAGTCCAGAACAGTAGAAAACCTGCCAGCAAAATAGAAAACAGCTGATAACCCCCAAAGTTTGGACATTGTCTAATTTTTTTTTTGCTTTGGATCACTGAATTTTTTAAGATTTTATGAAAAAAGATTTGTTTTTTTTAACATCTAATGAATTTCGTGGCCCTCAAGTTGTTTAGGTTTGCCAGTTTTGGCCCCGGGCGCAGAAAAGTTTGGATCGCACCGTTTTAAAGCAAATCCTGACATGGAGACTCGGTGACCTTAATTACTGGGGACTGAAAATTATTTTTCAACTCTTTATCACTATTTACTGGTGACAGAATAAACAGTTTTTTTCACACCTTTGCCGATACACACGAAAGGTGCTGCATGTGTGCTGGTCAAAATTTGAAAATGGCAAAAACTCAATAGATTCCATGCATTAATGCTGCATCCACCTGCTCCGCTCATTTAAAATAAACACCTACTCAGTCTCTATTGTGTTTTAGCAGTGAGTGTACAAGGATGTGCTGAATTGTTTACTCACTGTCTGCTCAGGGCCTCATTTGTCTGAAAAAGGTCGATTTAACTTAAGGAAGTCCATTTTAGTCACATGAAGTTTCTCTCAATTTTTTTTTTTTTTTTTTTTTTGCGGTGACAGACAATTTTGAATGTTTATGACAAGATACTGCAACCAAAGTGCCATCAGTTATTTACCATACAGAAACATGCTTTCCCTTATTCTCTCCTCAGAGAAAATTGTACAATGTTTCTCTCTGCTGCACTGTTGCGAGGTTATTCATGAGAATCCATCTTTATTTTTTTATTTTATTTTATTTTTTTTACCTGAAAAATGGATTCTGCGTTGCATGGCGTAACAAATGCAGGTTGCCACTGTTGTTCCACGAGGAAATCTTAGAGATGCCATCGGATAACCAGAAAAATCAACAAACCTGTGGTAAGTGTTTGCAGAAAGCACAACGCACTGTCTTAACCTGGTGGTTCCTGTAGGCTTTTTTTTTTTTTTTTCTTTTACTGTTTATTTCATAATTTGTACTTAAAGTTGCACTTGGTAACTTCTAGAAAAATGTAATTTTTGTTAAAAAAAAATAAAAAATTGGGAATTTTTTGCCTCCTCCCAAAAAATTGCAACCAATATGATTGGTTGCCTCCTCCAATCAGAGGAGGCAACCAATGTTTGTGTATGCGCTGAAAACAGACAATTAAAATAAATCTCTGAATCCCAGTTCGTAGATATGAATAACATCCTAATTTTAGTTGAGAAAAATGACATCTGCTTGCAAATTACAGACAACATCTGTGTTATTTGGCAGTGCTTACTCTCTGATATGCTACAGCTTCATTCCCTTCAATGAATTCCAATGCTAATGCTCGTTAGCCATCATGAGTTTATCTGCGACACCATCTTGAATGATGGTGTTTTTCCACCATCATTCAAGAGTGATTGACAGCGCTAAGACCCTCCCCTGGCTCTGATTGGTTGTATTTCTGTAGATGGCACTAAAACCAGAAGGCAGGAGAGTTTGATTTTCCACAGATTATCTGCTGAACTGTCACAACATCAAGACAGTTTTAAGAAAAACGTAAAAAAAAAAAAAAAAAAAAAAAAAAACAATTGTATAAAAGTTATCTTCTGCAGCTTTAAATGGGATTTATCCTAATCTTCAGTTGTAGTCGGGCTTGTAGCTCATAAAAGGTACATTAATTTCCAGCCAACATAAAAAATTGTTTTTTAAAAAAGGAGAAAAATGGAGTCCAGGATGCATCTGAACGTTGCTGTAGAGTGAAACATCAAGTCCAGAAGACTAAATAAATCTTCAGCTTTTCCTAGAAACCAAAAGAACGTCCTACATTGTGACAGAAAAACAGACAATTAAAATAAATCTCTGAGTCCCAGTTCGTAGATATGAATAACATCCTAATTTTAGTTGAGAAAAATGACATCTGCTTGCAAATTACAGACAACATCTGTGTTATTTGGCAGTGCTTACTTATGTGATAATGAGAAAGAATAGCTAGAAGAATTACAAACAAAAATAAGTAAAAAAGCGTATTACGGAGTGAGGCTCAGAATCGGGTATCAGAAAAAAACACCCTGAATCTATTCGCAGGACCGGATGTGATGTTTATTCCCATAACCTGTTTAAACACCCAGTTGTTTTCCATTAAGAATAAACCTGATGTCTCACCACTGGCCAACAAGAAACCGTCTGTATCTACAGGAGAACAAGCCCAGCAAACGCTGCCAATCCAGACGACATCACCATCCATTTATTCACTTCTCACTTTTAGCCGCAAAGTTAGTATTATTTATTTATTTTTAATCTTGTCAGAAAATGCTTTCAAAATGACAAATCTCCTTTGAAATAAACAGAACGGTTCCGATTTTATTCAGTCAAAATATTCAGTGTCTGTAGGTTTTATGGTTCTAAACATTTAACAGATCAAACTTCTTGAACTGCTTCGGCATTCACCAGGCTGGCTCTGCTACAAGATGCACTCACTCCTACTGCAAACCAATGCAGCCATTGATGTGTACAAGACTATGCTGATAATATGAATACAAATAAGCACACAGCATGCCAAACTGAAGAAACACACACACACACACACACACTGATGCAATTGCAGTTTAAAAAACAAAAAAAAGTGACTTCTGTTAGTTTATAGAGACTTCTACAGTTTATAGAGTATAGAAAACGTCGACCTCATGCCTAAAGGCATGTGAAGGTCAGCTAAATTATGCATGCAGGTCGCACATATGGAACATTTTAGATACTCCATACTTATTAGGCCCTGTAAAAAATTTAGAAAAAATACTGCAGAAGGTTATGTTTAAACAATTCAATTATTTTTTCTATATCTACATTTTTATCTAAGGATGCTGGCGTCTATGTTGTAATCTAAGATGCAGCTTTGGAGCGGTTTAGGTTTTGAACGTTTTGTGTCAGCGTGAGTTTGTGTTGTCTAGTTTCTTTCGGTCGTGGGATGCCTCAGGGATGTATTCTAGGACTCTTTCTTTTCATCTTTATTTGCTGCTTTAGGGCTTAAGTTTAACTTCATTTAATTATGTTAATGACTATCCAGTCTACATATCTTTAAAAAAAACAAAAGCAAAAACACACGAAGCTCAAAGAATTTCAATGGATATAATACATTTCTTGGCCTCCAGTAACAAAAAGATTGAGATCATGTTTTCCCACCCTGGTAGTCTTGGTGGCTCTTGATATCAAACTTCGTCTGACTTTAAATTTCGGATCCATTGTCACCAGTCAAGGGGTAAAAAAAATCAGATGGTGAACTTAGACTCGGAGAAGCTTTTTCAGGTCGCTCAAATCTAGACAACTTTGTGTGTGTTGGAGTTTGAACAGATTATTCAAGCCTTTACTGCCACATTGTGACCCGCTGTAACATAGGATGAGAAAGGATTCCTGCTGTCGCCTTCGGTTTGATCAAAACACTGAGAAGGACACGTCCCTCCTAAATTCTCTGGCTGTTAAATGTCTCAGTGACCTCGCTCCACCTTCGCTCTCCTTTATGGACTCTAAGGTCAACTGAGCAGCTGCTCTTATTCGTTCCATAGACAACCTCTGCAGCGCACTGAGATTGACTTTAAAAAAAAAAAAAAAAAACGTGCGTGCGCGTCACACTTGAATACGGCAAGTGTGACATCCGAACACGGGCTTGATAATAAATGTGCAAATGTCACCACTTGAATATCTGAGCGGGTTTCTGCTTGTTTTGTCTCGTGAGCAGCAGTGGTGACAGATGTGCTGCTGTCCTGGAGGGCTGGCCCCCGAGGGTTCGACCAGGCCTGGATGATTGCCAGAATTGGCAATAAATGTAGATTTAAGTGGCTTGATCAAGCAATATGCCAAAAGTCGCATTTAAAATTAATAAGAAAAACAAAACAGATTTTTTTGACATGAAAAGTGTACAGCTGAGTCTAGTGAATTACAGAGGGAATGTCAAATATCCAGTATAAAACTAACTGCTCAGCAGGAGTAAAGGATGTTTGAGAAATCCTTTAATCTCACAGAGCGGCCGTCCTCCGCGACTCCACCTTTCAGTTCCTTCAGACTAGCCAGCAGCAATTAGCAAACACCTGGTGACACTTTAGAGCTCTATGCAGGAGCCATTTCTCAGGAAAGTGCTGGTAAAAACGTTGCTGAATAGAGGAGCCATGTTGTGATGACTTTCTGAAGGCGGAGTTTCAGAAAGAGCAGAAGTTTTAAAGAGACAGAGGCCCAATTTCAAGGAGTTAAAAGTCAAATTTCTTCAAAGTCATATTTGACAAATATATCATTTTTTTTAACAACTGAACGTAACAGTTACTTGGTTGAGCTATAAAATGCCTCCATGCGCCTGGAAAGTACATGCGCCCCTTTAAACCTAAATTTAGCAGGGGTATGAATAATTCCGAACTGCAAATGGTAAAACGCCTACAAAAATATACATATATATATATATATATATATATATATATATATATATATATATATATATATATATATATATATATATAATAAGACGACTGCAATTTATCACATATAAACGTGTGAGAAAGCAGAATGTGAAAATATGGCTCGTTTCACATGTGATCCTGCAGAAAGTAGATCCAAGTGACCTTTAGATAACAAATCTCTTAGAACATGACACCAACCATGGCAACATAAACAGCATTATCAGGGCAACTTAACTAATAGGGGTTAGTATATATAGAGCTGGTTCGTGCTCCGCGGTTCTTCCTTGCATTGTGTGGACATATGTCTTAATTCCATTATCTCATTAGATGCCGCAGGGGTTTTCACAGCTTTTCGTGACTCACACAGACGAAGCCAACTCCCTTATGACAGACGCCTCAGATGAGAAACGGCTCGGCGAACCGAGTCGCGCTCTGCGTCTGGAGGTATATGGATGTAATTAGGCTTTGAAAAGGGAGGAGACGTCGGTAAGCCGTAGGAGAACGGGGTGTTGGCACAAATTAACAGTCACGCCGCGCTCCATACCGTCCGCACTGGAATATGAATAGAATGTCTTACGTTCAACTCGTGAGAAAACACAATGGCCGCCCGTCTTTTTCTGAATCGCATCGGGTCGAGGGTCTGACGGATTGCTGTCCGTGAGACTAACTTTACAGTTAGTTAAAGAACTTTACCGTTCTCGTTCTGGTGCTCTTCCTGTCGAAACTTAATGTCATCCACGGTGGAAAAATGCTCGGATCCCTCCGCAGCCTCCCCGTCATCCGAATTAACACCTCTGAAGCTTTTTAGACATAAACATTTGAACTTTTAATCCAAAGTTTTTGATATTTTTGGAACCTTGAGGCGACTTGTTTCTAGCGGTATATGTTGAGCAAAAAGTCTACTAATGACTGCAGGGTAATTATTATCTTGTCTTATGGTTTGTGTCTCATTATTTCCACCAGTAAAGTGAAGATTTGCATCAACTTTAATGATTAAAACACAGTGTACTAGTCATAACAATTAATACACGGTAAAGACTCAATATCTTGTTGGCATGGTGATTACTTTCAAACAGCCCAGTAAATATTCCTCTTCTAATAAATGTTCATATACGGATGTCGATGTAAAATTATCTTCTCCAAAAAAAAAAAAAAGCTTACTAACAAACAAATAACTGGTCCTTACCACTTTACTCTAAAATAATTGTAGCTATCTAATGTTTAAATATTGCATATCAATCTCTACCAGTAGTTGACATTGGTATGCTGCTGATGTAGCAAGCCAGACGAATTAAAAGAAATAAAACCAGTTTTTTGTTTTGTTTTTTCTTCAAAATAAAGGATGTCTACTCTGATTTGCTTTGTTAACATGGTTCTCACAGCTCCGATAGTCACCAGAGAAGCTAACGCGTTGCTTGGTAATCCATTGGTGCCCGGGGCATCTAGCTGGGTCAATAGTCTTTCCTCTCCATCAGTAACTCATATTAGGTCACATCACTAGTCCCGTTCAAATCTCCCTAATTTCTCGGAGACTTTTGAGTTTTATCCAGTCGTACAATAGACTTTGTTTGTGGGTTTTGGCTTCAAAATCAACATTCCTCTATGACATTTGCAGAAATCAAACCAACTTGAAAGGAATTTGACTTGATCCCTTGAAAGTGGCCTCCGTCTCTTTAAGAGCCTCCCAACGTTTCGGACAGTCTCCCTTTCAGCACATCGTCACAGCAACGCCTCTCTGACTGATTACAACCGTTCTCAGGAGCCTTGTGACCCACGATGAGCTCGGCAGAGATGTTTTCGCCAGGTGTTTGCTAATTGCCGCTGCCGCTAGTCTGGAGGAGCGGCGTCAGAGCACGCGGGGGAGAGCTGCTCCGTTTGCCCGGAGCTCAGCTGGGGACTGAAGCTCCCTGGTGGAGCTTCAGGTGAACGGGCGGCAGCCCTTGATGGTTGCTGTGGTAGATTCAAGGATTTCTCAGCCATGCATGATTGAGTCAAAGCAACACAGCAGCTCTACGTTTTATTAAGTTCTGACATCGCAACATGACATAAAGCTCAAAAAGTTGATTTTGTGTAATTCCTCTCCAATGAAGACTCCTAAATGTTTTCTGATCTGCTGTCCAAATCCTAAAGACCATCAGAGGCTCTGCTCAGGTTTCTCACGTGGCTCATTGTGCAGACTGCAGTGAATCCCCCCTTGCTGTGAAATACTAGCACTGGCTCTTTACATATTTCCACACTGTCTGTAATATCTGTGAATTTCTGGGTTTTTATAACAACACCCAGTCTGGCTCCATCGTAGGTGGACAGCTCGTTGTCAAGCTCGGCATGCTACGTGAGCACACACACGCATGCACACACACACCCATGCACGGATTACAGGCAGCCACACGGATATTTTTCATTGAGGGGCGGCGGAGTAGAAACGGACAGGAAAAGGTCGAGGCGAACGGAGATGGATTTATGGATTTAAGGAGGGAGGGGGGGGCGATTCAAAGAGGGGAGAGCTCAAGGAAAGTGAAAGTGACTGGATGAATCAGATAATTGTAGATTAACATAAAAGTAATTTCTACAGAACATGGTTATTAGAAACAGAGTTGAAGTAGCTAAAAATCTCCTTAAAGAGTAATGCTTAACAGATAGAAGTGGACATTTTTAGGCACTTCACAATTCAATTACGATTCAGTCGGCTACGATGTGCATAAACCCACTGAAGTGACATAATAATAATAATAATAATAATAATAGTGGCTGATCAGTGGTGCATTTGCCCAATGTGACTCTTATTCACTGCTGCTTGTGAATAAGACGCCACACATCCAGAAAGACAAAGTCACATAACTTTGATGATCCAATCACTTTGCTTGGTCTTGTGTTGCTTGTCCTATGAACTCAATAGCACCAAATCAACTGTAGAAGGCTTTTGTAGCTGGAGGGGAACGACGACATCACTCGCTCGACGGTCCTTTGGCTGACCATCGGCAGAACAGATGAGGCAGAAACAACCAGCTGCTTTTTGTTGCTCATCAAGCCACTCGTCCTTCTATGAAGCGTTCACCATCAACTGTCCGGTCATCTCACTTTGGGAGATTTTCAGTGCCTGTTGCTGGATTTCGAATCTTGACGCATTGAAAAAAATGGTGGACTTAAAATCGGAAAATGTGCCCAGACTCCTGCTGCATTGACTGGCTGCCATACAGGAGAGGCGTATGCACTTAAAATCTTTGTGTTCTTTCGTTTCGGAACGTCAAAAACATTCAGTGGATTTGACGTTGAAGGCCATCACTTCAACGTCAAGTGCAGACTGAAACCCTGCAGGAAGTAGACGGTCGGATTGCATAGGTTCTTCCTTAGGATGTGTCATCCGGTTATTTGATGCATATGAGAAAATCGTTGTCTGGAGAACTACAATGGCGTGGCATCGTGAGTCAGCAGGGAAGCATGTTGACGTGTCTGCTTATGAACCACCAATAAAAAGTAACAGGCTTGATGATGATCTCTCTACTCTCAAGCATTTTAGAGTCGCAAGGCAAAAGTATCAACTCTGATATTGCAAATGTGAGCAAAACTTTGTCGATGTTCCGCCAATGTAAAAAAAAAGAAACAACAAAAAGAACGCAATTTCAGTGTTTCCATTAAATAAGAAATCAAAAATCACACAAATAAGTTTACGTCATTTAAAAACATGCCGCATCATTTTCCTCCTGCCACTTCCTGTCATTTTTCATGTTTTCCACTAGTAGTAACACATTTGAAACATTCGCAAGTAAGTCTTTCAGACAATAGTTTTGCATGTTCTTGAGTCAGAAACAACATGAGAAGCTCCATTTATAAAAAAAAAAAAAGATGTTCGCTCATTAAGCTTAAATGTCCGGATTACAGCGGAGGTTTGAAATCACAGGCAGGGATGAAGGTGGAGGGTTCGGTGGGCACGAAGGGGAGTGTGGATGAAAAGAGCTTTATTCAGACATCAAGACTGAAAATAATACTGTCTTTGCCAAACAAAATCAAAGCACAACAGATGAGGAAAAACAACCAGGGACTGACAGAGAACAAAAGAAACCGAGGAGTGTTTATGGAGACTGACATGGCGCTGGTGATGAAATCCGAAACCAGGCGAGATCAGAAAGCAAGACTGACTGAGACAAACCAGGGGAACAGAACGAAGCACAAAAGCAGAGAGGATGCGACTCAAAAGCAATAAAACTCGATCAGTGTGAGCTTAACAGAACCAGACACAGGAGGACAACACGTTGAATCATTAAACCAGAGAAAATAGAACCCAAAGAGCTACAAAGTCATAAATCTATATCCGTAAATTCATTAAACCCAACATATTCTTCATCTCTATGCTGTTATCGGATGAACTGGAAGGTTCATTTTGGTCCACCGCATCACTCTCCCTTAAGATTTTTACTTTTTTTTTTTTCCCTGCTGGCCTTAAATAGCAGCAGTGCTCTGAGTGTGATTATCATTAATTCAGTTTAATTTCCTCTGCCATAATGAAACATTCATATCTGCACATGAATTATTGGGCTCGGGCATATCGCAGGCCGCATCGCCAGAAAGAAAGAAGCCGAAAATGGAGTTGAAGTTTTAAGTGGTGCTCAATATTTGAATGGCGAGTTCCAGGAAGTCGTATTGACTTCTATCGATTGTGTTTCACTTTGCCTCTCGGAGAACATCGAGCACGCTGGAGCATCGGCCGGTCTCCGAGGCATAAAGATGGTGCGTGAGGAATAAAACGGGCGAAAAAGACTGGAAATGATGAGAAAGCAAGAAAAAAAAACAAAGGAGAGCATTTTGGGGTGCGTGATACGGCTAAAGTCTTCTTCTCTGTGGTGTTTTCAAACGAGTGTTAGTTTTCTACGGCTACTTGGGAACTTTAATAGCTTTTTTCCACACCAGCTCTCAGAGTTCAAATTTGCCACTAAAATGAAGACAACAGGAAGTAGTAGGGGGATGTCGTCTTATCGCGTGAACAAACTTATTCGCGTGTGATTTTAAGCGCGTTTGATGGAAACACTGCAACTTTTGAGCGATTGTTTCTAATGCGAGCGCAGCGTGTGATGCCACTGTTGCAGCTTATTTTTCATTTTGTCATCAAAATCTCCGGATTTGGTCTATTTAATAGCATTTAGCTGGCTTGGCTTCCATTTTGTTTTCTCGCAAAATTAAAAAGTTCCATCTTCTTCCTAAAGTTCAATTTATAAAATCATTTACAATTCTCATTTTAGCTTTGTTCTCGTTCATTCCAGTCTTTGCTGCCTCTTCATCAGTGATTACTTCCCAGCTGTGTTTTCATATTAACGGATTACCTGACCTTAGTTCATAGAAGTAACAGGTTCGTACCAGAATGAGGAAAACCCATAAACCTCTCAGCCCAGGGACTCCTCTAAAGCTCTGGTTATGTCTTTCGGCACCAAACATATCGAGATGTGGAAAAAAAACTCTCATGTCTTTATTTAAGAGGAAAGGCCTTCCCTGTAGTTCTGATTTTGCCGGTGGATCTCGCTGCAGATCAAATCTGCCTCTACATCAGCAGAAAGTACTGGAGTAATCAATAAGACATGCAATCCTGCTACAACTTTCACTAAAAGTATTGACCGTTACAAATAGTGATCAATAAAGTTGTGTTAACTTTCTATAAAACCTGGGATTACTAAAAAAAAGATCATAGTGTGTCTCTGGTGACTTAAATTGTAAAAAAAAAAAAATGTCTCTAATCTTCTTCTGTTTCTTGATTTTTTTTAAAATCTGTGCAATATTCTGTAGTTTGCCTCATTGCTTAGTTTTGTACAGAAAACTATTAAGCTGTCAAAATAAATCCCAATATTCTGCCCCCTGGTGGCAACCTCGGGTAAAATCTCCAGCTACTTTCATGTCCTGTGAAAACTAGAGCATTAGCTCGACTCAAAATGGGTTTCTTTGTTCAAAAATACATAAAGTACTTAAAGAGATTTATAATGGTGGAATCGGACAATTAACACAGCTAACGTATTAATGCAAGCACGACGGCTTCATGTACGACACACATGTAGAGCATTTTGAAGCCTTAAGAAGTGGGGAAAGAACGGGAGAAGAAAAGAGGCCGAGGTGGATAATTATATCACAGAATTAACTGCTGCAACTGGAGAGAAAATTCTCTTTCAAAGCACTAAAATTGTTAAAAGTGCGGGAGCGTGCACGCGTGTGTGTGTCTGCGTGTGTGTGTGTGTGTGTAAGGAAGCTGTCAACTTCTCCAGGCAAGAGAGTTCCAGCAGTGTGTCAACCTAATGGGCAGAAACTGGGGCATAGTGAATTATTCAGTAGCTTTTTTTCAGGGGAAAGGAGATGCTTCCAGTATCTTCCCTTTGGAAAAAAAAAAAAAGAAGAAAAAAAAAAAGAGCACACCCTGCTTCACAGAACCCTCAAACACAAATTTGAGCTGAACAACTATGTGATCAAATCAGTTCCAGCGAAACCAGTAGCACCAGGATGACAACAGACAGTTGTCTCCAACCCACGGGGACCGACTTCAGGTTCGTTAACGGAGAATCGTTTTTACGTTTCATCCACTGGATAACTAATGTAACAGTATGTCTAAAAGTCATAATTTCCTCAGCTGTAATCTAGTCTGAGAGGCAAGAGTGTCGACACTAGAGATGCGTCGATCCGATATTAATATCTGTATCGGTCCCGATATTGAAAATAATTCCTGATCAGGTATCGGTGACGATGGGCCTGATAGATAATGGTAGATCTATTCAGTTTAATTCTATGCTTTGTGCTCCGAGTAACGTCGTGTTTGCTTGTTTTACATTATATTTATAATATCTAAATTTACTTTCGGAACCATTTGAAAGGATAATGTCAAAAAATATATATCAATTTTGCGATTGCGGTGTTTCCATCATTTAAGAAACGCTATTAAAATCCTACATGAATAAGTTTGATCATGTGATAAGTCATTGAAAACGACTTCCTGTATTCTTTTTCATGGTGCAAGTGGTATCATGCGGTTGATGACTTTGTGACTCGTGTGATGCGAAAAAAGTGTTTCCGTCACGATTTTGTGAAATAGACCAATTTCGTTACAGTCAAAAAAAAACAACAACAACAACAAAAAAAACAACCTCATCAAAGCACTAAAACTTCATAACAAAAGTAACTTTTTCTTCCAAAAATGGGTGTGTTTCCATTAGGCAAGTTTTATTTTCAAAATGTCAAGTTGTGCAATTATACGGTAAAAGGAAAGGCAGGTAGTGATAGGACCTCAAAATCGACGTTCCCTTCAGTGTAGCACAGCTTGATGAAAGAGGACTGGACAAAAAGAAGACGTTTAATGAATGCAGTGGCAACAATTCATTTGTATATTTTTTGTCTCAAAGGTAGCCAACGACATGCTTCACACAAGCGCAACAGAAAAAGCAACAGGCAAGAGGAAGCTAACAGAACCTGAACAAATCATTCGTCTCTAAAAGTTTCTTTCCTTTCAGTTCCTGCTTTCTAAGCTGCCAACAATCCAGACCTTATGTAACATGACATTTACAGCAAGGTCCATTCCCTGTCTACTTGTCTGTCTCGCTCACACTTTTTTTTTTTTCTCTTTACCTCAGACTCTCTCCTCCCTTCTGCTTCTCCTTTTTTTTTTGTTTTTTTTGTTCAGACCGACTCGCTGACATTTAATTAGCCGCTGAGTGGAGGATGCCTCGCCACATCAGCCCTGTAGTGCGGGTGACCTTTTCCGAGCGGGTCACTCATCTGCCTTTAGCGCGCCGCCCTGGCATCGCCGATCGCACACGCACGGTCATTACCTGCTCGGTGTCAAAGAGCGAGCAACGCGGCGCGTTGAAACAAGCGGGCGCCCGTTTGGCGGGAAATTGGAGACGTCTCGTACAAAGTCAAGCTGACGCGAGAGGAAGTGTTTTGACGGTCCGTGTGTCCCGACATCGCGATTCATTAGCAGAGGTCTGATATGTTGTTGCGATGACTTTCTTTCAGTAGGTTGCATCACTTTCATCAGCCACCTGAAGAGGTAGACCAACAACGGCTATCCTTTCATCTCGAAACGCACACGAAAGCGCACACACCTGCGTGTAAAGTCAAAGCCAATCAGAAGCTTCTCGTTTGCGGTGGACCCCTCACTGACCGTCTTCCTCCACAACCCAGTAACGTCAGCAGCCAGACACCTCCTATCAGGAGCGGTTTGGATGCCTTTTAATCCTTTCTCTAAAGAAGTCTTTTCTGTCAAAGCAGAGAAACGTGACCCCAATGCTAAAAGTAGGAAGCAAACTGAGGAGCGAAAGCTACGGTGGAGGGATCCAACACGAGGGTCTGGCAGAGCAGACAACCCAACTGGCCCCCGATGTCTGTGTTGGGCTGCAGCCCAGGCAGTCTGGGGTTTTTGCTCTCCGGGTTTAGAGTTTGGAGGTATCGCATGCAAAGAGACACATAATGGAGGATGGAAATGATTCGGCTCACTGATGCAACCATGGCTCAGCACAGGCAGAAATGTCTGACGGTTGTCTACTTATGAAAAATGATGGCAACAAACTGACAATCGGATAGGTTTTAAGAACTTCAACTTCAGGTAAAAATTTCTGTGTTGCCATTTCAATCAAGGAATATAATGGAATTCTGCTCAGTGACTTTGAGTTGATGGTATTTAAGATGCAGCTAATAAATACTTACAATTTTATAAAATGAACAAAATAATATATCAAACTCCACAAAGTGTAATATTTATTTTGTAAATATGAATTTAGCTCAGTTAGACCTTTGTATGAGTATGAGTGTGTGAGACTGTCAGGGTGTAATGGCCTTAAGATGACGGCGACACAGAAAGTTAAAACAAAACCAAAATGCACAATGACCTAACAGCACAGACGACCACGTTTTTCAAGAATAGGTAATTTAACACGCTGCCATTTCCAAACCAGCATTGTTAATTAAAGTTATACGTCCAAATCACAGTGTTACTATTTATGCCTATTTTTAGACACATTTGCCGTCTTCTTGCATCAGGGTGAGTAGCGTCACATGTGCAACCAATCACGGTTAATTGGGGGTCGTTTTGTACATTTGCGTCGGAAGGAGTGGGAACGCTCTCATCAACTACCAGAGGTAAGTAACAACTACGGACTCTGTTCCACGGTGGAGAACGATATTTCTCTGACAACTTCTCTGCGAATCAGAGAGATGTCTGCGGTAAAAATCCCAATGAGGGATTTTGACATCTTCCGGAGGGACCCCTGAATTGCCATCGCAATGCTTGATTTCAAATGAATAGTGGTAGTTTGACTTTATTGAACACGGAATAAACAGAAGAGTACATTTAAAACAAAAGGACAACAGTAACAAAGTACAGTTCAAAGGAGTGGGTAGAAGAAGTATGAGCTTATTTTAAATGAGTACTTGTTAAATCCAGCAAGATTAAATTATCTTCACTTTGTCTGGATGCAAAGAAATACTGAGCTGCCGAAATGTTATTGACTAAATCTATCTTATTAACTTCTCCATGAACCTCCATCAACCCATATGACCAGAGGAGCTTTTCGAATACTTCTTGGCAGAATAGTTGGGTTGGAAGCCAAAAACTAGTGAACTTCCTGACTCAGGTGTTAGCTCAACAAATTCATGTTAATTCTACAAAGTGTCCCACAACAGAAAAGATCAGAGAGTTGATCAAAGATGTCAAATTGATTAGAGCGGCTTTGAGCTCAACAACAAAGGCCACCGGTTTGATTGATTGTCTCGCGTCAGGCACACAAACCAACAACTGTCTCATCGGAAAACACCGCCAGACATATGTTCCTCTGTGGCCCCGCGGCCCCGAAACGGAGAACAGAGTGCTGAGAGCCGTCATTATTGTCCCTTCATCATTATGCCGCTGGCATGATGTCTGACCATATGTCATCTCACTTCTCGACTCTTCCAGGAGCCAGTGGAGCTCAGCCCAGAGCACTCCATCATCTTCTCTGATTTAATTGAATCCATTTTCCTAAAAAACTCATCTGTGCCGCGGTAACCGCATCCGACTCTGTATCGTAGACGGTCCACACAGGCTTGTCTTTTAGTTATTAGTTATAGAGATCCCACTCTCTACCAGGCAGAGAGTGGGATCAATCCAAGCCATCATTACTTCATTACCGATGTGACCAGTCTCAATTGTGCAGCGTATTACTATAAAACTATTTCAGGTGTGGATACAAGCTTGAAACTTAGCATGCTCACCGCTCAGGTTGTTTGCCACTGCTAGAATGTCAGGATGACACATTGTTCAAGATGGCTGCCGTCTGTTGAGTGTTTTATACCAGTTGCTGTAGACTTTCATGACATGGATGAACTTCATGTCGCATCATCTGTTTTCATCTTTGGTCTTTCTGGTCAGGCAACATCAAATGAATAACATGCAGCAAAATCAGAATCTGAGGACTTTGCTGTTCATGAGTCTCACATCAGTTGTCAACCAGAAGGAAATAAAGCAAACAGTCGTCCAAATGGTTAGCATTAGCTTTCACTCATTTTTGTGATTAATGGTTTAGAGTTAGCTTCTGCTTATGTTTTATGTGTTAAGCGGTTTAGCATTAGCTTCTGCTTATGTTTTGTATTTAGAATATTTTCCATGACGGACATGGTGGACATCTTAAACAAAATCAAAAACCTCTCAGTAAATATGATTTCTATGGTAATAATTATGTATGAATTGATATCAAAGGTATTAAATTTTAGTAAAAAAACAAAAAAACAATTTTCTTTAATGACTATGTCATCTTTATTTCTTTTCAATGGCTAACAATTTATTTATTTATTTAGTTGTTTTTTTTAATAAAAAAAAAAAAAAAAGCAAGCTCCCAACGACATCTGTGCCAAGTTATGTTGTGGCCGTCACTGGCTTGTATTAGACTGTCTGGATCTCCTGTGGAGTCCGAAGCAGAAACATGTGACCAGGGCAGCCGAGGACAACAGCTCAGCCATTTCTTTTTCTATCCGCACATGAAAAGATTTTGCTGAAATCTTCATCTATCTGCTCCACTTCGAGTCTAGCCCTCTACCAGAAAACTGCAGCGAAACCTGTATTCGAACTCTCGAGACGTCGTTGCTGCAGCCGGGCTGCCAGCTAATGATTGTAAACGGCTGCAGCAGTAAGGCTTGTATTGGACTGTCTGGATCTCCTGTGGAGTCCGAAGCAGAAAAATGTGACCAGGGCAGCCGAGGACAACAGCTCAGCCATTTCTTTTTCTTTTTCCCTTTTCACAACAGATGACAGCATTGGGTCAGAACAGATTGTCTTTCCATTACTTCTCCACTCGTCTTGGTTCAGTCAGTATCAGACCAGGCTGTTACACAGACGTGCCGGGGCCCCTCGGTGCCTCATTTAGCAGCTCCATTGAGGAGTGAGCTGGCTAAATGAACAATCTGTCACCATGGTAAATATACCATCATGTAAGGAAAAAGGAACCGTTTACATTTAATTGTTGAAACGCCACGGCAGTGGAAGTGTTTTCCATTTTTGCAGCGAATAAAGCGAGATGGGGAAGAAGCTGACGTTACCACAGTGCTTCTCCGGCAACTCCGAGGTGAACGTTCAAATATCATTTATGCACTTTGCCCTATCAGTCACTCATTCATCAACCTGTCTTTTTCAGATTCTGACCAGATAGCCAACAAGCCGCAGCCCTGAAACGTGAACTGGAGATTTGAAGAGGCCAATTGTTTCTGTCGTGGCTCTAGAGGTGCACCGATCTGATCAATATCTGTATCGGTCCCGATATTGAAAAACATCCTAGATCGGATATCGGTGACAATGTGCCTGATCCATAAAAGCAGATATATTCAGTCGAATTCTACATTTTGTGCTCTGAGCAACATCAAACATGTATTATTAATTTTACATTATAGTTAGAATTCCTAACAATTCTGAACCATTTGAAAGACGTTTGGTTACATTTTATTCTCTACATGTTTGACCAATCTTGGTCAAAAATGTTGCTTTTGTTTGCTTCAGTAATTTTTTTTATATATATAAAAAATAAATATAAAACAAATAAATATGAATGTAATATAAATGTACATTACATTAGCTGTTATTCTCTCTAACTGCACTGAATGAACAAATTAAAGTTGTTCTGTTTTTACATGTAGACCAAGCTTGTGAAGCTATTGGTGTGTTTAAGTGTGCTGTACTGGTGCGGTCACTACATACGTTTGAAATTCAGTACATTTATGTTTTTGTTTAATAAAAGACACATTTTAAGTCAGTTCAGCTGTTTTTCTTTATCAGATTGGTATCGGCCTTGAAAACAGTGAATCGGTGCGTTTCTGAAGTGTGCGCCGCCTCTCGCCCGTTCTGCTAATCCACCGCATCAACAGAGAGGAAATATGAAAGCTAATATTACTTCATCTGTCGGATTCCTACATATTCCCCTGCGCATTTGCCTGTTTGTGTCTGTAGCCTCGTAAACACCGCGCCTTCACGTTTAAAAGACGAACAGGGACGGCGCCATGATGTGATTGTGCACTCCCTCGGCGTCCCACGCGGCTGTTTTTCACGTCAAGCAATAACTGCAGTGACAGCGAACTGAGGGGAAACGTTATCCCTTTCCCATCCAAAAGGACAGTCAGGTGTCCTGATTAACCAGAGCGGGCGATCCCTTCGAGCTGAGGAGTCTCGCTAACATCTCCTCCGGTGTCCTTGAGCCGATGGGAGAGATTTTGTGGGCTCCGGGGACGCTCCTGTAAAGCAGACCCTGACCTCTAATCTCAAAGAGGTGGGAGGGAAACGGAAATTTCCCCAGGGATCAACAAAGAATTACACCCTCATTTTCATTTTATCCAAAAAGAAAAAAATATATATATTGTGGATGAAGTCTGACATCGGAGGAGGTTTTAAACATTTCCCCTATTTCCCTTTAGCCAAACGCAAAAACAGCACACACAGCCTGAGGCCTGACACAAACCTATTAAAATTTTAAACCTTTTGGAAATAATAATAGAGTAAGACAAAATTAGAATCTGGCTCAAGATATTTTTCTCTTAAACAAACAAACAAAAAGAAAAAAAGCACAACTCTCCTTGCGGACATGTTTTAATCTGCTTTGCTTCAGAATAAATAAGCACACAGCACAAACGTTCCCTTACTTTTTTCCTTTACTGCCAAAAAAACTTAATATCTTAAGGTATATTGGTATATTATTCTTTGCTGGTTTTCTTTTCTTAGTACACAGCATTTCTCCTGTACAAAAAAAAAAAGTGCTGCCCTTCTAAAACGAAGCTCAAGCCTCTCGCTATCGAAACGGCAGCCAAGTGGATCGGCGCGTAGCTCGCCCTTTAGTCAAACAATGGGAGTTCAAGTCCATTGCAACAACACACACTTCCCTCATCCTCCTCTCCCCCCGGCAGAACGCCGAACGTGTGTTAGCTGCAGGGCAGCTTAATGTCAATTAGCATCAAGTGAGAACTGTCCATGGAAACACAATCACAGAAAATGGTGACCTCAGAGAAAACCAGTGACAACGCATCTCATTAAAAATCTTGGCTCTTGAATCAAATCTTTTTTCTTCTTCTTCTTTTTTTTGCTGTTGTTCACTCTATCGATTGTCCAAAAAGAGTTTCAGCAGCTTTGTGCTTTTTTTTATTTATTTATTTTTTATAAATCATTTATTTACTTTCTTATGTCTGGCGCCGTTTTTCTTTGCCGCATTAATTTAATCTTATTTAGCTTGTGTCTGCAAAGCCGCAGATTTGCTTTTGTGGCTATAACTGCCGCGGTAAAAGAAAATGAATCATCCAATTTGGAGTTGTGCTTTGGATCTTAGGCTGCGTGTTCTGGAACGTGCCAGCTCTCTCTGTTCCAGGCACAAACGTCTCATGAAGCTACTGGTGTTTTTTTTTTTTTTTTTTTTGTGCTTCTTAATGCACTCTGCTGAAGGTTCTACAAGTACATGGTTACATCTAAATAACTGTTTTTATGTCTTAGGTTTAGCGGTGTGACGGAATCGTACACCCTGACATCTTCCAGTATCAAATCAGATCTCGCTTCCACTGTGTGTTAGTACAACATTTTGTCTGGTACATTTAAGATTTTAATGAGTCCTGGACATGATGGTCAGCACTTTAACACTGTTGTCCCATACATATATTTTATGCATTTTATTTTTTTTTAAAATAAGAACGTTTTCGGTTTCTCTCGGTCTGTTAACAGCGTTTACAAAAAAAATACAGTTCGGAACAAAAGTCCTCTAAAGACTCCTGAAGACAGATTCTGATTAATCTGGCTCCTCCCCAAAGTCTTAAAAAGTCTTGGCTAATCTGGGACACGTGTGACAGTTCCTTGAGTTTCTCTTCTTGTGTGCGTTATTATTAAGTACGAGTTTAGGTCGATAATCTTCAAACAGCAAAGAATGACTGGATTCTTAATTCTCTTTCGCAATTTTACATCCTTAAAGTCAAGTTCGTTGACTGTAAGTCCTGGAAGACAAACAAAACTTCAAAACAGAAAAAGTAAGAAATTCCTGCGCAGCTGTCTCAGAAGGATTCGCTCCACATTTGCTAAGACGACGCCATCAGTGACATCAAAGGAAAAGATCTGCCGACTCTCCTCTCCTCTCAGTGGAGGCAGAAACTAGGAAGGAAAGACGGCGCCGGGTTGGACGCGCTCCACACAAAGCGCCAACCAACATCACCAGACAGGCTCTCAGGCAAGCAATACGCCGTCCAAGAATCACCAGGCGAAAAGACTTGAGACAGACATAAAAAAAAAAAAAAAAAACGAAATTAATTAAAAAATGGACCTCACCTGGAACTAACTAGAAAATTGGCCCAGAATAGAAATGTCTGGAGATCTGCCTCTGCCAGCCCCACACCCTGGAACGGGATGAAAGGCAAAAAGACAATAATGACAGTTTCTTTTACCAGGGGAATCTGATGAACAGGTTGAACAGCGATGTCCGTTGTCTTAACGTGTGTCTGGGGATGTTGATGGTGTCTTTGTATTTAGGTGTCCTCAGAAACTTAGGTTAGAAAAAGAGCTGGAGGAAGTTGTTGGTGGGTTCAGAGTTCAACGTAAAGCAGGACTGCTTCTCACCTCGCACTTCTGTGAAGAGTTGTAGCAGGGATTCTAGTTGCACCTCTTGTTTTTATTTTGACCCACTGTCCACGGTTTTGTTTTTGGGCAAGTTGAACTATTGGAACTGGACATCTTGGGGGATTCTTCATTGCAACCTTACAAGAACAAACATCTGGCTTATATATAGAAATACAGTCAATGAAATCTAGTTCTAACTCAACCTCAGGTTCTGGACATCAGTGCTTAAGATGGCGTCTCCCTCAGAGCTTTCTATTGGTAATCTACTTCTAATGGCTCTACTTATGCCTCTTTATAACTTTATAGCCATGCTAGCTGATTACATTTTGAATCGCTGCTTTACCATCACTTATATTTATGCGTTTCAAAAAAAAGGTCCAAGTCGGACCATTCCTTTTTGGAGAAGATTTATTGCCTCACCATTTGCGTAATTTATTGTAAAGTGCTTGGTACATATAAAGGTCTGCTGTTCACTTTTACTCCGACATCTCCTCTCAAAACACGAGGCCTTGTCCGGTGTACTCTGGAATCTGTAGAGGATCCGGCTGATGGGTGATCGGATGCGGCTCACATACAGCTGGCAAAGAACTCTTCCTTTGCAAAGCTGGCCTCATCAATCCACAGGATGATGCAGGTAAGAAAAATAATGAGGGCAGACTTCAGAGGTTTGAGGTCAAGCGGTGTGCGGGATGTTTGCTTTGACCAGCATGTGTGCCGAGGAAGATGAAAGACACAATGGCAGTCCAACTCTCATTTCTCGCCGGCAGTTACGGCCGTCTGCTCGTCGTTTGTCACATCAGTCGCTGGCTTTAGGGAGGAAGTTGTCCTCAGAAGTCTGAGCTAATTTTTTTTGTTCACTTCTCTGCATAAAGCAGAGTATCTAAGCCTCGGTGAATACTTTGTAGTTCACCCTTAGCCATTATTACGGGTGCGGATGTTTTGTGGTCGTGGCTCCACCAGCTTTGCATCTCAATGGGAACATTTATGCCTGTTCCTTTGGAGAATAGTTGAACCTCAGGCTGGCTTGATGTAAAGCATTTGCGAACATCAGCTTTCAAGTGTTCCCACAGAACGTAATTGGTTTCAATGAGACTTTGACTGGGCCATTCTGTCACACAAATTTCCTTTGATCCGAACCATTACGTTGGAGTTGTAGCTTCATGTTCAGGGTTGTTGTTCTTCTAGAAGAAGCATTCGCTCTCCACCCTATTTGTAAGCCTTTTATGCCTCGAACAGGTTTTTCCCGATGAATCCCCAGAATCCCCGCAGCATGATGCGGCCACTACCTTGTTTAACAGTGGCCATGACACATTCGGGGTATCTCATCTCACAAGCTCACCTTCTATCACGTTTCTTCACTTCCTACGCTGTAGTCCTAATTTGTCTGACTTGTGTAATTAACACTGTTGAGTGTTTTTTTATGTACCATGCACTTTCCAGTGATCTTATACCTGCTTTTATTATAAATATATATATATATATATATATATATACATGTGTTCGTTGCGGTTTCTCTGTTTTTCTTTTTCTCTCTTTCTGCAGGTTTAGAGGCAAATTTCAAGGCTGTTGTCTTGTGTCCTCTCTACGCTTCTTCCTCTCCTCTGCTCCTCTCTTGTTCTTTCCCTCGAAGCATTTCCCACCACCTTTCTCCCCCTTTTTTCTCGTCTCGGTGTCCGTTACATTTGAAAGTAACCCGAAGCAATTTCCCACAAAGTTTCACATGAAAATCTCCAGCAGAGCATAAAGTCGCAATGCTCCTCAGCCTGTTGACTTTCAGTCTGTTGGCACTCCGACAACAATTCAGAGTGCCGCACTGCCGGACAGGACCCGCTAAGAGAAAACGCGTAACTATGACTCGGCCCGGGAACGCTCAGTAAAGACGCCGTGCTTCCCGTCTGGCGCAGATGAGTTGCACAGCCAAAGCTTCTGCTGTGTGTTTATGAGAAAAGCTGCCGAGCTCCCACAGCGTTTGGCCTTGGGGGCGATCGGGTCTCAGTCAGAGAACTCTGCCTCATGATGCAACTGGCTGCTGTTTTGGCCTTTTTTAAAACACCTCACTGCAAGCACTTGCACAACCTTTGGCCCCTTTTTAAAAGACTTCCTTCCACCTTGTCAGTGCAAAACCACAAGCTCTTACCAAACAGTTTGCTCTAGTTTCTAGTGTAAATATCACTTGAAATGAGACAAAAAAAAAAAACCCAAATCTGACAAGTAATTTTTCTGCAAGAAATAGAAGCATGTTTTAAGTCAACAGTTCCTTAATATTGGTTTGAAAGATCCACTGGTAGATTATTTCACTAATAACGACAAAAATTGTCTTCTTATAAGTGAAAATCTGGCAGTGGAACTACTACTGCTAAAAGAACTGATACCTTTTCATCACTATTGAAGAAATATTGATTTAAAACAAGCTCAGCATTCATTGCTGAAAGGTTTACCTGTAAGTTAGTACATTTGAAATAAGACAAAACCAAGATATTTGCACTAGAAACTAGACCAAAACTACTTAAGACATTGTGATCATGCAGTGTGGGAAGTGCTGCATTGAAATCGGAATATTTTTGTGCAACAAAAGCACAAATAACTTCATTAAGCCTTTATTTAAACGTCGTCTTGGTTTCATGGAAACACGAGACGAAACGAAACTCGTTTCTCCCTCTTTCCGTACTCTGGACCTGGGAAACGCTTTCAGCCGAACTCCGTGCTTTAGGAACCCTGCAGAGGTCAGAGCTCTGACTAAATGCATTGCAGCTTAGTCATGTCAGCTGCAGCTCTTCTTGCTTGAAGGACGTAAATTAGGTTCGAGAGTGAAAGACGAAGTCTGTTACAACTTTCGTCCCCATTACCAAACCCGTCTGCAGCTGCAGTGTGGAGCCCAGAGAGAAAGAGCTTCATTAGGCTGGAGCAGAAGTAGAAAGTGAACTAACCTCATGCAGGTATGTATGAGCAATTCCCTCCCCCACCCCCCTCTTTACGCTCTCCAAGGAACACTCTCTGGTGATTCGCTGTTCCGCAGGATGCCTCCAAAATGGTGGCTCAGGAGTCGCAGTTTCTCCCCCAAGCCCCCAGAGACGCAAAGGTTCTCTCTAGACGGCATCGGCAAAAACAGGAGGAAGTTGTGTGTGTGGCGCTGCGCTCCCTTTATTTTCCTCGTTTTTTGTTTTTTTTTCCCCTCTCTGATCTGATCTGATGTGAAATCACAAATTGGCCCCTCGCCGCTGCCCCCCGAGTACATAACAGAACTCATTAAAGAAAGGAGGGTTATTAAAAAGTGATGGAGCGAGGGAGGACTCTGACAACAACAAAAAAATAAATAAATAAATAACTAAAACGGATTCGAGTTTACAAAAGGAGGCCGAGGAAGCTCCAGAGAGGAACTCGCATCCGGGGAGTGCGGGGGACAAATACTGAAGAAAGAAAAAAAAGTCGTTGAGAGAGCTGGTGACAGGAGGAGCTCGCTATTCCCTCTCAGGGAAGACGACTTCTGCAGGCGCACAAGAGTCGAACAGGTTTTACACGTGGGCCGATATTTACTTTTCCAGCAGATTACAACATGGAATAGAACATCTTTCCCACCGGCTATGTTTACGTGCCCTACATATGAGGCTGTGGCGCAGACAATACACCAATCGCGCAGTAAGACAGTTGGGTGCAGAGTGAAACTCCTCGTCCTTCTTGAATCCCAACAATCTGCAGAAAGCCCCCTTAAGGTCTTGGCTAAAAATACAACATGCATTACTGCTCACTTTAGATAAAAGCATTTGTTAAATGACCGCACCATAATGACTCCACTCCTCGGGGGGAAGTCTCTTTGTGTGAAGCGGCAGCAGGAGATGGTTGGTGCTCTGCTTCGACTCTGTTTATTTATAATTAATCTGCTGCGACTCAAAACGCTTGGATAAAAATCGCGTGTCTCTCAGAGGTTCGAGAGCAAAATGTCAAGACGAAAGGGGACGAGCGGAGGTCGAAGGCGTCACGATTGTTCTTGAAAGGGTGGAGACTTTAGTCCACACAGGGTTGAGTGGAAAGCCTCTCCTTCCAGATTTATTCCAATTATTTCACTTATATTCTTAACGTGGGAAAAAAAAACGTATCTAAGCCAATTTTACAATAATGAGAAATAATCGCAAACCACAAAGTGGTTGGAAGACGAAACTCACCAGGAAGTAGTTGGAAGACGATGGCGCGGCTTGTTTGCTAACGACTCATCGGGTGAACAAAGTTTTGCACGCGTGATTTTTGGAAATGCATTGGTTTCCTTTTTTACATTAGCGGATAACTTTTTGTACACGTTTGTAATATTTCTTTGTCCAACGTTCATCGGCGTGTATTGTTAGCGTTGCCATATCTTTCTGTTGTCATTTATGTATTATTGAAAAATTTGACAATAAAAAAAAAAAAGGTTCCAAATTAATTGGAATAAATCTGTAAGGAGCCACAAACTCTGATTGTGGCTTAAAAAGGTGGAAAATGCATATTTTGGAGTGGCCTAATCAAAGACTTGACAAATCTCATTGGTGTGATGTGGCCCGGCTTTAAACATGCTGGTCATTAAGGTAAAACAATTTAGCAAAGAGTGGACCAAACACTCACAGCCGACTGTCTGAAACACCTTAAGGCAGTTCACGCTGTCAAGGATGCAGCTTATCAGATATTAGCTGAAAACTACTTTTTGTACTCGATGGAGTTGTCTTATATTTTTGTAACAATCTGAAAGATTCGCGTGTGACACAATAAATCTGTACGAGTCCGCATCCTTTTTCCTTCACCGCACTGCATCCACACACAGAAGAGATTAGAAACATGGCCGTGGGGTCGTCCGTGTAGGGAAAGGTGTGGCTGTCTGTCACTTTATAGCTGGGTGTAGAAGTGGAGCCAGTGACCTGAGGGAGCTGCAGACAAAAGAGGAGAAGAGGGGCCCTTCTTCACCTACCCCACCTCATCCACCAGCCCTTCTCCACGGACAAGTGAAATGGAGAAAATCACGACGGAGGGAGGATGGATGAGTCAGTGATGCCTGTTGGCATTTCTGTTCTCGAGCGAGTCGTTGCGGAGAGCGACCGACAATATCTGGGGAGACGATAACCCTGTGGCCCGCAGCAGCCCACCTGTGCGCCACAGCAGAAACAAAACCACCACCTCTACTCAGCCGCTCCTTTATGAGCACCACATGCAAACGAAAAGGAGAAGCGAGGCAGACTCTGGGAAAACATGACTCTTCTTTAAAAGAAAAAGAAGTCAAGCTCAGAAAAAGAAGGAAAACAACAGAAAAGTAGAGCTCTACAGAGACTAGTCACCAGTCCAGCTGGGGTGTAGTCAATTCATTAAAATGTATGGCACTTCGGGTGCTAAATTCGCCTGCTAAAAACCAGCCCCTTGTTCTACGCTTCACTTCGTACACAGGGTCTGGAACTTCGGCTATTGAGAAACAATTGCTTCCTGGAGGCGTTGAAGTTTTAAACTTTACCCAGTAACTAATGTTGGTCCATTAGAAATTGAACAAACGTCCGATTGCAAACGCCATGGAGCTTAGCGGAAATTTCCTGTGCTGTAAACAATCATCCTCCAATGCGAAGAGAGAAGAGCTGATCTGAACAAGATGGCCGTCGATCTTAACTCGGTATTTGGAGGCGTGGCCAACACGGACTGAACTGCTCTGTTCGCTTCCTCCAACCTGAGGAATCTTTTGTTCTATGAGGCAAAGCAACTTGCAAGCATCTTCCCTCTTGTCTCTCTGCATAAAACAATATCATATATGGCCTTTGATGGAAAGTACAAAATCTGGCTCTTCAGTTTGAATGCTACCGTAACAAAACAACAGCAGAATTTCACACAAAGTAGGACCAGATTATAATGCATCGTCTCTTCCAGTGACGGAGGCCTAAAGGTGTGGCAGATGATTTCTCATCAACATTGTGTCTATGATACTTCTGTTACAGTTCTCTATTCAAGTCACAAACAAAATGGCTGAGAAGCATTTTAGACGTACATTACCTCACATCCACAAATGAATAAAATGAGTCAAGTGAACTAAACCTATTGTCATGATGCAGTCTGGTTGGGCTGCAGTGTCAGCTCTTTCCTTATGAGTTGTAAGCTGGTACGAGAGAGAAGATGTTTGCACAGACTGCGATTTGATAGAGGGCAGCACAGAACGAATAAAATGACATACATTATTTCTATTTTATTGTTTATCTGAGTCCAAACAATGTTTATGTTGAAGAGTGACCAGATTCTTTCTGCTACGTCCATCTAAGACTAAATCCCGACTCGTGTCAAGATGCTCGTCTCTGTCGCTTTACCGTTCGATATTGTACTGCTTAAAAAGAAGGCAGCAATGTAAAGTGCAAGTGTCTCTCAAAAGTTTATTGGGAAATGGGAAAAGGTGGAAGGAGAGCCCAAGAAAAAGAAAAATGCACTTAACAGGCAATATGAGGTGTCCTACAGAAACTATGAATTTATAGCAACAGGTGATTTCCATACACCAAGCCTGCCCTAAAAATATGTTGTGACCGGCTTTCTAATGATGCAACAAAGCTTTCAAAACTGTTTGGTCACTCAAAGACTAATCACCCTGCCCTGAGATAGAAGGCTTTTGAGTATTTTGAAGAAAAAAAAAATGTGTGAACAAGAAGGACAGAAGCAATTACCCATGGCGTTCTGGAGAAGACATGACAGAGACTGCCACAGCAGCACTGAAAACATCTCTGACATGGCGTCTGTTTGAAGCGGGGGTTGTCTGCAGTGACAGCAACCACGACACAACGGCAGAGCAGACTGGACATGAGCAACACACTTCGGGCGTCAATGTCTGCCATTAGCCCCGGATGGGAGTCTCGTTACAGGACTCCCACCGGACCACCATTGTTACAGGGAGTTGTACTTCTCGTGAACTTTATGTTGAGTTTAGTGGCGTGCCTAACTTTAAAGTTCTGCTTAAACATCACAACATTTAACCAGAGGCGGCCAGGGGGAAGAGAGTAGGTCACTCATGTTCATGTTGGCGTAATGTTACGAGGACGTCCATAGTGAAGTTGTGAGTTCAGATCGGATTTACATTCGTTATTGCTGGCTGTGTCGATTGGATTTGTTGTATTTATCCAGCACTCCTTAAAGACTCATCCACCCATCCATCGTCTGTATCTGCCTTTCCTTTTTGTGTCACGGAATAGCGGGTTTCTCTCTCCAACGATCATTGGAGTTCTCCTACAACGTATTGAGAGGCGGTTACAGGTTGCTGCTCTGTAAAAATATTGTCTCTTGGCAGAAGGTAAATAGCATTTTATTTGTTTTTTTATGTTATCATACATCAATTCTAAACTGCATTGATTTTGTCTGGAACGGCTGTAGCAGTGTCTAACCACAGATAATCCAGAGACCAAACGTCAACACCTATCACACATTCAACAGCAACACGGAGAACTTGGCAAGAAAGTCGCAGATTCCTTGATAGCTACGTTTGGTAGCTATCAGGTGTTTAGTCTCCATGGCAACCAACTGCTTTTCGGGCCTTTGGGTGGTGGTTGTCTCCACCGCTCCCTTCACCTCTGTAGGTTTTAACTCAGCTATTCAAAGCAACATTTACTACTAGTTCAATACAGAGAACTCCAGAGGACAGAAAATCAGCTACGATCACCATTTGTTGAATGCAAATCTCCTCAAGGCAGGTAAAAATCGACATATAGCTCCTTTACCTGAGAATGTTCAAAAAGAGGAAAGCTGCAACAAGATGAAATGGAAATGAGGCAAAGTGATCAATATAGTTACAATTTATTTATTTTTTAGCTACTAGTTTATATCCTTTCCAAATGATAAACATAAAATTGACACTCTAACAGTCGAAAATAGTGAAAAAGAGCGAGTTTATTTGTGACATCGAACATCTGGAAACTTGATTCGGTGTGCTCAGCAGCTGTTGCCGGATATGTTGTTCTCTGTCTGTCATGCGTAAAAAGGATTACAGACTAGAACAGCAGGCAGTTATCAGCGGGTTCCAAGCCACCCGCAGCTACGCATACATTTCTGGGAGAAACAGAGGTAGAGTTGAAAGATTTGCTGAAATATGTGGGTAAATGTTTAAAAGGTAAAGTTTAAGCCAGGGTACTTTTAAGATTATGAGGACGGACCAAGTCAAAGCGCGCTGAACCGATGTGACTGCAGCAAATAAAAACATTAACTGTAAAAACCAAAGAATCAATGTTCAATATCTTCCACTGGCAAAGATATTGTTGCATTTCCATTGACCGTATAATTTCTCAATTTGACATTTTGAAAGTAAATGTCAAAACTGACGTTGGTGAAATGCCAATTTAAAATTGGCATCTTGGTGAGTTTTGGAGCTAGGATCAGATTTTTTTTTCTTTTCTTTTGACTATCAAAATTGGTTTAATTTGCAAAACTGCAATAGGGAAACTTTTGTTGCATCACAAGAGTCGCGCGATCAACAACCGTAAGTTGCCACTGGCGCAAACCACAAAGAAGAACACAATAAGTTGTAGGAGAACCATGGTGCCGCATGTTTTTTAGTGACTTGATGTGTGAACAAACTTAAGTCACGTTAATTGCACTTCTCACTGAAAGGAGACACCACAATTGCGAAATTATGTTTTTTGGACAGTGGCAGAATATGGACAAAGTTTTGCACACATTTGTAATGGCTGTTAAATGCTGTCAAACAGCGAGGTCACGTCTGAGGGGAAACGTGGCGTTTAAACGGTCATTTAAATCATCTTCCACAAAGAGATCCGTCAGACGCTCATTGCTTCGTTAAATGTTAAAATACATTTTGTCGACGTACAGAAAGCAAAACCCTTTAGTGTTTTTATTGGCACTTCTTGCAGAAAGTTTAACGGACAAATTTAAGAAAGACAAATCAGCTCTGGCCTACCAATATTGAGAGCACCAGCTCCACAAGCACTTTATTTAGTCCTGCTTTATTACCTGATACCGAGAGTGTGTCTTGAGGAGTCCCTGTGTCAAGATCTTCATTAATTCAGTCTGCTTAGCCAGCTCGTTAATTAGTCTGGTGTTGATGCGGGTGTCTGTGCAGTGAGATTTTCCCTCCGTGGAGACGGCGAGCTCAGCACGGCGGGGAGCAGGGAGTGATGATTAAGACAGGGTTGGCTTTAATGAACTAGTTACATGGCACTCATTTGTGAGGGTGAGAAATTATGGGTTTTGCGGTGTGAAGAATGACAAGACATTGCTCTTTGTTTTGCTAACAACAGACTGCAGCGGCGAAGCCTCACTGCGGAGTCGGTTGGAACCAAAAACAAAAAAAGAAGAAGAGCTGATTGATTCTGTCACTTTAATATTTATCCCCCTGAATAACAGCATGGTCCGTGTATACAAACTGGCGTCAGACTTGCGATGCTGGCATGGGCGACGGCGTCCTTCTGTCCACTTGAAACTGTTGGGTGAAACTTATATCCTGACAGCCTTCTCCACAAAAACTTCCTGCCGTCTCTGAGTGTTTTCTAAAAGGATGGAGTCAACACTATTGGCCGTAGTCAACTCCCACGCTTCATGTCACCAAGGACGGCACAACCCACATGGCAGCTGACTTCCATGTTGGAATAGTAAAGCCCAAAATTATTGATACCGTTGGCAGATTTAGGTTTAAAGTAGGTTTTCCGAGACCCAATAAAGAGCCCAGAACTCCACAGATGCATTTACATGAATATTTAATGGAATCAGGTCAATTTCAAAAAAATAAATTTTTCGATACAAAGTTTTGGCGTTTAGATAAGGTGGGTGGTTTTTTTGGCCGCAAAGAAATTAATTTATTTCAGAAAACTCCAACAGGGAACACTTTATTTTTTGCATCACTCGAGTCACGTGGTCAGCAACTGGACGTTGCCACCGGCGCAAGCCACGAAGAAGAAGTACGGAGTTGGAGGACGATGGCGTGGAATGACGTCATGTCAAACTTAATTCACCCGTGATTTTAATTGCACCTCTTATTTAATGGAAACGCTGAACCTATGGAGCACGTTTTGAGCACATTTGTAATGGAAACGCAGCTCATGGCTCCTTTGTTTCCACAACACTGACTTAGTTTTCTGAAGACTCACAGGTTTGGTGACATCCTCAACTTGACTTGTGATTCACCAACAATCATAGGAGACTTTGAGTAAGGCTTGTCTTTGACTGCTTCAAGGTAAGAATGTGTTACCTTGACTATCTACTATCTTCCTAATTTCGTTTGGCTTTATCAGGATTGGGGGAGCCTAAACAGATGCATAATTAATGTAAAAAGGATGTAATATTTTAGACTCATGCCTGGGCAACATGGCAAGATTTTAACATTTTTCGCCGATTATCAAAACCTGTGAGATCACACGCAATGATAAAGAATAATAGGTATAACAGGTTTGGTCGCGCGGCAGGAGCACCCACGGTTGGGAATTTAGCGTATCGTTTATCATTTATCGTGATAAATTTCTTATAAGAATTCTGATCTATATCATTGCGACAATAAAGTCCAACGTTTAAAATCCACCAAAACGTATTCTCTGGATTGTCAATTTTGTTTGTTCAATGAGGACACTGATAAATATGGATAAATGTGAAAGTATGATTAAATTTACTGTGCAGTTTAGTAATACAGATCACACTTTGCCACTTTTATCGATATCACAAAATATCGAGATAAAGGTTTAAATCCATATCGCCCAAACCCACTGATTTCACCCACCAACACTGAAGGGAGGGATCTCACAAAATCTCGGAAAACCTACTTTAAACCTAAACGTGAGTTCAGAGGAGACAAACATGGCCGACGAGGGACATCTCAGGATGACGAAGGAGCAGCTTAACTAGCAGGAATGAGCCTCGTTGTGTTTTCATTGCAAAGCTTTGCTTGAGTGACCTGCGGACTATCTGCTGACAAGCTTTTACAGGGGGGAAAAAATGACTACAAGGATTGAGGGAAACTAAAGCAGAATACTCTTCACATAAATTAATATGTAGGCTAATGTATTCTGGTCATCACACATGAATTAACAGTAATGAGCTCATTTGAGTTTTATTGCTGATTACAGTTTATGTTTCCCCATCAGGGATGCTAAGAATATCCTCTGCCTACACATACAGTGCCTTGCTAATATATATATATATATGGCAGCTTTTTTACTCTGTGATGGAGCAAAAACGGTAACTGACACAACTAAAAGAAAGAAAAATTAATGGTTTTTAAAAAAAAAAAGTTTTATAAATAAAAATAAGCAAAGCTGTCAGTATTTTGAAGGCAATAGTGTGACATCCCTAAATGTTAAAACGGAAAATGTTGGGTACAGTAGAAAGTGTGTGCTCATAATCTGTTATAAGATATGAGAATATGTTGCTGAGAAAAGACACAATAAGTTTTCCTGATGAATCAATTCAAAAAAACTTGTGATCCTTTTTATGTCTTAGATAATAATAATAAAAAATGTTACTTTTCTACAAAAATCAGATTACTTGTGAAAGTAAATGTTGGAATAAAACAATGTTTTTAGGTGTTTTCAGATAGAACAAAAACACACACAAAAAAAGAAATTGACTTTCTAATAAAGAAATGTGAACCATGACCAGTTTTACCTTCCTTATAGCCTTCAATTGGCATTTCTGACTTTCTTTCAACAATTCTCCTATAATGGACACTTTCAGTGAACAACTTTTCTTATTGAGAAAATTTTACAGCTTAGATTCAGATCTTTTGGTGGGTTTGCTTCCTGTTATATCATATTTTCTTATTAACCAACTTTACACCTTGCCAGAACCTTTCTAAAGTGGCCATAATCATGACGGTAGTTCAGCAAAGCAAACACTAAAAGATGTAGAATACTTAAGCACACAACTAATTTCCGATCTTTGCTCATAAAAGGAGACGGTCTGTTTTCTGATTCAGGGTCTTTTTCTTGGAATAATCCTTTTTTTTTTTCACCCTAAAATTGAGCTACAAAATCTTTTCTTTTCTGAAAGAAAAACAAAAAAAAGGTGTCATTCAATATCGGTTTTCCTGTAAAACATGCACTCCTGGTAGAAGTGTTTGGTCCCGTTCTGTGGATCCGGAGGGAAGAAGAGCTGCTTAGTCAGGCGTCCCCCTAAATAGGCATTGACAGAAGGACCCTGTGGACCGGGAAGCGACCGTGAGCTCTGACCGGGGAATGAACTCGGTCACAGGTACTCAACCGTTAACATCGACAGTCAATGAGCCACGGCGGGATAACCGCCAAATAAATACAATTACTGCAAATTTGCAGTTGACAATTTGCAACCGCTACCTCAGCTAACCCTTGTGGATTTGCGCCGTTTTGCTGCTACTTAGCAAAAATCTATCCCCACCCCCCACTAACCCCCCTCCTTCTGTTCCTGATGGTGGTTTTCCGTACACTTATCTTCAAAGCTTATGTCAGCTTGAGCCCGGGGTGAAGATGACAGCCGAGGTTAAGTTGTTGAGCACATGACAGGAGGGCAACGAGGAGAAACAAGACGAGTGGATTTGGGTTATCTTCCCGATGCAGAAGATGCCTCTGAGACGGTCGATTTCCTGCTGTGTCCGTCCTCGTCTCACCTGCTGCCGTTCGCCTTCAGGAAGGTCCACCTACTCGCATGTCAAGGACGACTTGATGTCTTTGTCCTGAGCTGGAGGAAGCTTCTGGAGAGAAGAGAAGCACTTGTTGGTTTAAGAGTCTGTCCTACGAAGACTTACAAAAGAAAAAAAGGCCTTTATCCAGTTCTGCTCACCAAATTGGACCAGTGTCAATTTTACAACCAGCAGCAAACCAGGCTTCCAGCTTTGGAGTAGCTTTTAGCTCCCAGCTAAATGGTAATCCCTCCCTTTGAAGGCTGGCCAGCCCCAATCCCACAGCTGACACAGCCACAGAAAATAAGGGTTTTGCTTTTGTGACCTTTATGGCGCTCTGACTAATCTGTCCTCCGCAAGAGAGGGGAAGGCGAGGGAAACTGGCACGGCTTTTCATGACGAGCTTACCGCTCTCCCTTCCTGCCCGTCCTCTGGTGTCTCTTTCAGAAACCCTCGCAGTCCTTTTTCCACCCGAACACTGTCACGGCACCGTTACTTTCTTCAGAACAACAAGCACAGAGTCACGCCACTGTTTCAGTCCTTTGACATTTAGAGGATGCTCTTGTTTCTGCCTCCGGCCCCGTGTTCTCGGTGAAAAGGAGGGTCGCTGGCGCTCTCGTTCCCCCGGCGGCGTTTGGCACATTTACAAACGAGGCGTCATTTAAGGCTGTTTCACACCTAGCTGGATCGAATCACTTACATCACTGGCTTCAGCTCTGATTTGGCTGCACGGGCCACTAAACATGCAAACTGGACTGCCTGACGGGTTTTGAAGGGTCGTGGCGTAGTTTGGATTGTGAAATTAATTAATGAGTCATTTTCAGAACAGTTAGGGAACTAAATAGAGTCTTAACATTACATTTAGCCATCTCTGACAGTGACAGTAAAGCTGTTTTTGTTTTTTCACAGATATGTAGTAAACTGGATTTGAAGAATCTGCTTTAAGTTTAGCTAAAGATTTTTTCTGTTACAATTACAACACACATAATATAGCTAATAACTTAGATATCTAGCCAGATAGCTAGCTAGATAGCTTTATCTTAGATGTGTTGTAATTATAAATGGAAAAAAAGGAAGCTCTTTAGCTAAATCTAAAGCAGATTCTAGCTAGCTTACTAAGTCGCTAGATAGCCAGGTAGCTAGCTAGAAAGATAGTTAAATAGTTAGCTAGCTAGCCAGATAGCTAGCTAGATAGCTTTATCTTAGATGTGTTGTAATTATAAATGGAAAAAAAGGAAGCTCTTTAGCTAAATCTAAAGCAGATTCTAGCTAGCTTACTAAGTCGCTAGATAGCCAGGTAGCTAGCAAGAAAGATAGTTAACTAGCTAGCTATCTAGAGATAGATTTATTTTGACAACAGAATTCAGTCACTAGATCACAGAATCAAGGAATAACATGTATATAAGGAATATCTGCTAATTCTAGAAATACTTTTCAAGTATGCAGAGTGTTTGAAACACGTCATTATACTCTTCAGTGCTCCAGCTACTTCCTGTTGTCTTCTTCTTCATGATTTGCAGCAGTAGCTGAGTCCAGGTGTTGGTCATGTGACTCGTGTGATGTGAAAAATTGTTTTTCCATTACAATTTTGTGAATTAAACCAATTTTGATATGACTAAAAAAAAAACAACAAACACCTCATTCTGGCGCCAAAACTTTTAATCAAAAAACCTGACTTTTTTTCTTTCTTTCTTTTTTTTAATAAGCAAATTTATTTTCCAAATGTCAAATTGTGCAACTATATATAACATCAACTGGAAAAGTTTTTTGTGTTCCAAAATCTGAAAGCGTACCTATTAGTGGACAAACCATTAAGGGTAATCTTGAAACGGCTCCCCTACTGGACGGCATTTTACGCAATTTTCGGTCGTCCAACCTGTTATCTCTTCATCTCTTTTGATCCTTCCACAACCTACCAAAAGTTGGTCGACACGAGCTCCAATTGACAGGTTGCCTCCAGTCTCCAGCCGTTTTCCAGCATGCTACCAATCAACACTTTACTCCCACCCTGGAGAGATGGAATGCATGTGAGAAAAAGAGAAAGAAAGAAAGCCAGGGGCTGAGGAGGGGACATGGTGTTTGGAAACAGAAAAGGGGACAAGAGTAACAAGAAAGCATGAAAATTGGGATGCTTGTTGTTGAGCATCCCAATTTTACCCCACATCTGAGACACCCTGTCGTCTTCTGCTGTGCCTCCGTAAAAAGATCTGCGCTTCAGCCGAGGCCTGACGTACGCGGGCCTCACCCGATCCACAGCCACCACCAACCACTCATATTTAAATAGAAGCATGGAACCTAAGGGAAGAGATTTTCCCAGGCCTTTGATAATGTAAAAAAATAATGTGCTTGCTCTGAATATGAAAGAATCAGTCAAATCGCACTGCTGCAGATATTAATCTTTCGTTTTTCCCAATAAGACCTTCTGTACTTTCGCATATTTCTGCAATTTATCATAGCGTGGCCTTGCTGCCTAACCCCTCGCCTCACAAGCATACTATTGATCCGAGCTATTGCAAAGATAAATCCAATCTTTTACCCAATGACCAGATTTTACAAATGAGAATATAAATGGCTTTGCACACATAGCCTTTATCTGCGGCTTGAGTCCGGAGACCTCGCCGGTGTACCGTTTAGTTCCGATGTGAATTCACTTTGATGCACGGTCGACTCAAACCAATTGAGGCAGCGGCAGAAATGGGAATTGTAAAGCTAATTACTGATCTAACCGTGAAGAAGTTGAAGAACAAGAAGAATTTTTTTTTTTTAAAATCAAGGTATAGAGGGATTTCTGATTGGACTGATTAGTGACAGCTCTGGAGGTAAACGTGGTAGATTTTATTTTCACTGGCAACTTGATGAGATAAAGAATGCCCCCTCAGATCAAGCCCCACGACTAAAATATAGTGTCTTGCAAAAAAGTATGAACACCCTTTTAACCTTTTTACATCTTATCAGTTTTTGACTACATTGGGATTTTGTGACCAACACAAAGTCTGAAAAGTTTAGCATGCTTTTGTATTCAACCCCCTTTACTCTAATATCCTTATAGAGAAGGAGACACAAACAGCTGCCTGTAGAAGTCACCTAATTATTAAATGGTTTCAGTCATGATGGATCATTCAGAAACTGGACAGAAAGGTTTTTTTTGTTGTTGTTTTTTTTTAGAAAGACTAACAGTGGACTGAGTATCAAACCCTGTGGTGTTCCCAATATGGTTTATTTTAACCCATTTTATTCCTCCACTTCAAAGGACAATTTGAAGGTATGATTCAAGCTAATCAATTGGTTGTTTTGAGTAATTAATAACAGGCTACTTAGGTAGGAGAATGCTGTGGTTGATCGGTTTCTCATCAACACTCACAGGCAGAACAGGCAACTGAAACCAGACAATCTATACGGCTGCATGACAACCAAAGAACCCGATCGAACCATTAAACCCAATGCCCAGTCCCAGTGTAGGGAGACCCCGATCCTCTCTCCACCTGCTCAGATGTGGTGTAGATAAGTGTTGTTGTGGAGTGCATTTAAAATAATAAAGTGAATGACAAAACTCTGTCTAAAGCCATTGTTTTTAACAAGGTCAATCATTTGAGTTACATTTCTCTCAACTACCTTTTGAAAGGTAAAACTACAATGGAAATAGGACAAAAGGCTGAAAGTTTTTTTTATAATTTGCTGGTGTGAACCAAAGCAAACTTAAGACTTTTTCTCCAGCGATAATGAAAATATGCCAGAATAAAGTTGAATTGGAACGAGAATAAGTTCTCGTAATAAATCATGGTGCCACAGCTTTGTTATGATAATTTGATGACTTTATTTTCATAATGTATTTTATAAATTTTTTATAAGCATGGCCCTAATACTCTGCCGCGCGCATGAATAAAGTCAGTCTGCGGTTTCAATGCTTTTACAAGGTACAGCAACTGCTTTCCGTAAATAGAAGTGAATGCGGGCAGTTTTTATTTAGCTGTGACAAAACGCAGAAATTAACTAAGACAAGTGCAATTAGTAAGTGAAGCAGACAGGAGGAAAAATAGACTTGCTGAGGTTAGCATTAAGTGAAAAAGCAGACACATGAGGAGTGAAAAATAGAGAGAGGTGGCAGAACGGGCTCGGGCGAGTCGAACGTGAGGAGGGAGAGGAAGAGCTGAGGAGACACGGAACAAGAAAAGGCAGATATACACCAGGGGCCGTTTGTGGCCGGGTCAAGAGCAGCAGTGACAGTACAGGAGCCCAAAAGGAAGGCTGAGGAAGCGCCATTTGGTGATTTCACAGAGCGCCGCTGCTCAAGCAAAACAATGTTGAGGCAATCAGTGGGTAATTGCTCGCTAATGGCTCCCTTTCCTCTTGGCTTTTCTAATTGGCTGGAGCGCCATCTGCCCGCACGTGCGCGCCCCGCGTACACAAGCCGGCCGGCAAATGAGACAAAGGTCTGGCAAATGAGGAAATAATGTCTTATGAATCAGACGAGTGGAGCACGAAAGATTTTTCTTCCAGTAGTGGGTGACCCAGGGGGAGCGCTTACAGTTTATACTGCTGTTGAAACCTTCAGCAGGTTTGCATTGATTTTTTTTTTTTTTTTTTGCTCTTGCAGCAGAGTGGATTAAATAACTGTATAGACGTTTCCTTTAATAAATGGATCCTGGTTAACATGTGGAGCGAGTTCGTGAATCCTGCCACCAGCAGCCGCTGGCGCCCTGCGTCGTCGGACGGAGTTTGGTGCACACCCACACCTTCACTGCCAGTCATCAGGCATCTCTGCCAGCACTCTGTGGAAATCTGTTTTGTCCGTGCGGCACAGGTGAAATGGCGTACGACTGGGAAAAGGTGTTTTAGAGAGTAGCTGTTGCCACGGAAACCACCTTTACCCAGGTCCCCTCCCTCCTTTTTGTTTGTTATCTTTGCAGGATCTTACGTAATTGACAGATGCAGAAACTCTGACAAAGACGCTTCTGGAATTGACTAAATTCCCAGCTCACCTGTTTTTTTTTTTTTGTTTGTTTTCTTACATACCGGCTCTGCTTACCCCGTTTCCTATTTACTGAGACATTCTTCCACACTGCCATATGTTTGTTTTTTCCAGTGTGGTGCATCATGCTTCTCAGAAGACGAGCTAACAGCAGTGCTCACATCAGTTTTTCATATTGCACCTCATTCCAGCTTCAGATGTAAACATACAATACCCATAAATACTATGTTTAATTGCTGTCACAAATCAATAGCTGTATTTCCATTACAAATGGACAAACATATGCTAATATTCAGCTAATGTCGAAAAACACTATTTCGCAATTGTCTAAATAAGAAATGCAATCAAAGTTACATGTGATTAAGCTTAACAAGTCATTAAAAAGAACGTCATGCCATCATCCTCCAACTACTTCCTGTTTTCTTTTCTTTGTGGTTTGCGCCAGTGGCAACATCCGGTTGTCGATCGCATGAATTGTGAGTTGTGTTTTTCAACATAAACCAATTTTTATACAACCAAAAATAAATTTCATCTTTCGGAACATTTTCAAAATCAGCTTTTTTCCATTGAGCGAATTTATTTTCTAAATTGTCAAATTGCAAAATTATGTGGTCAATGGAAACTAAGGTCCAACAAAATGTGACCTTACCTAAGAATTTGCAACCCCCGCCGCCCCCCCTCCAAAAGAAAACATTTAATGTCAAAGTGAAAACCAACTTTCACAAAAACATTGACAATTAATAAAAGCAAACTGCTTAAATATCCAGCTAATTCAACAGAGGTCCGACTAGTCAGTGCTTATATTCTCACAACGAGTGTAACGGTTGCCATGGATACTGACGAACCAGTGGACGGGCTTTCCACTTGAGAAACAGTCCACATCAGAACTCCAAATTAAATACAAACGCTATTTAATTACATTTCTGGAGAAAGGGAATACATTTTAAATCCCTTTGGGGATTTCTAAAACATATATTTTTTCAGTATTAAATGTATTTGGAGCTTCAAAGAACATACACTGCATTGAAATTGAACAAAACTAGTTTTTTATGAGTCAGATGACTTTACTGAGAGTGAGCTCTTTGTTTCATTAAAAATATTGCACGACTAATTTAATGTTAAGCAGGTAAACATAGGTTGTTTGTTTTTTGTTTAACTTCATTTGAAATATTGACCCACGTGAAAAAATTTTTAATTATTTTTTTAATATCCTTGAAATTTTAAATATCAAGGATATCCTTGAAATTTAAAATTATTTAAATTTTAAATAAAAAAAGTGATTGTATTCATCATACATAATAGATTTTGTTTTCTTTCATTGCTCCGCTGCCTGCCCGCTGGTCTGTCTGAACGCTCGCCTTTCTTTGAATTTCTTCTCAAACGCTGCCTCCGTCCTTTCCGAGTCCGTCGCCACAAACAGCACATTCATCTGAGCTGATGCAAACGCGCGCAAGATAACCGAATTGGGATTGCCCCATTGTTGTCAGCTCAGTAAAAACACAAAGTCTTCAAACATCAGCTTGAAGAAACAATGTTGAGAGCTCAGCATTAAAAGGCGATGTGCTCTCATACGGAAAAGATCAGAGGCAAAAGCCTTTTTTAATTTCAATCCATCTGTGCCTGCTGGACGTTGTTCCAACCCAGGGCAACGTGAAGTTTGCTTTTATTATACGTTTGTGTGATGCAATGGCTTTTTTTTTTCCAACCATGCTTTGAGATAGCTTCATTGGTTCTGCTGCTCTCAGATAACGGCTTTCAGATTTAGCTTTTATTCTACTTTACGGTCTTTTTCAAACTTTGTATCTTCAGGTTTTGCGCTGGCTTTTCACATCGTTGTTAGATTATTGTGCAGAGCGATCAGAGTCGATTCGGTTTAGCTATATGGCACCGATTCGCATGATGCAACCTCCCAATCGGTCCACAAGGTTTGTTAGCAACTGACTAATGTAAGATGGCTTCTAAAATGTCACAGGAAAAAAAAAAAAAAAAAAGCAATTCAGGCGCGTTTACATCCAATGGTTTGGTTCAAATCAACTAGGCTGCATAAAGTGTAACTTAGTCAGATGTTGATCATAATAAACAGGAAGTAAAGTCTGCAAACTAGCATGGAGCACACGTGTCAGAAAAAAACAGAGAGGCTTTCAAGGATGCAATGTAATCCTGTCATGTCAACTAGTATAGGCAATGTTGCATACTGTCCACAGACAGGAAAGCTAATGCACACCAAAAGCAGACACAGCTGAAAACAGCTGGATGTTCACTGCGTCAGAACTAATTTGGTAAACGCGCTTCCGTCGTTTTCGGACAAGCCAGTAACCCCCTCAAGCTAGCGTAGAAACGTTTTTAGCGAAACCGAGGAAGTTATTTCAAATGTTGCCGTTCCAACCAACCTTTTAAAATGGACAAAGACACACATCAAACGAAGCCCAACCCGAACCAACCCCAGACACAAACATATGAAGTATGTCCGGTAGAAGTTGTTTTTCTCCCTCACCATGGCTGTACTCGTGTGTGTGCTGTGAGCTGCAGCCCAGCACGCCACGGCGCTCTGCCACTCGTCCGCGAGTGTGACAGGAGCAGATGTTGAACTCGGCGCCAGCCACGGGGCTTTGAACACAACTCCCATCAAACACAACTGACTCCCCCCGCCTTGTGGACAGTGGCTCTGCAGGCCACTTCAGCTCTTCACCCAGCGTTCGCTATTTTTTGTGTGTTCATCATCTGCTGACGATGCCTGAAGGAAATAAATATATATATATATATATAGATGTATAATAATGAGGCAAATGTCATCCCACAAACCGAGACAAAAAGTTCCACTTAAATTAAAGCCCAGGCAAGCGTTTCGGAAAGCTGTTTTCATTTTCCTACCTTGTGGCTCTGATGTCGCTGCGTTTTGACTGATTGAGTTGTCAGGGTATTTAGGTCACCGTATGAGGTCTGATGGGCGGGGAAGTGCAGGGGATGATGGGTAAATCGAGCAGTAAGAAGGTCAGACAGGTTTGCTGTAATTTGCTACATGGGCAAATTAAAAGGACTAGGGCTGAAACGATTAATCGGGTAAATAGCGATTAATCGATTATTGAAATGATCAAATTTAGCAATTGATTAATCGTTAAGTTGAGCATGCAGACTCAAAAAAGGCCAATTGCTGAAAGAACAATTTGCTAAGTAATTAAGCCAAAACTACAAAATATATATATATATATATATATATATATATATATATATATATATATATATATATATATAAACATTTTACATTTAAGAAAAACAAAACCTTTGTCTGTAACCCAGAGTTCCTAAAGTGGCATAGTTTTAGCTTCACCTTGTTCAAATTTTGTAAAAATAAAAGAAAATAACTCATTAAGCACATTTTACAATCCAGTTATTAATAGCTTTATCCAAACAATAATCAACAGATCATTCCTACACTGAACTGATGTTAAGTTTAGCAGATTTTTTTAGCTATAGAGTCATTCTTTGCAACAAATAATCAAGTGTCCAATAAAGAAAGGCCATGTTATTGCATTGTAGGCAGTAAAATGTTTATTTTCTCATTTAAAAAAGGAACTGAATTGTTTTTAGCATCTTTTAAAGATGGTCAAATAGAAAATCAGCAGAACGTGACTACGGTTTTTAACCAATTAATTGATTAATCGATTAATCAATAGACTAATCGCTAGCTGGAGCCCTAAAAAGAACTAAAAGAGGAACAACGGGTGCTTTCGCTCGTTTGCGTTTGTCTCCTGGGTGTTTCCAGCTCCTACTCTGTTACATCCTAACTTCTTCCTGGCGGTTCGAGGCAGACAGCAGGTCGGGGTTCTGAACTAGCAACCTGGTGGCCACTTTGAGAGGGAGGCGGTTCCCCTCACAGGTGTGCCAGTTCAGAGCTCTTGGCAGAGCCTTCTGACAGGGAGCAAACACACGTGGGAGTCGGCCCATCTGTCTCGGCTTCACCTGCAGCGGTTCACGTCTGAACACACTGTGTCCGTCCGCAACTCGGCCGGACACAGCGAGAACGTGTTGGCAGTGACTAACGATGGGAGCGGTGAGGGAGAACCAGCCAGGAGATGAAGTGATCAGGCAGACCGAACTTTATTCCTCCCCCCCCAAAAAAAACTTGTTCTTCTGATTTTTCTTCTCACAAGATTCTGTTTGATGGATGTAATGCTGTTGATTTCCTTTAGAAATGTGTGGGTCTCGCTAACAACTATTGACTTTTTAAGAATTAAACCAGAAAGTAGATACGGGCTTTGACTGGGCCATTGTAACACCTCAATACGTTTTGGTTTAAGCGCGTCCATTGAGGCTTTGGTTGGGTTTTTAGGGTTGTTGTCTTGCTGGATGGTGACCTCAAACACAGCTTCAAGCCTTTTGCAGCCTTTCTTCTAGAATTGCTCTACATTCAACAGCAGCTGGGTTTCCAGTAAGTTGTCATGCGAATTTTGAGAGAACTTTTAAAATGTCGCAAAAAAAGGAAAAAAAGACGTGAATTTAGACGTGTTTTTATTTGCGGGTTTGGAGAGAATCAGATGTTGATGTGATGCATAGTTGTAATAAACACTATCTAGAGGTTCAAAAAACATTAGAAAAACGTTCCAAAATTGATTTTCTTCTGAGTTTCGTGGATGCGAGTGTTCACTACTTCAGAGCGTATTTGGCAAATGTCTTTCCAGCTCACCTTTTCTTCTGAAAGCCAAAAACCACCTGAAACGAGCGTTGAAACTTTGTCCTGTGCAAAACTGACAAAGTTGTTTTGGATTTTGACGTTTCTATCAGCTGCTTTTAAACAAAAACGTGAATGGAAAACCTTCCTCTGACCATCTTCACATCAATGCTAAGCAGCTGGACTTGTTCTGGCCTTCCACTCATCCTAAAAGGTCGGAGTTAAGGAGAGAGTCATAAGTATTAATTGCTTTGGTGAGAGACTGAGGATCTGGGTTGAGGATCTCTGCAGCTGCTCTGGAATCACTCTGGGCCGCTCAGCTGACTCTTCGTTTAATGCTCTCCCTGCTCAGCCTGTCCGTAACGGAGGACGACCATATCTTGGTAGGTTTGTAGTTGAAATATACTTTTTAAAATTGTTGCATGTTGGATTAAACTCTCCTCCATGATGTGAAAACTTAGGAGTTTTTTTTTTTTTTAATAACCTTAGCTTTTCTTTAAAACCTACTTGCAGCCTTACCCCGACCTGATGCACATTATTGAAGTATTTAAAGTTAAGATTAGTTGTGGGTTATTCTAAACTGCAAAACTAGAAAACAGAGGCAAAACATTCCAAGAGATCACCCGCGTAGGGTGAAAGGTCGTGACCAAACACGTGGTCTACAGATGATAACCTGGAATAGAGGAGTTGAAATAGGTGAAGGGTCATGTAGTTTATTATTTTTAGGGGTGCCACAGCACACTCTTCGTGTTCTTTTTTTATAAGATAAATGAATAAATAACCCAAAGAAACAACAGTTTATCACAGGAGATCCCAATAAAACACATTGAATTTTGTGCTTGGACAAAACCAGGATTCATTTAAGGGATTTGAATATTTTTTCAAGGCACTATTATAATTTTGTATACCTAAAATATATCTCAAACATTTATTTATTGATTAAATCTACTGTATTTTCCAAATTAAAGGGTCACATCAGTCAAGAAATGTGTCATGAAGAGACTAAAAAACAGCAAACATAAATGTCGAGCCAAACTGAGAAACAAATGTGACTTATATACTAACAATAGACAGTTGATTAGTATCAATAGATAACACATCTGGGAGAAATGTCGCTGAACTCCGATCCGGAACTGCAAAGCACTCTGTGAGACGTAGGCACACGAAATGCGTTAGCTGCTCTATCCCTCACAGCCAGCTAGGCTAGGATGGTGGCGTCAACTCACATTCACTTTTTGGTTACCTAGCAACAACATGTTGAGCAACTTGCGCAGCAGCAGTTTCACGTTTCGTCACCCGTGCCTCATGGCTGCTTAAACAATCTTAGAAAGAAACGGCATGGAGCCAGAGCTGTGGATGAAACATTTGAGGTCATGTGACCAGTCTGTCAACACTTCAGATATTTAAAACAAAAAAGAAAATCAAATAAGTGATTATCAACATTGACCGATGCGATACGCCCATGTTGCATCAGCCGTATTCTCCGGCCCTAGTGATTTTATAGGTCAGAAAATGTGGTGCGATTTGTTGTGAAGAATAATTTTGAGTAAGCATTTGTTGTCACGGTAATAAGGAGCTGGAGGAATAACCAAAACCCTTGCCTAAATTTGACACAAATAAGCTGTTTACAGCAACTTTGTTTTTTTGGGTTTTTTTTTTTTTGCTGCTTAGTTTCTATTCGAACAACACAATTAGGACTTTATACATTTTATTATTCTTTTTTTTTTTTTTGCCAACCTGAAGCCAGTTGAAGTAAGTGACTAATTTCTCTGAGAATGGTCTGGGCTCTTTAATTCCTGTGGCGTTCGGCGGCGGGGACGGAGACGTGGAAAGGTGTGTGACAAAGAGAGAGGAGGGGCAAAGACAGCAAGATAAAAAGAGAGAAGGACAGATTGTGAACGTGCAAAGGAAAGGTGGCGGCGGGTTCCACCTAAAGCGGGGATTCATTACCATGCATCTGTCAAAGCGCCGACGGAGGTCTTGTTGCCAATGGCAATGTGGAAGGGAGTTAAAGAGCACGAGCAACCCCCTCCCACCCGTTTTCTTTCTTTCTTTCTTTATTTCTTTCCTTCTTTCATTCCCTCCTTCCCCTCTCTCTGAATGTCTCGCCTGTCTCTCCGGCTCTCTCGCTCTGAACCGGAGCGGTTAAACACATCAGCATGTCTGTCATTGCTCCGGCTTCGCCATCTGCAGAAGCCGACACTGTGCAGACAAGAAAAGTCCATTATCGCTTCCCTCACTGTGACTATTTATCTCTCTTACCATCTCTCCATGTCACTTTCAAGCCCACCCACCTACCCCACCCTGCCTGCTCTGCTACCACCCACACACACGCACACACACACACGCGCGCGCGCGTGCAAACATGGCATCGACTGGGATTGTCACGGGGAAAACATTGCATCACTTGTCTTTCCATCTTTCCTCAGGAAAAATGGCACCGAGCACACCTTTTTCTCCAAAAGGGAGGTGGATGTAAACAATGTTTGTTGTTTTATGATGTGTGTGTGCGCGCGCGTGTGTGTAGACTAACTGAATTATTCCCCCAACACCTATCGTCCATGTGTTCCCTCCACAAGACATTTAACCCCCAGCTGCTCCAGTGGGGAGGCTCAAAGCCAACCCACTGGATCAGAAAGTTTGGTTTCTAAAGCCGCCTGGGACCGAAGTCAAGGCTGGAAAAATTCACAGGAGGAAAACAAAGAATTTTAGAGAAGCTCCGACCCGATAATATATGTATCGGTCCTGATATCGAAAATAATTCTAGATCCAGTATCGCGACAATGTGCCGTAAGGTCAGATCTATTCAGTCTATTCAGTGACATTAAGCTTTATTAATTACAGGTCTGGGAAAAATTACGAGGCCACTTAAAATGATCGGTTTCTCTGAGTTTACTCTTTATAGGTATAGGTTTGAAAATGAACATTATTCTTTCATTCTATGAACGACTGACATCATGTCTCCCAAATTCCAAGTAGAAAGTTTGTGTTTTATTTGGAGAAAATGAGAAATGGTACAAAATATAAATAAATAAATAAGGTTCAGTGCTTTCAGATCTCAAATAATGCAACAAAGACAAGTTTATGTTCATTTAGAAACGACAACACTGATGTTAACTCAGGAAGAGTTCAGAAATCAATATTTGGTGAAATAAACAAGGTTTTCAATGGGGAACAGTGCAGTGGTCTCTTATTTTTCCAGAGCTGCATGTTACGTTATATTTACAACTGCTAAATGCACTTTCTGAAACATTTGAAATCTTTGTTGCAGTTTACATTTACATGTCTGACCAGGGTAGTAAACTTCTTGTTTTTCTAAGTTTCAGTTTCAGTTTCTCATTTATACAGCGGTTCTTCTTTACCAGATTGCATCGGCCAATACTAAACCTCAGATATCCGTATCGGTATCGGAAATGCTTTCAGTGCATCTCTAACGAATTACTGCAACTGAATAAAGGTGATCTTCCTTTAATGACAAAGCTCGCTGAACTGGGGTTAAGACATTTGTGGACATTTAGGTCATTCATGTAATCCACTATGATGCCCTTAGAAACTGCGTATCAAACTCCCCTCTTTCAACTCTTAATACAGAACACCTTAGAAAAACCCAGCACCAATCCGTTTTGCTTTCCCTGGACAGTTTGGCATTTTGTGCTATCTGCAGAATTGCATTCGGGCAATGCGCTCCCCCACTGTGACCTTCATTTTAAACTACAAAAACCCCGATGAGTAACAAAGCGAGCCCTATTTCAGCTCGCTGAAATCCCTGCCCACTCACCCTCTGAGCACTCGCTATCTGAGCTGGAGGCAGCCAGTGTCTTGGTGAGAGAGGGCTGGTCGGAGATGGATGGAGAAGGGTCACGCCTGGCCTAACTGAATAGATAGGATCTCTATCAGCGCTACAGAGACCTCATACCTTTCAAGCCTCCAAGCACGCTAACAGAAAGTCGGGTGAGAGTCCTTCCATGTCCCGGATATCTTTGAAAGGGGAGATCAGCAGAGGCTCACAAGTTCTGACTCTGATGTATCCCGTGAGTTCTGGCAGAAGGTAAATGCTACTGATGTTCCAGTTCTTTTTATGTTCCAGATGAGGGACAAATGCTAAGGCTAACTAGCATATGCTGGCAAAGGAAATGCTTTCCTCCTCTCTCCGTTTTATCTGTGATTGTACAAAGAGGCTTTTCTGTGGTGCATCTGTACACATTTTTGATGACTTTAACGCTCAATATCAAGTGTTTGACTTCAAAGTTCACAAGCGTCCGACTTGAGGTATCGGGCGACTTTTTGACACAAGAAAGGTGTACAGTCTGACTCTTCAGCAAGATACAGATAGAAGACAAAGAAGCCCTCAAGGTTTGACTACATTGAGTCACGATAAATGACTCAGTGACTCAACATTTACATTCAGTCATCTTAAACTGCCGACGCTGTCGAGGCTAAAGTGTGAAAGCAAGACTCGCCTAACTTCTTGTTCTGTCTTAGCTTTTCTATACTCCACACAAGGCCCTGCTAAACCACCAGGAGCCGATGAGTCTGAAAGCTCTGCTTCATCCCCAGTAAATACATCGGATTCCAATGCGCTGGAGGCAAAGCGGTGACGGCGTCTCCGCCAATCCAGGCAACCGGTGATCCCTCTGTTGTTCTCTTCAACCAGCATTTACTCCCGTGTTTATCTACATCGCCAGGCCCAGCTGCCGTCCGCTGATTGGTTTTGCCTGAGTAATGAGCGCGATCGACACAGAGTACAATTTAATTAGGAGCCTCAAACAGCAACGCAGAGATGGAAGATACCGGAACGGGACGGGCATGACGATTAATGAAACGCCGCCTTCCCAGCGTTCCATCATTTCGATCTGATTTATTAATTATCCGCGGCGGTATTCTTTTCGGTTTTTATCTTGCCTGTCATGCAAATTGGCAAAAGAGATGCACTAAAACAGAGAACACAGACAGACACACGCACACACACACAGACAGAGGAATGCAACAACCGGTATCGTGGGGAGGCCTTCATTCGAGCCGCGTGATGCTGAGCTCTGCCTCGCAGCAGGTGGACGTGAAGTTGTACGTAAAATTTGGTTTGACTGGCAGTTTAGCAAAGTCACTACGTGCAAACAGGGCGAAACTTGACTGAGCTCATATATATACCCATTATTTGATTTTTCTTCACAGGCACATGGGTGGCATTCTAATTAAATGCTGCATGTTTTCTGCTGCTGAGACGGTAGGTAGTGGAAAATAATAAAGAAATTTAAAAAAAAAAAGAAAAAATGAAATCCCACTTTAATTTCCAGCTGCTGGCTGCCTCTGGCACGGATTAGGACCAGATTACGCTCGAGTGCGCTTTACGTCCTCTGTGGTGCCCTGTTGTTAACCAAACGCGATCAGACAGACGGTAATACAGAAAGTGCAGAACGGCAGACAGACGCAGTGTGAGTGTAAACAAGCAGGCTCTCGGTCTTTAAAAAAGCAAAGCTGTGCTGTGATAAAGAGATGGGAATCTCAAACTAGAGCGCTCCGATTTTAACTTCAGTTTAAATCATTTTAAAATCAGTCTCAGTTTAAATTTATATGTTTTATCCTACATGCAAGCAAACTAGCGAAGAAATCCACAATTATTCTGAACGAAGGAAGGATGTTGTTTTCTTGACACATTTTCGTGTTTACATACCCCCCATCACTGGGAGGAATATCATAATTTGTCACATATAAAGACTCATTTCAGTCATTATTTCTCGGCTGGAGTGATTCTGCAACATACAACTTCAAAGAATGAAGAAAAGAATGTTTTTCTCTGAAAGGTACTTCCAAATGTTTTGCACAGAATTCACCTATTTGTGGATTTATTCATTTATTTATTTTTTGCTAAAATATCTAGGGAAAAAATATAGTTTGGAAGCTGAAATACATAAAAAGGTAGAGCTCTTTAAAACTGACTGATCTGGCTTTTAGGCCCAGTTCCTCCTTTTCAATAGGCCCATTTCAGAAGACTAATGTTCATTATTGCACTGAATTTCCACAACCGAATGACACTGGACTGGATATTTTTTTATTAATTTGTAAGAAAACCTAGAAACTACAATAAAAATGAGGTTCTTTAAAAGGAAATGACGACACATTTTCTGTAGTTGATATTTATCAAACTGTATACATTGATGTTTTTCTGAAGGTCGTGTAACATTAGCGGCTCTATGGCTTTTATTCTGGTGGGGCAAAAATGGCTTTTTGGATTGTAGAGGTCGCAGATCCCTGAGCTAAATGGTGCAGCGTTGTGAGCAATGAGAAAATTTACTTAACAAACTACTTTATACAGCAGATACTTTTCTGTTTTAAGGGAGAAACATATTATCAAGATATACATTTTTGATTAAAACATTTGCGTTAGCACAGCAGTATTTCTACTGAAGGCTGATAAACCACTGGAATTACATGCTTGTTTCTGTATAGATATGACATAAAAGTCCCTGACAGGCAAGGTGGATGACATCAGACCATCTGGTGTTCTGCTGTTTTCAGGAGAGCAACTTTGCCTTTTATGCGACTCTGCACGACCTTCAATATGTAATGGGACGAGACGTAGAACATTACCGGACGACAAGATCCCGGATACTATAAAAGTGGCGTGATCGAGTTCAAAAGACGACAGCCAGAAGATTTTTCATCCAGGGGAAAACTCGGAGTAGAGCAACTGCTCTTACACATCAGAAGGAGTTACTTTGAGTAGCTCCTTCTGGCCCGTCCAACCAGGAGGAGCCTCAGGGGGGAAGATCCAAAAAAAAAATTTGGAATATAATCTTTCAGGTCTGCTAATACCTAGGAAAGTCTCTTTGGGGATGACTAGAATGTCGTTCCTGGATTTCTTAGCCTCATAACCAGATCTTAGATATGAGGAAAATGCTGGATGAACAGAAAGTAAAATCCATTGGATTCCAGTAAATGCTTCCTTGTGAAAATACTGACTGGGCGACTCCCATTGGAGGCTATTCTTGGCACGTCCCACTGGGAGAAAACTCTGGGGCACATCCCAAAAAAGCAGGACAAACCAAGGAATAGAATTGTTTATGTCTTGGAAAGCGTCATTAGTGATGTCTAGGAAATTGTTTCTGGACCTCTTACCCCCCTAACCTCATCATTCATTCACTCATGGATTGATGGATGGTGGAATGGATGGTAAAACCCAATGGATTCTAGTGGATGTTTTCTTGTGCAGCCACTTCCACAAGAGTTGATCGAACGCACACCTTTTCTCTCTGAAAACAGCCTCCTGTCCCATTCCTCCTCCACATCTCAGCAAAAGACCTTGATATTTCTTTGAGTGTTTGCCACGGCACATTTCCACGGCAAATCTACCGTGATATTCTTGTGCCAGTGTTGCCAAGTCCTCATCACTCATCGCGATGACTCACCAAGCAAGCCCGTAACACAGATGTATCTCAGCCATGGAACCCCAGGGAGTATTTAGAAAATCCTCGTGCGCTCGCATCAAACAAGTGTCCCATTTAACTCACGTGCGAGGAGCAAACTAATTTCGATACCCTGGGAAATTAATTATCCTCCCTAGTTACTCATCATCCTCCCTGTGGGTCATCCTCCAAGCTAAATCAGGCAAAACAAATTGAATCCCGAGTCAAATCGCGCGGAAACATCATGTGATATGTGATAACCAACAACTTTCTTGCAAACTATAATCCTCCACATTTTTAAATTCCCCCCTCAAGGTTATTAGAATTAACACCCGGCTCGTGCAAAATCAATGATCATTCGAGTTCACGGTCCAAAAGAAGTCGGCTCTCGTGCTTGCAGTGATCAAACAGAACAGCAACAAGTCCTTGAGGCATGCCATCTTCCACCCACATGAAAAAGTGCTCTGTGGCCCCACACACGTAAGCACGGGCACCCGAACCTTTGCAAAGCAGCTAAAAAGAAAAAAGGAAAAAGAAACGTCCAATAGGAGGGAATGGATATGGAGGAACGCGAAATTCTAATCCTTTGACAGCAACTCAGTGGGGTCCCAGTGGCGGTGCAGCATCCGCCTGAGGGCACTGCTAAACGAATCTGTCTGCCGTCACGAAGGCAAATGAACACAGGGAGCTAAGTAAGGGAGCAGGCGGATGCGGCAGTTAATTTGTGAAATATATTAGGATTTATGAGGCAATGAAGTGTAAAGGTGTTTTATTACTCTCCCACTGCCATCAGTCCACCAGGATGGCAGAAATGACACTCGGAATGTTTCGGCTCCTTTCTTATTCGCTCCTCTCTGCTGGCAGGAAACAGGCATTATGTAGGGGAAAAAAAGGGCGAACCGATTTTAAAAACATCTCATTTTTGTCACATCCCAGATATTTTTCCTCTCCTTAAACTAGAAAGCATCATATTTTCTGCTTCGAGGCGAGGCTCTTCTGCGGGTCAAACCGTCAGCCAGCCTGACAAACTACACCCGACGTTGTATTTGCAGAAACTTGTTTCCAATATATGCGCCACGAGTTGAAGCCACCATCAATATGCTGCTCTGTGACCCCGGGCTGAACCAATCCATGGACCAAATGCTGCTGATCTCCACAAGCTATCTGGAAAACAGCATAAAGGGGCGATCTGATGGGTGTGTGTGTGACTGTGTGCGTAGGCACACGAGTGTGTGCGTGTGCCATGGGACTGGAATGCGAAGAGAGGTTTTACTGGTTCAGTGCATCCTGGTAGAGATCAAAATCATCTTGAAGTTGTGTGAATGAGGTCGCCAAGGAGGGTAATGAAGAAAATAAGTCATCTTGGTGGTTTGAGGGGGTATATGTGTATATGTCTCTGTGTGACTCCATCTTTAAAAAATGGTTATATTTCTATATAAATGGTTATATAGCTGGATTTGATCATTAGTTTGGTCATTAATAGCTGACTTTGTCCCTCAGGGTGAATATTTTGCTGATGGATGAGTTGGGTTTTTTTTTTGCACAATGCAGTAATATGTTTGGCAAGAGAAGCCAAATTTGTGGAAAACAGCTAACAGGAAGGACATAAAGCGCATCAGAACATGCTAAATTGTCTCATTAATCTGTTGGTTAGCTATGGGATTTACTAATGGGGCTAGGAGGGGTGTGTGGTTATCCAGGTGCTGTCTCTCAAGACTGTACTCTGATGGTCATATGTTTTATACTCATTAAACATTGTTCCTATGTTTGAGACCTTTACTCAGTTATTTAAACTTTTTTTTTGTCAGGTTTTACACTCAAATATAAAAACTACATTACCAAAAATATTCCCTTTCCATTCTTAATCTATTAGGTTTATCAAGACATTGACCCGAAGTTTACAGCTTTAAGAGCTTCAGCTGTTCTGGACAGTCTTTCCACAAGGTTTAGGTGTGTGTTCATGAGAGTTTTATGTCTTTCTTCCAGGTGTGCACTTGAGAGGTCAGACGCAGTTGTTGGGCAAGTTGGATTTTCTCAAGGTTAACACTAAGAGTGTTTTCACATCTGACGGTCCAGTAGACTAGGTTTGACTGGGGACCAAAAATTACAACATGTTACATTTCTAGTTGGTGGATTCACTTTCACACTCCACTGTGTGAAACGAACCAAACCCTTAGAAAAACCTGCTTACTCCCTCGCACGTGGTCGCACCAAGAACCACTGAGGAGAATGACGCGAAAGAAGAAGAAGAAGACACCGAACTCAACTGCCTTCTTTGCAAAACGTAAACAAAAACGTAGTGACGTCAACTTTTAACGGTTGTAGCTTTTATCTTAGACAAAAGATCACAAACCATTTCTCCCGCTAGTCCTGGACAAGCACGTTTGTTTTGGTTGTATTTACCCAGAATGCCATGCGCTATGCAGTCCGCTTCCTGCTTTTGGACCAGTCTCTGGTCTGCATATGCAGTCGAACCGTGCCAGAGTTACCTTCAACCAACCCGAGTCCTAGCTTTTAAGGTGGACCAGAGTTCACTTTTTTGATTGACTTTCTAGTCAAACGAACTAGAGTTTGATTAGAACGGAATAATCAGGGCTGGTGTGAACGCAACCTACATCATTCCACAGGTATTCTACTGAAAATACTTTTTTGGATGACTGTGGATCAGTGGTAGTTGTTTTGCAATTGGAAGGTTATATGTTCAATTCCACCTTCCCCTCTGTCACTTGTTAATGTCCTACCTGATCAAAGCACTCAATCCAAAGTTGCCCATTTATCAGTGTATTTGTGAGTGTGAATGGGTGACTGTGGCTTTGAGTGGTTGGTAAGACTAGAAAAGTCCTTTTGTTATAGTCCTACCACTGAGGGCCTGAGCCCAACTCCCAAACACCATAATCATCTCTGCACCAAACCTGACACTTGACACAGAGCAGCCAGGCTCCTAGCAACTGCCAAATTAAAACTCACTTGCACTTGATGATGTAAAGTTTGTATTCAAGCTGTAGGACCATGCTATGCAGTGTTCTTTAGCTAATCTGAAACCTGCGTTAAGCTAGAAGGCTATTGCAATTAACTCCACAGAAACCAGGTGACCTCTGCCTGACCCCAATCGGGGATTTCAAGAGCTCTTCCAATCTGAGGCCGAGTTGATGCCGTTCCCAATCGCTTCCACATAGCAAGCATTTTCTCTTGTTGAGTGTGAGTCTGAACAATGCCTGCATGGCTCACAGGCATCCAGACTGTATTTGATTGGTATTCGATTCAAAAGTGAATGTTTTCTTTTTCATATCTAAGATGTTTATTAGAAGTCTAAATATAGACTTGTTTTTGTGAAGACTGACGAGCACGCAAGAAGAAAGAGAGGAACAATTCCCAGCCCAGAACTCCTGACACCTACTGATCCTGAGTTTTTCCTAACAAGCTATCTGACAAGCCGTGCACCTCTGCACAAATATGTTTTATAACAATTTTGCTTTTGTTGTGATGCATTAGTAACCACATGATCAATTGCAAACAGTTTCACACAATGGTGGATATTTCTCTAAAGGCTAAAAACTGACGGTTGTCTCATGATATTGTTCAAGTGTCTGTCAGTGGACACTTGAACACTTTTAGATTGAAGTGTCTGTTTCTGGGCTCGTGTCCGATGAAGCAGTAATTTTTCACCCATAAATAAGAAAAACAATACAGAGTATTAATATTACTACCACAACTGAAAAACGAATGAATTTAGTTAGATATATTAGATGAAGCTGCTTACTTCAACTTAGAATTAGAAATGCTACAAAGTTAGCTAATGGAGGTTAGATACGGATCGTTTGTTATATCTTAATGGAATCTCATCTCAAAAAAAAAGAAAAAGAAAAATTCAATTTAAAAAATCCAAACTATATCTTTGAGGTGCTTCCAGAACATTTCACATTTCATTTGGTACTTTTCTTTTGATGAATAACACTAGTTTAATGTATGAAATATTTTTTATTTACCTTATGTGTGGCTAATTAGCATAGGTAGGAAAAACTACCTATGATGACGTTTCTTCATATTCTCTAATGTAAAAAGCCAACAATGCATCTTTTAACCTCAACTGCAGGTGTTTGAAAGAGCAACATCTCTTCACTTTAAACTGATGCACTTGAAGTATGGTGTTAAACATATTGATATGAGCTATGGCAAACAGAAAACCTAAAAAAAAAAAAAAATCAGCTTTGTAAATTTTTTATTAGGAAAAAAAAAAGTACATTCAGAGCATTTGCCAACCCCTGCAGCGCACATCTTTTTTCTTGGCAGAGCAACATTTAATATCAACCAAACAATTTTGCTTACAAGAAAAGCTAATGTGTTACCTTTGCATTTCCTGAAATATGATACTAACTATACACAGCAAAACTGAGCAAAACCAAGGATTTATATTCCTCCCCTGCTGTGGCTCTTTGTTCCTCCTCATACATTTCCCGTGGTCCCAAGATAGTCAGGAAGAGCTTTTTCACAACCAAGCAAACTTTTAGCAGTTTGTTTGGTTGTCTCACACTCGGGGCCCTCGCTGATCCTAACTAGAACTGAAAAATGTATATATGTAAATACATATATCTTCTGCTTGAGGAAACTCCAAAAGTTCTCAATAGGGTTGACACAGTGATATTCCTTGCAGCATTCATTGTCCTGCATGAAGATGATTTTGCTGCTGAAGGTACGGCTCTTCTTTGTGAACCATGAAAGAAAGTGATCAGTCAGAAAGTCCATATACTTTGCTGAGGTAATTTTCACACCTTCAGGAACTCTGAAGGGCCCGACCAGCTCTCTCTCTCCCCAGGATTTGGGCCCAAAAAATGACTCCACAACCTCCTTGATGACATCACAGCTGTGTTGGGATGTGGTGGCCATCCACCACCAATCCACTATTGCGTTCATCTGGACCATCCAGGGTTACACAGCAGTCATCAGTGAACAGGTCTGTTTGAAAATCAATCTTTATGGACTGCTGGGCCCACTGCTGCAGTTTCTGCTTGTGAGCTCTGGTTAGGGGCCCAATAGTAGGTTCATGCACCGCGAGCCTCTGGAGGATCCTCCACCTTGAGGTTCCAGAGGAACCAGCAGCTTCAAATAACTGTTTGCTGCTTTGCTGCATTTTAACAGCTGCTCTCTTAATCCCATTAAAACCTTCCTCATTATGCCTTTATCTGTACAATATTGCTTGAAACCTGTGGCCTGCTTAACAATGTGGAACATCCTTCTAAGGTAGACTTCCTTTAATTGAGCTGACCAGACAAACTATCAACCAGCTCTCTGTAATTAATTATAGTGATTCAAAGAGCCCTGACACACAATACCATCTAAATTAAATAGCACTACAAAAAATGTAATCTTTATGACACTTAAATCCAATTCCCATAATAATTTGGAACACGGTGTATTCTGCTTATTTCATCTTGGTTTTAAAGACAAAAACAGACACCTCTCTGTAGCAGGACGACTGTAATGTGAGCTTAGTTTTGTGTTTTCTTGCATTGCTGATTGTTTGCAATGTAAACAGTCAGCGGTCAATGCTGACTGTTAGCCTCTCTTAGTTTACAGGCTGATGCTGCGTTTTGAGGTTTGAAGATTTGTGAAGAAATAACTCAATCCTATTTTTCATTGACCATACAACTTGTCTTGTGTGTGGTGGACACAATGAGGATGACAACTACTCTCTCAACAGGAATTCTGGTGTTTCAGCAATTCCCAGTTCAAGGGAACTGGATCCTAAGTTGGTTAGGTTCCTTGGGGATTCCTGAGGATCCTAACATATTTTCTTTCACTTGGAAGGTATTCAGCAGCAAAAAATGAGATCCCAAACTCACATCTCAAGCTGTTGGAATAATAAAAAGTGACTATTATTGAGCTTTCTGAATGACCTTCCTGAGCTCTGACTTCCACCCTGCTTAAAAATCCGTGGACTCCGCTTAAAAGCCGGGTCGATCGGACGAGCGGATGAGTCAACTGTTTAGTCAGTGCGTAGACACGAGTGTCAGGGTTGATTCATGGCAGCAGAAGCGAAAGTTTAACAAGATGCTGGCGAGACGTGCCGGTGCGAAGAAAGAGGCTCTGACTGGAGGTACAGCTGAAGGTGGCAAAGCCAGAGATTGGGAAGACTTTTATAGAACAGACCAAAACGGGCAGAAATGAGTTTACTGACTGGCAGCTCAGGTTGATACGGAGTTAAAAAGACGAGGCTGGGATGGTTTGGACATGCGCTACCAGAGACAGTAGGTATTTAGGATAAAGGGCGATGAATATGGACCTGACAGGAAATGGAAAACCACAGGAAACGTTGCTGCCTTCGCTACATCAAGAGAGTTAATGGAGGAAAAATGTTTGGGGTGCATCAGGAGGGAGCAAATTGTAGAAGTAAATAAAACTTAAATTTCATTTGTTTGCTAAACTGGCCTCATTTTCCAAATACCTCAAAATAAACCTGCTGGTTTCTCAACTTTCACGTCATTTTTATTCGGTATCGATTCTATTCTTATTTGTTGAACGTTACCCATTTTACCTTTTTGGCAGTTTGCTACTTTCCATTACTTTTTCATTTTTCACTTAGGAATTTGCTTGAGTGCTGGTAGCTTAGTGAGTTTGTGGGTTAAGGGGTTTTTAACTGGAAGGCTGAAACATTTAGTTGATAAACTTTTACATTTTGAAGTGATATATATGAGCAGAACAATGCTGGTTGAGAATATCAGTGGTGGATTTAATCTTTCATCTGTGATTATCTAATATCTGAGACTTGTTAGGCACATATTCATGAACACCAATTCAGTTTTATTTCCTGATAATCCACAGCTTGGATATTTTAATCTCAAAGTCATCCTCTTTGGCATGGATTATTGTTCATACCAAACCCATTGTTACATCAAACCTCTTGAGCTTTACATCACATCATAACCTTATTCTCTCATCGAAAACATATCTGTAGTGTTGCTTTGATTGTTTTATGCATGTTTGAGAAATCCATTAATGTCCCGTGGCAACCGTTCAGCTGTGCCAAACGGCTGGTTGGACCTAGCCCCGCTTTCGAGGTGCGGCTCCTCCTTAGAGCTCCTTCAGACTAGCCAGCCGCAATTAGCAAACACCTGCTGGAACAGCGCATCTGTTGCGCTCATTATACGAGCTACTTCTAAGAGCAGCGCCTATTGAAAACGTTGCGAAAGGCTTAATAGAGGAGTCATGTTGTGATGCCTTCATGAAGGTGTTAAATTAAAAATACAAATTTCTTTTAAGTGAGTTTTAGGTAACAGGTTTTTAATTGTGCTATAAAATGGCATTGTGTCGCTGGAAAACACATAATAATGCCTCTTTAAAGAAAAAAACTAAATTGATTCATACTTGTTAATCATAAAATCTAACATAAATGCCAACCACACATGTACCGTGCATATCTTTTCTGCTTGTGCAATGAGTGTTTACCAGATGTGTGTGTGCGTGTGTGTGTGTGTTCTCTACTGCTTTATAACTGCCAGCCCATCAGGCCTGCAAACTTCCCACCCAGTACGGAGTATTTCATTAGCGGCCAGCGGGAGACGAAGGAGAGAAGGAACTGTACCTGACCCGAGGAAACGTTGCGTCGAAGAACAGCCTCACCAGTCGGCCGGGCTGCTGTTGTCGCTCTTGAACACACCAGCGGTTCCAAGGAAGACGGAGCGGGGATGATTGTTCTCTTCGTTTATTAGGCCACCGATTAAAAACCGCGCCTCTTCGACACGCTTGATCATCTAATGACACCTAATTATGAGGCTGGCTAATGACGGGTTCTTGGAGGTCAAGGCATTGGCTGGCCGCCGTGCTGAGAAGGATTTTTTAGAAATACAGAGGTAATTATTGGCAAGAGCTCCCCTCTCATTAGAAACGCTCTGTATCTGAGCAGTGCACAGAGAGTGAGAGGAGAATCTAATTATCGCCCTCTTCTCACCAACCCCTCCGCGACATCAATACTCCATTACAGCACCTTGTCCCCGGAGCGCAGACAAACTCCCGACTCCCACGCGTGTGCGGCGGCCGTGCGCATGTGTAGCTAAAACGCCTGAAAGTCATTAAAATTACACGCTTTGTGGTATTTGCCGCATGTCGGCTGTGAGCGTTAGAATCTGAAAGTTGAAGCGACGTCTTCTCGACTTCACATGGCGACAAATTTTTGTGAAAATGAAAAAAAAAAAAAAAACTTTGCTGAACTTGAAGACGTTCCCCAGAGACGAATTCCGTGGGAGTCTCCGTTTGGATTTGGATTATAACGAGGTGTTCTGGTGAAAACAAACCAAAGAGCCCTGACAGGATTTCATGTGACTTCACTGGGCCAGATGGAGCTCGACGTGCAACAGCAGCTCTTCATAATTGTTGCCTCGGTGGAGATTTCCACCCCGAAATGACGAAAACAGACATGCCTGATTTCAGGCCGAGTCTCCTGCAGAGTTCCAGGAAATCTACGTTATCGTAAACATCTTTTGGGAGGATTAAGCAAGATGTACTGCACTGTACAGGACCTGGTGAAATCTGTCTCTTTGTTAGACTCTGTCAACTTCACAAGTTGTATCAGTTCTTCAGGTAAATAGCTGAGTACATGATGAAATATTGTTAATTATCCCTAAGAACGTACATGGAGGAGGACCCTACATAACCATTATGCAGTGGTTTGTTTTCATCAAAATGCATTTCCTAGCCAATAACAACAATTTGTCGCAAAGTCTGAAGTGTGATTGAGTTAGAGTGATGGAAGACCAAGGGAAAAGGAGTCCTGAGCCACCGCTGATCTCGACACAAGACACAACGTCCAACTCTTTAGAAATCACATCCTAAAATCTTTTGATCCGTTTCCATTGTCAAAAATAGTGGTGAGAATAGGTTCTAATCTCTCTTCCACATTTACTGCATAGGGAAGAGGACTGAGGATCCATCTCACTCAATATGAAAGGGGTTGTGTGTAGACGGTGTAATATTTTCTCTTGTCTCTTCAAAGATCCAAGAAGTGAGAAGACTTTTTGCGAGCTACTATGATTCGCACCCTGCTGACCGAAGCCCCTTTTCAACCCGCGGCCCCGTCTCAACATAAAGAATTTGTCACGCTCCATCTCTTGCAACATAATAGCTGACTGACTTGTAACAAGCATCTCTTAAAAAGGCAGACATGGCTGCAGAGGGTTGCATCAGTCTGTGTGAAGTTGACCTGCTGACTTGCAGCTGGCGGGCACGAATCTCTGCAACGCCTCTGCTTTGACATAATTACTAGTGATCTAACTCAACGGTCTGGGAACAGCTAAAGCCAGGCTTTGTTGTGGACAAAAGTCAACTCCTGGACCAACAGTCCAAAACTGTTGAAATAAATGAAATATCTGCTGTTTCCGAGTCAGGACAGAACATCTTATAGGACTCTACTGGTTGCCTGGAAGGGTGAGAGTACGTTAAGTTGTGTTGATGTTAGTACCTAACCATTTGAACCGATCAGCCATAAACTCAAATCAAGTGCAATGCCATGTAGATAGTTATAGTAATCTTTAACAAAGGTTGGGACCAAACCTTAACTGCCCCCTAAATTTCTGTGAACATCACTAAAGTAGCATTTCTGTCACAATGGCAGAAATGACATTTACCAATGTTGGTAATTGTCCAGAAGCGGCTCTGGTACTTTGAAAATCAATATTTTGTTTAAAAGCGACAAAACATTTGCCCCATTTTGAGGCAAAATGGTACACGGAATGCCACGACCAATCAGCTGGTGGAATACCGTACTATACCGGGTCTGGGTCGGTGGACCTACCATCACAAAAGAGAAACCACAGAGACAGGATGAGAATGTCGGAGGAAAAATACTGAACGACTTCCAGATCTAAGCTAATCCGGATGAACCAGCCAATAAAATTTGATGGCAGATAAAAGAGAAGTTGTATGAAGGAGGAATTAGGTCAAGACTAAGAATAATTTGTTTTGTCTTGATTACAAGAGTAAAGTAATATTACGAGAAAAAAAAGTCACATGAGAATGACGTCATAATAACATGACAAGTCACCATAATCTGAGAATAAAGTCATAAGACAACAACGTCAAAATGATACGAGAATAGTTGTGATAATCCAAGAATAAAGTCATGTTACAAGAAAAAAGTCATTCCATTACGAGAATCAAGTCGCATGACAAAAAACAAAAGTTGTAATATTGCAAGAATGAAGTCAAAATGTTACTGGAATAAAATAATTTTATTTGGTGAATGGAATATTAACTTTATGGGACTATAACGCAACAAATAATTAAAAATAAAATGAGTAATGTTGAGCACCTTATGAATTTAGCTTTGAAGTGGTTTGTCTCATTGAAACGACTTTTTTCTTGTAATTGTTTGACTTTATTGTTCCTATTCTGCGAATGTTATGGCTTTATTCTCATAATACAATAAGGATAAATCCAAAATTAAAATGCTGGTGGAAATTATAAGTGACAAGCTATGTTGCTTTCACAAGCGGGTGGTTATTGTGTATGTGCAATTCAAAAAGAACATTATTAGCCTCGCCCTACTCCATCATACAGCAGCGACCGTGACTCCAATCACTAGACAAAGAAAGACTTGAAGGCTGAAAAACACCAAGATCTCAATGAGGAGGACGCTGTGAAACTGAAAAGCCTCAGTGGAGCCTGCGGTCTCCTTCGCCACACGAGCAAACCTGAGATTGTGGAAACACTGAAATATTGACTTCGGCAGATTACAGGAACAATCTCGGATTTCTCTCCAGTGGGAATCAATTCTAGGAACGGCGAAGGCACTGCGGAGGACCTTCAGTCGTCAGAAATTAATAATATGGTGAATTATATGTTGTTGGATCCAATTTTTAAACTGTCAAGATAGAAATAGAACCAACTAAGGATGAAAAAGAAAAAAAAACAAAGAGCAGCAAGAGCAGCTTTGAAATAGCCACAAAGTAAAATTCCTTATCTTTTTGTCTTTCTTTTGGTGTGTTGTTTTGTTGGCATTTCCTTCTGATTTATGTAAAGCACTTTGAACTCCCTTGTTGCTGACAATGTGCTATATAAATACCACATTTATATGGCACATACCCACAAACATCAGTATCAATTACTGATGCTTTAGAACCGTTACCCAAAATAATGACATTAACAGCACAGGTGGGACGGAAAAACCAAATATCAGTCTACAGTTTATATATACATATGTACACATATACATATATATATATATATGTACATATACATATATATGTACACACACACACGCACATATATATATGGCTCGTATATATATATAAACGAGCTATGTTTTTTTCACAAGCCGGTAATTATTGTCCAGGTGTAACTCAAACATTACTAAAAACTCGTTTATCGTAGTAACTCTCAGTCTGTCGGTAAACAGTAAACGCTCACCGCGAGTTTCCCCGGGAACCTCTCGAGTCTGGATCCGGTCTCGTCTTTGAAGTTTCAAGCCCGCGGGGGTCAGAGTTCAGGAGGCCACAGAGGAGCCGAGATGCGCTTGCGGATGCACTTTGAGACCCCGGCGCTTATTGTTTCACCACGGGCGCTTTGCCGCCACTCTAATATCTGACGTCGAACTCGGACGTCTGTAGGCGAAGGGCAAAGGCTTTCGGGAGGAATTGAGATAAGTTCGAGCGGAGTTTGTTTGGACTCTCCCACTCAGCACTCAAGCAGAACTGCAGTAAGTGGGTGTTCGTTTTATTATTTTTTTTCTCTTCTTCTTCTTCTCTCTGACAAAGAGGTAGAAGGAGCGCAGGTAAATGAGAGGGAGTGGTGACTCTGTTTTCCAGACGGCACGCGGCGCAGAGAGAAAGGTTTGCGTCGGGAGGACATATCGCACGCGGCGCCATCAGTGTGTGTAATGGGGCTGAAAGACTGCGCCCTGCGCCGCTGACCACCGCAATAGCAGAAGTTGAATTAAACGGTCCCTGCCGGGGAGCGGCGGCCTCATACTGAGCTGTCGACAAAAATGAGAAAGAAAACAAACAGCTCGTTTCATACTCCGCCTGTCAGCACACATCAAACCGAGCCTTCCGGTTCGCTGCTCAGCGCGAGATGAGCTCGGTAATGACGACTCTTCGTTAATGACCTTTTGTGGAGCGAATGAATTGGTGCCCGGCGCCGTGTGGGCCCAGGTAATTGGACGACACGTCACCGGCGGAGGGATAGTGGTCGTATGATAACTGAGCAGCAAAAAAAAAAAGGGGGGTTAAAAATACATGTGAAGTGCCTTTTAAGCAAAAAACTCTAATCGCTTTCGAAAACTCAGTTCCAGTGACTAATTAAAACTAGTTGTTTTTCTTTTCCTATTATTCGTTGATAGCACCGACTCTTTTGTCAGTCAGATATTCACTTTGAGGCCAGCAGCCATGTTCAAACTCCCATTTATTGGTGATTAAGTCTCTCACACGTCACATTGCAACACCAAACTTCCAAGATATCCTTTGGGAGATCTTGTATCTGGACACAAATTTTTCTCAAACAAAAATCTGGAAGTTGTGGCGTGCATTTCTGTGCAACCCATCTAATCTGTTCCCCTTAAACAAAGATTTGTACAGCCAATACAGAAGACGTGCAAATAAAGTCCTCTTTTACTTTTTTAATTTTACTTTTTGAGAACATTAATGAGCAAAATGCACCATTAAGACTAAGAAAAACAAAAGACAGCACTCGGTTCAAAAAAGTATTGAGCAGGTCAACATACTCCGAAGTTCAATATTCAATTTCAAATGGAAAAGGAAATTCACACGAGACATCGGCAACACCACTAGTAATCCACACATGTAAAGAATCCATAATAATGATTAGATGTGAATGCTAAATTATAAATTTAGGGAACAAGTATTGAACACATTAAAAATACATGGAGAGCCAATAAACCGGCGGCTGAAATCTGTTGGTGTTCAGGAAGCATTTCTACTGTTTTGTATGTATCACTATAGGCTGGCTGTACACCTTTGAAAAGCAAACTTTTTAAATGAAAATAATTTTACCGTAAACCAGCCTCACTCATCGGTCCCTTGTAAAATATCTGGCAGAGGAATCAAAAGGATAATGAAGGAGTTGTCCAACCAAGGAGCACTCACAGAGCGCTTCAGACAGACCTGGACTTAACAGGTCCAGCATTTTCCATGAAAACATTAAGTAATGCACTGAATGGCAATGGCCTCTATAACAAGTTGCTACACAAGACTCCACTGTTGAAGAAAAATCAAGTTGAAACCTCCTTAAAATTTGCTGCAGACGAATTGGACAGATATAGTGTAGTCAGATAAGTTCAAAGCTGGACTCTTCGGATGTCAGCACACATGTAATATTTGGAAAATATGATAAACATCATGCAAAACGTACAGTTGAGAACATGGTGGTGTGGGCTGTCTAAGAGCATTTAGTGCTGGCAAACTTCGACTAATCGAAGAGAGGTGGCCAATCAGAAAAACCTACCAGGAATCCGAAGACAAAACGTGTGGAGTAAGACGATAATAAATGCCAGCCCAGAAAACTCTTAGCTGCTTCCAGAGAAAGAAAGTTAGAAAGAAAGCCAGAAAGTCACAGTAAATTACCTTGTGTAAAATCTAAAATCAAGAAAAAAGTACTGGAAGTAGTATAGATACGTATTTCAAAGTGACTCCCTTTCCATGGAAAACTAAAATTGGAATTTTGTGTTTTCCTTTTGGTGGAACCGTTTCAGCAGATGCCATTTAAAGTCATTAGCAGGGTGTCAAATCAAGAAGTGGCGTTTAGGCATTTAGAGTAAAATATTCCATGTTGCATGTCAGCAAAAAACATTTTAGGTTTTGCACAAACGAAATGTGACGTAAAAAAAATCCTTCATCTGGTGTCATGAGATACTGTGCCATCACGGCACCAAGTCGTGTTGGATGCAATGCTGCATCATTTCCTTTCCCTGCATGTCAAACCAAGGACATCTGAGTTGGGATAAAATATAGACAAACACTAAACCCACACTTTGTTTTCTTAGCTGTTAAATTTGTACCAAATCCAGATATTTCTTTTCTTGCCTTCGCTGTCCAAACCTTAGTTACTGCACAGACCCTATGGCTGTCCAGGGTCATAGTGAATTATGGAAGCCAAAAAGGCACACGGATCAATAAAAGTTTTAAGTGCTGTAAGTCCAACCTGCACAGCATATTGATTAAACAGCAGGCCTTGTTGGTGGTGCATGAAATTCACTGTGTTACAGCAGGCCCTCTTTTTTTTTTTTCCTATAGCAGGGTTTTAAACTTTCCAGTTACTTTCCCTCTGTTTACCTTTAACCGAGGCAACTGAGGACACACAAGGTTCGTCAAGTTTCTATTGATCAGGTTAAGATTTAAGACTCTGGTGAAAGAACAAGAGAAGAAATCAAAGTGCAGGAGAATCTGAACAAGCATCAACATCATGACCCAAATGAGTGATGGGAAACACCGACGTGAGGGGTGTTGAGATGATTAGAATTACATTTTAAAAGTGAGTAACATAGATTTGCTATCAATCTTACAAAAGATTAAAAGTCTTGGTCATAAATTGATTACAAAGTAAAGAAATGGGTTGTGTTGACTATATATCCTTGGTCTATTGACTTCTGGCCAAGGTTTGCACACAGCAGGTAGTGATTCTTAGCTTTTCTGTTATTTTGTGCTGCAAACTTCACAAACTACTGCAGTTATTTGCCAAACTGTAAACAACATAGAAATAAAAAAGACAGACAGACACACCCAACAAGCTGGAAGAAATGCAGAGGGACCCTCTGGTCACGGTTCCGCAGTCGCAGATTTTTCTGTGCCTCTAAATTCTTTGCTGAAAACGTACCTGCTGGTGGGAGCTTCTTCAGAACACATATCCAAACTATTTGACAGAAAACTAAGAACAGGTAGCTGAAAAAGTGAGGCTCAATGCCTCTTGTGAAGTTTACTGACTGGCATTTTCAAAGAGGCCAATCCTGAAGCACCATTCATACTGCGCCAATATTGACACTACCAAATGTCAATACAAGGCATTATGGGTCCATTTGTTTACACCAGATTCTGACTCTACCACTAAGCAAACCATGCTACATTTTCCCACTCTCATATTGGTTAGATTAGGTCCAGACAACTGCAACTCTTTCGTTTTTTTTTTAATTTTACTGGACCGTCCTCTGTAATTCCGTGAGATTGCCATGTTTGAAAGACTTAGTAGATTAGCATCATCTGAAATACTCTGACTACCACATCTGGCGCTAGCAACTGTGTCAAGTTCAACGTCACTTAAATCCCTTTTCTTTGCCATTCTGATGCTCTTTTTAAATTCCAGAAAGTTGGCTTAGCTGATTTTGGATATAGCTAAGACAAGAGGTGATGCCTCTAGTTAGGGCATCAAGTTCTGGTCCAATGAATAAGATGGCACAAGATCAGCAGATTCATTACTTGTTCCAACAAACTATTGAGGATGTTAAAGCACTGCCTTCCTTTACATGAAGTTGATCAGACAGCACAAGTGAGTTGAGCTGCAATAAGTCTTCTGACTTTTGAACTGTTCAAGATACAACCCACCTCTTGAATACTGACTGCCGAAGACAGGCACCAATCCTGTCTTCAGTAAGGATTATGGAGGTAGAGTAGACAGATCATTGTTCTGATTTTTCACTTTCATTGAACTACATATTATTATTAAAACATAAACTTAGAGAACTTTAGAGAGCAAACAAATCCAGAAAGTTCTGGTGAAAAGCTTTTTAGCAAGTTCTGTTTTCCTAACAGGCCCCCAATGTATTCCAGCTCCAGATGGCTGCGTTGACGTTTCCTCCACAGGCTTTTACAGGAGTTGTAAACAATTGATTTTTCCACCGGCTTTCATCCAGCCCGGCAGGAATCTGAATGCAAAGTTGAGTAGAGGCGCACACTTCCAGGCACATTAATTATTAAGCATTTAATCAACGTGAGCGTCCCAAAACAATGCCCAATTATAATGACAAACATAAAGGAATGTTTGCTCCACTTCAGCAGTGGACAATAAGCTCAGACTCGTGAGAGTTTGGACAAATGGAGGGTAAATACGGATGGAAGCGAGGAGGAAGATTTGGGGAGAAATGGAAGACCAGATGGGGGTAAATAGCGTGTCATTAAGTTGTCTTTGGCCTTGGCTTTCAGTTTTCTCTCTCAATGTCTTCTCTCTTTCATACATCTGTCTTCTGAAGCCTGATTCCCCTCCTCTCCGCCCCCTCCCCCCCTTCCCCGGTTCTCAATGTCTTCCTCTTGTACTTCTTAACGCTGCAGTGCTTGGTGAAATGGGTATTATTTATTTATGGTCAGGCATTGTCTGCGTGCGTGGGCTTAAGTAATATTCTTCTAAGCTGTACCACTATAATACAAAGCCTCGTTCCTTCTTATGTGCGAGGGATGAAAGACGGGCCTCGGAGCTTGCTGCGGTCCCCAAGTCTGAATGCCGCTGATTCCAAGGCGGGAAAGAGAGCGAGGCGGAAGAGCGGGGAAGCTCAGCGTGCTTTCTTACAATCTACAAAGAGGACAAACTCACACCGTCTCTCTTTTACATACATGGCTTTTTTATACATATATAGCAGGGGGTGGTGGGGGGTTGTTTTTTTTTTTCTATCCCACCTCCTCATCTCTGCTTGCATGGCCCCGTTCTCTTTTCTAGTGCAGTACTGCAGGAAGGGTTTGCTGCTGAAAAAGTTTTGGTGCAGCGAAGCAGAAATAATTCATCCAATACAAGGTGTCTGACCGTATTAAATCTGGGTGGTGTTTCCAGCTTTCAGAGAATAGCTTCAGTTGTTTCTTCTTCTTTTTTTTTTTTCCCCACAGAAGGCATTTTTCCACCTAAAGTTGCTCTTTGAAGCAAGTAACATTGTTTTGTACAAGAAGAAAAAGAGGAATTTTTAATTGAGCAAATTTGTTGTCATGCAAGTCAAATCAGACGTTCAGTTTGAAGACGGAACCTGTTTCAGCTCATTAGTTAGTTTTCCATTGGCCACATAATTGAGCCTATTGGAGTTACAAAAAGAAATTTGCTTCATGGGAACACAAATTTTGAAAAAAGAAAAAAAAATCTTTTTATGATAAAAGGTTGTGGTGCTAGGATGAGTTGCTTAAACTGTGATGAAAATCCTTTGTTGCAGTGCCTTGAAAAATGATCCATAGACCTTTGACATTTTCTACATTTTGTTGCATTAGGGAAACAACTTTTTCTTTAATTTTTCAGCAGAAACGCCACATTTTGGAGCCTCAATGGTTTCTCTTTCAGGATTTCCCTCTTTGTAGTTCTGTCCTTCTTTCCATAATCTCAAACTGACTTCCTCGTCCTTACTAATAAAACACGTGTCACTACGTAATGCAATACTTTTTGCATTACGCAATACAGTTCTCTGGTCTGATCTGACCAGAGAACCTTCTTTCACTTTTGCTGCATACAAAGCTTTGATATTTGGTATCAAATTTTTGGTATTTGGCATACCAAATACCAAAAATCCAACAGAAGACACTGCGGTTCGTAGTTGTGACGTGACAGAGAAGAGAAAAATGCTCAACCGGGATGAAAGCTTCTTCCAGGCTCTGTATGACAGTAACGTTGTAAATAATAGCTGACTTCAGACAGATTCTACAGTATTGATCTGTAGTTCTGACAACACTGACATGGACCGAGCACTTACTCAATCATCCCAAACTTGACAGTTGGGACATTTCTCATCAAACATCTGTCAAACCATCACCTCTCCACCAACTGTTTGGACCACTGAAGAACACACCTTTTTTTGTGCTATTTCACACAAAAAACAACCCAGAAACCGATCTCTAGTGACTCAGGAATAAAATAAAAAACACAAGAAACAAATCTATTTGAGGGACTTAAGTATGAATTTAACCTCTATTGCTCATTTCACTGCATTGTCCATCAGCTTCTCCTGAAACAAATAATAGGATGATGAGACACACAACAGGAAACAGAAAAACACATTCTGTTGTTTTTCTGTCATGTTATGGTTTGGGGTTTAGCACCAATAGTAGGAATGTCAGCAGTGCAAAGACTTAATATCTGGAATATTCATATTGTTCCCACACCTGCATGTGTTGTCTCTAGCTAACACATGCTAAAAACATCCACTCTGGATAAACCAGTGGTTATAGGTTGCTGTAAGTGAAGGTGCGTTGTCTCATCCGTCTGTTTTGTCCTGTGGTGGATCTGTCCAGGTTGCGCTCTGCCTCAGACAGAGAGATGCAACTGAACGGAGAAGCAAAGTGTGAAAATGTCTGGATTTTAAAAATAGAGCTATTGTTCAGCTCCAACTTGGTTGCCACCAACATCTATCGAGGATATTTCTGGTGGCTATTTGATGACTTTTGTTGGCAGAACCGGTAGAGTTCTTTTAAAATGTCTGGTTTTCTGGTCTTATGCTCTATTTTTCTTTTAACCATAGTTGGGGTTATGACTTTGGGAACACTTCAGAAGTAGCATTTATTTTTGTTAATTCTGTTTATGTTTTTCACTCACAACTAAAATATGACATTTAAGATTACAATGTCACATTTCGTTTGTTATTTTCGTATTCTAAATTTCGGCACAGAGTTGTACCCAATTAAAAAACCTGTTGATGACCAGATGAATTTGAAGTTGGGGGGGATCATGATGAAACTTTCACATTCTATTCCAGTTTTTTTTTTTTTTTTTCCCCGTACTTGTTATTGTTGCTCTATATAATTAGCAGGGGAACATTAAGTTCCAGTCTTCTTCAGGTGCAGCCAATCGGCCCAAACTGGCATTTTGCTCCGACAGAGATGCGAGCTGTGCAACGTAGTTAGGAGCCCGCAATCTGTTGCTAGAGCAGTAGCAAGGCTGTGTGGGTGTGAGAGCAGAACAGAGCAAGGGAAGGAAAACTAAACTAGCTAAACTTCCACTCTCATAATCAACCCCTCACTCTGAAAGCACAAGCTTCTCCTCGGAATTGCCTGAAATCTCCGTCTCTCCCCAAGCTTCCATCTTCATCCTGGTTTCTGCCACGCTAGGCCTAATGACACCCCATGTGACAAGCGCCGGTTAACCAGTCGCCATCGACACTCGCAGGCGCACAACACACACGGACACACAATAGACTACTGCTGCGCACAAACTGTACGTACTCTTACATTTCTGGCCAGCAGCTGGCAGCTTTGCCAACTGTGTCCCCCTGAATTGAAGGAGATGAGGGCGGAGGGGAGCAGATGTGACTATTCTGCCTGACAGGTCTGAAGGAAGAAAACAAAAGCCAGCAGGCTGTTGTGGGTTTATGAAAAGGATAGAAGTGGCAAAACAAGTGGCTGACTCCAGCCTTTCCTCCAAGGAATCACACGGATTTATTTTTTGCCTGGCACGGCTGTGGTCACATTTTTAGCGCACACTGAGCAGGTTGCATTCCATTACCTCAACAATGCCTCACCAAACCCCTCACTGCTACCTCTCCTCTTCTCTGCAGGCGTGGCCCCTGCCGACAAGCCACATGAGGAACTGCAGTGAGCTGCTTCTTTATACTCTTTGCAGAGGCTTTGTTGGAGAAAACAATGGAATTACCCTTTCTGGGAGCACATGAGATAGGACGACATAAAGTACTTCTTGCTGTGAAGTAGAAGGAAAATTGATGGCTTGTTAAACACGGGGCGCTTTTGTTTCCCTTTGAGCCACTGACACTTTCTGGAACTTAGAGGGATGCACGGTGATGCAATCACTGGCAACATTGCTTTGATGCAAGAAGGTCCTAGGTTCAAGTCTCAGCCTGTCTTTCATCCCTCGTTTCATTATTGGGTTTCTTTATGTCCAACAGTCCAAACAAAGAGGATGTTGGGTTGATTGGTCTCCTTTAATTGCCTTTAATAGTCTTGTTTATCCCGTGGTTTATGGGATGGTAACATGTACAGGGTGTACCTTGCCTCTCTCCTGATGATCACTGGATAAGTACAACTAAACCTAAAAGCTGCAGACCTTAGAAATTTCAATTCCTGCCTAGTCCAATTCCAAAATTGCTTAAGCTCAGACAGATCTCATGGAAAGTATATGTGAAAATACATTTCAACTCTTGCCAATCTATATTTAAGTCTTTGGCGCCCAAATTCATCAATGTGTCCTGATCTATAAATCATTCCATTGTATCCTGTTGGACGGGGAACTTTTGTTCATTTTCAGGTTTCAAGTTTCCCACAGTATGTAGCGTGTTGTCTTCGAAAGCATTGATTTCTGTTATTTGACCAGTTTCCCTATCCTTGTCCACCACAATGTATCACAATGGGAATGATTTGTCTCTTTCAACATTGGCCAGAATAAAACTGAGCTTTGGATCGCTGCAGCTCCCTCAGAACTACCATCCATTTATTGTCTTCTCTGAATAATTCCTTTCCTTTTTGAAAGGTAATTTTGTCTACAACGCAATTTGCTAAATTCAGCATATTTACAATATTGTGCTTTCATTATATGCGCTGTCCCATTTCAATAAAACGCAAACTGAATTATCCCATTATCAATATATTACTTGAAAATTGTCTCAAAACAACATTATTTTTTATTGCTGTAACTACTGGGAGGAAAATTTGTTAACTTGAAAGGCTAACAATGTCTTACTACTTTGTGCTGAATGCTGCCATTAATGTCAGAGGCCTACTATGCTAAGCCTATGAAATCCTGGACATTATTTAGCTTTAATAGTGCATTTCGCTGATGTTTGAACAATAAAACAAACCGAGCTTGTGGGAACGCTGCAAGCGCCTTGCAATACTCCCAGTTTGTCATGGAACTCCTCCAATATATTACATTTTAACGGCATGAACCAGAGTGCGCTGTAAAGCTTCATGATCCTTTGTCTTCCCCCGCCTCTCCTTTACGGCATCGATGATCACGGATCGGGCTCTACGCCGACGATACGCGACTCGCGCATCCCTTCCTCGGCGGCGCGGCCGCGCAGATAGAGACCTGGGTTTAAAGTAAAGATGCTACTGTTTGTGCGAGACGCGGTGTGAGGGCACGAGTTTAGCTGAGCTACAGCGATTTATAATGAATTCCCCCCATGAGGCATGACGGCCAATAAACACACTGTACATGTAAATGCTAAATGATCAAGTGAGGGTATCTCTTAGTCCTTGTCATCATCCATCATATCCTGTCACTGCACTGCGTTGTGTGTGTGTGTTTTTATAGCGTGGTAACACCAGAGCTTCCTCACCGTTTCATTAATCTTTAGGTGATGGTCTTATCTGCAAGCAGGCTCATTTCCTTTATATGGAGATTAAGGCAGAGTCATTAATCTCTTATCTCATCAGATGTGCTGCTCCGACTGGAATCCGACGGCACACTGAAGTTGCAGCTACAATCCACAATGCCACGCATGCACGAAGGCGCCGACACACACGCGTATACATGGCCGATTAATGGGTAATTTGCATTGTGTATGTGCTAATCTGCAACAAGGCTGTAATTACATCAAGTTGTAATGGCACAGCATAGTTATTAGACTACTCTTTACAAGAGAAAGCTTGAGTGGCTGTCAGCATCTGTACACGGAAGAGAAATACTGATTTCTGCAGCAATTTAAAGGGCCTTATTTTCTCTCATTATACCGCAGGCTAAAAGCTTATGTTGGACTCCATGAGCATCTGACTGCAGAAGACATACATTACCCAACATCCACCAGCCCATTAACACCACAGCTTTTACAGTCTTCAGGTTTAACTGTGTGTTGTACATGTAATGCCTCTGAAGCCATTAAAGTCACTACAGAGTGACTTTATTTGCACTCAAATTATTTGATTAAACCTCACTTATCACAAAAGTGTCTACATTTCAAATGGAAACAGCTAAACAGACTGGACAAACAACCATCCACAAAGACAATTTAGGCAGAGCAGATAAACAATCATGTTTTTGGACTGCGGGAGGAAGCTGGAGTCTCTCACTACTCAGTCCCTGGAGTCAAACTCGAGACTTTCTTGCCGCAAAGCAACTACTACTCCACTGAATGGCTCCATGTAGCCTGGGTAAAAATAATAATAAAAAAAATGCTGATAAACAGACTGTGTAATATGCAGAAAGCAAACATCTTAACCGTGACTGCACTGGTTTTCACCTCCTAACCGTAAAACTCAACACTAAGACATTTATGCTCACGCCTAATTCTGAGCCCTTGATGTTATCTGAGGTCACCCTGGTTTTCTGCTTTTGCACTATAATAGTTTAGTTCAACCATCTAAATGACAGTCAATGACAGCAGGTACTTTTTTCTTTTCTTTTAAGATGTAAGGACACAAAGACTTCCATTAAGATCCCATGGTTTTGCAGGAACAGGTTTTATAACACAGAGACTACATTTGAAGCAATACATCAGCTTCTAGCTAAAGGGCCAAACACACACACAAACAAATGCACACACACCACCTTGTCACAAGCCTTTTTAGAGCTCTAATCTGAAATGAGAACATGCCCTGGGTCACACTGGGGGAATGGAAGTCAAAATACAGAATAAAAAAAAAGAGGAAAGATGGAGAGGGGAATGAAATGAAAGAGAAAAGCCAAAGGGGAGAACACGGAGAGATAAAAGGCTGAACCAGCAGAGAGGGAGAGGGCGGGGGGTGGGGGATGGGGGTGGGGTCGGAGGGGCAGTGGCAGCCAGAGCAAAGCCGACAGGGACAGCGGATCACCCTGGAGGGTCAGAGGTGTGAAAGAGTTGTGGTTGGGTGTAATGCCTCACCCTAACCGAAGCAGCCCCCTCCACCCTCCCTCCCTTCCCCCACTGTCCCTCCCAGCAGCTATTTAACATAGAAATTGATTTAAACAGAGGGTGAGATATCCGCTGTGGGACCGGAGGACAGGTGCCTCCAGTCAGCAGAGGAGAAGCTAATGAGAGGTGAACAAACTGAGCGGCGCTAACAAGAACAGCAGAGGGAACAACGAGACGGGGCTGTGGGGGTGGAGGGGGAGAAGTAGGGCGCTGGAATTTTTTTAAAGTTTGTGGTTTTTGGAGAGTATCAAAGAGTCGTCGAGTGGTCGGATGATGACGAAGGTGGGAATGGATGTTGGGTAGCAGTCAGCCTCTGACTTAAAGACTGTTGCTGTATGACAATCGTGACATGCTAACAACTCAATATCCTTGCAGCAGAGAGAATATTAAATCATTGAAGACAATGTAAGTTGTTGGCAAGCGCTGCTAATCCATCTCATTTGGTTTTGCTAAACCACTTTCTGGTCGAACGTGTAGAGGGCAAAACTGGAGGAGGGGATGCGATCATTGTCCGTTAGGATTGATGGAAGATAACCCATTTATGCTATGGGCACTTCATGTCAGTCGATGCCGATGATTATTGATTAGGTTTTTTGTTTGTTTCAAATATCTGGCACACTGCCAAACCACTCCTGTTTGAGGAGGACATGTGCAAACGACGACATTAATTTTCTGTGCTATTTTAGAATTGTCGTCTGCCCAGGAAGGGTCAAAGTTCAGCAACGGCAGTGGAGAAAGTGAACAAAGTCATTCACTCGGTGTTGGCCACTCTTTCAAATATTGAGCAATTAAGGTCGAACTAAGAGAAAGTTTTCAGACATTTTTATTGCTGTTGTCGTAAAAATGTCATTCGGCTCAGCACTTTTAAAGTGCACACAATTTTGGTAAGCTTCATCAAGCTAGCATGTTACATACTTACAGCTGAAGGTTAGTAATTGGGTAAAGTCAGATTCAGTCGTTTACAACTTCCATGGAGTCCATGCCTCCAGGAAGCAATCGTTTCCCAACGGCCTCTGTACGAAACAAAGACTAGAACAAGGATTTGGTTTTTACCAGCCTATGATAAATAAACAAAAAACAAATCTGTGACCAAAATCTCTCGATTCAGATTAAAACATCAAGAACCCCAAAAGCACTAACTAGGTCTAATTTGCCTCCTTATTTAGTAGTAGGAGGTTCCATAAAAAATAAAAAAAACTGTAAAATCTCAGGTAAGTATCAATATTAGTATCACTCTGAACTCTTTTCCTGAACCGTAGGTTCTTTTGCACACTCGGCGCCGCCCCGGCTTGACATTAGAGTCAGCACCATCAATATTTTTGACAGGTGAGCCGCTGCAGAGGCACCAGGAGGACGGGCAGGGCCGGCCGGAGCGCCGTCGCTCTGAAGCCGAGCCGTATGTTCATTAAGGAGAAGCTGGACTTCAGGAAAGGCCGCGCGTCCTCATTGATCCCCTGCCTGTCACTCGAAGGACGGGAGAATCTGAGACGCCGAGTCGACTCCCGTACGTGTCCGTTTGTGAATATCAGCGGGATTAGTGAAAGGTCTGGCTGTCAGGAAAAGTCAGGCTGGAACCTGCGCCGAAGAACGGGCCGGGTTGCTCTTTAGGAGCAATCTCACATTTTGATAAATGTTACTTAGGAAACACGACAGGTGTGGCATTTTCTAAGATCAAAAATCCTCCCCCAACCTCTCTGAATCTGATGCGTTTATGCATTTAGACTGTTTAGTTGCATCTTCAAACAACCCAAGATGGTCGCACACATTACACACACACTCCAAAGTGTCCAGTCTTGCACTGCAGCATCTTGCACATACTCCCTGGCAACCGTTTCAAAATGAAGACTCATCCACTTTATATAGTTGGCCTAGTTTGCGTACGCAGCCCCCGCTGAGCACTGCCATCCAGGATGACGACTGGGCCCTTTGCAGACTACACTGAGAAGGTGTGTGTGTGTGTGTGTGTGTGTGCGCGTGTGTGTGTACGTCTGGTGGAGTGAAGGGAAGCAGGGGGAGGGGAGTGGCGCGAAATCCCAATGCAAATGCCAACATTTAGTCTTAAAAGTTATGTGTTCTACTTTGCGAAGCTTTCAAGAGACCCACATAAGAATTCAAACGAGGCCTGATTTTAAGCTCTGGAGCGCTTCAACAGCAGACGAGGAAACAACTGAACATGCTACATTGCTCTAGTGAAACAGAATAATGGTGGTGCTTCTCTTTCCCAAAACCCCCATTTCTATAGAGATACGGTTTAAATTTCTCCTGAAAAGTGACTTGGATAACAACTCGCATCCCTTTAGGCGTAAAAAGATTTACCACAAAAATCACCTTTAAGAATTACATCCATGATGGAACAACGATGTTTGTTCTGCACTAATTGATTTGGATCAGAGACATTTTTACAATTAGCCACGCCTCCAGCTTCATAGCTGTAAAAATAAATGCATAAATAAATGAGCCGGAAAATGGTGGAGTGCCTTCTCCTGGTCGGGTGGGATGTCCTGATGGAGTTATATGGTTGTAAATGTTGGATCCCTTAAGGGACTGCAGGGAAACTGACAAAGGATGAAGCTGCTGCTGCTGTTGAATTTGGCTAAATATTAATTCAGTGCATATTTTCTTTGCATTTTTATGTTTGTTTTTGATGGCTATCCCAAATGTTTTTATCATATTGTAAGTACTGATTTCACAATTTCCTTGCACATAACAGCTCAAAAAGTTGGAATAGGTTGGAAGAGTCAGCTAGCATAAAATGTTAGATGAGAAATCTCACACCTTAAACAATGGGACCAAGCAAATTTTTATTCCAGGCAAACACCTTTTAACTACAACATGAAAATCAGTCGTTTACGTCACCGTGACGGAAGAGGCCATCTTAATCAGATTTAGGTCTGGACTTTAACTAGACCGTTCCAATTAGCATGTATCGTGTATTCCATACCTTATTGCAATCTCTTTCTTTACCTCAAAAAGGTCTTTGAGGTAAAAGACCTGAGGATGGGATAATTTGGGGATATTAATTTTAGAATATTGAGCATAATTTGGATTCGTACTGGACTTTGACTTGGCCATTCTACTGCATGAATAATAATCTTTATTGTCCAGATATAGAAATTTGCCTTTATATTGTGAGTTAAAAATTTTCACAATACTGTACACTAAAAAATAAATAAAATGATTCACAATCTTTCAAACCTACAGGTAAAACATCACATCTGAGCAGGGGTCAAGAGTTATTACACTTGGGATAAATAATTTCTTAAAAATGTTATCAGCTACTCTTGCAGTACTGTACCACTGTCTATAATTCTCCCAGCATCCTTTGCTTTGTGCTGACATTTTAAACTTTACTTCCACTCTGACTTTCCTGCTGTGCTCCTTGGTCTCCATTTATTCTCTGATCTCAAACTGAAAAATACTAAATATAGAGGTCTGTATCACAAATAATCTGAAGCAGCCTCTGACTGAAGTAAACGGCTGGATTAATGATTTGACTCCTGAAAGCTGCTTCACAGCGCCTTTATTTAGGCACACCAGAGTAAAGGGGGATTACTGAACACAAAGCACTTTAGAGTTTTATTTGTAAAATTATACAATTTTCATTCTTTGTTTTACACTTTGTGTTTATTACATAAAATACAGACATTTGCAGCTGGAATGCAAGAAAATAAAGATATGAATGTTGTCCAAATTGCAGGTTTGGATCTTGGCAGCATATTATGACATGAAAATAAAACGGCCTCATTTTTATTAGAATTCATAATTAATAAAGCTGTTGACCTCCACCTTGTATCTTTGAGCATCCCCCCGCCCCCATACCTGGTGTAAACAGTACACACACACACACACACAGTATTTATTAATAGAATCCATCCATATAAATCTTCAGAGGTTTTCCTGCAGTTCCCCTGGAACATCAAGGACACCAGGCATGAGACGGGCATACATTAATCCCCCCTCCTACCTCCAGATTACCACCCGTCCTGCTGCGTCTGGAAGAGAGCTTCGCAGTCACCTTTTTTTTATTTTTTATTTATTTTCTTTTTTAACAGGCATCAGTATGCGATGTTCTTCTGATGGTGTGAATCCGTCAAGGCCAGGGGGAAGCGATCCAGCTGTCCGCTCTGCATTTTAACACATCCCACCCTCTGCGAGGCGCCGCCGACCCGTTGGACGTGGGCAGAGAGGGAAAGCGACGGATCCGCGGGCCGGCTCATATTCAAAAGTCTACCTTTCATCGATCGGCACCCCCGGTAACGTTTACTTTCCTCTCCGCCCTTATGCTTCCTGACAGTTTGTCGATTCCCAAACGAGACTGCTTCCACACCATCACTTATCTGGCATTAGATTATAGGAGACGCGGGGATCATTACTTGAGACGTAATAGCGCATAAAGACTGAAAAATGGTGTGTTTTGGATATGGCTCCGTTGACGTTTCATCTCCAGTGGGTTTTTTTCCCCCCTTCTCTCCCAGTCCTGATGTCTAACATTCAGCAGAGGCTTTTTCCAATAAGCCGAAAGGAGCTAATGCTGCCTCTGACCAGCGGATCAGCGCCGGGAAATTTGTTTTTAATACAGGAAAGTAGAGTTTTGACCTCTGAGTGTAACTCGGCACCACGGGCTGCTGTAATGTCATCAGTGATAATGGCTGAAAACGGCAGATCGAATCAACAGAAACATGATGGAAGATGGATGGATGAGAGGAGAATGTTGGTGATGACCGTCTTTTGTCTCCCCTCCTCATCCTCCGTTTTCCTCCCGGCTGAGTCGTCTCACTGAATTCTAACGATCTGGATGTGAACGTGCTTCTGCGCAGGCGTGGCGACATCTCCAGATTCACGCGCTCCCCGTCTCAAACTGCCGAGTATCATTTCCTGCAACGACGAGGCATGAAATTTAAAAAAAACGATTCCCTAATAAAAATAAATAAATAAAAAAAAATGGATTTGACACGAGTATGACTATGTGCCTGAGTCAAAGCCGAAAGGAAGCGTTTCAGGTCGGATACAGGGGGGTTAATGAAAATTAAAAACTATTTCACGGCGTTCTATATAAAGGAGCGCTCATTTTCTGCTACATTAGGCGCCAGAGGAGGGGAGATGTGAACGGAAGCATTCGAAAGTCATTACACTAATTCACCAATACGACTCAACAGTTCACAGAAGGTTCTTCGTGTTTGAGGGACAACTTCCGCCTTTGGCCCCGACTCGGCGGCCATCTTTGCGCTCTTCCCTCCCCGTCGGGATGCCCCTGAGTTTCATCTGACCACCTTCTTCACGGCGACCTGCTCCGCTTTCTCTGCTGGAAAGGGGAAAAAAAATGAAATAAAAACAGGCGATTTAGAGATGGGAGGTACGAGATGCCAAGAAGAAGCAGAAAAAAAGAAAACAACTTTGATTGCAACTAAGCTGCATTAATTAGAGGCGTTTTTCCTGCCAACCGGCACAGCTTTTCTACAGTAGCTAAGCAACATTTTTCTTAAGCAAGTTGTGATTATGAGCAGGTCTTGGGAACTCTGAATAAACGACATTACTTTTTCAATTAACACTAAATGTGTTCGTGATTCTTGGCTTTCCAAATGGCGAGGAGACGGAGTACAAAACGCCAGACGTTGTCTAGTAAATCAAGGCCGCTTGACATATAGAACGCATGACGGCTAACCCACCTGATACAATTCATCATCAACTAATAGTTTTCTTAAAACATTAACCTTGAAGTCTCATTGTTTTTCAAAGCAGTCGCTCCGACAGTATTCGGAGCTACAGCTCTCAGACAGGAAGACGTTTATTGTTGATGTAACGCAGCAACTCAAGGCACTTTCACATAACAGTTAATTTGATCCAGTCTTACATTTTCCAATTGATTCTTCTTATAAAGCAGTGCACAGAGTCCAGTATGTAAATTTGTTCACGTTTTTAATCAAATAAAACGCAGCAGACTGCACTTGGCTGCTGACTTTGCAGCAATCCCCTCATAACAAGTGTGAATGTAGCGAGAGTGGTCATGTTACCAACTCAGAAAACTTTCAAAGCCCAGACCTCCAACATATAGGAGAGGACTCCATTTTTCTGCTAGTTGCAACCACTACTTCCTGTTATTAGTCATAAGTAGTGTCTACTCTGGGAAAAATGGCATTTGCATAACGTGTTAGCTCAAAATCCTTATGACAATTGGATGAAAAACAGTTACTGTAAAGGAAAAACTCCCCTTTAACAAGAAGAAACCTCCAGCAGAAGCAATACCGGGCTCAGTGTGAGCGTCGTCCTGCTAAGACTAAATGTGGGTTTGCAAATACAAAGTATACACTTGCACTTAAAAAAAATAAAAGCCAGATGAACTGATCCAAGCAGTACCTGGTTAATATCAATAACAGCAACTTATTTATCCTCATAGTCGGAGCCACGTCATTGTCAGACTGTAGGTCAACATTTTAACTTCTTTTCAAAGTGCAGCTGATGCTACACTTAGCATTAGCTTCAGGGTACCATTCAACATTTTAGAAACAAACTACAAACTCATTTATGTGCTTAGACTGCGTCCTCAGATGAAGGTATCAATAGCCTTGTTGCTGTGATGCCGTGATGAGGAAGACATTGAACAACTAGAAGAAGAAAAGTAAGACTTTAGGCTTCCTCCATTCATTTCTTCTAGGCTTTAATGCAAAGTACAATATTCTGGTGAGATGTTTGTTGAAAGAAACGGAATTGATAAAGTCTGAAATGTCAAGTATTCTTACCACACATACTTTTATGTTTTGACAGTCTCATTGGCTACAGTGGGATATAACTGGTAGTATGCTAGGCTGGTGAAGGGCATTAACGTCGATTTTTTTTCCTGCAATATTTCTCATATCTGCCATTTTTGACAGAAATCATAACATTCCTGAGTTACAAGCCCAAAAGCAAACACTGTAAAAACAATTCCATGTACCCTTAAAGAAAACAAAAAATAAGGGCATTCAATAACAAATCAAACTGTGAACATTGCTGCTGCTGCTGCTGCTGTCTCGTCTTTACGCTCCGTTCAAGCTCCAGTCTGGACATCATGATCAATCCCACTCCCTTTCTGGACTCAGAGTCCCCCCCGTGTCGGCGAGCCTACAGCTCCCACTCCTCTCATTAGTCACCTCCCCTCCTGCCATGGTGACGCCGGCGTGGCGCTGCCCCCGCCTCGCTCAGGCCGGCTGAGGGGAGGAGAGCGCCTCAGCCGACCACCGATTCACAGCCACTGTCAGAAGCAAGGCCACTTCCAGAAAGCTGGGCAATCATCGGAATCAGCCGAGCTTTGAAATGCTGTGAACATGGGAGATGTGGAGTAACGTTGCAGTGGCTAAAAAGCCCGCGGGCGTCGGGAGCACACTCTTTTACACGAGTCTTTAGGGGAAACGGAGACGTTAAAGGACTGCACTGGCGGTTCTGAATTATTTAAACCCTTAAATGGCAAATATTATGCTGTAGAGTTTTAGATGGCCAACAGAAATGGGGATTTTGGATCCACAAGGCCATTTCAAAATAAATTTGCTATTTTAGTTAAGTGAGAGACGTAATAGAGAGGAAGTTCCTCCACGGGATGTTTAGTAGATGTGACTCATTTTGTCGTGTTTCAACTGAGGGTGATTCCTTCATCATTTATCATTTATTGTAAAAAAAAAAAAAAAAAAGAAGAAGAAAATTCTCGCTGTGTGAAGAAGTTTGACTAATTGTTGCCATCAACTTCAGATACTGTTAAAAACTGACTGAAATGTTAAGTCTTACCATTTGGGGTATAATGTCAAAAAAAAATTGACCGATGAACACAAAAATGCCCCCTCTGCCCCCAAAAATAGATTGAGTAGTTTGTGGTTGTTGTGTGACAAAGTGACAAAATCTGAAGTCCTGTGAATATACACTGCTCAAAAAAATAAAGGGAACACTCAAATAACACATCCTAGATGGACAGTTTGATTTCACAGAAGTTTGATTTACTTGGAGTTATATTGTGTTGTTTAAGTGTTCCCTTTATTTTTTTGAGCAGTATATTTGCATGGCAGTTCATTTCTTGAATGAGACCAGCAGAAGTGATGAGGCTAAACATGCTAGCATGTGCTAAAACTTCAAACAGGCTTGTCTGAACAGTGGGACATTTCACATACTCTGAATGAAATGGTGTTAATTTTATTAAAATGAAAAAAAAAAAAAAAAAAAAGGTTTCTAGTCCATCTACATTTACTTTAGATTTGTAGTGCACACAGCCACATCTTTCCAGCTACATTTGCTCCAAACAGCAGGGGAACGTGACCTATGACCTATTCTTTTTTTTTTTTTTGAAAGATGGTAAGAATATTGTTGTGGGCATTTTTATAACTCAGGGTTTAAATGCATCGTTCTCAGGACACTCTTGTACAACAGACATCTCAATTTGTTTATTCCTGATTAAATAAAGGTTGAATGAATGAATGCAGAGCAAAAACTACAAAAAAATCTACACCATAACAATTTAAAGTTGTTATGGTGTTATGCTGTCTTACAATAATGCAACAAACATTGTTTCATTATGATTTACATTTACAAACATCTGACTATTTTTGCTCATTTCAGTAAAAACTTCCATCTTTATGCTATTGATGCATTTAAAAAAAACAAAACATGCATCTACAAACACATTTCTATATATACATTTTAACAGACAGCATGCAGCAGCAGACTAACCTGAGGGCTCTTTGGTCTCCAGCAGACCGTCTCTCTGGATGCTCAGTGACCAGTAGCCGTCCCTGAAGGAAGGACAAAGCGCTAATCAGAACCTCGTCTAAAAACGCTGGGAAAGAAATAAAAACTTGAAACGTATCATGCAACGTCTACAGGAAAAAATAAAATCATGCAACTCACTTTGATTTTTTTTTTGGTTGTTTTTTTTTGTTAAAGTTAACTTTACAGGTGAAACATTGTCAAAAAAACAAAACAAAACCCTACAGTAAACAACCTTTACACAGCAAAGAAAAAGTAAACAGCAGAAGATCTGGACACAGATTTGGCTCTGTTCAGTTTTAACACTACCCTGTCATATTTTGATAGAAGAAAAAAAAACCAAAACAAGTTATTTTTGTCCATTAAAAAAAAGTGTATAATGTTGGAAGTTACTTTTTTTTTTCTCCTCTTTACTTTTGATCTGAATTTCTTTTTTTTTTTGTACTCATGATTGTAAGAATATATATTTTTTATGTCAAAAGGTTTATGTCAAAGGATAAAACACACTAAGAAATTAATAATTAAACATTTAGGGTTAGGTTACCTTTACAGTGGAGTTGTCTAGGTTATAAGCATCCTCTCCATTGCACTGCCATTACTCTCTACTAAAGTAGCCATCGCGCCAGCATCGTTCATGACAACGAGGCCTAGACCTGAATGGTGGTTTGAATTCAGTTAATTTTCAAGCGGCTATAAAAGCAAATTCTCATTGACGATTACGACCACAGGTATAAGGATTGAAAAAGTCTTATACATACCCAGGCATTCAATGCTTTAGAACTCTATACACATTAGGAAGCTATCCAGGTTATTTTAGAGGTCTTACCTCTGGCTCCTTTTTAAAAAGTATAGAAAGAGAGAGAGAGAATAAGTTGTGCTCTTTTGATAATCAGTCAAGACATCATTTAGTACGGTTAAAGCCTCCAGACGTCAATACATTCATTTAGATTTAAAAAGCGCTTTTGAAGAAGGAAACAAAAGGGGAAAACCAGCTACATCTGACTGCTCGTTTAAAACCATGTTGTTGTTGTGTTTTCTTTTTTTCTTTTTTTTTTAACAGGACAGGAGACAAATAAAGCCAGTTAAGGTTTCATAAAAAACAAAAAACTAAGCTTTATTGACAAACTGCTGCAAAAAACATCTTTTGGACAGATTTAGTAACCTATTTAGCCAAGCTTACACATGGAGCATAATCCATTTTTAATGGAGAGGGTACAGATACTAGTGGCAGAGTAAGTACAATTAGGATATTTTTAAAATATGTACAAGAGTTCGGATTGAGCTGCAGGATCCCTTCTCTACAGGAAGAGAAGACCCATGTGGAGATTTTTGTCCCAATCCTTCTTTTTTTTTTTTTGGACTTTGTGCATGCAGTTTGTATAGAATCAAATCACAATGAAGACCTGAACTGTGTTTAAATGACCATTTACCAGCCAGATTCTCATTAAAAACAATTATTTTATTTTTCTTTTTTAAATAAAAAAAAAAAAAATGAGGATATGAGGACAGTCCATCTCAACAGTGTCTATTAGGGCTATATTTCAAAACTCTACGCACAATAACAAATATTGCTGCCTAAGGCTAATTGAACAATTGTTTTAGAACTATTTAAAAACAAACCATTATAGAGAATGAATTGCACCGATTCCATTAACTTTGCTTTAGCCTTAAACTTAATTTAGGATTTTTTTTTTTTTTGGTTTTGGTTTAGATATTACAGGATTTAAAAGAAAGAAAGGGTTAAAAGGTCATTTAATAATGAGCTATATTAACAGAATTTTGAAATGTAGCCTAAGTGGGAATCTGCAACTGACCCTTAACAGGTGCTTTATATTTAAAACAATTAAAACTGATTCTTTAGACAATTAGTTCTTGAGCCACTAATTCTATGAGAACTAACTATTCCCAAACATTGAGAAACAGAAACAATGCAAAAAAGCCAAAGAGGGGGGAGAAAAAATATACAGCAGGAAGGAAAAAACAAAGAAAAAAAAAGAAAAAGAAAATAATCAAAATGGAAGCTTGACAAGGTGCCCACGAATCCTCTCTGACCAATTGAAAAGCCACTCTGGTTGGCTGGACAGGAAGTATGACAAAAAGAGGGTGGAGAGTAGGGGATGGGGTGGCGTTTGTGGTCAAATCTGGAAAAAACAGTTCCAATTTCCAGTTCCCAATTGAGTCTGTCGGGTAGAAGTCCAGTAAAAGGGGGAAACCAAAAACAAAAAAACAACAACAAAAACTAAAAAACAAAAAAAAATAAAAAGACCAACCCAAAGACAAATGGACAATTACTTTTGTCAGGCTTCTTAAAGCGGGAGCTGCCGTGGTAACGGGCGATTTATCGGGGCAACACTAAGGGTGGAGAGGGTCCGTTTCACTTCAGTACTGTCGGTAGGGGTGCTCCCGGTAAGCCGTGCTGCCACCTCTAGAGGGGGGAGGTGCCTTCCCTGGAGCCGTCCGCTGGGTGCCGTTCCAGTCGTCCTGGGCTGGACAGAAAATAGACAGAAAATAAAGTCAACATCAAATGGTTCAAACACACAAATGGCCCTTTAACACCGGCGTGGCTCCACTCTACACGGCTACCAGGGGTTTCTACTAGCAACGGCTACATGGTAACAGTTACTTTTTAGGAATCAAGAGTGCAGAGTTGGCCATGAAACATCAGAAGACTATTGGTCAGTGGTTGGTTGTGGGTGGAGTCACTGTGGGTGATGCAACCAGTGAGTGATTCCAAACAATTTCCAAAAAACTAACGACTGCTGAGCAGATCTGGAGTTTTTTTTTAGCAGACAGCAGAACGCCCTACATTTATAACCCGTGCATGGTTCTTTACTGGGTTTTCTACTCCTAAAAACAAAACAAAACAAAAAATCACAAAAAGGAATTTTTTTTAAAACCGAAATGACAAAATGTTCATCCATAGTTCAGCTATCTAAATCCAGCTGTGCCGTTTTAATATGTGGCGATATTGAAAATGGCGCAAACACCAGAAGAAGAGTTTCTTCATGTTAAAGATCATCAGATCTCAAAGATTCAACGACATAAAGTCTCTAAATAAGACTCACATATCAGTGGTGAGACTTGTGCCGTTCCTAAAGTGCTGAGTGAATACGTAACGCGCCCAGTTTGTGCCATAATTTCCAGTTCCAAAAGGTGCAATAACAAAACCTAAAGCTAGTCTTTGCTTGAACCATTTAAATATACATAAAGGGTAATCTTTTTGTAATATGTGCATTAATTTAGCTTAATAACAACAAAAACAAAAGAACTACCTAATTTGTTTTTGTCATGTTTTAGTTTGAAATGGGGGAAAAAAACAAAAAAGAATAAACCATACACAGATTCTCCATGTCAACCGTTGTGTTGTTTGTCATTGCGCTACTTTTCAAATTCTGCTGGTCGCCCACAACAACCACACTGACCAAAGCTGCTCGGTGGTCAACAGTAATGAAAAACCACCTGAACTGGGTGGAGTAGAAGCCGAGTGGACAAGGGCCAGAACAGAAGAAAACCCCACCACCATGTCAGGATTTACAGCATCAAATTTGTCCCACAAGAATTTTAGGTAAAGTTCAGAAGATTTTTGATATAAAGGGCAAATTTAAGTATTCAAACATTAACTGGAAGGAGGGCAAAGAATCCAGGAAAAGACAAATGGATTGATGGACGGTTTCTTCTTTCATACTAATCCAGTCAAGAAAAAGAGACAAAATTTCATCCTGACACCAGACATTATTCACCATGATCCCAACAAGTCACCCACATATGCAGCATTTTGTAAAAGTTTTCATACCCCAGGGGCTTTGCCACATTTCCTCATGTTCTATTCAGATACAAAGTAAACTAGTTAGAAGCTGCTGTGTTCACATGAATATGGCAGAAATCAAACATCAACATGATTTAGGATTTGCATTCTAGTATGTCACATTTCAGATTTCCATTTCTTAAAAACAAAACTGACGCTTTTCTTCCTGCAATACTAGCACTATTGTTATAGTCTATTGCATAAATCCCAAATAAAATACATTCAGTAAATACATCCAGCTTTAGTCAGAGCTGGTGCATTTAGTTCATTAGAACTAAATGACTAAAACGATCACCGTTCATAGAAGTCGGCTCTTACCATATGACTCGTACGACTCAGTCGTCTCTCCGTGTCCGTAGTCGTAATATTCTGGTTCTCTGGTAGTTGCAAAAAGAGAAATGAAACCATTGACAAATGAATGTTTCATCTCTGCATAACATCACAAACTGCTGACTGCAATAACCACAGAAATGATATTTGTCTTTTACAAATGAGCTCTAATCTCAGTGCTCCATTAGACAACATCTGAGCTCAATCAGATCTTCCTGAGTTCCACAGGAAGAACTGAAACTGTACTTCTGATGGTTCCCATTGTGATGCAGAGCGAAAGTGGTTGATGTGAAAAGCATCAACCAGAGAGTCGTCTGATTCACTTACGCCTGCGGCTGGCTGTAATAGCTGTCGTAAGACTCGTAGGCTGTGTCTGTGTAGCTCTCGTCGTAACCCTGGAGACCAGAAGAAACAGAAAGAGATTTAAGGGGGGGCTTGTTCACCGATCCTGAGTGTCAAGATGTCCCCTGGAAAACATCCTGACGGTAAAGCTGATACAATCCCTTATGCTCACATCTAGAACTGCTCACTAGCACCCCGTCGACTTAAAGGCAGCTGTTGGAAAAAATTAGGAGTTGAAGGATTAGAAACAACTTACGTATTCGTCGTAGTTCTCTGCGCCGGCGCCGGCTGTGTGCTGGTGAGCAGGGGGCGGTGCCATCCTCTGAGGCGGGCCGCCAGCCAGGGGTCTGGCGCGTGGTGCCACAGCCCCTCTGGCGGGGGCAGTGGGAGGTCCTCCTCTGCCTGCAGGGGCGCCCCTCACTGCTCCGCCCCTGGCTGGGCCTCCTCGAGTCACACCTCCTCTGGCCGCAGCACCGTGAGGAGGCATCCCCCTGCCCCTGGAGGGAAACGAGGGCAGAGTGAACACGCATGGCTTTCTGCATGAGGGGAGAGCAACAGTTCAATCCAGCCAACATGGCTCTCTGTTATCCTTTTAAACACACTACTTCATTTATTTTCTTCATAGAGAAAGCACATTATATGAAGTAGCATTATTGTTCACATGATTTTTAAACGTCAGCGTAGCAGGATACAGATTAAAATCACAAATATAACTTCACATCAAATTTGCAATATTAAGCGTTTCAAAGCATTGTATGTGGAGGAAGGACTAGTAGCTAACTTGCTACTGTTAGCCACAGGTAAAATTAGCATACAAGCCAACATTAGCTTTTAACATATTTGAGGTTTATATTGGTAATTTTAACTGTGCAATAGAATGTTTAGAGCACAATACATGGAGCAAGTTATTATTAGCCAACTTCCTACTATCAGCCACTATAAACAAAAATTAGCATGTCAGCAAATTTGTTTCTGATAGCATTTTTACCATGTTATCTTTGCAATATAGAGCTGCTAAAGCATATAATGTTAGTTTAAATTAGCATTTAAACTAACATTAGATATAAAGCTTTTATGTTTTTTTTATGTTGAGAGTGTATTACGGTATATACACTGATTACATTACAATAACAACAATCAACTTTTTATGTTACCTTTCCAATATAAATCTGTTTATACACAGAGCATATCCCTTACTAGCCAACATGCTACTGATAGCCACTATAGTATAATTAGCATTTAAGCTAAGATTGGCATTTCAGTGGATTTTAGCTTTTATATTGGCTTTTTCTTAGTGAATGGAGTATATTACTATATATACTGAGTATATTACATTCCCAGCAATCATTGGTTTATTATGTTAACTTTGCAATATACAGCTACAGAGATGAAGGAAAATGCTGCTGTACATATGCCCTGAACCTTATAATGAGTGTGTAAACAGGGCTGCCCCTCTACCTGTGTGCTCCAGCAGGGGGGACACCACGGCCCCTGACAGGCATGCCCCCTCGGCCTCTGCCTCCGTGCTCCTGGCCCCCGTTCAGGTAGCTCATCTCCATAAACTGGCCCTGGCAGATATCATCCATCATGTCCTGCAATAACACACATGAAGCAGAAAAAAAAAACACAGAAAGAAACCGTTAAGACGCATCAGTACCGCACGTTGGAATGTGACTGTGCAAAAATCAGGAGGGGCGGGGAGAAAGGGGACTTAAAACAAAACAAGGGGGAAAAAAGAGGATATACAAGAGCTTAGAGCAAGTGGGGGGGGGGGAAAAGCCTCTGTGCCAGTGACTCAGACTGTTAAGAAGAAGAACAGGGAGGTGGGGTGGGCTGGATAGGTTCCATCCACACTCCATCCCTTCATTCCATCATGCAGAAAATGTAAATCTCATCTCTCTACACAGCCTTGACAAGTCTAGTGTGACTGCATCAGCAGCTACTACCTTATTTTATCTGCAAAACAATAAGTTGAGCTGAATTAGTGAAGCAGCATGCCTGAACAGCACAAATCCAGCGATGCGAGCTGCTGGGTTTTTTTTTTTTTCCTCTCTCTCTGTGACCCAATCAATTCTTGTTCATTCATCAACCCCAATGCAGCCTTGTTAAAGACAGAGCTGTAGACATGTAGCGCTGTGGACGGGAACACTGCGGCAGTGAACTGATGTGGCATTTACAGCTGTAAAATACGAGGCTGCACAGATGCTAGAAGGATGTCAAATCCTCGGAATACCTGAACACAAATAATGGGAGTAAAGGACAAATTTTCTCCAACAACACAGCCTCACGTTTTCTATAACCGTTTCTCAAACTCCAGCTTTGTTCCACATGACAGCCCGACAGATTACAGGCTTTAATTGTTGTGACAGGTGCTGCAGGGGACAGCTCTTTACATGACAGCAATACTAACGCTGCAACTAGTTCTCTCGCTTATTCATCTTGGTTCTCTTCAGAATGAGTCTGTTGTGGCACCCTGTACAATAAGGGTGCGCCGTTGCACCCTTGTACAACGGCGCCGGCCCGTCGGCCCGACTCGCCCTCGTTGGAATGTTACGATCCAGAGCCGAGCCCGACATGCAGACCCTCCCTGGCTCGACTGTAGCAGATAGAAACCGATAAAGCTGGTGTCAGCTCTGTGTGTGTGTGTGTGTGTCTGAGTTGGACATTTTCAGGCAGGGACTTTGTTGAACATGCAGTGATGGACAGACATGCAGCCCCCAGTTCCTCCTTTTGAAGCCGATTGCTTCACGTGTCTGGACTGTGCCGTGGATTGTGTTTGCTCAAGGTAAACACCCACTCCATTTTCCCCACCCCGTCTTTTCTGGGCTCCCACCTAGAGCTCTTTCCATCTATAATGCAGCAAGTCGTCCTGGTAAGACGCTGAAGCCCTGTATGAACCAGGTTTGCATGCAAACAGCTTTCAGACTCCAGCGATCAGGAGAGATGAGGGGGAATTTACCATTTTTAGTGATATAAGAAAAAAAAGAATCAGCAATTATTCCTACTGCAGATTATAAAAAAAAAATGGCTTCCAACTGAAAACATTTGCCATAAGATGAAGAATTACATTCTTCTTCCAGCCTATTAACAGGCAGTGCAGAGAGGCAGCAGGTGGGGGAGAAGCAGTATTCTGTAAAAATAGAAATAAAAACCTCCAGCCATTCTGAAATCTTCTCTGGCCTGTGATTAAATATGACAACTGCAGGTTTCTGAATCTCATATTTAAGACCTTTTTAATGTCACCTTGAATCAAATTTATGACTGAAAGAAGAAAAAAAAAAAAAAAAAAAAAAAACTATAAATGTAGGGGATCTTGTGGGGGGACTCTTGCTGCATTATAATCATTCATAGCAAACACTAAGAAGCCAGCTTTGTGCCCATGATGAAGCCAAAAAAAAGCTAGCTAGCTAGCTAGCAAGGACGTATTAGCAGCTAGTCATTGGTAGCCTCAACCGCCTCAAGAGACAGGATGCATTCAAGATGTTTGCATACGAGTCAAACTTTTGCCTGCCAGAAAAACCCTGAGAAAAACAAAAACTATATAGAATATTCTAGATTAAATGGTCACAAAACAACAAGATTTAAGACCCATGACTGATGTATTTAAGGCAACTGGATTTTTATGAATTCAACATTTTTAAGACCTTAATTGTAGAGAAATTTAAGACTTTAAAGGATGTGCAGATTAAAAATACCTTGCACAGTAGAATGGGTGTTAGAGCTGAGCAAAATATTGAACTGCAACACTATTGTGTCCAAAAATTGCATATTAACAGCTAGGCCATTATTTATCAAGTGTGACACAATTAAGCTCTGCAAGGCAATTCTATCTGCAGCCAGTTGGATAAACTAACTTGGCTTGATACTCATAACTTATACAGGACTTGGAGGCCAAGATGTTGGAACGCCTTAGGATCACTGAGATAGTGGCAAAGAGTGAGGAAAATGTGGGTTAATCACATCTGGTTATATTGAAACCACATTTTTGTTAGTAGATTCTTAATTTCTAAAACCTCAAAACTGTAATCACTGTGGTCAGATGGATTGTATTTCAATGTCAATCTGGTCAGACATGTTGACGTCTTGATCTGTTTTTGTGTCTGCAGTTAAAAAAAAACAAAAAAACAGTCATGTTGATTGATGAGCCCAGGTTGGTTACCAGTGCTAGCTTATTTAATACAGTGTCTCTAGAGGTTAATCCTTTAATGTCAAAACCACACAAATAACAAGAGTGGCTTTCCTACGCTGACTGAAGTAGAAACTCAACACCTCCAATATGTTTCTGAGCTTCTACACTTTTCCTCCCCTAACAAAGACAAATTCTGGGATTTTTGGACGCATCAACAAGGACCAGCAAGATACGACTGGAATCTCTTGTTACATTTACATGGCGTTTAACGTAAACATTTTTCTTTAGATGGAGCAGGAAGATAAAGAACATCAACCCAGACTTAAAGTCCTTCCACTGGCTCCCTGTGGATCACAGAATAGACTTTTAAAACTTAGTTTAGAAATCACTGAGCTGCTGAGCTCCACAATACATTAAAGATCTATTAAGATGTACATTTTCTTGATTTTGATGATAGCATTTGACAAAATGTAACATTTATTGGTTATTGTGTTACTGCATAATGTTTTTATGATGTAAAGCACTTTGAACTGCCTTGTTGATTAAATGTGTTATACAACTAAACCTGTTCAAAGTAACAGAAGCAATAGATAAGATAGTTGGATTTAGTAATCAAATTTTTATTTTTAAAAACAAGTAGGAACATTTACAGCTGTTTAAACAAAATTACAGTGAAGCTTTTATTCCAGGTCATCACAACTTGAGAGACACCAGTCTGCTGAATGACTGTGCTATAATCACTGCCTGCAGACTGAATGGAAACCTCACAGGGCAGATGTGGCTACAATGTAGCTCAGCACCAACAGGGATTGTGTGTATTAGTTTAAAGCGCTTTGGAGTCCTTAGACCTTTACAAAGGCATAAAAATACATTTCAAATTTTAGGTTTAGTTGGAAAAAGACAAGAAAAATAAATGCCAATAATAATAATAATAATAATAATCTCACAAAGAACAAAGAACAAAAATAAAGAGTCAGACGTCAGAGGACTGGATAATGGAAAGCTTGAACACTTTGGGAGGGAGAAACTTACAGGAAACAGGAACTTCTTGACCTCCTCCATGGCGTGCGCCATGCGCAGGTAAGCGTCCGGCACAGGGGCGAACACCTCAATGAAGACATGCAGCTCCATGGACAGGTGGGCGTACTTAGGCTCACCGCCTTTCCTCAATTCCTCCTCCTGAGACGAGCAACATCACAGCAGTGTCAGCGAGCCAGAGGGGGCGCAGCCTTACTCAAATATTACATGAATTATGCAGGGCGTTATCACATTTCATCCACCTCGGGGGCGGGAGAGGGTTGTGATATTGCTGCGTTTACAGAGCCCAATAATCACACCGAAGTGGAAGGGTATCCTAAACCAGAGGTAGAGCGTTCTGCTTTCCTCTGCCTTATATTTGGACTTCCTGCAAGTTAGCAACATCTGGCCTCCTCCCCATGAAAAATCCAGATGTGTTGCGGCGTCTGCTACGAGTGTGTGACGTACCTTGGCTTTGTCTCTCATGGACCCCTTGCCCAGCACAGAGATCTTGGCGCCGGTCTCTTCCTGCAGACGCTTGATCGTGTTGCCCTGCGGTCCCAGGATCTTCCCCACAAAATTGAACTAAACAGAGCAACAAAGCGGAGCAAAATTAGCCTGACAATCAAAGTGGGGGCCCCAGTTAAATACCAAGAGATTGAGGGAGCAATCACTGTCAGGGGGCTCTGTACTAAGACACACACACACACTGCAGACAGAGTCGATATGATCCCCTGAGGGCTGGAGCGCTGTCAGCTGCCATCATCCATGCACCGAGCCAGACCCTGCTGCTGATCAAAAGCTGCAATCTTGGTCTGAACCGAGTCATGACCGTGGATTACAATTAGCTGTCATCCACAACCGTGCTTAGAGATAACAAAATTGTATTTTTTTTATTTTTAAAGCAGCTTTTAAAGAAGAGAGCAGTGTCTGCTTTGATTTCTGAAGCAGTTTTGGCAAATGAGCTCCGTCATCTTCAACAGTGGCACATTATGTACGGAATCGAACCATGTCTGGAAGATCAAACGGCTGTCACTCCCACACAAAACACGCTCAGGCTTCATGTTGAGCCAACATCCAATGGAACAAATAAGGACAAGAATAATAATGTTTCTAAGGCTGAAACAATTAATCGGATTAAATGTGATGAGTTGACTATTTGAATAATCGCCAACTAAATTAGAAGTCGATTGATTGTTATCTAGAGTAAAAAGACCAAAACAAGAGAATTTTTATGAAGCACAATCAGAGCAGAAATTAAGCCAAACCTGTACATACATTTTTTTTATTTCAACAAAAAAAGTTTGTAAGCTTTATCCTGAACTTTTTAGTGGTGCAGTTTTAGCTTCACATGGTTCAAATTACATAAAAATAATTTTTTAAAAACCCACAAAAAACACTCCCAATAAGCAAAATGCACCAATTTTTTCCTAACTAATCATCTGAATAATCAAATAATCACCAGAAAAACAACAATAATAATTTGATTACTAAAATAATTTAGTTGCAGCCCTAAATATTTCTGCCGTCTTGTTTAAAGGGTTAAGACTAATAGCAATATTACTAACATTTCTGAACAAATTCAGTACAACCAACATTTAAACCATCCTTAGCATCTCATATTACTGAATCAGTCTGTTTTCTCTGGAGAACATAGATACTGAGCTTATCTCAGATTTTCAAAAGCCTAACACAGAAAGCTCAAAGAAATAAATAGAGCAGCTTTGCTGTAAGATGTTCAGCCTTCCTGTTACTTCCTCTAAATATCAGCTCTTGCTCAGTTGGATTTCTTTTGAAAAATAGAGAAATCTGTTCATTCAGTTCTTAAAAAAATAAAAACCGTCTGAACTTATTTAACCACCTTAAAAATACAAAAAATGGCAACCTTATTAACGTAAATAGTTCTCATCCAATTCTGGCCAACAGTAAATTTCTTTGTGTGTGTGTGTGTGTGTGTATATATATATATATATATATATATATATGTGCACTAATTAAGAAATTAGTTCTATCCAGTGTTAAAAAATATTTATTTTTAGTACCTAAAAAATTCCACAAGTAGTTTTACGATAACTTTTGCAGGATGATAAATTGTCCCAGTAAGTATTGCAATAAACGATCATATTGTATTGAGTTTGTCTTCATACGTTAATAGCATAATAATGAAAGTTTGCCCTCTCAAATATGAACCACCTTTAATTTTGTAAAAACTTTACACTGGAACCAGAAGACATTTAAAATAGTCAAAACACACAACTAAAGAAAACAAAACAATAAAATGAAAATAAAAATCCCACTTACAACCAAAACCATAATTATGATTATGATGTCTGAACAAAACTGCCCTTAAAAAAAACAAAAAAAACCAAAACAACTTTTAAGGGAAACAATTAACAGCTTATTGTGGCAGGCTTCTCCACAAGTACGAATTTCACAGCTGCTGAGGTGTTTTTGTACCTTCATAGGGGAGATGCTGCACTTATGAGCCACTTATTCTGGATCAGTGCAGCAGTTTAAACACATCCACTGAACTGATATAGACTAATCCACATGCAAGGCTCAACTTTAAAGGAATAGCAAGAGCTGAACATGGAGGGAATCAAAATGAACCTTTTGGTCCATTTGTTGTTTGCTGTTATAGTCAGGAGTTTAGAAAGCAGAGGTCTGCACCAAACTGGGATGCTACTGAGTAACACATGACTTTGTGAAAGTGAAACGTACAAAGCCACGGTGGTCAGCTGGTAAACCATCATTTGGAGGCAGTTCAAACAAGCGCCTCACCTTTGGGTACTGTTTGACAGGAATGAGCACTCGCTCCTTGAGTTTGATGTTCTTTGTTGTGAAAAGGTCCAGGTAGGTCTCCGTCTCCTTCTTCGGCTCTCCTTTCTGCGCTCTATCGATTTCTGGAGAGGAGAGGAAAACTTTTTTTATGCAACCAAACCCTATGGTTTGTATTGAGAGGAAATTATGGACATAGAGAAAAAAATAAAAGAGCCACAATTCAGTTTAAAGATCAAACTTGAACCAGGTAGTTGATAGTTTTACAAACTTTGGTCTAGAAACGTGTGAGAAATGAAGAGAATATTAAAAAATAAAAGCACTACTTCAGGATTTTGTAATATTCAGGCTTGTTTTAATAAAGAAAGAAAATCCTGGGTTAATTTGCTGATGCTTATTGAATAAGAAACATGCAATCATTATTTTATTGTTTAACGCTGTCATGACAACCCACATTTTTCTCATTACAGTGAAGCCCCTGTACTTGCATAGTTCAGGGACCAAAACCACTTGCAAATATCTCAAATCAGCAAATACTTCAGACACCCTTCAAAAACTAATAACTGTTTTAACGGTTCAAACAATGAACAGAACTTAATATTCATTAATAAGCGCAATGGAAACCGTCTTAGCACTATGACAGAAGCTAACATCTATAGTCCATCTGTAGCTACAGCCAATCAGCAACAAGGATAGGCAAATGGCGCTCCTGGATTGGCTGCTTCGCAAACACCGGCCAATAAGAGTGTCAAGTAGCATTGACTGGGTATTTCAGATTCCTATAAGCATTTTTTTTTTTTTACGTTTTAGAGAAAAATCCACATATAGGTACATTTTCCACAAATAATTTGAGGTTCTACAAATAGGCGGACGTCCACTGTGTTTTGATGTTGTTGCTATGGTGCATTAAGATGTTTGCATGAAAGTGAAAGTTCTTCCAACTGAAGTGATTTGCATTTCTACGCATTATCGACTTAAATACCGCCAACAAAATATTGCACCCAAGCAGCTCTTGCACAAATTCATATTGCAGATCAATATATTGCTCCAGATCCATTTGTTAATTTTATAAATAATTTCATAATTCTAGCTGTGGGTAAGCAAAATTTTAAGAGCATTAAGAGTATTTCTACAGACTCTTCAATGTAGAGAAATACTTTCCCCTGAAAATGGCTATTGTTCTGCTGATGTGGTGAAATAATTGAAAAACACTTAAAGATGTTCAAATAGTTTATGGACCTCTCATCCCAGTTTTAAAGGAAATAAGGTAAATCTTTAAAAAGATTTGATAAAAACTCAAAGTAAATCACAACTTGCTTACTTTCCTTTCTTGACCCTCTTTCCCGTAACTAGTCCTGTCACCAAAACAACTTTAGCTGAAAGATAACCCAATGCAATATGTCTACCTATATAACAATACAAAAACATACATTTTTGAAGATCATATAACACTTAAACTAAACAATTTCAAATATCCAACATAAAAAATATTAATTAAAATGGATTATGAAGTCTCTGTAAGAAAAATTGCAATTCAATTTTAAAGATTCCTTCATTAACAGAAGTAGTGCACTACCTACCGCTGGCAAAAGTGGCAGACGGCGCAAACTGTCAAATGTCTTTACAGCAATATCTCTTTAATGACTGTTGTTCAAATGATTGCACTCATTCTAATTTATCGTTCCCTTAATTGACTTGATGCTTATTGTGACAGACTTACCTGCAACACTGCGAGAACAAAAAGTACCTCAAAACCCCATCCAAAGCCTGGCACCCACTGGTGTCACTTTTCCCAGTAGAGGCAAGAAGGCTGGATATTTTTCCTCCCCAATGTTGTTGGACAAAAGTGTCCCATCTAAATCATGGGCCATCTATGCCCATCCCAATGTTGTCAATTTGGCAACTTTGTTGCTATATTTAGCACCTTTCAGACAAAAAGAATCGCTATCTGCCAAAATTGGAAACGTCAGCCCAGGCTGTTTTAAAGAATGTGATCAGACTCTTAAAAGTTCAAAAGTAAAAAAAGTTGAGGTGCACCAGTTAACTGGTCACTGACATGTAAAAGTGAAATCTGCCAAATAAATACTGAAAAATATTGTATTTCCTGAAGAGACACCAATTGTTCAATCACTGCGTCAAATGTTTAAAGACCACTTTACATATTTAGGGTTCAAGATTTTACTTTTTCCCCCAGACTTATCAAACATCATGACCAGATTTCTGTCTCAAGATTCCTTAATTAACAGAATGCGCTTTAACAAACATGTTTGTTTTATTGATAGTCTCTCTTTGGGATATTCAATTGGATACAATAAGAATAATCCCATGGTTTCTTACATTTCTGACAAATTCAAAACTTCTTCATATCACTTTTCCTGTGTCCTACCACTTTTATGGTCACTTGTAAAACCATCAGTAGTAAGCATATTTAAGTGATGTTTAGTAAAAATCAGTGAGGTACTGTAACCGGACAAGTCACCCCTTCATTCCCACAAATCACCTTGTGCCTGTGTAGTGACATCATTCCTTATTATTTTATTTTGCAATAACTACTTTTAACAAATCATAAGAGATAAGTGCTTGTTTGTATGTTATCTAAAGGCTTTCCTATTTAGTTCCACTCCCCGTTTGGGCTGACTGAAACTTGGCTTGAAATCCTAACAACTGACTGACAGAAAACAGCCCTTAGCTCACATTTATATGCATCATAATCACATTTACTTAAAGTTAACTACAAGTAAATTAGAGAAAATATGAACCAAATATACCATCTGGCACAGATCAATTTGGCACCCAAAAAAGTATGGTGGAAAGCAAAAGTAATACAAAGAAACATAATGTGGAATATTCTGGATTTATGCAAAAGTATTTTTAATTTGATTGGAACTGCCTCTATCAAAAAACTTGAAAAAAAAAATAAAATCAGTGTCAAAGTTTGCTTGATCCAATTAATAGAAAATTTGACCGATGCATCTGTTAAAATGTATATTTTTATTTTTAACAGTCACTGCTATGACCCTGCATAACTTCATCATATTATATAATAATCTCAATGTACCACGTTATGTTAGGGTATTAAGAGTTCATTTTCTTCACTTGAACAGAAGTTCAAACTGTAAAATTATATATATTTTTAAATGTCACAACAAAATGAAGTTACATAGAGACCAAAGTGAAGAACTAAAATGGGCAGAGGGGGTGTTTCCACAGCGGAGGCACGAGAACAGCGGTCCCAGATCCACCATGGCTGCCGTCTCTCTACAGAACGGCGGCTCACACCGGGACCTCGAGCCCATTTACACCTTTAATACAGGGCCGAATCTCGGCTTTCGGATGTTGGGGTTAGCGGTGTCCTGGACACTTGACTTATATCCGTACGCTGCTGTTCAACAAAGCTGGCAGACGCGCAGTGAAACCAACAGAAACACAACGACGAAGACAAAGGACGGTTTGTCTGGGAGCCATTAAAGTTTGCAAGTTTGAACTCGGCACGAGCCTCCAATGTGTCTACACGTCGCAGCTGCACGAGGGGGAAACGGAAATCCTTCCGCTGACAACATGGAAGTGTGCGACGCTGCCCGAGGTCTAGGTTATTTTCTCTTTGAGTCATAAGTCATTAACCGCCATTTATCCCCACCACGGAGCTACAGGAGCCCTCCGCTTTAGCGCTGCAGTTTTTTCGGGGCATTCTCGGTCTTGTGCCAAAGCACACGGAGCTACAAGAGTGCAACTGTGTTCCTCTGCTCCCAGTCTAAGCACACGATAAAACACACACACACACACAAAAAAACACAATTTAGTAGTTGTCTACCTGAGCTTAAAAGTTTCATGGCGTGCGTAAACGACGAGTCCAAGCTGTCCTTCTCCGCCAGCAGTTCGGGGAGATATTTATCGTCGTTCTCCATCTTGTTGAGTTCGCAGAGGCAGTCGGTATGGATGGTGGAAGATGAAAAAGCGTGGGGGAAAACTCCAACAAGAAGACAAAAAAAAAGTAGTCCGTTTATGTTGCTACGTCGTGCCGAGTATCCCAAGAGTAGACGGGGCTTCGCATGTAGCTTAGAGTCGGACGGCTCCGCGCTTTGCCTCGTATTGGTTCCCTTCGCAGGTTGGCCAACCTCTTCTCGGAAGCGCGGACTCGTTGGAAATGGGAGAACAAAAGCAGTGAAGGGTATAGGGCTCCAAAAAGCGGAAGTGAGCTCAGAGGGACGTGGTTCTCTGGTCTGACACCGCCCACCGCGCGTTCACTGGATTACAAGAAAGTTGATTATGAAACCTACGTGAAGCTGACACCCCATCTACGTCAAAAAATCCAGCAAACAGTCTGATTGGTTAGTGCTACGTTTGTGCAGGTTTGTGCCGTTAAAATTGTCGTTTGTGCAGCTTTGGTTTCCGAGATATTAAAAATTATTTTTAGGTCATCCAGAGTTCACCATCCCCCATATCGCTCCAAAACAAACCAAAGTGGGCTGGATCGTTAGTGCTCCGTTTGTACAGGTTTGTGCAGTTGAAATTTTCGTTTGTGCAGCTTTGGTTTTCGAGATATTAAAAGTTATAATTTTGGCCGATGACGTCACCATCCCCCCATATCGCTCCAAAACAAACCAAAGTGGGCTACTTTTTTAGTGCTTCGTTTGTGCAGGTTTGTGCCGTTGAAATTTTCGTTTGTGCAGCTTTCGTTGTTGAGATATTAAAAGTTATAATTTTGGCCGATGACGTCACCATCCCCCATATCGCTCCAAAACAAACCAAAGTGGGCTACTTTTTTAGTGCTTCGTTTGTGCAGGTTTGTGCCGTTAAAACTGTCGTTTGTGCAGCTTTCGTTGTTGAGATATTAAAAGTTATCATATTTTCAGATTATGTCATCTCCTCCACCCCCTTTCTTGCTCCAAAACAAACAAAAATATTCACCTCCCCGTTGGGGAGGGCTAGGTTTTGCCGCTGTCCCTTATGAGATATTACATAATTTTGTTTCAGATTACAACTCACTACACCTCAATTGTTGACTGTGGCCTGCGCTGGACATAACCACAAAGCAAGCAGTTATAAGTTTCATATGTTATTGTGTAAGTTAAGTTCTGCAGATTTTCAGCTGTTGTACAATGTACTTTCCTTTGTTTTGAACTTCAATAAAGATTTCGAAAAAGAACAAATGTCTCATTTTAATAAATGTTTTTAGATAGTAATTTTTTTCACCAATATAGCTCTCCACAATAATTAAATCCTGTCAATAGAGGACATGCAGCCAGGACCATAATGTAATGTGTATAAGTTGTATGACTGTTCAACTGTGCTTTGGTTTCGGAGGTGATCTGAACAATTATATTCACATTGTTGATGTCTGCTGATTATGCATTTAAAAAGGATTTTTTTTAAATCCATAGCAAACATGCTAATTGCTTGAGCATATTCACTCAGTGCAATCCACCCATAAAAGCAGATATTTAGTTATGGAAAGCTTACATATGCATTTATTTAAATTCACAACTTATATTTCAAGTATTGAAAGATAGTGAGGCACTGTCTATAAGCCTTTAAATTTATATTTAATCATGACCACTTAAAGGGCACATCTTCTGAATTCAATTCAAAAATAATTTATTCCAAAGGGAAATTAAGATGTAATTAAATTGCCAATTCAGACTAGTAACAATGCATTCTTGCATATATATACATATATAGTAAATTAGCTTAAATAGTAGAAATGAAAATGGTGAAGCCAACATAACTTTTTAAGTTAGTTTTGTAATTGACAATGCTAAAATATCAATGATTTGTGTCTTTTTTAAAATTATGTAGGCCAGAATTATCACTTTGAGCTAATACTAATCAAAGCCTTTTCATTTTTTAACTAGATGCCTCGACAGCCATCCGTAGACAGAGAGTCTCTTTTTGCAGTTCTCTGCAAGTCCAAAGAGGCTATCCTAGAAAACGGCAATATAGCCACTCCAGCTGCCGCTGTCTGGACAGAGCTCAGTCAGCAGTTGGAAAATAAAATCTCTGCAAAAGCCCTATACACTTTCGTGAAAATGAACAGACACAACATCTGGGCAACATTGGAAATAAATGCTCAAGAAAGTGATACTGAAAGCCCTGTGGACACAGAGTTTGACTCCGGCACCACTTCTTCTGGAGAACTTTCAGATTTTCAGCTTGAATTCCATTTGAAGAATGGGTTAAGTTTATACCTGAAACTGTTGAATACAACGACCAGTTTTCATCATCTGGCAAAAAGAACTACACCATTTTAAAACCTGGCACTTGGACTCATATCATCAATGATCTGTTGTGGAAAAAATTTAAACACGCATGTACTTTAGTTTTCCAAAGAGCAAAAGTTTATCCAACGGTCAATAATAAGTACATTGATATCAAAGGCTTCTGTAAAGAGTGTCATTTGTTCTTTTTCGAAATCTTTATTGAAGTTCAAAACAAAGGAAAGTACATTGTACAACAGCTGAAAATCTGCAGAACTTAACTTACACAATAACATATGAAACTTATAACTGCTTGCTTTGTGGTTATGTCCAGCGCAGGCCACAGTCAACAATTGAGGTGTAGTGAGTTGTAATCTGAAACAAAATTATGTAATATCTCATAAGGGACAGCGGCAAAACCTAGCCCTCCCCAACGGGGAGGTGAATATTTTTGTTTGTTTTGGAGCAAGAAAGGGGGTGGAGGAGATGACATAATCTGAAAATATGATAACTTTTAATATCTCAACAACGAAAGCTGCACAAACGACAGTTTTAACGGCACAAACCTGCACAAACGAAGCACTAAAAAAGTAGCCCACTTTGGTTTGTTTTGGAGCGATATGGGGGGATGGTGACGTCATCGGCCAAAATTATAACTTTTAATATCTCAACAACGAAAGCTGCACAAACGAAAATTTCAACGGCACAAACCTGCACAAACCGAGCACTAACGATCCAGCCCACTTTGGTTTGTTTTGGAGCGATATGGGGGGATGGTGACGTCATCGGCCAAAATTATAACTTTTAATATCTCAACAACGAAAGCTGCACAAACGAAAATTTCAACGGCACAAACCTGCACAAACCTAGCACTAACGATCCAGACCACTTTGGTTTGTTTTGGAGCGATATGGGGGGATGGTGAACTCTGATGACCTAAAAAATAATTTTTAATATCTCGGAAACCAAAACAGCACAAACGACATTTTTAACGGCACAAACCTGCACAAACCGAGCACTAACGATCCAGCCCACTTTGGTTTGTTTTGGAGCAATATGGGGGGATGGTGACGTAATCAGCCAAAAATATAACTTTTAATATCTCAACAACGAAAGCTGCACAAACGAAAATTTCAACGGCACAAACCTGCACAAACCTAGCACTAACGATCCAGACCACTTTGGTTTGTTTTGGAACGATATGGGGGGATGGTGAACTCTGATGACCTAAAAAATAATTTTTAATATCTCGGAAACCAAAACAGCACAAACGACAGTTTTAACGGCACAAACCTGCACAAACCGAGCACTAACGATCCAGACCACTTTGGTTTGTTTTGGAGCGATATGGGGGGATGGTGACGTCATCGGCCAAAAATATAACTTTTAATATCTCGAAAACCAAAGCTGCACAAACGACAGTTTTAACGGCACAAACCTGCACAAACGGAGCACTAACGATCCAGCCCACTTTGGTTTGTTTTGGAGCGATATGGGGGGATGGTGAACTCTGGATGACCTAAAAAATAATTTTTAATATCTCGGAAACCAAAGCTGCACAAACGACAATTTTAACGGCACAAACCTGCACAAACGTAGCACTAACCAATCAGACTGTTTGCTGGATTTTTTGACGTAGATGGGGTGTCAGCTTCACGTAGGTGATTATGAAAACTGTCCAGGGTGCTCTTAAGGTGGTAAAATCTACAAGCATTTGATTCAGAGAGAAATGGATCATGAAAAGTTGTATAATAATCCTTCAAATAGAAGTGGCCAATAGGGGCGCCTCCACAAAGTTCTGTACGGGTGAGCACAATCATGGAGGAGGGAAGATGATCTGTGTAACACTTTTAACTGGGTTATTCAAAATGCTTTATAGAAAAATAAACAGACTCATTCACTGGTTAATACTATTGGCTATAGTGACTGTACGGGACTACAGTCATTCTGTGGCATAGAATTAAAAAGTTGTGTTTCAGCATGTAGGGGTAAGGAACATTTTTAATATTCTACAAAGAAGCACCTACCCTTTAAATCTATTTATGCACCAGGGGCATAAATAGATTCATATACAGCTTCACATATGAATGATCTGACCTAAGAAAACAAATGCCACACCAAAACCCAAATTACAAATTTTTGCCATTCTATTTAGGCATTTTTGCTTTGGTAAAACGTCCAAACTTTGGCACGACAAAAAATGTTTAACATTTCTCTGCTGTTGTTTTTCAAACAACCCGATTGTGTTTTAAGAATTATAGTCCAAAAATCAGCTGACTTGTTTGCGTACGCATTTCTAACCCCCACAAATGTTTACATTGTCAGCTTTAAAATAGTGTAACTCTCTTGGCTTTTGACCTAGACGTTCATCCTGGTATCACTTCAAATCTCATACAAGCTCTTCCAGATAACTGTTATGTTTTAATGTACATTTTATGTGAAATACAATAAAACCATATAGATTTTTTAAAAACCTGACTTTTCAAAGCTTGTATTTTATCATAAAATGTGTTGTAAGTGTTGAACATATTTTTTGGAAAATTTATCTTTAAAAGAGAGTGTAAGTTTATTCATAATTTTTTACCTTTGTCCAGTTTTGTTCTCACAATGAGCAATTTTCAGTATAAGTCTCATAGCACAATAAAACATTGCGAATCAACACATCAACAAAGTATAGTTCAAAAAGTCTTTTTTTTCTTAATATCTTTACTGACATTTGTGTTCCATAAATAAAATTACTAGAAAATATCATTGCAAAAAAAAAAAATTTCCAGTGTGATTAGTCAAAATTGATTTTCATATTCATTGAAGTGCATGTATTGTTTATGTGGCCTTCATAGAATTACAGAAGTGTGAAAAACATGTCATGTGATGACAAACACCCTATCGATTACTGAGTTTAACTCCAGATAACAGGATACATGGATTGTGCAGCACTTTTGACTGAGGCTCTCTACTGCCCCTTAGTGGTCGCCAGTGAGCACGACAAACAAAAAGGATGCAACCGAAGGTTCTCCCCCTAAGCATAGGCAGTCCTTTTCTTCAACCTAATCATCCATTTTCCTCTCCTCTCACTGTATTGATTAAAAAAATGCTTACCTGTGAGCGAAGAGCTTTGTGAGAAGAATTACTAGGAGAAGCATTTCAAGGATTGATTTCTTCCACTCAGGCACCTGTAATGAACCTGCCTTCCTGTTCAGTGAAGCACACCGGGTCAGAGGTTGGAGCTGGCCTGTGCATACAAAGCAAGAGAAGGTCTTCCCTCCATGTTGGGCCTCTGGTATAAACAGGGGCATGCATTAAGTGCAGATGGTTTGCTCCTTGAACAAACAGCGGAAAGCCTGCAGGTCATTTGTCAGTCCGCTGCCAGAGTGAAAACTATTACAATCGACCGCAGGTGTACCAGGGCGTGCATCTGCTCGAAACAAATGAAGGCAAAAATTGTCTGCAATAAACACTTACAGGAGAGCGAAGACCTACTCTAACCATAGGTGCTCAGCTTGATCTATCTCTGACCATTACTGTGTTATTAGTGTTGGGGGGGTGGGGGGTTGCAAGGTTGTTCTAGCTCCTCTTGTCATTGACAGAACGAATTGCCTGTGAGCTGAATTTCAATTGGCTCATAAAACGAAGACTTTCTTCTCTTGGCAGGTGCAAAGGTTCCGACCCGATAGCTTGCACTCTTGCCTTCTGCCTGGGTGGATCTTTGATGTCCCCCAACATACAGGTTCACAGTCTGGGGTAAACAGGGGCAGATGGAGGGAGCTACCCACTGGGGTTCCATTTGTAGGCAGCTGCCTCCACTCCAGATCTTTATTATCATTCCTCATGCCCCATAGATTCCAACAAAAAAAGGCAAGAACTCAACGTGCCTATAGAGCCCGCCCCTCATTAGAGCGGCATTTGGAGCATCAAGGGAGTACGAAACTCCCTCTGAAGTACAAATAAAATCTTAATGGCTTCATATGGCAATTTTGACTGCCAGCTTTCACAACCTACAAAAGTAGAGGACTCGAAGTCAAGAAACAGGCTTGGGAGATTGGGTCTTTTTTTTGCACTGGCAGGTGGATGAGAGGCGTACCCAGTCACTGGGCAGGTCGTCAGTAATTCATATGGCAAAAGAAACAAAAAACGCCATGCACACACACTGAGGGAAGTTCAAAGAGATCATGTAACCTGAAATACATTTTTTGGGGGGTGGTGGTAGAATTAAGCCAGAGTACCTGGAAATGACCCACCCATGAAAGTGCAAGGAGATTGTGTAAACTATATTCTAGAAGGCCCTGGCAAGGATTCAAAGCAACACTGCTTACAACTGTGCTACACAAAATATACCATATTCAGAGGATGAAGTAGGGTCTTGCTTAAGAAGGAAGAACATCGAACAGTACTTTTCTTACTGTAACAGGTGCTGCGACAGAGGGAATAATCAGTATTCTGTACAATGTCTCGGTCAGCAATAACGCCCATCCACCAGTCTCTTTTCTGTCTCCACAGACAGTGAGTAGCAGTTGCTCGTTTGTGCCACAACATCTGGACACGTGGCAACCGAACCACCGCTTTGTAATGTTGACAGAAGAATGTCAGCTGCCACTGCAGGTCGGTTCAAAGTCCTGAAGCTAACAAATCAGCCCTCCTGTCCAAGCAAACTGCATTACGTGTCAGTAAGGCCTGCCTATCAGCAGTACAACCAAGAAAGAAAAAAAAAGTTATATTTCTCTGTGGACATTTGCTCTTCACTTAAATCTTCATTGTCAATGTTGTGTGACAAGTGCAGTGCCACACAAGTTGAGGCTGTTCTCTTGTTTTTTGACCACACTAAAAGAGTAAAGTGTATGTTTTTTCCCCAATTATCTTACCCTTATAATGTCACCACCGACAATTATATACAGCGCCTGCTCCATACCAAGCCACTCATCATTTTATGTCTGTGTTATGAATGGTGCGGCAGTGGCCCATGGATAGAGCGCACAACCCATGCAAAGCGTCCTCAGTCCTCGGTGCTGTGGTCACAGGTTTGAGTCCCGGTCTGTCCATCTTTGCCAAATGTCTTCCCCTCTCTCTCTCACAACTCGCTTCCCTGGCAATTTGCTGTCAAATAAAGGTCAAATAACAAATCAATAATGCCAGTGAAGTCAGAATTCTGACTCAGGAAGTCATAGCAGCTCAGAGTTTAGCATTCAATATTGCTATAAAGACTGTCCAGAAAGTTTGAAGCTTGGAAAGCTGTTTATTAGCCCTTGTAACGGTTTACATTTCATTCTTAGTGTTCTAATCTATAAAATGGCGAGAATTATATCTTTATCCAGTTGTATTGCCACTTGCAGTTTGCGTCAAAACAGACAGAAAACCTCCCTTTCTGTTGAATTGCATTTCCAGCTCCAAATTTCAAGAAAATGCTAATGGAAATCTTTATATCAATTCATTTGAATTCAACCAATAACTTATATGTTTTTCCATTGACGGTGAATATTTTGTGTCAAAGGGGATTAAACTGATATGTCTGATTTCATCTACAGCTAGCTGATCCACTGAACATCTTCATGTTTTTTTTGTGAGAACCGTGTACAACGTCTCGCAGCGGTTCTACAGAAAAAGTCTGAATATCACCAAACTAAAAATGTAGCTTTAGTTTGACGTTGAGAGTGAAATGTTAAAGGTTGAAATGCTATAAGACAAGAGAAGGAACGTTTGCACAAAGTATTACAGTCTTTTCAATTTGACATGAACACGTTTGGGAAGGGGTTAGGGTTAGGGAAGCTGACAGTCAATCGCTCAGCAGACAGGGACTTTGCGTGGCTCTCCCGAGCATATATCGGCGGAACGTAACCCAAGAGGAAACGATGACACCTTTCATGATAGTCAACTTTAAAGAGAAGGCTTTTATCTCCTGCGGTATATTTCCCTCAGTCAACGGCGGCCTGGAGGTAGAGATAAAGTGGAACCAGTGGTGGGACAAATAGAAGGAAAACAGGAATTTGTAAGCTTAAATCTTCTTTTCTACACTGTGTCAGCAGAGGCTTTTCCTTTGCCGGAGAGGTTTAGGCAAGAGGGCGAGAGAAAACGAGCAGGAGAGGGTGGCTGGGCTCTGTCTGAGGGTCACGCTCAGTTTAGCATCGCTACAAGACCAGGAAAACCTTTTATTCCCCTTGAAAGCTTTCAGAACTGTCACACCTGCTTAGGTCTTGACCAGCACTCCCCCTCTTCCTTGGTCACCCACACCTCTCCTGCTCTCCCAACGCCTGGCTCTGCACCTCACAGACCTTTTCACTTCTTGTCCTTTTGGGTGATCATTACATCGACCGTCCGTGAGAAGACTCGGTTCCGCAAAAGTAGGAAGGCACAAAAACCGACGGCAGTTTAAAAGTGACTTTACCTCATTGCTAAATTAAAGATTACACCATTTTGTTTTCGGTGCCTATTACCCACAAAAAGTGCTCGCCTTTTGCCATAATTTGTTAAATTTATGTAAATGAGAAACATAAAAAGTGACAAATGGACAATGTCATACGTCCAAACCCCTCTACTGAGACGTAGATTCAATTACAACCCCAATCTGTGCAGATTCTGCTAATGTACAAAATAGAATATGAAAGATCCAATATAAATATTCACTTGGAAGAAACAAATCCCTTGAGCCTGTGGGGGGGGGAATCCATCTCAAACCTTATTTATAATTGATCAGCATTACATTAAAACTGCATAAAAACTGCATATATTCCAGAGTCTTAAAAAAACATACCAACTTCATCTTCTGAAAGGAAGAGTAATGGTATTTGACTTAAAGTGTGTGTGAAGTTTCATTTTGTACCCTCTCTGTACCATCTACACTTTTTTGTTAAACAATTTGGGAATGAAAAGCTCCAATATTTAATGCATTCTTACCTGACTGAACCAGATTGTGAAACTACAGTTCAGAAGTTGGATTTGCCCTGAAATACTTTGCAAGATTTTGTAATAACGCAAGAGAAAGCAGAAATTTCAAAGTAAAGAAAACCAGGGAACTGTCGGTGCTTTCATCAACAGTTTCCGGTTTCACACTAGTCTAGTTTCGTTGCCTAAACAGTCGAGTTCACTCGTCTAAACCGTTTGGTTTGTTTGATCAGGTGTAGGCGCGCAATGGAACTGCTCCTAAAGATCCAGGTCTCGGTTCGGCTGATGTGCGTTCTGGTGCGGTTCCAACGTATGTGAGGATGCCTCGTGGACTGGAAACTGCTCCACAAGCAGGAAGCGAACCATTAAGCACTCTGGGTGAATACAACCGAAACAAACACGGGAGACTAGCGTGAGCGGAAGAAATGGCTCGTGGTCTTTGGCCAAAGACAAAAGAGAAATCCGACATCCGCTAAAATCTGACACCACTCCATTTTTGTTAACATTTCATGAAGAAGGAATCTGCGTTCAGTGTCTACTTTGGAGGGTTTTTGTGTCGCTTCCGTTCAGTGGTATTTGGTACACTGCCCCCAACAGGTGAGGAGGGGAGCAGATTTGTCCGTTTGACACGGCAGCTAAAAATGTAACAAATGTTGCAATTTTAGTCCGCAGAGTCTACCGGATTATCAGGTGTGACAATATCCTATCTCGGAGAGTCGCAGCGCCATTTCCATTTCTTTTCTTCCCTTTTATGCACGTTCAATTTCCAACCCTCACCAGTCGCACACTTCCAGATCAAGCAATCAAAGTTCTGGCTTCTCTTTTGCCTTTCTCTTCTGTCCTCTGCAACAGGTGGTCCGTCACAGTCAGAGCTCATCTCCTCTGTCTGTCTCTGTGATACGGCAACATCGAGCTCAGCTAACAGCCCATTTTGTTTGTCCGTCTCTTGTCCCTCCAGCCGCTTCCCAGCCGAACGGCGCGCAGATAGCACAAATACTCGAAATAATCTCCCAAACCAAAGCAGGATTTGGCGTTCGCCTCTTGCCTTATAATAATCCGAATCGCATTTAGAACTTCAAAGGCTCTCTGCCGATTGAGACCGTTGGCCTTTCTTTGCTTTCAAAGCTTCAAGGGAGGAAAAAAAAAAAACGACAGCTGAGTAGGTTTTTTTTTTTTTTCCCCTACCTAGTTCCCTTCACCTGATGCCTACCTTTAAGGCCCCTTAGCAGAATAAAGTCATCATTCATCCAAAATTCACTTTTTAATGATCGGAAACGATCTGCCTCTCTTCACAGGGTTTTTTCAAAGCCTCTGTTCTTTAAAGGTAAACTGGATGGGGGTAAAAGAGGGGAGAAGAATACCCGCCTTTGAGCCGGTTGTCAGGGTCGCCTTTGATCGAGGGACGGGCACGGGGCCTCGTGTCCAAACACACACATACACGTACATCTGTGTGTGTGTATCATAAAACATGTGCTCATATGCACAATAAGCAAAAACACCGCCCTACTTACTACCCCTACCAGCCCAGCTCATCCACTCCCGTTTCATTACCTTTCCCTCAGGAAACATACATTAAATGAAGACCGTTCTGGGTAACTGGTTGGTTCCCAGTAACGGGCTCCCGGTTAGTTCTTGGTAACTGGTTCTCAGAGATGGTTCCCGGTAACGGGTTCCCAGTAACCGGTCAATCATAATTAATCTGAAATAATCGTCAGCGAATTCAGTAACCCATAACAACATACTACAAAGCAGTAATTAAAAGTTTTACCTCAAATTTAGAATTCTGTGAAAAAAAAAAAAACGCCATCTAATATTAATTAAGCACTTTTTTTCTATCCAATTACAAATCAGTTAATCCAATCTGTATTGACAAGTGACGCAGAAAGGACTGAGCTTTCCAGATGTTGATGTTAGAAATATCTTTTAGCTGCAGAAGCCCGTCCTGCTGCAGGTGATCGAGCGAACGCCACAGGAATTCTACGGAGTTGGATTTTGTTAAATAAAATGCTTTTTTTTCTCTTGTAAAAACAGAAGCCCATTGTTAACGTACATCTTTTTAATGTATTTCATATTTGTATAAAGTAAACTTAAGTGGGCAAATGAAAAATCTGTGCCAAAGGTTTCTATCCAATTAATCGAGTGCTAAAATAATCTTTCGTTGCAGCCATAAGTGGTGCAGCTAATACATAAGAGGAAAACTTGAGGCAGAAATCTGAATGAATATCCGTCTCTGCATTCGATGTGTCCTTCTTAAGAGTTAAGTAATATCGAACATTCTTTCACGTTGCTGTAAAGTTGCATGAAACTCAGAACCGGGTGTTGTCTTTCTGTATCTTCGCCTGCTGCCTGTTATTTTCTATCTTATTTTAGCACTAAAACCAACATAACATCCAAACCTGTCATAAAAGTCAGGGCGTTTTTCCTGATGTACCACAAAGCTCTGCTCAGTTGGGTCAGGCTCGACCCCCCCTCACCCGCTCACGTCAAGGTCACCGGCTCCTTCTCGGCTGTCGGGTCAGATTTGTCCAACGTGGCTTTTTGTCGAAACCCTCAACGCTCAAACATCCCAAACGCTGCCCAAGAGAAGCCGAATTAAAAACACGCTCAAACCCGAGCTGTGGGCGAAGCGCAGGGCGGGGGGGGAGGGAGCCGCTCTTGATTCGAGCAACACCTGCATCCCGACAGCCGGTCTGATGAGGTGTGATGTGTGTCTGCATCGTCCATCCCGTTGCTCAGCCACCTGAAGTGCAGCCTGGGGGTCAGGACGAAACGTCCGACCTCTGAAACCAAGCTGGTTTTTCAGTAAAGAAAAAGAAAAGAAAAGTGTTTTTTGCTACAATTGTCTCCCAGGTTTCTGATTGATTATAGAACCCTGAAAGCGTGATGAATTCCACTGGGTTGCTGGAAGTGACATAATGTGACCATTGGCCATAGAAACGGACAAAATGAAATTAAGAAAATAAATGAACTTAAAGGAAACACAGCAAACTTGAATAAACTCACCTTTTCCCAACAAAAAGTCTTTGCGCTGGGATGAGGCGTTTATTTGGTCGTATCAAAATACATATGTTTCGCCTGAGTCATGTGATTAACAGCCGGTTGTTGCTACTCTCAAAAATGTCCAAAAAAAAAAAAAAAAATGATAGGAAGTGATAGGAGGATGATGGTTTCATTTTGTGTTTTTCAGACAATGTTCACGAACAAATTGTGCATCCTTCCAACATGTTGAATCCGTAGCTCTTCTATAAAAATGGCTGACGACAATTTCCCCAATACGCCGCATACGTATCGGGCCCCAAGTGCAAGCAGTTTGCCGCTCCAACGCCAGAATGAGACGCCGACGATGGGCTGAAATATGAACGCAATCTCATGTAACTGTTTGCGTCCATGTCTCTTAATGTCTTATTGTGTGAACAAGTTTATTTACATGTGATTTCAATTGCGTTTCTTATTTAACGGGAACGCCGTGAATGCAAAATTTGATTTTTTGATTCATGTTTTTTTCCGACATTAGCGGGAAATCTGCAAAGATTTGAGCACGTTTGTAATGAAAACAATGTTTTCATGAAAATTTGGGCAGCAGCGCTTGGAATGAACATCTGCACGTTGTACGAATATGGACACATCAGAATGGCGTTACGTTTTCTTAAACCGCGTCAAACGCCATCAATTCATTTATCTTGAATGTTTCTCTGCCAGGGTCCACGTTGCACACGACTTCTCATATGTGAAGTACTCAAGCATTCACATATGCCCATATTTAAAACACTCGCTGCACTGCAGGAAAAATAAACATTTAATTATGAGTGCTATTTATGTATATACTTAGTCATTTTGATAATAGGCTAATATAGACACTTAAAGCCTGTTTTCATTATAAGCCTGACTTAAGGCTTTTAATTTTTTGCAGCTCCAGGCACATTTGTTTTTTTGTTTATTTGGTCCAATGTGGCTCTTTCGACATTCTGGGCTGTCGACCCCTGACCTCGGCGTTCCGCACAGGTGCATGGTTGCCACGGGAGACTAAAGGATTTTGTAAAGCATTCATGGAAGAATCAAAGCAACACTCCAAATATGTTTCTGATGAGGGAATAGTGATATAACATGATGCAAAGCTCCAAAAGGGTCAATTTTACACAACACCGCCCCTTTAAATCCCACAGTTATGCCAGATTTTTTTGGCAGCTTCTGCTCTCCTGTCATCACCCTGTACGTCGCAGGTCGTTTATAAGTTACCTTCTGGCAACTGCACACACTTTATTACACCGACACTGCTTCAGTAACTCACCGCCACAAAGTGCGTGAATTCAATCACCTTTAAACTCTTTTTTTTTTTTTTTTTTTTTGTCTCCCCCCCTTCCAGTTTGGACCGTCGACCTTGTGAGCAAAACAGTCCATTAAGATATTCCACCCCTGCCGTTCTTCTCTCCTTGCGGTTCCGAGCGCGATATGAGCTGAGGAGTTAATAAGCGTATTAATTACCTGTGTGGAAGGCAAAACCAGCTCCCAGAGCTCGTTCTCCCTCCCACGCATCCTCATCATCAATGCGCCGTTTGAAACGATCCGCGATTCAACGCCTCACCCCCCCCCCCCACCACACCACCCAGCCACGTCCTCCAAGGTCAGCCGAGGTCTTTCTGTGAGCACACTACCTCCTGCTGGAAGTCTCTAAAGGCTCTCCATAATGAGAATAATTAGAATATCGCAATGTCAGATAGGACGACTCGGGACGCAGAGAGTCGAATTTTCGCTCCTCTGCTGCGTTCCTGGGGTTTTCAAGTGAGGAAGTGTTAAAAAAAAAAAAAAAAAATCTTTTTTTTTTTTTTTGCCTGACTATATCTCGGGACACACATCTGTCAGTCACACCTCCACACGCCATGCAATAATGCGATATCTCGGACACGTCTGGACGCGCGTGCGGCTGGCGCTCCGAGCATGCCGGGGCAGAGGTGGTTTTCAACAGAGAGATTTCTCCGGCTGAGTCGACCGACGTCAGAAGAGCCAGAAGCGGTGGCTCAGTGTGAAGGAGAGGTCAAGGCAGGGCAGCTCGCAGGAGCAGCCCGGAGCCAACAAACAAGTCAAGCAAATGGCGGATTTTCCTTTTCTGCAGGGATGCAGCTGAAATCATTAAATTCTATAGGCTGTGTGACATTTAACCAGTTATTTTTCCTTTACTAAATCATATTTTATACCTCAGGTTATCCAACACACAGGTTGGAAAGGAGCTACGAATGGTAGCTACGTTAAGGAAGAGCTGGTCTCTTCTTTTGGAAAGTTTTGGACATTTCGTAAAAAGTATTTTTATTTCAATTAACAAAAATTATTTCAATTGTTTCCACTCTGCTGTTTGGGTCAGAATGACCGACTCTTTTTTCAGTTTTTTTATTATTTCTTTTGCATTAGAACTCTTAATTATACTGACCAGACAAATGAAAGTTGTTGTTTTTACATGTATGATCAGGCTCATGAAGCTGTTGGTGGATTTAAGTGTGCTGTGCTGGTGCAGAGTTGTCGATTTGACAACTCTGCACCAGTTGTTGGTTCAGTACATCTATGTCTGCGTTTAAGTCAGCTGTTGTGTATCGGATTGATATCGGCCGACACTAAGGTTCAGATATCGGTATCGGAAGTGGATCGATGCATCCCTAGAAACCAGCCCCTTGTTCCACGCTTTGCTTCCTACAGACGGTCTGGACTTTCGGCTACTGAGAAAAGGTCGCAAGCTGGAAGTAGTGAAGTTGTAAATTTTACCCGATCGCCAACGTTTGTCGGTGACGTAACACACGCCTGTTGTGAAGCTTACCGGAAATCAATTGCGCTGTAAACAAACTTCCTCCCTGAGCTGAACAAGGCGGCTGCTAATATTGGTTCAATATTTGGAAAAGTGGCCAACTATAAAGGAGAAAATCTTTTTTTTTTTTTTTTTTTTTTTAATAATTTCTTTAGGATTTGAGGACCGGCATGTTAAAAGCTTCCCCGGCTGCATAAACGTCTCCTCCATAAAAGTTGTTTGCAAGAGTCTTCCGGGTGGTTAGCTCCGTGGCTCTTTGTGCTCCAAGTTGAAATCTGGCTCGTAGTTTGTCCACCGGTTTATTTGATTTGGGATTGAGGCCACGCGTGATTCTTCTCCTTCCTCCCCCCCCTTCAGCACGCTCTCTGCCTCCCATCGATCCGGTTTTGGCCTCTGGCGAAAAAGGAGGAATCGAGCACTTTCAGAGGAACATCCTGCACAAACATCGAGCGTTCAAGCAAGCCGTGTCGATCCCTCGCGAAGCCGCAAAGCGCCTGAGCCGCTCCGACTTTATCAAGCAAACAATGCGAACACAGAGGAATTAGTAGCAGGAAGGAGAAGCACATGCCTGCCAGGGTTTTTGGCTTCGAGTGTCTTTGCCCGGCCTCTTTTTGGACCCTCCCGCTCTCATTTGCATTCATACGACTGAGCTGTGGTCATAAAGTAAAATAAAAAAAGACAGAATGTAATAGGCTTTTTATAGTAATAATGCACAGGGAGGGTGTGTGTGTGGGGGGGGGCGGGGTTTATGTGACTGTCGGAAAGCGTGTGATGGTAAAAGGCCAGGAGTTATGGTGGCTGCGTCTGCATGCGTGACGGCTCTTTCTCACTTTCTCTGCACATCATCAGGGAACTGAGAGACGGAAATCTGGCATCTTTTACACACCAGTACAAAGACTGCATAAATTCCCACACTAGACCACCCTTTCTTATCCACACACACACACACACACACACACACTGCATTATACAAGAAAGCACACAAACACACATCAGACATGTGGAAGTTTTACCGAGAAGTGAAAGTCGCCTAAGCTGTTGATCCTGTTTGCTGCTTTGAAATTTACTGAGAAATCTTCAGTTTCAATCTTCTACACCCAGAGCCGAGCTCACGTCGAAGGAAGCTGCAGGAAAAGGGCGACTTATCTTTTTGTTGGCCAGAGAAGAGCCCTCTCACGCAGCTGATTTATTTTATGCGTACCCCGAGAGCCAGTAAATCCATAAAGAACAAAAGGCGGGGCCGCTAAATCCCTGCATGTTGACGACCTATTTGAGGCTTTAAACTGGGATTAGTTAAGGTACGACATCTATTGGTTTTGTCTTTTTTTTTTTTTTCCTCTAACGCAATTCTCGTTGAGCCTTTGATTAGGGTTCAGTGAACATAATTGAACAGTGACACTAATTGTTTTCAGAGTTGACCAGTTTGTCTGCTGGAGTTCTTCTCCTGGTTTGTGTGGTCAATGTGCCACCGGGCCAACATGGAGCAAATTGGCAGTTGCGTGTTATAAACTGATGCAAATAATAATAAAAAAATAATAAAATAAAAAAACAGATTGACTCCGGTTTTCTTCCTCTCCTTTTACCCTTGAATAAAGCTCTAAATGAACAAAGTGAGCCAGATTAAGGTGGGGAACGGTTTGTTTTCAGTTGAATTTTAATTATGTCTTCTGGTGTTTATTTGTCCTGTTGTCCATATATTTAATATTTCCAATATTTCTAATAATCGACCAATAAGAAAACCCCCCAAAAATCTGCTTTAGACACCTTTGGATGTCCCTTAACATACAAACTAAACAACAGAGGACCGGACGCACATCCTTGAGGTACCCCAAAATACCTATTTGTTAAGAATTTCACGCTAAGTGAGAATTTGTTTCCCTAATAACCTCAGCAGCATCCAAATGCTTGATCTGTTAGATATTTCTAGACTTTCTGTTCTTGACAGAACAACTCTGGAAGTCAAACTAGCTGATAATAAGTTGGATAAGTTAGCTAATCTGAAGTCTTCTACTAACCTAGGTGCGCTAAGAGTAACCTAGGTGATGAGGAGTACTCTTTCAGTTTGCTCACAGATTACCGTCTGTCTATTAAAAACAAGAAAAACATGCGGTGACCAAAAGAGCGCACAAAAAACCCCCCAAAGATTCTCTTGCATCGCATTAGAAAGATTTTGTAGCGTTGAAATTAGAAATTTCAACGGTTTCAAAGCTGTAACTGCTGGGAACCTTGGTAAACTTTAGCAGCGTTGGTGTTTGGTTCCTCATACAGTCAATAACAGACCAAGATGCTTTTACTTAAAATGTCAGGCGAAACATTATAGAATAAAACTCTAAAAAGCTAAAAATCAGATGCTGAATAAAGGCTAGAAACATAAATATTTTTACATTCCCTATTTTACCGTTTTTCGTCCTGAAATCATCTTTCCATACAGTCACTCTGTACTGTAACAGTAGCAGAAGGCCTTTTTTTTTTCCATAAGAGAAACACGAAGGGAATCAAAACTTCCTCATTGAACTCGCAGAGCGTTACAGGAAGGAAAACTAACAAACCTGTTCTGGGTCATCAACTAACTCAAGGTCCAATTTTGACTTCGTATTTCTACTTGCTTTTCTCAAAAAAGTGGTTATAGTTTTCGTGTGCAGCGGAGAATGAAATGAAGTGTGCTCCATTTTGATTCTATCCTCGCCGTTAATTTGGATGTGCCAAAGGACGCGACGGAGGTGAAAAATAGTTTGGGCGACTTCGGGGCCCGAAAACGGCGAGCTCTACTCGAGAAGGAAAAGCAACTGATAGAAGCCGAAATAATCAATGAAACGGTTTCAAAAAGAACTGATAATGCTGAAGAAACGACGAGCAACATAAAAGTCTGCAACACAGCAAACTCCCAAAAATCTCTTGTTTCCATTTCAGAACCGAAGCCTCCGCTCAGAATCGGGGAAATATTCCTCGAAAACAGCGAGCTTCGCCTTCCGACATAAACGAGGACCCGGTGCAGTCGATGATAAATGAAGAGATTTGTGTGTTTTTTTTCTTTTTTTTGCACTACCAGTTCAACGAATCTGAATCATTCGTCAAAACTGGGATGGGGTTGGAGGGACGTGGGGGGAAGAAGTGTTGGCACTTTCGAGAAATGGCTGTGCGTTTGATAGATGGCGGAGGAGGTTCGGAATTTTTTAGCTCATTTAAGCCCGGAAAAAAACTGAATCCAAGCAATTGGGGTGAGGGGGGCACTTTTTTTCAGACTTGATAAGGAGCTTCACAAATCTTTGGGTTTGATTAAATAGAGAAGCGGTTTGGACCGTTACACAAACGTCCAAACCGCTAGGAAATAGAAAAGGCTATTTGTTTTACACATTAAATATTAAAAGGCGGGGGGAAAAAAAGATGAACTCGTATAATCAAAAGCCTTTAAGGAGAAATGGACAGACAAAAATAAATAAATAAATGGGCAAAGCAGATGAATTATGGCAGCATGTATGACAGTCAGTATTTTTAGACCAGGAGAAATATTTGATGTGTGTAATGTGTCATTGTGAAGGTGCGGCGGGGGCTTGTTCTGCTCTGAGCGATCGCTCCGGTGTGATATTTGATTCCCTCTCCTCCTCCTCCTCCTGTTCCGCTTTTGCTTTTCTTTTTGGACGAAAACCGTGTCAAATATGACACCCAACGAAAGCAGGAGCGGATCTAATCACGCAGATTTAAGAGTTGCACAGGGGGAAGAGTTTTCTTTTTTATATATATTTATATATATATATATATATATATTTTTTTTTTTTTTCAGACTAGTTCGACTTTATTCAACATTTTCACAGCTTCGTTCGGGTTCTTTCTGTGTGAGAAATTCTTGATCACTTTCTTTTGTTTTTTTAATAAATTGAATTCTGCTTTTGGTGCCTATTCTGGGTTTGTACATCCATTTTGCCACTATGTTTCATTATTTTCTTTTACTTTTATTCATTTTCTTTTTTTTTTTCAGGGGTTTTGATCTTCAGTGTTATGCATTGAAAATACAAAACGTAAAATCTGACACATTTGCTGTTTTAAAAGAAAGTTTTCACATTCTTTTGGGCTTGATTGAAGAATTATAAGAACAAAATTTGAGTCACGTTTAACGAATGAACTCTATAAAAGCTGATTTAGGTGCTGTGACGTTGACTTTTGATTGAAAGTCTCGAACCAAACTTGGCTCCTTGAACACTTACTTAACATTTTCCACCGTAAGAAAATGATGTTTGTAGCCCTTATACTCAAATAAAATGTTTTCATGGGGCACATTTGAATCGGTATTGAACTGCAGTTTGGGGGCCACATAAAATTGGGCACAAGGCCACAAATGGCCCCCAGACTGAATGTATAAAAATGAATGTATTTTTCGTAACACTCACATTTTTGTTTAAAATGTTTTTTAGGAACACGTTGCATGCTATTGTTTACGTCGGGAAATTTCCCACATGCGCACAATGCTGGAGGGTAAAAAGACGGTTCTTTCACTTGCCATCAACAGTCCAGTTAACAAAATAAAACCCTGGAGATGCAAGTATTCGAAATAATTTAGTGCCGCACGCCAAAACAAAGGGCAAGTAACGCAGGAAAAAGTTGTGAACAACTCTCGTTCTTTTTCTCGATCTGTGTCGGCTACGCTACACACAGACTCGCTGCCATAGCGACTGACAGACAACAGTTCCACCGGTGTATCGGGATTCAGCAACAGACGCTTCCCACGGAAAGAACAGAGCGCTCAGGCTTGAGGTTTAATTGAAACTAATTTAGCTGATTTAAACACCTGCTGTGCTGATGATTTGTCAAGAGAGTCGGTGTGTGGATCATCTCTTTTTTTTTGTTTGTTTTAACTGAACCAAAACACACCGAATTCCACAGCACATCTAGATGTTAAGGTTGTCAAAGTCATGCTAGCATAGCTATCTCCCTAGCTCTCACTATTTTTATTTTTTTTTAACTAAAACTGTTTACTAACTAGTAAAATATGATACCCTCGTACCTTGTTATCTAATTGTGGATTTGACAATTGGTAACAAAGCACTGCGTCCCTTTTCCTTTTTTATATTAAGCATAAATTTAAGATTTGGAACGTTATGTTGACAATTGTACAGCTAAAACCAGCGATAGTCATTGTCAGTGAGCACTCTGTTGCTGGGGAGCAACTTGCATAACCTCAAGTTTCAACCCGTCTTTAGGTCCCATGTGAAAGTCTTGTTTTCTGAGACGTTTGATTTTGGAGTTTCCATTATCTGTAAACAGCAACACGCCCACAATGAAAAGCCCCTTTCTGCAGAACATCCGTGCCTGCACAGGATGTGCTATGGCGCAGTTTTGTGAACGCTGCCAAAAGACCGAATAAATAATAGACAGCCAGCAGCAGATAAAGGTGGCGCTCTTCGGTCAAAGCGTTGAAGAATGTTAAAGCCAGCAGAAAGCGTTAAAGGGTGCGCCTGAGGCGTCGCTGTTCCAAGGGTTCTGTTTAATCTATTTAGCGGCCGGCGGTGGAGAAGTGAAGCCATGGGAGGGTTAATCCTGCTGTGGAGTGTGCGGAGAAGTTTTCTTTTTAACGAAAAGAGGCCAAAAAAAAAAAAAAAACACAGAATGACAGCTGCTGGTTCGGTAACGTTGGGTTGGATGTCTTTCAACATGAAGGACTTTTTTCTATCACTCCTCTACTCCACTCCTATCCCTGCAGAGGAGCGGGACGATCGAAGCAGAAAGGAGCCTTACAGGAGCCGGCGAGGGAAGCGAAATTGCCAAACGCTCACAGTGGCACCTTAAATTATTCAACTCCAACTGCGGAGGAGATTTACTGGTAAAAAAAAAAACAGGAAGCACCTGTTTACAATAAACAAATCACAATTTGAATAGATCATCACAACAAAACTTTTTTTTTTTTCCAAACTCAACACAAAATTAATGACTTTGTGTTTTTCTGGCACATTGAGCCATTTTATAGCACAATCGAGTGACTGTGTTACTTTCAGTTCCTATAAAAATGCTGTAAATATCAAATACAACAAAAGAAATTTGATTTTGTAATTTAGCTACTTCAAATTGGGAGTCTGTCTCTTTAAGAAGCTTCTGTTCTTTCTGAAACGCCGCCTTTATCACAACATATCTCCTCTATTAACCCTTAAGCAACGTTTTTTCTTGTGTTTCACTAAGAAGTAGCTCATATGATGAGCTCAGCAGATCCATAGTTCAACCAGGTGTTTGCTAATTGCTGCTGGCTAGTCTGAAGGAGCAGAGTGGGAGAGTTGCAGGGGAGGACCGCTCTGGAAACAGCAGCTCTGAGGAGGCGACGTTTGGGGCCCACCAAGCATTTGGCACAGCTGAATGGTTGCCACGGAGATTAAAGTATTTCTCAAACATGCATGAAAGAATCACAGCAGCATTCCCGACATGTTTTGATGACGGAATAACATTTAGCATGACTTAAAGCTAAAAAAGTTTGTTTTTACATAATACTGCCCCTTTAAATTTCTGGCTTTTGCGCACTTTTCAAATTCCACAAGAGATTTTCTGCACTGAGTTCAAGTCAGGTCACTGACCTTAAAATTTTCAGTGGTCATGGAAATTTTAAGCTGACTTTTTCAAATGCCTCAAAAAAAAGGGGGGAGGGGGCCGAAAGGTAAAATGCTTATTAAGTTTGTTGTCGTCTGCTGGGTAAAGCGAATTAGCTTGGTACATTAAGAACCAGCGCCTTATTCTACGCTTCACTTCGTGCAGAGGGTCTGAACTCTGTTATTGAGGCATGAGAGTTTTCTGGAGGCGTGGATATTAAATTTTACCCAGTCTCTAACATTTGATGGATTCAGTGCATCGTCACTTCAATGCTATGAATATTACAGGAACCTTACAGGAACCTTAGCCTAGCCCAGTACTATAAACCACCATCTTCCACTATGAGGAGAGAAAAATACCGAACCAAACAAGATGACTGTTAACATTAATCCAGTGTTTGGAAGGGACTGAACGGCTTTGTTCACGTCCTCCGCTGCCATTGCTGAAACTGCAGGCAGACTACGATTCGAAAGCAGCACAAAAAATCGACGTTGTTCACAGCTTTGCCTTCTGTTTGCCGATTGGCTCGGTACAAATTCTCTGGGAGGAATCCACTTCTCTGGCAGAAAGCCCAGACTGGACTGAGAAAGGAGATTAAAATCGGCTAGCAGTGAATCAACCAGGCTAAGCAAAACGTAATTTCATCAGACATTGGCCTTGCAACAATCTTCGGGTGGGCGGAGCTAGAAAGCGTCAAGCGTCGCTCAACTAGCTGATGCATGAGCAACTGAACACAACACCCGCATTTTCAAATGAATGCCTCGCTTTGATGATAAAAACAGACGTGTATTGATGATACCACTACTGCCACCACCTGTTTTGGAGTGGGACTGCTTGTTCCAGACGTCAGCTCTGCTGGTGAAGTTATCGCCCCAGGGGAACAACCAAAAACACTTTTTGCAAAAGTATTCAAAAAGAAAATTATATTTAGTGGGTTGATGTAATTAAAAGTTAGCTTCGCTGCTGTACCTGGATACAACAACAACAACAACAAAAAAGCTAATCCAGTGGCACCTCCGAACCTGCTTGTGCTTATTTTAGAAGAGCTCTAGATGGGAAAAAGTCAGCATGGGGAAAGAAGGAAAAAAAAAAATCAGCTCGGTGCGACTGTGACAAGACCTTTGAGGAATTCTTATCTGACTTGTGGAAGGGAAACCAGCGCCATGACAGATTCAGGGCACAGCGTGGCATTGTTTTCCTTTCATTTGTCCTGTGAAATAGGACATGATAAAGAAAAAAAAGAAGAAAACTGAAAATTTCTCTTCATCTGCTCCTGTGTCGCTCCGTAAAAAGGCCAAGGAACGTGTTCGGGAGACGGGGGCTTTATTTGATCAGACACGCTCCCGCAGCGTCGAGCCGCAGAAACAATCAGGAGTAACCGGGATTCTCCTCTCGGTCTGAAGGTAACCTTTCCCTTCGTCTCCTTTATCTTCATCTGTGTGGCCTCTCTCGTCTCTCTTCGTTCCTCTCACCTCCTTTCTTCCCTCCAAATAAAAGGACAGCTGGCTGAAAGGTGATGCCTGGCGACGAGACGAAATCTAATCAGACAAGACTGAGGGTAGGGAGGGGAGGGCGTTTAATGGCTTGCCAAGAGGAAAGAAGTAAACACCTCGGTTCTGCTTTTCTGTCTTGTTTTTGTTGTTGTTTCTTTTTTTTTTTCGTGAGGAACACAGTAACGACTGCTGACAAATTGAGCCGCGTTCTCCTCGTGCCGCTTGCGTCATCAAGTGTTTCGTGAGGCAGCTAAGATAGCTGGGTGGGTAGTGGATGGTGGGTAGTGGGGGGCAGAGGCTGCTGTGTGTGCAGTCAGCAAAAAAAAAAAAAAAAATGGTGGCAGGTCATGAATTTTGTTTTGCAAGTGGCTGCTAAAAAAGACGAGGATGAAAAGCGCTTCTGATAGAAGAGCAATGATGGTGTTAAAGCCTGACGCCGCCGAAACACACCGCTGGATACCTGGTTTGTGTGTGTGTGTTTGTTTCTAATACCTTGTGGGGACCATTTTCCTGATAAATGCTATGTTGTGGGGACCCACTGCTCCTTGTGGGGACTGAAGCCTGGTCCCCATAAAGGGAACCGTTGTTTTTGGGTCAGTGGTCAGATTTAGGACTAAGGTATGAATTGAGTTTTGGTTAGGGTTAGGGTTGGGTATGTAATGGTTAGGGCTAGGATAAGGGTAAGGGTAATGAATGGAAGTCAATGGAAAGTCCCCATAAAGATAGCCGCGTAAACATCTGTGTGTGTGTGGGTGTGTGTGTGTGTGCGTGTGTGTGTGTGTGTGAGCATCTGCACTAGTTGCAGGGGTGTGTCTAATTGGTTTTTTTTTCTTGGGGGCCCGGGGAGGGACAGCAGAAGGATGGAAAACTAAATTGGAAATTTCATCTGCAGGGCTTAGATTATGATGACCGGTGGGGTCAAAACATGAACAACTATTTATTTACCCGAACAAAACACACAAATCTGTTCAGCGTGCGAAAACTATGTGGCGGTTCTGTTTGGTGCTTCGTGCAAACTTTTCTAGCCACACAATTAGCCTGTTTAGATCAGCGTAGCCTAACCATGTATGCACATCTCTGTTTTTCGTACTGCTATGCTAACTCTAGCCAACTTTTCAAATTTAAATAAAAATTATTGAACCGTTACAAACACTCCCCTTTCCTCCATTATGAAGAGGGTTTTCTGTGCAGTAGCCTCATGGCTCTCTTTCTTCTCATTATTAAACACAATATGCATCAACTTGTCAATGGGGCGAGAGATGAAAAATAGCAGCTTGCCTGTAAAGTTGTGCATTTACAGGTAATAGCTTTTAAATATATGATGTGACATTTTAAAACGAAATAAATGTGAAACTATCAAGAGCAAAAGTTGTCAACAGCATTCAATGAACAAAAACGTTAATCTACGTTATGATTGGGGGCGGCCAATCAGATTTCAAGAATAGCCTTCCTCAGCCGTCCCTGTGGCCCCTGGGAAATGAAATCCTAGTGTAGGTCTACGATGGCGCGGTAGTTCAACTGTAGATAGAAAAAAAGAGAAAAAGCAAAAGGATTCAATTTCATCCAGAAAAATTTGGTCATTCTTTTACTCAAAATGCAGAAATTTTGACCGTTTTTCTCTAAGCCTTCTGAGTTTATTTTTCTAGCAAATTTACAACTTTCGAAAGTTGTAAATTTTTTTCCCAGTAAAAAAGTTGAAACTGTTCACCTTTTTTACTGGGAAATTTCTGAGATTAATCTCAACATTCTTAATTCTTTTCGAGCAACTTGAAAATGTTCTTGTTTTTTCTAGAAACTTCGACATATTTTTTGTGGAAATTTACAAGGACCCCAACATACTGTCATCAGTCATCTTAATGCAGCTCCTTAGTGGTTTTGATTTGTGTCACTATGAGTCTGGTCCGTATGGCGGTTTTAAACCTTTTATTGCACTAATTAACTTAATGAAATGAAAAAAGGAACAATGCAGAGAAAGCTTGTCACCAATTTTCTCCAAGTTAATTGCACATAGATGCAGAGGCTCCTCAGTCTGCTCCGGGTACCAGAGGGCCGTGAGCCTGAGGCGAGCCGATTATCCAGGAAATGCCAGAAAGTAGAGGAAAAAACCCCAGAAGAACCTGCAAAAATTTTACTTGCAAATACATCAGAGTGACATTTATCATGTTTTATTCTGCAAAACCCTTTGGATTATTTAATGACTCTGCTTCAAGTTACTAAAAATAATTATTCCTTCCATGTCATCTGTCAGCAGAGCATGCAGAGTTTTTTTTTTTTTTTTTTGCTTTTAATTTGCTTTAGATAACACCACAGGACTTTTAAAAGTATCTCGTCCAAGACCTCAAGAATCAACAGCAGACAATGTCTCCCTCTTGTGGTTTGTAGCTGGAATGGCTGTTAAGGGAAGTGCATCACAACAGCTTCATTAGGTCTACACAATTTGGCATTTTTCCAACACTAAAACTTAAATATGTAAAATTTTTTTTTTTTTTTAAAACAAAAACATTTTGCTGCAAAAACCATGTGTTCTGAATGAAACAGAAATCTTTAAAAATATTTTAAATCATAACATAACACTTAAATGTTTCAGATAAAACAAAGTTTGAAGATCAGACAAATTTAAGTAGATACAAAATACCACCGAAAACAAAGCAGTTTCAAGAGTAGATCAATAGACTGTGAGAACGCTTCACTGTCAGGACACGTGGTAAAGCTCAAATGTTCTCCTGACGATGCCCTCAAAAAGCGTCACGCCTGCGGTATCTCAGTTTTGTCTTTGATTTTCATCTTGCAGAGAAAACCCCCGACTTAGTCGTCTTTGTCGTCCAAAGACAACAGTCCAGAATGCTGCCTCACTCTGCAAGCAGTTGATGATGACCTTACTTGCGCCGTTACAATGCAAAGTGATGATTGTTGCACAGCTTTCTTTGAAGATAGACGTATAAAAAGAGTACAATACGGTTGTGAAGCGCATAAATCAAGTTTTATGACATTAACATAAAACTCATGTCAAAGTTAGGGCTGGGCCAGGCCCACTGGCCCTACTGCCAGGCGGGCTGCAAGGGTTAGGGTTAGGGCCACTACAAAACCGGCAACAGGAACGTTCTACAGACCTGTTCCACAACAGATCAGGTGACATTCATGACCGCTGGATACACTGAGCAGCATGCTTGTCTTGTTCGCTTGAGAGTTTAATACTAAAGTTGAACAATTCATTAACATATTTTTTAAATTATTTTTTTGATAATGAGATGTTAGTCTGGTTAGTTCTGCTGATTTTGAGTTGTTTTATGGCCTCTAGTCACTTTTAAATCCATACAAGCTGCTGCTGGCCATCCCAGATAAACTCACCGTTTACACTCGCATGTGAAAATGGTTGCAAACAGATGTGCGATTATATAACCGTACATCATTGAAAAGCAGAACAAACAAGAATGCAGCATGTGGTTTCTCGATGGTGAGTCAACAGTAAAACACTTGTATTTTCCAGCAGCCATTGTACAGCGCATGCAGCGGTAAAACTAGCCAACCAAATGTGCTAGAACATGTGGGTTGCTAGGTAAACATTGCTAGGGAAGGGGCGGTTCCTGCTGGTTTGTGACGTTATATTCATAAAGTTTTTGAAACGCCTCAATTTCCAGACACCAAGAAGCAGAACAAGTACAAAAACATGCAAGATGTCAATTTTGCATAACACATCCCCTTTAACAGTCAAAACCTAATTAAATTGTCAACAGCTCAAATGAAAGATTTTGTAGGATCTGCCATATATAGATTGTAATTCCTTACCTTAATCCTTAATTTAACGTCAAGCTTCTTCATCTTCGCGCAAGAATGATCAAGAGAAACTCGACAAAGATTGTGTACACTTTTATTATCGTCTTCCCTCGTTAGATAAAAGCTTATGCAGAGAAGCGCAGTAATAAGAAACCGCTGCAGCTTTGGGGGATTCCTGTCCAAAGCTGGACAGCAGAACTGTCTGAGGAGGTGACTGGACACTGAGAGCACAGGACGAAGCCCAATGCCGTAAATGCTACATGACACAAAATACCGTTCAGAAGAGAAACAGTCCCATTCACCGGCCGGCTGCTGTCAGACAGGAAATCACTCCTAAAAACAGTCATTCTGAGGTAAGCTTGAGGTGGCTAGTGTTGAACGGAGCAAATAAACCTACTCTCTGCTCTGGGCATCTGTAGATCAGCTCTATCTGGCATAACTTTGGCATCAGGAGGCAACAACGGTGGCTTCCTTTGACAATAAAGTATTGGTTGTCCATTTCATGAACAATTAGATTCGACTCCTGCAGCCTTGGGTATGGAAATATGACAGTATAACTAAAAGATTACACACCCTCGGTGAGGTTTGAAGTTAGAGTGAGGTTCACTTTGAAGTGCAGCTTTGCACAAAAACATACAGGAGCTTAGAAGCTTTAGCTTATCCCAGTAAGAGAGGAAAAGGTGCCTGAAGCCTTCCTGGAGACGCAACAAGCGAGTTTTAGCGTTTCTGAAACGATATACATACATAGATACATCAAAATAAGAACGATTACATTATTATGCAACCAACCTAGCCTCTTTGGCTGGACTCTAACAAGAGATTAAACAGCACCAATGAGTTTAACAAAAAAAAAAGGAAAAAAACAAAAACATTACATTGCAGGTGTGTAAGGCCTAGAGATGCACCCATCAGGGTTCTGTGGTCAATTTCAAACCGGCTTTGAAACCCATTAAATTACAGACATGTATATTATGTTTCTGTGTGAAAGGCCAGTGGTGTAAAACTGTTTCGTTACAATAGCAGAAGGCAAAATTTTCCCAAAGTTTACCTTTCTAAGCAACCTGTAGCATCTTTTATTAGAGGTAAGTTCGCTAGCATTATTGAAACTGTCTGTGTGTCTCTGAGCGCGGTCACGTAGCTGCTGGACGTACGTATTCGCACACGCCTTCGTACACGGTGCAGACAAACCGGTGGACAGACACCGCTCGCACTTCGGTATTCGTCCACGTCACAACACGCAGCGTGACGCAACGGTCACGGAGAGAACACCGCACCTTTCCCTACACAGACTCCTCTGTGGACGTAGGCTTTGCAATTTCCATCCAGGAGTTCTTAGCCATTTCGCGAACTTTGAAGGTATTTGGTGAAGAATCGTAAATGTATACAATTCCTCACCACGTCCGATAAATGCTCTCCAACAGTATCCATGTCGCACGCGGATAGTGTTCCAGATATTGGAAGCGGACTACCTGAAGCGAAATGTGAGCATATTTCTACGCCTACAAACTTTGTACCAATCACTTCGTGAAGAAAAAATTCAACGACGCCTACGTGTGAATAAAACGACCCAATTTTCGTCTTTTCCGTCAAAGAGAAACAACTTCAGGGTTGCGGGTGAAATATGTGAGAGTCTTAACTTGTTACTGTAATTTATTCAACCTTGTTTAGTGTGTAAGAAGATGGCAACTTGGCTTTAGTTGTTTTGCCGATCATCCAAATGGTTTCTTCAGTTCCGAACAAAGAAAACCATACTGAACAAAGATGGGAGTAAGAAGTTTAAAAGAGGTACTTTGAACAAACACAATAGACTTCATTCAATAAAGTCAAACTCATAAAACTAAAACAAGATGTAAGTAATGGGGCAGTTAAATAAGATAAATAAGTCACCATCAATAGTCTCTATTCTGTTCAATATTTGGGTCATTATTGCTTCTGTCGCTTATGTCCTTAACAATGTAACTAAGTTGTTTAAGTCAAAGGCCTAAAGGTTGAATTTCTACAAAGCTGACTTTATAGAATGTTTTTTTTTAAATTATTTTTAGTTTTGGTGTATACCACTCTATTCAGCCTTCCTGTTATCTGCTCAAAGTCTTGCTCTCTCACGCGGCCTGATTAATATGCAGATATGTCTCAACATTTCATAGAAAAACACTAACTTTATGACTAACACCGAAAATAATGACGTGTTCTCCCCACAGTAACAACATCCACACAGAAGAGTGTGGCTGTACGCTCTACCTGAGCGTGTGACATTGGTCACATGTAGTTTGGACTGATTGTTGAAAATTGTCTGATTAGAGTCAGCAGTTGACTTCTCGGAGCATCTCTAGTCCGGGACACCATGAAATCAAAAAAGTATAAATAACAGTTTTCTTTAAACACAATTTTGTTTAAAAAGAAAACACGCACAGAGAATAAAAGAAAAAGTGGTGCAATTTGTCACTTTGGGATTACCTGAGACGCCAGTTATCCCTCCGGGTTGTACAGATTTAGTGTCGACAACACGTGCTGATTGATTAAAACCTATCAATCGCTTTATAAACCAGGCAGACATCCCAGCAACAACAAAACGGCGCTTTTTTTTTTTGTCTTTTCTGTTTCACCAAAAGACAGAAGCCGCACTCTCTACAACAGCCAATCAAAACCTGACCTGCAGGTTCAGATTATTCCGCTCAGCAGCTGCACGCTGGAGTAAACCAAACATGTAGCGAAAGAAAAACAGGAAAAACAGCTTATGTTCAAATGGTGAGGCGTCCTTTACATAATGCTCCCCTCACAGGATTTAGGCATTTTGATACCATCTTGGAATGCACTATATATTGATTTATATACCATAGACCTTATATACCTATACGTAGACTGTATATTGCCATTATTATAAGCAGGATTACTGTTGATAAATGCGGTGGCCTCCTCACCTGAGGCACCTCAGAGGGCTTCAACCAACCCCCACCCCCATCCTTCCATTGGCCCAGAAGGTTCCACCCGCGGGTGGAGCAGGAGGCATTTTACTGTTCTGTTTCAGACTGAATAATATTCAGACATGACGATTGAAAGTCTGGCTGGGTTTAGTCACTCCTCGTCCACAGACTCCCTTTTTGAATCCTCGTCCTTCTGTTCCGCCCCCGGAGGGCCAGGGCTCAGCGGGGCCGCAGCCGCAGCCGCCTCCCCGGTGATCAGCAAGGAGCCGTCTTGTTGGTCAACGATTTTCTGGGAAGTGGCGTCCTCCTGTGAGAGGCAGAGGGGTAATGAGATGGCCGTCCTGCCTACACGGCAGCTCAGAAAGTTTCGGTCGGCTTGTTAAAGCCATCAAAGCGGCGGCTTTTAAGATTTCCAGAGTGTGTTTGTGCGGCGCTGCCTGCTGTTAGCTCGATCTGCTGCTGCTGCTGCTGCACATCGACTCCCACAGAGCAGTTCACTGCTAACACAAAGGGCAGAGTGGGAAACTCCTGAGGTCCAACAGTGTTAACATATGAGGGAGCTCAGGTGTAGTTCTAAAGATTTGCACGCAACATCAGACAACACAACAGGAACCAACTTTCTCACATTTTATGTGTCAAACAAAAACTTCAGTGGATCTTTTTGGCCGATTTTACGTGACAAACTCAAAGACCAACATAACTGACATGTGGAAGAAGGAGGAAACCTTACATTAAAACAATGTACAACCTAATTTAGCTCTGGACTTTGACTAGCCCATTCGAAAACATACATCTTAACTCTAGATGTATGGTCAGGGTCATTGGTCTACTGGAAGGGGAAATTCCTATCTGTACTTGTACAGAATCAAAGAAATGATCAAATATTTTTTCAGAATGGGGCATTTCTATTTCTGATATACATTTTTAAAATCGATTGTTCAATTGAAGTTAGTATTTTACTTTTCAGAGACGCTGAAAGTTTTGGCTGATTTATCTGTGAGCCATGAGCTTCAAAAGCACAAGAGAAAAAAAAACTTGAAATATTTTCATATATGTGTGATGAATCTACAAAATGTAAGAGCTTCATTTTCTGAAATCACTGAAAAAAATGTTTTGAATCTGGCTAGAGATTAACCCAAATAAGGAACAAGTCTGTAAAAATGTAGAGAGGAAATCAATAGTTCTGGATCATTAAGCTGAGTTTTACTAATAATCCAAAAGCATAAAGAGACGCCTACACTACAGCATAGCGTAGGTAAAACGCTATGATTCTGTGTTTGTGACCGTTCACCACACACCGTACACCAAGTGGCTCCACGTTGGTTCATGTACCTGCTCCGAGAACCGATGATTCACCTGATCTACAAACTCTTGCAGCTCTCCCTCTTCGCCGTTCGAGTGGCAGCTCGGACTTGGCACCTCGATCCCATGGCTTTCCAAGATGGCGGCTTCTGGTTGAGACAAAACAGGACGGAGCAGAGATTGACCACTCATAACCCGTTTCCACTGAAGGAACGCTCGTTTCTGAACTGGTTCTGCTGCCTTCAGACTTCGGTGCCTCGTTGAGAGCCGACGCCGTTTCCACCAGTTTGTGGAGCCGAGCATGCGTTGAAAACAGCGGGTGTTACACGACGCGGTAGGAGAGCGCAGTAGCAAGATGTTGGGTTCAATGGTTTTCATGGACTACAAGCAACGCGGCGAGTAAAACACAGAGGACGTTGAAGACGGCTTTCGATTATAATTTCAGATTCCATAAATCCCCCCAGAAAGTTTGAAAGACTTTGCTTGTAAAATAACATAGTCCATATTTAAGAGTGTAAGTAATGTAGTTTTTAAGCTTGAGCAAGTTTTAGACACTTAGTTTAGGAGAAACAAGGTTGAATTGTCGCCGTTTCCACGATAAAAAGCAGAATTTAGATCTTTAGCCTGACCCGAAATTGAGATTTTTTTAGGCCACATCTAAACTCTAATTGAAAGCTACTACAAATGGAAGTCAACTTCAGTTTCTTGAAAAGTAGTTTCATCTACAAAAAAGACCAGATTTTCTTTTTTTTTTGCTAATTCAACAATCTTTACACCTTTCAATTGTACTCCTGTTGTTCAGTCAGTGCAGTGTTCACTCTTACTGCACATCACAGAGGGATGTGTCTGAGTTGAACCACAGTTTGTGCTGTGGAACCTCGTTATCTTCTGTGGAAACACGCGACAACGATTTGAAAACGCATTCGGGAACCGGAACGGCTGGTGGAAAAGTGTGTGTGCTGTCTCACCTATGTTTGCTCTTCTCTTCATCTCCTTCCGACGGTTGGCGAACCAGTTGTACACCTTCAACGCCGTCACCCGCTCAAACTCTGACAGCTTACAGCCTGAAGCAGGAGAGGAATGAGTAACACACTGGATCTGTTCATACAGTACTCAAGTAGGATCAGTTTTATTCTATTTAGTGGGAAAATTAACTTTTTATAATAATAAAGAACCTCATTAAGTGTTGTAACAAAAACAGCAGGTCTAATAGTCGTTCCTCTAAGACTCTGCAGTCATTAAGTTGAGTTTTACTAATAATCCAAAAGCATAAAGAGACACCAGGGGAAGAAAAGATCTGTATTTATGGAAAATACAACTGAAAAGTTGTTTCGTTTTTTTGGGTTGAAGTGCCATCTAGTGGGCGACACTAACCTTCTCCTGTCAAACACGCCTTTTTTCTTTTAACTCTTGGGTTGTTTAGGAATCAAGACATAATAGCCTTTTAGAGCGTGTAAAATGATTACAATTTAAATGTATGTCATAAGAAAAAAAATCCATCCAAACAAAATATTACATCTCATTATTTATACGACAAAAGGAAAGCCATTGGTTTCTCACACAGGTTTTTGGTTTTATCCTTATTTCATAAATTATGAATCTGAGGTGTCAGCTGTGGATACAAGCTGAAAAACGAGCATGCTGACCAGTGAGGTCGCATGTTTTTCATTATTGTATCATAATTACAGACCAAAGTTATGAGGAGGAAGTGCATTTTCTATCCAATAAGAGGAAGCAAAAGTCTCCATAGATAAAAGGGAAAACAATCTAATCAAAGCAATGTTTGCGTTTATTCTCAGTAGCTCAATAATATGGTTGGAGGTGTCTGGATCTCCTGGTCTGTCGGATAAAGACGGAAAAAAACAAAACAAAACAAAAAAATCTAAATGACAAAATAATCCGGATGAAAAATGACGGCCTTCCAACCTGGTTTCTGGATGACAGAATTACAGGCGCTGGCGATCTCCTCCCGCTTCGCCTCATCTGGATACTGGTTCTCCATGAAGAAGCTGTAAGAGAGCGTCACAGTGCTTCCAGAAATACTTCACAATCATCCTGCGTGTTGCAGATACGACACCGTTTGCGCCGCGTCGCTTTTTCAGTCAACTTCCTCCACAGTGTGAACATCAGAAGGCTACTCACTGGAAGACAATGCTTTTACGGCTGGATAACGTTTAAAACAATCACGTTTTAAACGTGATATGTTTGTGTGTGTGTATATATATATATATATATATATATATATATATATATATATATATATATATATATAACACACACAAACGTGATTTGTACATATACAAATCACGTTCAGCTTATATATATATATAAGCTGAACATTAAAGCTCAAAGTGTTCCTTTCTCTCTCAAGTCGTCCTTTTTTTGTCACTGCATGGGCTAAATCATTATCTCACGTTACCAAACACACATGGATCAATTCCTCTACATCCTCCCTCACACACACCGCAGCGCGCGCGCGCACACACACCCCATCTTCACCTCTGCTGTGTCGTCCTTGGGTCTAAACCAGCTCGTAAGGAGCAGCACTGCAGCAGAGTTGCGTAATCTGGAGGCGCTGCTGAGACTCCTCTGTGTTGCTCTTATTACTGAGAGAGCCCAGACTGCACTACACTTACACCGACCGATGTAATAGAGAAATCAATTGAACACAGCGGGTGCTTTGCTCCTTTCTGTCAGCATCTGTGTGAGTGGGTGTGTGTGTGTGGGGGGGGGCAAAGCAGGGTGAATGGATGTGTAATGGGAAAGGGATGAAGGGAAGGAGCTGCTTTCTAGAGGGCAACGACACGCAGCAGTGAACAAAGAGGGAACAATGTTTGACTTTGTGGTGATGTTTATTAATTATTAAAATTGTTATTAGTATTATTATTAATAAATACTTAAAGTATACATTTGCTTTTAGACGTATTAACATTACAATATAAAACTTAGAAACACAATTCTGGCTTAAAATAAGGCATATTTTGCTCTAGCTTTACTTATTATTATTACAATGATTCATTTCAGGCAACTTATTCTAACTTTGTGAGGTGACAGTGATGTCCAAAATTGGCAAATTAAATTCAATTAAAAATGCAAAAATCTGTACATATTGATTTTTTTTTTTTTTTTTTTTTACCTCCTCAACAAAAAACAACATTTTTATGAAATCTGTAAATCATTAAAGAGCCAGAACATAAACAGGAGTTTGGACCAGAGGTGCGCGTCACGGACTTAAAATGTTATCGCAATATTTTGTGGCACTACTACGGTAACAAGAAAGATTATGATGATAAAAAAAAACTTATTTTTAGGTATTCTGTGACTTCATGACTCAGCATTTATGGCGCCACAAGCAGAAATATTGTTCTTGACAAACATTTCCATTTGAAATAGGCTTCTTCAGGACACTACTTACTGAAAAAAAAAGTTCGATTTTTATCACTACGCTGCATCCAGACCCTGCATTATATCATATTTTTGATTTTACTGATTTTGATTGAGCCTATCGTCGAAAATACAAAATATTTCCAATACTGTGGTCAGTTTTGTTTTTTATTCACCATTAATGACGGAAATTTAATGAGACAATGATAAATCGAAACTCTTACAAGAAATTTTTCGTAATAAATGATAAACGATACGATAAATGCCAACACGTACTTCGGACTGTTAGGTTATTAGGAGAAAATCTAACGATTCCCAAATTATTTGGGTCATTATTGTTTTGTAGTTTCTTTGCCAAATTCTTTACCATTCTTGACATGTGATCAGGGATCAAAGAAAATCATGTCATGGGCCACAAATGGCTCCTGGGCCAGAATTCAAAGATTAGAGCTTCAACTTTAAATGTTCCTACTGTTGCGTTGTATCATTTATTACGCCTCCAACGCCATTCCTTCAAAGATAATTTTTGTTTCACGGGCACTTTGCGGCGCCCATATTAGTCATTCACTATAAGGAGGTTCACTATAACACTATGACAGAGTTTCTACGGGTTTTGAATATGGGGGCTGCAAAAAAAAAAAAAAAAGACCAAGAATGGCAGGGAGTTAGGACAGAACAAACAATGAGAGAAGGAAAAATGTAGAAAGGAAGAAAGACAGAATCTGAGATGGCAAAGAGAGAGACAAGGAAACATGAAAGTGTGTAAGGAAGAAAGGAACTAGGTAAGGAATGAATAACAAGAAAAGAAGACAGAGGGCAGAAGAGAAAGAATGAGGGAGTTTGGAAAAAGACACAAAAGTAACGAAAAGAACAGACACATAGAGGTTTGAACGAGAGATGAAGGAAGGATCTGAGATGTGGAGGAAAACTGACAGTAAGGAAAGCAGAGTGGAAGGAAGGAAACATGGAAAGATTTGAGACAGGAAGGAAGAATACAAGAAAGAAAGAGAACATACAATGATCTGAGAGAGGAAGTATGGAAGACAGGACTCAAGGAACAGAGGAGAGAAGAATGGCAGTAACCAAGGAAAGATTTGGGCTAGAAAGACAGAAAGGAAGGAACAAAACTGGGGAGGATTTAATCTAGGAAGGAAGGAATGAAAGAATAGAGGGAACCAAAAAGAAGGGTAGACGAATACGAGAGAGGAAGAAAAGACGGAAAGGAAGTTTTGCAAAATAGAAGACGGAGTTTGGAAAACTCAAACTGACACAAGTTTGATTTCCAAAAACCATTGAGAGAATGGTCACTCGATCCCTAAAGCACACACTACAACCAAGTTATCACAATTCCCATGCTCCTTAATGAAAACCAAGCAAAAAAAATGGGTTCAAAAGTTGTGTGAATTTACATTTACATAATGTAAATTCTTTCCAAATGCGAATGCGGACAGTTCTGTATTACAATAAGCTGTTGTCTTTAAAAGACGCTCACCTCTCCATGATGGACTGGCACTCCTTCCTCCAGGTGAACCTGCTTCCTCTGCGCAGCCTCAGAGGACCGCCTACGATCCCTGCTCTGTCGCTGGCGATGATACCTGTTCTCCAGTCGGGTTCCTCCTTCACCAAAGAGCGCATCGACAAGGTCGCACCTGAGGAACATAGGATCAAATTGATCCGTGCAAAATGTAAGAGACCTGCTGGGTAAAGTCAGGTTTCAATCATTCTGCCAAAGGGCAGAAGTGAAACATTAACTGAAATCAAGGGCCTGTCCATTGGCTTAAGTTTTACCTCGCCATACCTTCTGACCTCCCCTACATTTTTACGTGGTAAAGATCATTGACAAAAACTGGAATGTGGAAATGCTCCGGTTCTACTCTGAGTTTGAGAAATTCCAGGTTGCAATTTCGATTTCTAATTTTGTCGAATCAGATCCGATACGACAAAAATCGGAGATTTTCTTTTCGGGCCATACTGCCCAGCCATATTTGAAATTTACAAAAACCTCTCAACTGAATTTTTGTATATCACAGAAACAAAGATCCTAAAACTTGGAAGCAATAAAGAATGTAAAAAAAAAAACCAAACAAACAAACATTCTCAACAACTCTATGGCCGCAATCTACTCATAAAAAGATGGAGTCAGAAGCATGTGAACCCCGTTTTAGCCATTTCCTTTCACAAACAACGACGGTACTTTTCAGGACTACAGCTGTCAAGGAGACGAAGGCGTCCTCCGCAGCTCGCCGCCGAGGCCGCGGTTACCTGGCTGGGCGGCAGCCGCTGCGGCGGCGGCTGTGTACCACGGCAGCAGGTGCACCAGCAGCTCTCTCTGCCTGCTCCAGGACGGGTTGTGGTTGGGCATCAGGTTGGTGTTGGGGTTGGGGAAGATGTTGGGGAGGGTGCCGCTCGCCCCTGCTACCGTCCCATCTCTGTCCCCTGCCCTGGCCCTGGCCATGGGACTCACGCTGTGCTGGCTTTCACTCCACCTCAGGCCTTCATTGGGACAAAACCAATAAGTCATTGAGGCAGGCCGCGGGGTTGGGTTACACACCAGACGGTGGAGGCGGGTTGGATGTTTTCTTTGGCACACTCCTGTAGACCTGCCGTAAGGGGTTCTGTATTGACTCTTTGCACAGACAAATTATCTCCACTTGGACAAGCAGAAGCCATAACGGCAAAAACAATGGCAGCCATTTGTGCAATCTTCCCATCCCTCACTTATGGACGTGACGCCTCAACGTGGCGTAGTTGCAAAGGGTCAATTTATCGAACATAAATACTCTTCGATTGAAGTTTGGAGGGTTTTTCTTAATGACGGGCAGGTCAAAAGGAGTTTATGTGAGAAGCAAAAGGACAGCAGCCATATTCGGCTAGGAAACACGGCGGAATCATTCTTGTTAGTATTCCTGCTAAAGACCGTTAGCCATGTAGGGATGAAAACCAGCACCGGAGTACCTCCAGGATCAGGGCTGGGAACAGTGGAGGAGCTGAAGCAAAGCTTTGCTTGGGTGGAAAAAGAAAAAAAAAAAAAAAGCAGTAACACGAAGTCTGACAGCAGATGCTGTGACAGACAACTTGTTTCTACTTTTCAGTACTCAAATAAAAAAAAAAAAACCGTCACATGATTTACCGTGGTAACATGCTGTTAAACCCAACACAAAGAAGAGCCGGGAGCATCCTGAATGCAGATTTTTTTTTCTGTGTGTGTGTGTGTGTGTGTTTAAGTAGCTGCTTTGTAGGACACGAAGAGGTCAGAACCGATTCAAGCTGTTACTGTAGCCGGCGCAGACAAAACCACCTTCACTTCCTAACTAGAGGGGGTGGGGTGGGGTTTATCGATTAGAAGCTCCTGTGACGGGACTACCTTTATCATTTTGTCTTCCCTCTGAAACCATAGATGTGTCCCGAGTCCTTTCTTGACCTCGCAGTCCTTGAGGAGCGGTTTGGGCGTTAGCAGAAAGGAATAGCCATGCAGGAGGGATGAGGAGGGGGAGCGATGTAGGGGTTTTGGGGTGTTTTGGGGAAGGTGAGCAGGCGTCGAGTCAAAATTCACAAAAACACAATCAGCATCATCATCCGTTTAATTTCCCCCTATTAACCTCAGGTTTGCTGGTTGGTCTGTGGCCGGCATTGACAGAACTGCCGTGTGGTTTTCCATCTCCTCACCTGGGTTGTTCCTCTCCAGCAGGTACCAGCGGTAGAAGGCTCTGCGCTTGGAGTCGCTCATCTCCAGGCCTTGCTGCAGCAGCCACTGGGAGATGTAGCTCTGGCTGATGCCTGCGCGGCGGAGGTCAAACGAAACGTTTCAACACATCATTTCCTTTGTCCGTTTTTATTACATCTGCGCGCAGATCAACGGTCTCCCTGTTAATTTGATGAAGGCGCGTCGACGCCGGTGTTTTATTAAAGGATCTGTGTGGCCTCGTGAGGCACGCGGCGCTCCGTTTTAATACGCCCACAACGACACAAACAAGGCTTGTCTTCTGCATCCTCACATCTATTATTAGGCTTCGTATTAATAGACTTTAAAAAAACTGAGAGGTTGTTGTATGGAACATTATCAAAGCTAAAACACAGACAGACATCACGGGAATGTTTTTGTCTGCCAGTTTTCTTTCTGGACGTTTTTTCTATTCTATTGAGTATTACCTAATATCCTACCAAACTACACTTACGAGGAATTATAAATATGGGAAATGCGGCATTTTTTTCTTTGTAAAACACTTCAAACTTCCTCAATCTTTTGCGAGTCTTGCCACAGAATCTCAAATTAAGTGGGTCAGTTTCTAAAGCTGAAGTTTAGGCTCATCGTCAGGGTATCAAGTTAAATTTAAAGGGCCAGTGTTAGGCGTTTTCAAGCCCAAGTGCCATTTTTATAGCATAAACAAGTAGCTATGTTAACTTCAGTTGTTAAAAAATCTCTATATATATCATATATGACTTCAAAGACATTTCACCTTCGTAATTTAATGTTTTGAAATTGGGCCTCTGTCTCTTTAAAATCTCCTACTTTTCCTGGTCTTAAACTTAAGACTTAAAAAAAAATTTTTAAATATAGGGGACGCATACGGCCCTTAACATAGTGCTAAGCTTAAAAGACTTTTTAAACAGAATGCCTCATAATGGTTGGCAACAGGAGTGAAAAAACACACAAATAAATTTGCCATTGGAGGGCTCTACACAAGGAAGGCGACTCTCTCTTCATTCAATTCCTATAAAACTAACATGATGAGGCAACGATCTCTTGGCCTCCTTCAGTCAAACTATTGTTGACATTATGCTCGTGAAATTTTGAGCTTGCACAAGTAGACGTGCACACTCAGGATGAAACAAGGAGCACGACAGCAACAGTAGGTGAATATTTTCCGACATCGTCTCGTATAGTTAGCCCGCGTGTGTGCGCCTACTTCTACGAACTCCAAACGTCACGTGATGCACAAATTTCGCCGGTCGCTTGGCTGGAGGAGGTCAAGCGATTGTCACCTCGTCCCACGAGTTCCACAGGAAATGATTGGAGAGGAAGTGATGTCGTCCTCTGACGTGTGTTGAGCCCTTAAAGGATAAAAGTCAAACAATGGATCTTTTATCCTTTGACTTCACAATGACGCTCCGATTTCTGTTGGTTTATCATCCCGATTAAATACAACATGAAAAGATGTGAAAGAGTTCAAGTGGTATGAATTCGTCTAAATACTATGAATAACTAACATGATGAGGCAACGTGTTTTGCATAGACAAGATTTGTCTATGCAAAGCCTTAAGTTCCACACGCTAACAACCAAAGGACAAGGAGAGAAACGTCGTTGCTCGATCAGTCTGCAAACAGGCTTTACCTAATTGTACCTACCTATAATTTAGGCACAATGACAGCAGAAGGACAGACTCGAGAGAACATTTGGTGACAGGACGCGAAAGGTCAAATTGTTCCTTGTTATTTGTATCACCAACTTTGAATTTGTGAGCTTTTTTAATTCAGATTTCATCATGTTGGTCAGAATAAAGAAGGTGGAGAAGAGTTCATGAGTCTCTGCCATAAGTTAGAGACCCGCTAGAAAACATAAAACTAGCTCTGACTGGAGATATTGAGTTTTTGGTTCTGACTGCCAAACAACGCACCCCAGCCCCTTTTCATCGCCATTAAAATAAAGAGGCTTCCACCAAAAGTAGTTCCAGTGCAACACCAGAACTGGTTCCAAAAACTAAAATAAAAAAACAAAGACGTCAAATTGTCAGTTTGGTTTTTGAAAGTCTGAAAATAAATTGGTGTCATCCTGTTGCATCTAATTGAATTATTTCAAGAGTTGATATTTGGTTCTCTGTTTGATTGTACTTTCTGTAAGAGTCGTAAGCCCAAATCATGTGAATTGTAATAATGTTTTGTGATTTTTATGAATATGAACAATACTCACGTATTTGAAAATTATGAAGTTATGGCAGTTTTAGGGGGTGGGGGAACATGGAGTTACTGGGCAAGGGGCGTATTAAAACCTACCATCATCAGTTGGTGAGAAGATGGCTGGGGTACAGGATAGTTTGTCCCATAAATTAATAGAATCAGTTTTTGAAAACTGCTTTCCGTGTTTATGTGAGTTATCTTTATCCAAAATTGGCATAAGTTTGATTAACTGAAACATTTAAGTGCCAGACAAAACCAAAAAATGAGAAGAAATCCGAAAGTATTTATGTTTCACAGCACTGTACAGTGCAAAAAAATCAAAGATGTTGCAAAAAAATTGAGGTGGAGCCAAAACATCTGGAGATGAAATAGATTGCTTTAGATCAAAGTGGCCCAGTCAAAGTCAGAATCCAGTCGAAATAGCTTAAAAACCATGTTCAGACTAGGAAAGCACCTAATTATTCTGACAACTAATAATATATATATATATAAAAACACATTCTGCAGATTTTTCGTTCACCTCTTAAACCATGTTTATATTTTGTACAGTTGTTTCCTATGGTGCTGTTTTTTTCCCAGCAGAAGGTTTGTTTTGTATGCTCCAGTTAACGATTAAATAAACGACTAAATTACTTGGCGAATACTTCAATAAGCGATTTACGATTAATCGTTTCAATGTGGATGAAGGAGGAGTACCTGTGACCTGGCCTACGATGGCCTGAGAGATCCGCCGGTTGTTCAGGAACGTCTTGATCTCCTCTTTCACCAGGTTGCTGTCTCTTCTGCAAAAAAAAAAGAAAAGATAAAGATAAAAACTCATCAAGTTAACAGAAAAAGAAAAAAATCAATTACCCGGTGGGTAACTAACTTTCCTCGCTGAGGATTCGCTTTTCCCAGCCGTCCCTAAACGCCTGACCTGAATTAACTCGGATGCAGCTTGTGGATAATGAGCCTGCGGCGGCCTGTCATCCTCTCACCTCATGTACTCCTCCACCTTCTCCTCCAGGTCCCACTCCTCCTCGCCCATCATGTCGTAGCTGAACGCCCGCTGCACCACCACGCTGGGGGGGTACAGGGGCGGCGGCGAAGCCTCGTAGCTGTTGCTGGGCGACAGCGCCGCGCCCTCGAGGCCTGAGGTCTGGGTGGTGGCCGAGGCCAGGGAGAGCGAGGACGACGACGAGGAGGACGACGAGGACGGGGCGGCGGCGGCGGCGGCGGGCGCGGCGTTGCTGGGCGGGGCCGGGTGGGAGTCGCAGCGGGGCGGCGGCGGGCGGTGCTCTGGGTCCAGCCTCTCCAGGGACTCCAGGGCGTGGAGGATCTGGGGCTTGGTCATGCCAGAGAGGCGCAGGCGCTGCAGGAGGTCGATCTGCTCGATGGTGTAGCGCGGCTCCACCTCACTCGCCTCCATCCTGGGGTCTGCAGACACAACGCGAGGCGTTCTAAACCGCTACCAACAGCACACGCCGCTATATTTATCCCCTCCACACTGATAATCGACCAAAGGATTATTAATAGATGAAACAGATAAGATAAGGCATGCTAATTTGAAATCAAACACCTCCCCATCTTTGTGGGTGTCCAAACGTTAGCTTAAAAAGCAAAACAGGCATAAAACTATTAAAATGGAATAGAATAGAATAGAATCATTGTTTATGTTAAAGGGACAATTCATCACAGCAATGTCAAGTGTAAAGATTCACACACAAAAAGTTCTTAAAAGTTTAAAAACAGATAAAACACCAGAGTAAAAATAACAACAGTAATAATAATAATAATCTTTACTATAATTGAAAATAGTGTGCCATTATTTGAAATAAAAATATCAGATTAGCGACAAAGGTTTATAATCAGACGTATATTCTCTCTATTTCACATTACAAACAAAAGGTTCTAAATATTTTACTGGGATTTTATGTGAAAGAGAAAAAATAGTGCAGAATTATGAAACGCTGCGAGGTGAAACAAAATATGTCGTGCTTTTTGACTTCTTTTTCTGTAAACAAATCTGAAAACCTTGGGACGTATCTGCGTCGAGCCTCTTTATCCCGACACGTCCAAATAAAATCCACTGTAACTAATGGCCCTGGAGGGTCGCTAATAAGTAAATAAAGTGCATTTGTGTGTGATTTAGAGCAGCCGTCTGCAACCTGCGGCTCTTTGGAACGCACCGGCGCTTTAAAACTCATCCTTAATATGATAAAGAATAATCTAATAACAAATGTAGTTATTACATTTGTAATAATTACATTATTACATTATGGAACAAATAGATTTTTCAATAAGAGTTACACTGAAAAATACCAACGTAACTGTATCTGAACACTCCCATGTTTTAGGTGGGGGTATTTTCTGTCATTAAGTTGGAAACTATTTTTTTCCATTTTCGCTTTTTCATTATCTATTAATTCCAACAGAAAGGAACGTATCCAAACTTATGCAACATTTACTGTTAAAGTTTTATGTTTTTCCTTATGTGAAAACCTAAAAACAGAAGATTGGGGTTCTTTAAAAAAAAATACAACAAATTTTCTGAAGCAGATATTTATGAAAAGAAAAAAAAAAAAAAAACTTAAAAAAAAAATTATAAGTTATGCAGCGGAGGCCATAGGTCGTCTTGTTTGGAGTTTACCACAAGCCGTGCAGGGGACACAGCCGACGCGTTAGCCAAAACCAGCGCTGTGTAGCAGCGTGAACACGGTGGCGGCAGCATCATGCTGGGGGAGATATCGCTCCTCGTTTGGCCCCACTTCCAAGCAGGATAGTGACTCTGAACATACAGCCGGAGCTACAACTGAATGAGTCTGAATGACAGCAAATTTAAGAGTCAGATTGGCCCAGTCAAAGTCCAGGTCTAACTTTTTCACAATGCTGGAAAACTGGTGATCACAAACACTGTCCAGTCTAGTTTGATTGAACTTGTGATACTACAGTATATATATATTTCAGAATTGCTTCACTAATGGTAGATTTTTTTTTTTTCCCCTTATTGACGGATTGGACGTTTGCAGATGGATCCAATTGAAACTGAGATTTGGCAAAGAAGAGTTGGCCAATATTTTGGCCTACGGGTATCAAAGCATGTAGAGACGTTCTCCACATGCAGCTAATCGTGCCAAACATTAGCTTCATCCTGGAGAACTTCAGTAAAAAATGCATTCAAGTTTGTGACATGACTACCAATGAGGGAGGAAAACAAAAAAAGAAGAAAAAGCTTAAAGGGCTGGAATACTTCTCCAAGGTTCTGGAGGTTGCGTTAGAGAACACTGGTTTACACAATTGCGTAAAACACACTGCATTCACCTCTGGAGAACCAGTGGGTCACTCAAAGTTCTGGCAAGCTTTCAAAACATTTGGCACAGACACTTGAGACTAACCTTGGTCAGTTTGCCCAGGGAAGAATCAAAGTAAAATCCTCCCGGCATGCATAAATTAACATGAGCTTCCTTCAACATTATGGCCAGTCGTTTGGAGTAGAACAGGAAATTTGACACAGTCTCTTATTATTCATAACTAACTACATTTTTTTTTTCCAAATAAGACCCGCACTTTAGGATAAAAAATATATATATATATAAACTTTGTGAATAAACAAGGTAGAATTAGCCGACTGATGATTATTATCAACGCATTACTTTGTAAATATGTTATTTCACTGTAAAACGACCGTCTTGAGTTTTGGCTTTAAAACAACAATAACAGCAGCCCCTCTCATCCTTTCCCCGATGTTTTCCCCACTTACTTACCCGACGGAGGGGGTGACACGGACAGGCGCCCCGGGAGTGGCTCGGCGCGAGGGGTCGCAGCGGGGACGGACCACTGTCGCATGGCTCGGCGGACTTTCAGCTCGGCTGGAACATCTACGGACTCAGACAGGAGAGACTCACTGCAGTGTGCTGCGGTTAAACTGTCCCCATTAGCATGCTGGCAAATCACTCGCTAGCAGGCTGGGTTAGCTAAGCTAGCGACATGAACTCTGGTTGGTTCCCCTGAGCGACAAAAACGCGATCCTGCCGTAGTTCGCCCCGCTGTCTTGTTGGAGATTTAGAGTTGTTAGAAGAAGAAAAAAATAACAGAAAAAAAGAAAAAATGATGCAGGTCGTATCTGGGCTGGACCAGAAGATAAAACTTTTAGATACGCATACAATTTGCGTTGCGTTAACGCTTTGAAGCATTTTGTGGTCAAAACAGGAACGGTCTGATGGTATGCTTTTATTTTGTAGAGCAACGGAACTCTCCGTTTGGTCTATGAACAGCTTGACGCTGACTTGTTTCAGCTATCGACCAAGACTTGCACCCTGTGGGTAAAGTGGTAAAACAAACAATTTAGAAAATTTTATATCAACAAATATCTATATTTTTTACGCTTAGCTGTAAGCAACTATAGGTTGTGTTTTACCGAAGAACTTAAACGCAGTCAACTTAGCGAGTTAGCCTGTTAACTACTAGCAACGGGGACCGTAACTGCCCCACCAACACCACTCTCAAGACCCAAAACCACTGTCAGGCCCCGCAGTCCGAAAACCCTTTCCGGTTCATACAAGATTGGCCAATACGCTCTGACGTAGATGCGCTCTGACGTTGGCATGCGCACAGGGAAGTTATATTCACATCTGCGCATTGGATAATAACCAATAAAATTAAGTTATAATGAACAGAAAGAAATTTATGTTTAGTTTCTCATTTCTTTGTTCCATTTATGCAATAAAACCTAAACTAATATACAGACTGTTTATTTTGTATGGAAAAGGTTGATAATCAGTAAGAACTCTAACCTTGTGTCTAAAGTTATTGAAGAGTAGATCTCCATGCAAATAATGGAGAATATTAAAAAGCCAACATCCTATACCGTTTGGGACCATGAGATGCAGCACCCCTTGGTGCTATATGTATCATTTTTGACATACATATTTCAAATTAAGTTAGTTCTTTGAAAAGAACCCTCTGTGTGAAATCTTATACTTGTCTTCTACAATCTTCTAATTATAACAATTCTTCTTCTAATTATACAATTGTAGAAGACAATTATAATCTTATAATTCTTATAAGATTATAAGATCTTATAAGAATTATAAGATCTTATAATCTTATAATTATAGAAGACAAGTATAAGTGTGATTGATGGTAGAAGATACGTATAAATATTACATGTGGCCTATTATCCAATGTGCATGTGGCCTATATATAGGCCACACACACACATATATATATATATATATAGATCTATCTAGATATATATATATATATATATATATATATATCATATGATATATCTATATATATATATATATATATATATATATATATATATATAGATAGATCTATCTATCTATCTATATTATATATATATATATATATAGAGAGAGAGAGAGCTCTATATATAGATCTATATATAGATCTATATATTCTCAGCTTCTAAGTCTGCATAAAGTATCTTGTTAATCGTTAACACTACAGCGTGAGATTCTTCATTGTCACTGACCTTCCTCTTTAGTGTCTCTATTTGTTGCTCCAGGACTTTAGCATAAGTTTGATATCTGCTCTCTTGTTCCTTGTTCAACTCTGTTACCGTCTTCAGTTCTTCTTGAAGCTGCTCTCCTTCTCTGCTGATGTTTTTCTCAGCATTTCCTTCTTCATGTCTGTATTCTGAGTTTTGTTGTCACCTTTCAGGATCTTGAAAAAATTGTTAGTATTTCTTTGCGAGTTCGCTGTTCTTTCAATTTCTAACTCTTCCTGCAACATTTTCACTTGTTCTGAGAGATTAATCACATCAACTTGAAGCTTTGCAAGGACTTCTTGGTATAAGGCCTTACTTATACCTGTACATTTTATTAATGTTATTAATGAAATCAAATAATCAAAAGTTTAATTTTGTCTATGGTTAGTGTTGTTGTCCACTTAGAAGATCCATGTGCAGCAAAACATGATGCTGCCACCACCGTACTCTGGTTAACAGGAGATCCTGGGTTCAAATCCTGGCAATGGAAAAGTCCTGAAAAGGTGAATAATTCAATAAATGAGTCACAAACATGTTCTTTTTTTTTTTTTTTTGCTATAGTTTGTATTGAATGAGTTATTGTTGCGTACATGCATACAAACAGAACGATGACTCCAAACCTAAAACAATCACATGGTTTTGTTACAAGCAATTGTTTATAAAAGGTCTTTACTGTAGTACACGAACATGAAGGTAACAAATAACAGATGCAAACAAATTTAATTTACTGTAATTACAAATATTTCTGAATAACACGTTTTCCAAAGCCCAAAACCTTGTTTGCTCAGCAATTTCAGAAAATATTTGCAACATCAGCATCGTCTGCTGTGAGCTGCTGACTGACTGTTGGTGAACTTTATCTACTAACAAGAAGTATAAATGTAGCTAGCAACAAAACGTATTCACATGCTTTTTGCAGTGAAACAACCTACAACAGTTCGGGTAAGTTTATGAGTAAACTCATGCCAAAAAAAGGGAATAATGCAATAAACGGAAACGTTCTGTCCTCTGCTACAGACTAAGTAGCTCTGTGCTCTTTTTAGACTTCAGCAGCGCTAGACTGCCCCTGCTGGTCGCCTTGGCTACTACATCTACTAAATTAAAATTACATTTAACCCAAATTGCTTTATAAATGTAACCTTAATATTTAAGTCTGTAATGTATGCAATGTGCAGATATGAGAAGAAAGACTGAATATACCTCCGATTTATGATGAACACATTTGAGTCCATCACATCCCTTTTTGTCTCCAAATGTGACAATACTCTGTGACAGACCACAGGACAAGTCTTCAAAAATAAAGGTTTAAGACATGAATTAATAAATCTCTGGAAGATTCTTTCTCTTATTATTTTTGACATTTAGCAAATAGAAATCATTTTGGTAACTCTAACTCACCCAAAACAAGAGACGTTTGGTCTAATTCACTTTCAGATAGAGAGATAAAAACTGTTGTGTCTTTTTTTTAAAAATGTGCATAAACGTCTGGTTTCAACTGGAAGAGCCTACTGTTTTATTTTATTTTATTTTATTTTTACCATTGGACTACCACTGTCAACTAGTCGGTTACCACGGTGACCGAACGCCTGCTGCTACCCCATAGATGCTGCATGAATTCCTAACATCCAAAGTTGCAGTTAACGTTTATCTCCCAGGATAAACAACATTTTGTTTGTGCTCCCCATTTGCTGTTTTTAATTATATATTTTTATTTGTCAACTTTCATGGTTGCAAATAATTTTTTTAAAAAAGGCTAACGTCTGGAACAACTGGTCAAGAAAATGACTCATTTTTGATGGCTGCAAGTCATCTTTCACATCAGAGCAAGGTTTTGAAAACATAAACATCTTTATGAGTCACAGAAAAAAGCCTAGAAAAATTGTCACTTGAATCGAACCAGCTACACGATTATGCAAGATAAAGATAAAGGTGCTTAAGAGAACATATAAATATTTTCTGACTCTATTGATCTACTTCACTTTTTCTCTCATAGCATCATTTCTCCACTTGGTGGCAGAAATGTCATAAATATTTTATTCCTGAGAGGTATCAAACAGTGTAATCTTCCTAAACATATTTCAAAGCACTTATTCCAGTTGCCCTGGATTTACAGGGTAAATTCGGTTTCGGGTTCCTTTAAGGAGAATTTGACTTTTTTTTTTTTTAGAAACTTGACTGCTATTTACAGCAAGAGGACTCTACCCAGGTTTTAACAAGTCTCAATTTGGAGGGCATTTATGAGCACTAATTTCCATCAAATGTAGGCCAAAAGGTTTAATTATGACCATCTTTAACATTTTTCCTCATTCTCCCCGGACTCAGCTCCTTCAGACTAGCCAGTGGCAATTAGCAGATGGTGGAACTGCCCGTCTGCTGAGCTCGTTAGAGGAGCTACTTCTCAGTGCAACACTGGTAAAAATGTTGTTAAACGGATAGTAGAGAGCCGTGTTGTGATGACTTCCTTCAGAAAGAGCAGGATGTTTTAAAGAGACAAAATTTGTGAAATTACAAAATCAATTTCTTTTTAAGTCATATTTGATTTATACAGCATTTTTATAACAACTTAAATGGTCATTGTTACTTGACTGTGCTATAAAACGGAACTATGTGCCTGGAAAACACATAATTCTGCCCCTTTAAATAAAATCATATTTATTTTTAGTTCGATTTAAACTAATTTTGTTGATCAAATATATTTCTTTAGCACTGTTATTAAACCTGCAGAATTTCCTTCAGTTAAAATCAGCCATAATGAAATGTATGTAACTTGTTTGATTTTCTTAAACTCCAACAGTTATTATCTTAGCAGCTGCATAAAGTTCATTTTGTGATAAAAACCACACTAAACGGTTTGAAAGCGTTAACAAACGCCGTCACAGCGGACTGCTAATTTAGCGGACGGACTTTCAAAATAAGAGAGAGGCGTTTCGCAAAACAGCTCAGTCAACACTGAACGCGCCTGGAAACGAAACGCCGTCCCTGCTCCGTCAACCTCCAGCAACAACGACGCCGCTCCCGTCTCTCATAGAGTGAGAAAACCTCAGCGCTCCCACGGGGGTGTGTCTCTTATTTTGAAAAGCCGGAGAATCACAGGTGTCACGGGCGGCTCTTGACCTGAAGGAGGAGGAGCGGGAGCGCGCGCCGAGACCTGACCACACAGGACCCGCCGTCAGACGCGCCGCATGGTGACCTGACAGAAGATGAGCGTCGCAGGTAACTACAGCCTCACCTGTCCACCTTCACCGTGTGTGGAACATTTTTCACCGTGTTTAAGTGTTGGACTTGGCACAAGGTGTTTATATTTTTGATAAACCTCTTTCAAAATACATCTTAACGATAGTAATAGTGACGCATTTATTATTATTATTTTTTTTTTTACAGCTGTTTTAACCAGTTTTTGCCTCCGTGCTGTTAGCCTTCGTTTCAAACTCTGACTTAGTGATGACAGGTCTGTCTGGAATCTGCAGCCTTCTTAGTTAAATATCCTGTTGGACTGCTCTGTTGCCTCGGGACATGAGGTGTCTCATGTCGTTACGGAATTCCTCACATGTACAGATTGGAGAAGTAGTCAGGGATGAAATCATACTCGTTTTGGTTTGGTTACACAGATAAAAGAAATGTAACCAACAAAACGGGTTTATCAGTGTGCAAACACTTCATCTGATCACTTAAAAAAATATTAATCAATATATCTGAGTAGAATTTAGATAATCCTACTTGCAGAAAAATATGGAAAGAAATTAAACTTCAAATAATGTTTTTTTTGTTTTTTGCAACTTTATTTAGAAGTTCTCTTAAAAGTAGTGCAGCAGTTTTGAAAAATACGTTTCATATATAAGGGACATAAAGAAGAAAAAACACAGAACCTAAAACTAAACAAATGACGTAACAGAACTAAAAGAGAATAAAAATAAAAAAATTATGCGAGTTACAGAATTCAGTTGTATGCATTACAAATACTTGTTGCTTTTCTAACCTTTTTGTTGTTTGGATCTGAGATTGTATGAATACAGTTTTTACATCCATTACAAACAGGGCAACAAAAAAAAGAAGCAGTTTGTTATACATTGTTTTACTTGTGTGAGTATGAAACTCAGCAAGGAACACATGATTGATTAGAGACGTGGCAGAAGAGTCTTCCATCTTGAAACAAAACACTTTCAATATAGAGTAGGAAATTATGTTTGGTATTAGTAGAAAACTGAATCTTCAGCTTGCCGACAAGTTTGACTTTACTATTGGTGCTGTAAGTAGATAAGCTTAAACTGAGTATGAATTTAAATCTTTTTTTTTTTTAAACTATGCTGATATATTCATTCATAATTCAACCCAAAGGACGTCGTCCTCACCAATTTCTGCTTGGCACCAAACATGATGAAAGAGTCTAAAAATAGGCTGAACCAACCACTTCGGTCAAATGCATATCAAAAAATGTAGGTAGGATTTCATGCCAAAACCATTAACCGTGACTGAACATAAAATGTTCAAATTAGTATCCTTGATTAGACGCTTTCACCAATGTGCACCAGTTTTCCGTGGTACAAACCAAAACGCGATCCTTTCAGAGAGCGTTCTGTAGTCTGGTTGGGGTCTTTCTCTGTGTGCACAAGCTGTACTGTAGTTATGTGCTCAGCAGCCAATCATTAACACAGGTGACATCCGCGGTGCGTTTGACCCAGCTGCTGCTTGATATCACCAGGTCGATGCCTGACGTGACGTTGTCGGGGATTTCTGTCACTTGGTGTGTAACCCCGAGCTCTCCGCGTCCAGGCATGTGTTGCGACGACCTGGAGGAGCCGCTGGCCCTGATGAAGATGGGTCTGAGCGTGATCCTCATCGGTCACGTCAACTTCCTGCTGGGGGCGCTGGTGCACGGCATCGTGCTCCGGCACATCAACCTGCACGAGAAGGCGCGAGGCATGGGCTACGCCATCTCCAACGTGGTCACGCTCTTCTCCGGCATGTTGGTGAGTGCTGGGTGGACTCTGTGGAGAAGCAGTGAATTGCTATTTATTCCCCTTTTTTTTCTTCTTCTTCTTCTTTTTATTTGTTGGTTAATAAATGTAATTAGGCTGAAATTTTCTGAACTACAATTTTTTGCTTTTGCTTTCCTTATTTGCCTTTATGGTCTTCAACACGTCAGTTGTTTAACCTTGTGTAATGCTGCTAAATAGGCTACTGGCGGTGAAACAACTTACCATCCAGAAAAATGTTTTTTTCCGCCCTCATTGATGGCAATTCTAACTAGCTGCTATTAGACCCCTGCTAAATTTGAGTTAGTGACACCTGCAAAAACTCTTAATTTGAAGAACTTTAGAACACGACTGAGCCTGATGATGTTGTTGCTTTTGTTGTTCTTATCTTCTGGTATTTAAAACCAGAAGATAAGAATTGAAAACTCAATTGAAAACTCCAATGGCAGTATCTGCATGCTACAAAGTTACGCTTCTGTGAATTTTGATGAACCCGAAGCAGAGCTGGAGCTTGTGAAATTACATTTTGAGGTACATTTGCATCACTTTTGTTAAATGTGGCAAATCCATCACTTGTCTTCATCAGTCTGTTTCCTGCAGGGTGTCATCGTTGGGATCCTAGCTATTATCCTGTCGAAAAACAAGAAGAGCAAACGCCTGGTTAGTATTCCCTCAGCTTTTATTTGATCCGGCAGGTACGCTTTCACCCTCCCTGATGTTTTCATATCTCCTCTCCTGCTTTCCGCTCTGATTTACCTGTTATGAAAAATCGAATCTCTAATAGGGTGCTCGTGTCCTGCTGTGTGCATGCACAAATTAATATTTCGTAGCACCGCTTTATTTTCTCGGCTTTCCTCCTTTTATGACTTATTATTTAAAACAAGTTGTTTCAGTCTGGCCCTGCAGAGCTGGAAGAGTGTTTGTTTAGTTTAGTTTGTTTTGTTTTTTTCCATCCCATCTCTCTTTGTGTAGGCAGTGCTTTTTGCTGCGTTTACTCAGTCAGCTGTCCGGCAGCTCACACAAGACTGACGAGCCAGCCGGCTGAACAGAGTCGGCTTCAGCGTGATTAAACCACTCCCGGGGATAGGTTAGCATGCAGCCGTTTGGCTCCTCAACTGTCTTATGTCAAGTAGTCATTAAGCTGAATGAAAGCGCTCCTCTCACAGCGCTGTGGTTGCTTTAAAATATATGCTCCTCACTATAAATCATCTCATCTGTCATTAACCTTTGATTTGACTGGTGAGTCATCTCAGTCATTTTTAAAGAGCTAATGGCTTCTTTTTAAAAGTTTTTTTTAAACAGGATGAGCTCACCTAGGCAGTGTCATTTATTCTTATAGTCGATATTAAAACCCTCAAATTTTTAAATGTTGCATGAAGAATATTTTTTTATAAAGGAGTGGCAATCTTTTAAAAAATCCATCACTCATGTTTAAAAGCTAGTACAAACAAAGAGCCACAATTTTTAAGGTGTTTTTTGGCTCTTGTGGACATTATTTGAAAGAGGGACGACATGGGGCAAAGGTCACCAGACCGGGAGTCGAACCTGCGACAGCCGTGTCAAAGACTAAGGCCTCCTTTTGTGGGTTGTGCTTTACCTAAACAACTGTCACCAGACTAAAAAGTCAGCTTTTTTTAACACACATCCAACCACTCGCTATTCAACATGTCAATTGACCCTAAAGGTCACTTTGAGTTAATGCTACACGTGACGGTCAAATATTCACTGTTTGTTTGGCTCAGACATTGAGAAAAATGCTGCTACAGTTAATTGCTGTTTGCTTTAGTTTGCTTTACAACACAAGGACAAAACGGATTTAGAAACAACAACAGCGAAAAAAACAAACACTTTGTTACTTTTAACCTACTTATTGTCAAGAAAGCTCACCCCTTTTCCTGCATTGAAGATTTTTTGGGAAAGTAAAAGTGCTCAGTCCAGTCTTTCCTGGTTCTGATTTTCTTTTTAAATTAGTGCTTAATCTCTGGTCTTTCTAAAGCTCTGCTTACTCCCAGATTATGACTTTTTGTCAAATAGATCCCCTTGTCAACATTGCTCATTACTGCATTGTTGTGTGTACGTGTGTCTTTATTTCCTATTTTCATATGTTCTTTTTTTTTTTTTTATGTAATCGATGTTCTTTTCCTGAATTTCCTGATTGTTCTTTAATTCATTGTTTTTTTTCTAAGACATCTCTGCGAATAAAGAAAAACGTGTCCAACATTTCTAATTTAGAACTTTAATTTGAAATTAGCTTGAAAACCTAATTTCTTGGTTCAGAAAACTTGGTTCAGAAAACCAACATCCTGGTAACCAAAGGCCAAACATTTTTCTTTAGAAATTTTCAATATGATGGTGATTATGTGCGTCTGTCTAGTTCTACTTGTGTTAATGCTAATGCAATACTTGTTTTCTATTTCTATTTAACAAAAGTCCAAACCGTCCTTCCAAGCTCTGGCTGGTGCCGTCCTATTCCACCCACTGTTTTAATCTTACTGCAGGTCTGGTTTATACTGTTTAGTAATGACATGACACTGTCTCTGGGAACAAAAGATGACGGATGATGATAGCACAGTTTCAGTTGGCCTTCAGAGAGCCACAACGGTGAGTCGGCATTGACAAGCCGTCAATAACGCACCCATTTTAATTTTCATGACACATCGACAGGTTTCCTGTAACCCGATCCAGCTTGTTGTGAAAAAATACGAGTACTTGAACTTTTCCACATTTTGTTCTGCTACACCCACACTTTCCCGTGTAGTTTATTGGGATGTTACGTTGTAGACCAACGTAAGGTTGTGCATATGTGTGAAGTGGAAGAAGAAACTGACTCATTGGTTTTGATTTATTCGATTTAACTCGTTTTAACCAATACAAACCTTCATGATGTTTGACTCATTCAAGGGCTGAGATAATGTTTTATAACCTAACCCTGCTTTCAATCCCTAGGCAACTTTCTCCCTGATCTATTTCCTTAGTCTTCAAGTTGATGTTTGTTCTTGAATATTCTCTAACAAACTTGTGTCGTGTTCACACAACAACTGGATTTATACTGTGATTGCATAACAAACACAGACTCCATATAAGCATTTAGAGGACTTTCAGATATCAGAATAAAGGGGTGTTCTGTCGTTTTGGCATTCCTTGTCAGAATAGCATACCAGAGGTCTGCAGGGGGACGATCTAAAAAACAGCTGGTGAAGCTATCGAACTTCTAGCAGGATGTGTAAAGTGGTAACCTTCAGAATATTTTTTTTCTTTGTCAATATAACGTACTTTCAAAGGTTTACTTCGAATCGGGGGTTTTATTTTGCATCTATAAGTTATTGTTCAGTTGTTTAGATCCAGGACTTGCTGTTGGCGCATTTTCTCTACATAATCACTTCATAGTAGCCCAAACTGGCTAGCCCTGGGAACCAACCATTCTGTAAACAAAATAAATTAATAATTTGAAGTTTATCATTTTGTTTCACTGAGATGCTCTGAAATATTTTATAAAGGCGAATCCTGGTTCAGTGTAACACCCATCGCAAACGTCTGTATGTTGTTTTGATAAAGCAGACTAGAAGATTTCCAGTATGCAAGAACACCAGGCGGTTCTGATTACAACTGTGTCTTTAGTGTTATTTTACATAAACCCGCTGAGTTCTAATGTTGGATACTAGAGCTAAACCTCTGTTCTCTTTCCGTAGACCTGGTCCTTATTCTCCATCAGTCTGTTTTCGTCGCTCGTGGCAGGAGGTTCCACCATTGGGCTCTTCGTGTCTCTAGTGAAGACCATCGTCAACGGTGGGCGGGTCCTCCTGACTCACTGCCGCTTTCCCGATGCCATCGACTACTCCAGCGTTACCAACGAGTGTCCTTTTGACCCCACCCGTGTCTATGTGAGTTTGTTGCTCTGTCAGACTCAAGATGACCTTTGTCTATTGCATAAAGAGCCCATATTAAAATCAGTTATGTGGTCATTTTGTTTTTATAAAACAGTTTCTTCTTTATGTAAGGTGTGGAAATGTACAGTGTCTGGAATGAAGAAGTATTTCAGTCTTTTCAGACACTTAAGTGTTTCAGATTACCAAACCCATTTTAAAATCAAACCAGCGTAGGTAGGATGCAGTTTTCAAATGATAACTTTATTTATTTTGGGGGGAAAATTATCTATCTTACCTTGCTTTTCTGAAAAAGTAATTATCCCTCTGACCTAATAGATTCACACTTTGTCAATAACTATCAGAAGTTAACATAACTTTTTTTACATTGCTGTGGAGGAATTTATACTGATTGTTCTCAGTAATTTAACCACTTTCTGATGTTTTCTGTGCATGAATGGCCGGTTTAAGGTAATGTCACGCCATCCAGAAAAGGTTCAGAACTTAGATGGATCTAATTGTGGTTTATTGGAGCCCCAAAGCCTTTCGAGACTGATAGATTAGATAGTTTCTCACCTATCTTTAATTTCTTAAAGTAATTGGGGTGACAGATTTGGCGTCTTGAGATCTCTGAGTCTGCCTCATGTCATCAAACAAGTTTGGGTTCAGTGTTTTTCTTGATTTGGTGGGTCTTCCTACATAGCTTAGCTTGATTTTCATCTCCCTTTGGTGTTCTGTCTTCTATTTCTGTCATTGAGCTCGATTCAGTGACAGAATTTCAGTCGGGCCGGTCAGTGAACAGAACAAGCTGTTGTGAACCATGATGCCAATTATTTGCGCTTAAATTGCAGTCTACCTCCATAAGGTTGTAGTTTTTTAAAATGGCACCGGAGGAAGTGAACAAAGTCATTCAGTTGTGTTGGCCACACTTCCAAATATTGAGCAATTAAACTTCAAAAAGTCATCTTTAGCAAACCACTGTTTCTCAAAAGCTGAGGGTCCAAACCCGAAGCAAAGCGTAGAACAAGAGGCTGGTTTCTAGTAATACAGTCTAGTAAAACGTTCAGTCTCTTCTCTGTGTGCGAGTGCACTGGCCATTGAGTAGGAGGTTTGACATCTATCCTCGCTGTCACGAAGTCAGTCACGCTTTGCAGCTGATGGACTGGTGGCAGAAACGCTGACCTGACCCGGTCAGTGCTCTCCAGGCTGCTTCCTGTTCCTGTGTGCTACTGATGGACTGTCAACCCTGTTTAGCCTCATAGCTGCTGACACACATCAACAGCACTGGTGCTGAGTTGTTTTGTTTTTTCACTATAGGACCTTTGTCTTAAGCTGGATTTATTCTTGGTGCTGGTGGTTAATGGCGGAGCAGCTGCAGACGCGCGCAGGATTTCGTGGCTCAGTCGGATTTCGGCTGCTAATAGCTCAAAGCCAGAAACCGGACAGATGTACAATCCCTAAAGCCATTGTGTTTTTCTGCTTTGAGTTGCTTTACTGACGTCAACACTGTATTTACTGTACAACCTGCATTCATGAACCGGGTCGAGTAGAAATTTCAAGGTTGAGGTTAAGTATAGTCTCTTGAGTAATAGCCTAGAAGTATATTCCTGGTAGTTTAAAGGTGGGGTGGCATAAAGATGTCTTCCACAGACCTAGTTTGCTTTTTTTTATGTTGAAACCTTTGAGCTTTAACTTTAAGCTACTATATAATGCTGTGAAAAAAGTATTTTCAACCTTACAGCAAATCTGTAAGGTTGAAATCTTACAGCTTTCTTTTTTACCCTTTTAAATGTTTCAGAACATCAAACAAATGTAACCAGAGTACATAAAAAAATGAAGTGTTCAAAGTTTTATTTTCCTTTTATAAAGGGAAGAAGCTATCTAAACCAACTGGGTTGTATCTTAAATCTTATCCAGTCTAATAGAAGCTGCTCTGCAGTTTGAGCTGAAAAACAATAACATTCTGACTGACTTTGGACCATCTAACTCCCAGAGCGTTCAATGAAAGCTTCACAGGCTCAGCTAGCAGCAGTTTGTTTTTCATAAATTGGAGGAAGAAACATAACCTATTGGCTCTTGGTTGATATTCTGTAATAGTTACATTTCCTGTTCATTCTTTTGTGTACCTGATGTCGTTTGGTGTTTATTGGCGAGATACAAGATTTTTAATAGTTGATTATGATACTCGGTGTTGCTTGTCTTTTTTTTTTTTTTTTTTATTCTTGCCTTATGTCAGATTTATGTTTCAGATTTATGTTTTAGATTTTTCACACACTTTTTTTCAGAACACATGAGCATTGATCAATTCACTGCATTTATGGTTTGGATGGCATTTGGACTATACCACCACTATTCAAATTTAAGACAATTGAATATTGAAGGGCCACTACCACATATACCTGGATAAGTCAGTATTTGTATGCTTAAAGTCGGGATGCACCCATATGAAAATATTGTCCAATAATCAATACTTACCGATATCAATACATATATTTCACTACCTCTAGACATTTTGTGGAAAACAACTGCACCGCTAACGTCACCACTGCTTCTCTGCTTCACTTAAAGTCCCCACAATCCTTTGCTGCATCACTATGATTGTCACATGACCAAACCAATATTACATAACCAACATTTCCAGAAATAAATAGCAGGATGGAAAAATGTTACTTTGCCTGGATTTTTGTCATTGGTCCAAAATCAATATGTTAAAAATGACTAATATCAACTGATAGAATGTTGTTGAAAAGACATTGTGCAATCCTAGTTAAAAGATTAATTTCTGACAGGAAAAATTAAGGTTTGACACTATAGCTACTGGTATGCCAAACATAACTCCTGCATACATGGTGCATGCAGTCCATAACACATTAACACTTTTGGTGGGGTTTTTTTTTAACTAAGTTCTGAGGTCACTAGGCAACTTAAAAATAAATATTCAAAATGGCCACACTGTCACTAAAACACAGGAAGAGGTGAGATAGTCATCACCTATGATGGTTTACCTCTCATTAAACCGTCTGCACAAACAGTGTGGAACAAATTGGTGTTAGCAACACGTTTCTTTAGTGTGAATGATACAATAGAGGGTTTGGCTTGTGTTGCTGCCTGTAGTTGGCAACAAAACAAAGAGGAAATCTCTCTGGTTTTTCAACCCAACTATTAATTCTCTCAACTTGGTTGTGGCATCATTCCCAAATCCAAGCCTGTTTCTGTGAGACTAATGGGACACGGCATTTGTTTGCTGACATGGCATTTTAATTGAAACGTAAGGGGATTAATGGCACACCAAGTCATCAAAGTAATAAAAAATACAATGAGACATGTGCCGAGGCTTTTTGTACGGCTAAACTGTACAAACTCGTTGTACATCCTGTGTTTAAAGAAAATAAATGTACAGGATTCAGCAGGTCTGTACAAAAAACCCCCGCCACAAATAAAGTATTATTTTTGCTTTCTTTTCTTAAACTTCCAGTGAGGTTTAGAAAATACTTCCACCTCCAAATCTGTATTTTATTAAACTAGCTTAATTTTATTGTATTATTATTTATTATTTTCTTAAAACCAAACAATACCTATGCTGATATATGTTATCTGCATCCGGTACATTGATACAGATAACATCAATGTATCTGCATCTTGGTTTGACTTCCAAGTCCAAACCAAATCAACCGATTCCTCCTTTTTATAGGTTCTCACAAACCCTGACCTCAAAACCCAAGATGGCCTCGTTAGAGCTCTCATTAAACCTCATTAATGATGTCATTAAATTAGTGCCATGCATAATCAGTGAAAAAACACTTTATTGGTTTGCGTTTCTAACTCTAGTTATTCTAGAGTCATATAAGGTGCATTGTATTGGTAATCTAAAATCAAAATGAAGTGGGAAGCCCCCAGTAGTTGGGATTACAGTTTGATAATATGGCAGGTTCTCATGATCCCTGACCTCAAAGTCAATACTGCTGCCGCTTGCATACAAGCTTGTGGAAGCTGCAGCAGCACACAGAAAATAAAGTTGGGTGTGATGTTACTCCAGTCCCCGGATTCCAGTTTTGACCTCTGCGGTAAATGGAGGTCACGTTCTTGACACGTTCTGGCATGTCAAGAACGTGTCGTGCCAGTTTAGCCTGGAACAGCAAACGCCAACACAATTTGATTTAAATAAAGAAATATTACAGCCCATTCTTGTGATTTCTACTTTTGGTTTTGTGTTTTCCATCATGTATCAAAACTGAAACTACAAATCAAGATTGGAGAGAAATCATGTAGTAGTAGCGCAGATTTAGCCTTTGCATCTTTCTATTTCAACATAAAACTAAGACTTTCCTGAAATAATGCCTTATTTGTACTATGTTAATTGATTCCTTTTTTTTATATCTTTGAATATAAAATGTGACGTAAGCTGCCTTAAAAGTGACTAACCTTTTCCGTTGTCTGCTAAGTCCGCAGATTGTTGCCACCCATTACCAAGGGATCCCCTATATGTCTTCCAGAGGGGTTATTCTGTCTCAGAAAGTGTGTGTTGGGCTTTTTGTGTCTCATTCACACAGTTTGCCAGGGGGTAGATGTGATAGTCATGTACAGAAATATACAGTTTTCTCCAACTCCTGTATATTTCATTATAGATTTTTATAAAAACCCTCCAGACTCACAGCTATAAACTTGTTACGTTTTGTATCGTTTACAAAGCAAGCCTAACAATAAAAGGCTGCTTTTACGCTTTCAATTCCCTCCCTGTACTTTTATGAAGATGCAGTGTCTGGCGCATTTTTTATTCACAATGCATACTCGCCTTTCCGAGCTCTTTATCCCCCTCGGCATCTCGCTCTGAATAATATGATAACATTGTTTCACGCCATTATCCAAGCAGCATTCTCATTTATGTCGGACAGCTTTGCCCGTTCTTGCCTCAGATTTGGTCCAGATTGTGTTTTTCCAACCAATGTGTTTCCATTTTCTCCCCAGAGTACCACTATTATCCTCTGGGTTGGTCTGATTGTATCGTGCAGCATTCAGATGGTGTTTTCTGCTCGTTGCCTTGCCGCCTGTGTTTCCTTCTTGGGGCTATCTGGTTGCCCCAAAAGCATGAGACATAAAAAAACCTATACCAGACCCGTAAGTCTTCAGCCATACTCGTATAAATATGTGAACATCAAAGTTAATGTCATCCTTCTGTCGACAGTATTGAAAATTACTGTCCTACCATTTGTTTATTTAGATCAATGTGGCAAAGTCGGCGACGGAAACCTCTCAACCTCACTACACCGAGCCCCCAAGAAGGCAACACGACACTTCAGGAGTCTACACCGAACCTCCTAGAGTCCATAATACATCACCTAGTCATCACACAGAACAGCCAAGACGCCACGAGGAACGTTCACAACTCTACACCAACCCTCCTGGAGACCAGAGTAAACCAACCAGGCATCACAAAGACCCCCCAAGAAGCAACAACAGACCATCAAGGCATCCCACTGCGCCTCCAAGACTGGAGCGCCACACTCCTCAAAGGGCCCTTCCTTCCCACAATCAAAGTCTTCCCACGTCAGAGAGGCAGCCTCTTCGGCATTCTCACCGAGACCGGTCGGATGTAGAACGCCAAGAAATGAGGAGCTGCAGTCAACAAAGAGGGCGGGGGGAGCACAACCTGAGGAGGAGTACATCCGACAGGTCCAGTCTTTGGATATAGTTGTGTTTGTGAGGCCAAATTGTCTTGAAATACACTTTACTTGTTGCAGTATTCAAGTGTCCGGCATTACACAGACAGAACTCCCTTTGTGGGATAAATCGGCTTTCAAAAGCCGTATTCTTATTGAAAGGAGACATTTTTTTCATTTTCATAGGGCATTTTCAGGAAGTTTGGGAAGGACAAGAAGTTTGTACAAGATGCAGCATACGGGGTGTGTTATTGCTCATCTTTCTATTTGTAATGGTTGGATTATATTGGAGAAAACTGCACTTAATACTTAGAATACTGAGAACGTGCCAGTATCCATGGAAGGGCTTGACGACATAAAAAACTGTTTTATTTTCAGCTATGAACTGAAAGATTAAATGCCTTGCTGAAAAATAAGGTTATCCAAATTTGCCTTTCAGAGATAGCATAGCCTCTATGCTAACTTTAGCTGCTAGCAAGCTGGTTCTTTCGAGAAAGAAGACCGGAACCAGCAATATGTTTGTTTTCATCATGGAAATATTTTTAGTTTTTTACGGGATTTATTTAGTTTGTTTTACTTTTTTTTCTTAATTCAAAGGTGCACCAAATGCTGCTAAGAAATGATGGCTGAACTGGACTCAACTATGCTTAGCTTGACTTGATGCACCAAAAGCTAGTCAGGGTAAGTTCCTGCACATATGCCACAAAAACAAGAGTATTTAGTTATTTTCCTTAAGGTGGTTCTGTCTGATGAGAACATTTAATACTTCATAAGAACTCAAGTGGAAAACTCTTGGGGAATTTTCCAAAGGTCCCTCCCATGGCCACATGTGGTGTCGGTATTGTGTCGTAACCCACTTCAGATTTCTGAGCAATCCCATAAAAAAAACACATAAATCAAGTTTAGACCACATTGTATGTCAAGGACAAATTGCAAGAAATCCCAAACCGTGTCTACAAGAACAGAATGTCAATTTGTTATTGTAGCCTGGGGGAGGTGGAGCACATTTTCTGTCCAGGCAGAACATGTATGGGCCAAAATAAAAACTGTCCCACCAAGTCATAATAGTACACTTATTGATAGTGTTGTGTAACCCAAAGCATAAACAGCCAACTTAGACATGTTTTGCTAAATCTTCACAAACTAGTTTTCTAATAAAAAGAGCTACATATTATCACAAATGGCAATCTTAACACAAAGTAAAAGGGCAAAAGTTTTCCTTTGTGTCCATGGTAAAAGTGAAGGTTTTAGTGAAAGGAGGCTTTATGAGATAATAAACAGTCTGTGCTAGGTTTAGTTGTTAGCATGGTTAGCAAGAAAGTTCTTTACAATGCTCCACAAAAACACAAACTTGTTTGTTCACCCAGAGCTTCAAGAACTGTCGTACAATTATTGGGTGGTGATGTGAGAAGTGTTGACAAATCGTACTGTGGGAGGAAAATCAGAGGAATTACCAAGAGTTATGTACTTGAATTCTTGTCAATGTTTTTACCAGAAAGAACTTGGTCTTTGTTCTTATCACCTTGAGTAAAATAACTTTAACTTGTGAAGTGTGTACATGTGTTAAAACCAGCAAAATTATAAGTTTCTTTTTTTGTTGCCACAGAAGCATTATCTCGTGACATATTGTGTTTATTTTTGATACTTGACACATGATAGCTGAGCTGGACTCAACTTAGTTTAGCTTGACTGGATACTTTTGAACATTTGAGTGCTCTCTAAAATTTGACTACGGTTGTCACAAGCATAAATGTTTAAATTAGCGGTGTTCTCCTGTTTGGCTAACTCACCTGTTGTTTTACTGCCTTGTTGAGTGTAATGGGAGCAGTTTTTATTTTCCCAAAATTCTGAATTATTCCCAACAGTCTCCCAACATCTGAGTTTCCAAACAAGTACTGAAGCGCTACATTCCTAATTTGTGAGTTCATTCGACCTTTAAATCCTCGGAAAGTTTGTTTTTCACCGACTGCGTGAGATTTAAGTAACTGAATATTTTTACGTTGACAATCTAATTCTGTTACAGGCAATACAGAAAGTGTCTGATGCGTATTTCTTATTTAAATAAATCTTTTTGTATTCAGGTACATCTTGCATGTGTTTACAGTCTGAATATTGTTTTCTCTCAGTGTGCCAGTGACCTGACAGGTACAACTGGTTAGATTTCAGACTGGTAAAAAAAAAAAAAAAGAAGAAGCAGGCCAGCTGCTACGTTCAAACCTGTCTGGTGTGTCTTAATAAAGCCCTTTTAATCATTTTTTGAAACGTGGGATGATGACGGCGTTCTTCCGTGTGGAAGTGAGGACGCGGTCGACACATGCTGCTTCGAAACACATGGGGTATATTTTGATATCTTTTTAATGCCAGGTTCAACAGAACAAACATTGCATCCTCGTACGAGGTTTTCATGCAACAGAAAAGTAGTGCAGGAATAGGGGAAGGATAAAAGAGGAGGAGGGGCTTATTTTATTTTTCTTCAAGACAAGATACCAGTTTGTTATAAGAGGCAGTGATAATAGAAACTCAAAAAAATAAAATAAAATAAAACCGTAGTGGGTCAGGAAATTCTGTTGTTTCTTATCCTACCAGCAGAAGGCAGTGATACTTAAGGATCCCCAAAGCAGAGATGCTGCTGGATAGGCAGTTCCTGTTCAAAACATTTGGTACAAGCTGACTTTTTTTTTTTTTTTTAGAGCCGTGTCGGAGCAGTTGGACGCGGTGGCGATCAATTAGATATCGGATAAAACTAAAACATTAAAGATAAATTGATTCGACAGAGTAAAATACATTCTTTGCACTGAGAGGGCAACAGTAGTCTGGACATACTGAGACGTTTCAGAGTGGCTCTGGCACTGATGTCTTGTTAAAACTTTAACCCACATTTTGAGGTGTTTTTTTTTTTTTTTTTTTCCTTGCTGTCAATTAGGTGCCCTAAACATGGACTTTAAAGTGCCAATGAAAACTGAATCATCCTTGACATCCCCAGACGAGAACAAGCGTACGGCATCCTTTTTCTCCTGAAACGAGCCTTTTCGTGCGACTGCTCTGCAAGCAGACCAATCTGTGGGCTCGGAAAAGCATTCGGCATAAGAGTGATGAATAAGCCCTTAGTGAGTTCTCTGTCTGTCAGAGGAAAAAAAAACAAGATTGGATGGAGGGAGCGGAGGGCTCCCCGGCTCAAAGGAATACTCATTTTTGAGAGAGCTGCAGAGCTCTGAAAAAGGAATCACTCTGCGTAAACTGTGGTTGTGAAAGTCGCCCGTGTCTTGCTTGTGGGATCATGCATTATAGTAACAGGTTACAACTATCTTAAGTTTACTGCTCAATATTAAAGAATTCTAACACACATACAGTAACTTGCAAAATTGTTCGTACCTCATCGACATTTATTTTTTGTAAAATTTTGACACATTACAACCACAAACTGCGATGTACTTTATTGGGATTTTACGCGACAGGTCAAGAGAAACGTTGCGCATATTAGTGAAGTGGAAGAAAACCGTCGGACGGCGACAATTTCCTGCCATCATCACTGTCGTGTTGTCTGTTTAAATCGAACTCTACGTCGTTTGCCTGTACGGTCTGGTTCGGTTCAGGAGGAGTGAAAGGGCAATCGAACTACGTCTAAAAACCTGGACGTCGACTTGGTTGAAGTGAACTCTGGTGCGGTTCGAATGGATATGTGAACGGCAAGCAAACCAGAGACCACTAAGACAGCAGGAAGCAGATTATAGCACATGGCATCTTGGGTAAATACAACCCAAGATGTATTTACCCATCTTGGGTAAATACAAGATGGGTTAGGTTGTTTGCTTACAACCTAAGCAAACACAAGAGTCCAAACGTCAGCAGGAGAAATGGTCTCTGGTCTTTTACCAACAACCAAAGTGAAATTTTACAAGCACTTAAATCAGATGCAACCCTAGTTTTGTTTACATTCTCTAAAGTTGAGGATTTTGTTAGGTGGGGGAATTTATTAAAAATATTGATAATATTGATACCTGTGTCACATTGATACTAGCATGACAAGTATTGTAGTTTCTCAACTCTACCTCAAAACAGATTTTGTTTCAGTTTGCTCTCAAATGACAATTTTTTTGCCCTTTGTTTAGTATAAAACCCCCCCAAAAAATCTTGCCCAAATCCTGCCCTAGCCTTTAGGAAACTAATTCAAAGGAAAAACTACAAAAATGTTCTTACAATCAGAAGTTTGACAATGCTAAAAAAGGCAGTATCGCTCACCTCCAGTTTTTGTGTGATTTCCGCCAGTGGTTCTTGGTGCAGCGCCACCTCAGGCGAGGAGGTGAACAGGTTTTTTCAAAGCGTTCGGTTCAGGTGCAGTGTGAAAGCAAACAGAAGCAGCTGAAAATGGAACAAATGCTCCCCACTCCGCTCGAGTACCAGACTATGTAGTTTTACTACCACATCATCCATCCACCTAAACCGACGGTTAAAAGAAGAGCATCGATCAAGAGAAGAAACTTTGGAGGTGTTGGAGAAATCTAGCCAGCAAGACCACAGAAGCCAACCAAAATACGTAAGTTTTTAGCTTATACATAAGTATCACGCTTGTTTTTTTTGTTGTTTTTTTTTTATCATCTCCAAATTATGGATTGGTGCATCACGTAGAACACCAACAAAATTCATGACATTTTTTTGGGTTGTAACATGAGAAAACGTGAAAAGCTTCAAAGGGGTGCGAATATTTTCTTTCTTGCAAGATACTGTATTAATAAGAAACAACACAACAAGGTAATACTGTAAAAGTCAGCCTCAAGCACACAGTCGGAATTCACACACACACACACGCACGCACGCATTCAGATTGAAAGCACAGCCGTACTCTGTAAATACATGGCGGTAAAACAACGATATGTGCTACTGGTGCTGTTGATCGGATGCATCATGAAATCCTCTTATTTCACTGGGAATTAATATCCTTCATTTTGACCAAAATCCATTAAAAAAAAAAAAAGAATAATTCGCCGATCACTCTCTCAGCCATTGTAAACTGGAATACAGTCATCTCAAACAACATATCAAAGTAAAAGCACATTCAGAGTAAAAATGAATAAATAAAATCACATGAAAAAAGGAAAAACATATGTACAAATGAAAGGGGGGGGGAGTAAAATAGTAATTAAAAAAAAAAAAACACCAGTCGATAGTCACAAAAAACCCCCCAAAAAATCAAGATCAAAAGGGATCTTAGGCCTTCTTTTTCACAGCGAAAGATCATACAGCGATAAAATCCCAACGACTCCCACTGAGATCGGAACAGGAAGCTACATAATACTGGCTTTCGTAGTATGTGCCACGCAGTGAGTGAAGACAAACTGAATCCATCTTATGATACACATAGACATACACTTATGTACATGATAATATACACGCGCGCCGGAGGTGAACTCCAGAGCCTCTCTCTCTCTCTCCGTTCTCATCCGGATCCGGATGCAGACAGTCGGGGGCTCTGGCGGGCGCCTGCTGGACCCCGACACCGTTATATGTGTGTAAGCATGTCCCTTCATCCCCCTCGCCGCCCCCCGACCCCGCCCAACCCTCTAAAAAATCCAAAAGTAAAATGAAATTCCTACTCTCTCCTCAGCCTCTCCGCTGGACAAGAACTAAACAGATATGAGAGATGTGAATCGTCATGCATTGATTTCAGCAACAGAAGTAGAGAAGAGGGCGGTGGGGGGGGGTAAAAACAAGCTCGCAGCAGGATGTGGGGGAGAGGCTTTAGAACTGGGAGGCGGAGCTGGGGTCGCACTGGAGTAGCCGGACAATGGAGGGGTCGCTTTTGGCACCTTTGATAAACTCCTCCAGGGACAATTTGCCTGCAAACAGAAGAGAAACAAAAAGACATTATTTTCCAGGATCTTGATACTGCTATTATGTATAATTTACAATAATTTTAAAAAATCAATGCTGTTGGAATTGCTGCGTTTACATCTGAGATTAAAAACAAAAAAAAGAAACAGCGTACGGTCTGTACGCTTCATTTTGTTCTTAGGGTTCTTAGGTGACTTCCAGGAGGCGCAGTCTCTGCTGAGGGTTGAATTTTACCCAATGGCTAACGCTTAGTTTAAAGTCGCGAAGCTAACCAGAAGCGTGACCAAAACGAACCGAACGGCTTCGTTTACTCCCTCCACTGGCTTTGCTAAAACTACAGGCGGACTACAATTCTAAAACGGCGCCGGAAATCGACGTCACCGTTCACAACGTCTCCTTCTGTTTGCTGACCTCTACTGGAGGAATCCAAGTGAATGGGAGAAGGCCCAGATTGAGCGATTTTGTTTTTAGTTACAATATATTGAAGCCACCATGGAAATTAGACAGTGCTCATTGCTTCAGAGGTGATGAAACTTACAAAATCAGCAGAGGATTTACAGTTTATCTCCCTGCAGTACAGCAACTACTTTGTATAAAAGCAGAACGTGAGAAATGTCTCTAATTTTCCAGAAAGCATTCACACCCAGAAAGACTTGAGAGAGCTGCAGAGGGTCATGTAAGGTCAGATCATTAACTTCTAAAGAAAATCCTAGTTAATATTTTTCCATCTGTAATTTTTCCATTACAAGTACATTTCTGAGTTTAGAAAGTCAAATATTTGCTAGGAAAAAAATCTGAGACTTTGAGATTAATCTCAGAAGTATTTGACAGGAAAATGTGAAAATTTCAGAATCTTAAATGTCAACAATTTCTAGTTTGGAAATTTCCCAGTTTTTTTCCAAGCAAAATTGTGACTTTTCAAACTCAGACACAGATTTCTAAGGTTTTTTGGGGTTTTTTTTATAAAAAATGTCAGATTTTGTGGGCGGTAACTCCTTTTTTCTATCTGCAATAACCCTATGACCTCATGGTACTGTCTACTGTTTATGATGGAAAAAGAAGAATGTAAAAGAAATATTTGGTCATAATAAATTCTTCTGTATTTTGTTTGATATGAATTTTACCTTCTTTGAAATAAACTTGTCCTGTTTTGATAAAAAGCTGAAGGAAAAAATATATATTTTTCACCTTTTTCCCCTAATTTGCTGTGCCTTTATCTGTTCTAATAATTAGCTTATTATTACCTCTGTTGGATGGTGGACCAAAATCGAAAATCCACGCCACTGCACAAGCTCATGCTCTAAATAAAATGAGCTAATTTCACAAACCAAAATAAATTTTTTTTTTAAAAAAACCTCTCTTTTTCCTCATCATTCATCCCTTGGTCCAGCCTCGGTTCCCCCCCGCCTCACCGTCGTTATTGAGGTCCATTTGTCTGAAGATCTTATCCGTCCTCTTCTCTGGCGTGGACTCGTCCTCTGGCATCTTCATCACGGATGACACCATCTTGTAGATGGCCTGGAAGTGGAGGAGAAGAAAGACGGGCGGGAGGCAAGAGAGGAGAAAACGGAGTGAATCTGAGCCAGCAGGGAGCCATTACTTAGCCGAGGCCCAGCAGAGATGAAAAACAGGGTCACTGCGGCTCTCTGGGTGCTAATAAACCTCCAAGTGCAACAACATTTGTAACTCCCGGGGCCTCGGCAACAATCAGGAGAATGCTTGTGCCATCATACCAAGAGGATTACATGAATCACATGTGCAAGTATGAAGCGAACGTCTGCGTCTGTGAAATGGCTGGGGGGGGGTTTACCAGCAGAGCTTTAGAGTATTGATCTGATACGGCTTTATCTGTTGACCGATACGAGCGCCTTCCCGTCCCCTGTTGGCATTAAATTAACCTCTGTACGGTACGGAAGCATGAAAGCCCAGAGTATAAGCCGGGCTCGCTAAAGGATTTAGAATCAGTTTATGTCGCCATTAATTCTCCACCTCCGGGAGGCTGGGGGGGCTTGAAACCGACCGTCGATCACACCGCAGCGTCTTCAGAGAGGAAGAAAAGACATTTTTTTTAAGTATGATATTTCCAAAGAGGAAAATGAAAAAGTGAAAAATGTCGCCGCGCCTGGAATCTGTAGGGTGTCTGCAGCATTCGCCGCACTTTGATAAATACGTTGTGCGAGGTTACAACCACAACCTTCAATGGGTTTGGTGCTTTCCCACCCGCTTTTGCTCGAAAGAGAGTGAGCGATGGTTTGTCTGGGGGCGAGAGAAGACGTCTGCCACACCTACAGTATGATACAAGTAAATTAAAACGAATATATTTGTAAAACACTGAGAAGAAAGCATACAGCTACTTCTAAATACTGCAGTGTTAACCCTTTCAGAAACGTTGAAGTTTTATTGTCTCTAGAAACAAAGCACAAAGAAAGGTAAGTAATGTGTAAATGTTAGCAAAGCTAGCTATATTAGTAACCTGCCAAAATTCTTTGCCCAAGAAATTAGCTATACAGATTAAGTTAGGTACCTGCGTACATCCTATTCTGAATGTTGTATGGAACTAGTTTTCGTTTCTTGTCAGCTGTTTTGACACCTAGCTTGGTGCGCAAGCTAAAGTCATAACGTAATATAACATATCGAGGGTCGTGAGCAAATGCAGTGTTAACTTTGAGAGATTGAGGAGACGAGGAATGTGGTGACAACTTGGTCTTAAGTTGATTTTTTTTTCTCATGATAAACAATGATGAGGCTGGGCACACGAAGCATAATTTTGAGTTACATCGACATTAGCTCATGTTAGCTGTGTCCAGCTCCCGACGTTAGAGCTACTCCGAGTGTTTAATATCTACGTGTTTTTTATGGGAATGTGGGTCTTTCAGATGAATTTTAGAAGAAATTGATCATATTTCATGTTTTATTGTGTCATGTAATGTGAGTCTTGGTCTCCGCCCCTACAGGTCTTGGTTTAGGCTCTGTCTCGATACACTCTGGTCTTGATTTTCACTTGTTCTCGGGTTACGTAGTCTTGGCTACAATACTAACCCAAACCCAAACCCTAAACCATAACCCCTAATTAATTGCAGCAGGACTGCTCCCAAAATGCGACTGATAATTATCCTAATAAATTCCCCGCTGTCTCACAATTTGGGATTATAGCAGGGATTTATTCTAGCCACGACTCATGACAGACTCGTCAGAAAAGACTTTCCCTCCATCAGGATCTGATTGATGTTGTCAAGTAATAAATAGTAAGCAAGAATCAAAGCATCCAGTCATGGTCTTAATTATACTGCTTGTCTTGTGTGTAGAAAAGAGTCTTGAAAGAAAAATAATGTTCTTTTAATGTCGTTTAGTTCATATTTCTGTGGACACGTCAGTTGACCACACTGTGTCACGTTAGGATGTGTAAAGTTAGTCCGCTAACGAGCAGCCAAACAGATTTATGGGAGCATTTTCTCCTTCTGCTGGCAGACAATTACACAATGGCCCCTCTTCTCTCCTCTATGTATAACATAACCTCTATGAGCTCAGGGGTAATCCTGCTATTCTGCACACTCGGGGATAAACGCTGGTTAAATTTAACTTGCTAATCCAAGAGAACCATAAAACAGCCACACAGACTTACACACAACACATAACAGTGATCCTCTGCGCGTTGTCTCAATGCATATCGCTGAGCAACCATGGTGCTTCATGGTCTACCTGAAGGTTTCTGTAACAAGCACCCTGTTTCCTCTTTGCAATGAAGTACTTTAGTATGTAGGTTTAAAGAAATTAAAGCTGCAGCTACCAGTAAGAAAAATGGATTTAATGCAAAGATTTGCAAAACTAAGACCACCACCCCAACTGTGGCAGCATCATTTTGTCTTCGTGTTTAGCTGCAGGAGAGACTGGTGCGGGTATCGTGGAAATATTGAAGCAATATTTCAAGACTTCAGTCTGGAAGTAAAAACTTGGGTACAAACAGGTGCTCTAAACGGACAATAACTGAAAGCATAGTGTGATATTATGGAGAGACTGGATTTGGAGAGGGCATCACCAAGCCGAGACGTCAAATCTCCTTTGGTGGCAGAACTTAAACGGTGTTAGTGAGAGCAATGTTCCCCGGAAACATGACTTGATTTCACAAAGTATGGCTGGAGGAGGGCTGCAGTGTGGCGCGGTTGGTAGCACTGTTGCCTTGCAGCAAGAAGGTCCTGGGTTTGATTCCCGACCTGGATGTCCAGAAGAGTATGCTACAATTCCAGCAAACTATTTCAAAAAGCTGGTGGAAGGACACCCAAAAGGTTTAAGTGTTTAACTATCATGAGGACACCATTGTCCTTGGGAACCTTTTTGTATTTTTGTAAAAAAAAAAAAAACATAAAATGTTTTTTGAAAAAAACTCTTGGTTATTATTCTGACTGATAGAAATAATTTTCTATCTGTCAGATAGTCAAATAATTCTGACCTAAAACAGAATTATTTTTAGGTATTTAAATTTGTTTTTAAATCTATATAGATAAAATCTTATGTCTTCTTATAAATGTCTGGTTTCAACTGTATTGTTTTTTTCAAAATATATATTTTGTGAAAAATATGTATTTTGAGAAAACGACAGAGAAAATGGCAAAAAAAAAAAAAGAAAAATTCTGTAAAAATAATCTGTGTTTTGTGGACAGACATTACAGACATTACAGTGGTCTTTGCTTGGAAGCTCATATTATTTACCAAAAGTGAACACCAAATGTTGAAAAGTTTTAAAACAAAGTCATTATTTAAGTCTAATAATGACTAAGGAAAAAAATGTGCCTTGAAACTTTCTGGTGGCACAACTGGGATAGTCCACAGCTGAGTGCATGAACCGTGAATCACTCCCACTTCGAAACTTTTGCTCACCTGAACAATCTCCAGCATCTCCTCACGGCTGATGTATCCATTTCCATCCAGGTCGTACATGCTAAAAGCCCATTTCAGCTTCTGCTCCAGCTTCCCCCGTGACGTGACGCTCAAGGCGATGATGAACTCCCGGAAGTCTATCGTCCCGTCGCCGTTGGTGTCGAAAGTCCGGAAGACGTGCTCGGCGAACTTGGAGGCATCTCCGTAGGGAAAGAAATTGGCATAGATCTTTTTGAACTCCTCCACATTCAATGTTCCGCTGGGGCAATCCTTCAAGAAACCCTGGAATAGAGAGATTAACGCTTTATTTTAACTTTAAGTTCAGTGCTTTTAACAGATATTCTACTGGATAGATAGACTAACGACTAATATTCTAAGTTTAAACAAGAACTCAAAACAACAGTAACAGTTTTATGAAATGTGAACGGACTGCAGTAGATCTGTTGGGAAGGAGGTTGGTCTGAGGGAAAAAGCTTTATCTCTTTTCAAAGAAGTAGACACATTTAATAAAGCCTGATTGTGCTGTGGAAGCAAAGGGAAGTAAAAGTCCCATCAGTTTTATGCTTTGTTAGAGATGTTCTTTTAACAGACCTTGGAGGTAGAACCAAAGAGGTGACAAACCCGTCTCAATTTTGAAGCCAGGAATTAGGTTCTGGACATCGTAACAGAAATTATTTCGCGTGAAGGCTGAGAGTTCCTGTGGAAGTGCAGTTCATCCATCTTTTTTATTGCCCCGTGTCTAGGAAATTTTCTGGGTCGTAAAAGAACACCGGTGTTTGCCCGGGCTTTCCGGCCACGGGCTCCGATTTACAGCCCACGAGCTTCGCCTCCAAAAGAATACGACCTGGACACTGTTTCAGAAAAGTCAGAGTTCTTCAACACCCTGTTGAATAAGCGGCCATGTGAAAAAAGCTGGTTTCTCTAACATCTTTTGACACAGTGATATTTAGTAGCAAGGGTTTTATTTATTTATTTTTTTTTAAGGTAATACTCAGACAGGAAAATGGCTTGTGAGAGAGGGGAAGACATGCGGCAAAGGTCAACGGGCCGGGACTCAAACCCAAAGAGCTGTCTGAGGCCAGCAGAAAGACAAGCAGCTCATGAGTCTTGTAAGGGATTTCAGGTCTACAAGAATTTCAAAACAACTGCCAACATTCCTTGGTCTGACAAGTTCACTCTGAAAGCAGACCACTAAATGTTTGAAGAAACCTCCAAGAAATGACCCAAATGGCTGTTTTTACCTCTTTACCTTCTAGAGCTCATATGGTAGAAATACTCTGAATAGCTGTTAGCTAACAGCTATTCAAACCAGCACTATGATACCATAGGAGCAAGTTAGTTTTACTCAAGGCTACCATTACCAACCCATCGACACTAAAGATTACTCCACTATAACGTCCTTCCAAAAAAACAAAACAAACAAACCAATCTAATGATCCTTCAGGTGTCTATAGCCCCTTCTCTACAGACGTGGCTTTAACTAGTTCTTCCCCAGACAGCCTCTGCCAGATTCATTTGCGGATCCTGCACAGTTCCTTCCTGAATTGTTGGAACCACCTCAGCGTTTGTACAATTCGGGTATTGCGTGCGATCGATTTGTTTGGGAGCAAACTGCATTCATTAACTGGCGAAGGGTCAATTGATGAGCGAAGGCGATAACTTGCAAACTCCTCGAACAATAACAACAGCTCAAACACCACATTCAATCTGCAACGAGACCGAAGCAGTTAGTGATATGGGGAGCTACAAACCGATAATTCCACGGACAAACCCGATTGATGAAACCCTTTTCATTGCGATGGAAGAGTCCAAACAGCGTCAACTGGAATCGGCAAGATGCAGCAAACAAATACTGGCCGCCATCAATGGACCAGAAATCCTGTGCGCTCACGTTCCCACATTCCCACCTATGTCCCCGCCCATATTGACACCCAAATAGTAAGATATACCCTACGAATGGTTTTAGCCAACTTGGCTAAAACTGACCTGACCAGACTTGACAGTAGGACGTTTTACTGATTTCTACTTTGCTATAACTTGATGATCATGTCCATGTAATAGTATACAAACTTTGATATGTTTTTGTATATAATATGATAGGGCCCTGAAATAATGTTTGAAAGGGAATGTAATGTGTGGATAAAAGGAGATGACTGATGCGATCAACCTGGCTAGACTTGCACTTGGTCATTCCCAGGGTAAATCTAGAGGATGCTGCTCTGTCACTGACAGAGACAAATAAGTCAAGGCTGCCGCCAGATCGCTGATGAAACATGGCTCTTCAGAAAAAGCAAGGCCATCCAGGCACACTCCCTGTAGAAAACTCACTGCCTCTTCAACCAGGTCCGTTCAGTGTCTGTACTTACCATACAATTTACTTTTTAAAAGACCAAAATCACTTGGTTTCCTGCCGTGCCTTTATCATTTGGACTGTTCACCCCCCTCCTCACTCTGATTAGAGCTGACCATGTGAGAAAAGAATAGTTGGTTTGGATTTTAGATGACAGAAATTAGAGTCTAATTCAAACTTGATTCATTCGTTTTGAGCGGCGCTCGCTCCCGCGCCGGAGATCCTGGAAAGAGACAACGGAAACCAGGCTCTGGAGGGTGACTTTAACGAGTTTTGAACAGAGTGGAGTATTTATCACAAAATAATGCAATACTGGGCTTTTCCATCCAACCAGTTCCAGCACTACTGAAATTGGTTGTTTCCCTTTTTTGCCAGTAAAGAATTAGGTTCCAGCATTGAAAAGACCCCAGCTCAAAGAAAGAACTACTTTCATCAGGGGATGGATGTGAGCATATGGGGACCAACAATCGCTTGCAATTTTGGGAGTGTCACTTTTAAACCTTTTAGGTTTACAAAATTTAGGCATTACAAAAAAAACACTCATCTTTAGAGCTTCAGTGCTGGACTAACTTCAGCAGTCTTTTATCCTGCTACATGGTAAATGTAGGTCAGAGCACTGCTTGAAGCTGCACTCACAATCACTATTTTAAGCTGAGTCTATAAGCAGCATTTTGGGCCTGCGTTCATAAACACCGGCATCTTCTGGTATATAACTCATGTTTTAAACCGTGTGTGGAACCAGAATCTAAAGAGCCATCATCAAAAACACAGCTTTGCTTGAATAGTGCTATAAAAGGAGGTAAAGGTGATAGTAAGACAGTTGCCTGCAAGAACAAAAAGGCAAATCCATTTAGATAAATGGTTTCTCTATGCTGAAATTCCAAATACAACAGAACTAATACTCAAACATTTAGTGAAAAAGAGTTTCAAGTCTCTAAGATGTCTATGATGCTTCAGACGTCACTATAATGCATAATTTCATTGCGAGGGTCTTTGCAATTACTATTATTTTAAGATATTGTGCCACTAGTGGCCTTTATTGCTAATAATCAAACAGGAAATGGTCAGAGATAGAAGGGGAGGAGACAAGCAACAAAGGTCCCAAGGTTGGGAATTGAACCCCAGACAACTACCCTGACAACTTAAAGCTTACGTACATAGTGCAGTCACTCTGTAGCGACACAATTCACTACAGCCGTGATACCATCATTAGCACAGGGTGAACATGACATCTCCACCATGATTTTAAACTCTCTTTCAGATACAAAATGGGAGGCTTGTACATGTATACCATGGTTTAGATGGTACACATGGCGGTGTTATCATCATCATATGGCGGGTGATGCTTTTCTTTAGCAGGGACATGAAAACTGGTCACGATTGCTTAGAAAAAAGGGAAATTGTCTAAATACAGAACAGAAAACTAAACCAAACCTGCAGCAGCTACCTGCTGGTGACCCGGTGCAATGGCCATGCGTACCTTGTACCACTCCTGCAGCTCGTGGTCGGAGAACTCCGTGTTCTCCCGGAGGTCCTGCAGCATCTCGGGCCGCAGCTTGCTGTTCTGTTTCCCCATGGCAACGGGACAGTTGTTGTTGTCCTTTCACTTGACGGCAACGCTGTCTTGTCGCAGAAGCCAGGCCGTGTTCCACACCTGCTGGGCAGAAGTGGGGAAACGGGAGGTCAGGAGTCGCAAACACGAGGAACAGACGAAAAGGTTTGTGTGATAAATTGGTAAACAAGCATAGTTGGAGATGGTTTTAACCCTCTCATGAACTTAACACAGCGGCAGGGGTAAAAGCGTACGTGGGGTCACGGCTACCCGGCTAACGGGGTCAAATGAAACCCATCACTTAAGACCGCAGGAGGGTTAAAAATAGACTCCTGCAAATTAAGGATGGAAGAAAATATGGGTTTCTGCTCCATTAAAGCACAGTCATGAATCAAAACACTGCCGTTCTTTCGACTGTAATGAAATCAAAGCAAGCCTTGTTACAGGAAAATGTCCCAATCCTCCATGACACACGATATTACGCAAGTCAGCAAGTGTTGAAGCACTGCCTGGCCCGCACAAAACATTAAATAATCCTGCAGCCAATGACGTCAGGCACAAGCCCGCTGATCACATTTGGATAGGATTTATCCAGCCAGCTGAGTTTGGGTAAATCAGCTGTCTGCCGTGAGCGCTGCTGTGTTCACGTCTCTTAATCCTTATCTCAGCACAACCTGTCGGACAAAATGCGATTTCAGTGATTTAATTATGCAACGACACCGCTAAACATAATACCTTTCTGTTTTTTGTTGTCTTTGTTTTTTTTTCTCTCGTGATGATGGAGTGAAAATTTCAGATGCATTTTCTTGCAAATGCAGTTCTGGGTGTATTTTAATCAGAGTGCAATGAGGGATGTCTTCCAAACACAAATCAAGCTGTTTTGGTTGAATCTGTGAAAGAATCAGAACACAAAGTTTTTTTTGTTTTTTTATGTAAACCTTTTACACTTTTCCATGTGAGAATTTCTAGAAATGTCATGTACTTGAGAAAAATGGTGCAAACACTATAAATTCTCTGTAAGTTTACTGCGTATTTGCTAACAGGACAGGATTCAAATGAGGAGCAAAAACCAGAGTGGAGATGGATGGATGGATGATGGATGGATGGATGGATGGATGGATGATGGATGGATGGATGATGGATGGATGGATGGATGGATGGATGGATGGATGGATGGATGGATGGATGGATGGTTGTTGGATGAATGGATGATGTATGGATGATGGATGGATGGATGGATGGATGAATGGATGATGGATGGATGGATGATGGATGGATGGATGATGGATGGATGGCTGATGGATGATGGATGGATGGATGGAGGACGGATGTATGGATGGATGGATGGATGATGGATGACGGATGATGGATGGATGATTGATGGATGGTTGATGGATGGATGGATGACGGACGGATGTATGGATGATTGATGGATGGTTGATGGATGATGGATGGATGACGGACAGATGTATGGATGGATGATGGATGGATGGATGGATGGATGGTTGTTGGATGAATGGATGATGGATGGATGGATGGATGGATGACGGACAGATGGATGGATAATTGATGGATGATGGATGGATGGAGGACGGATGTATGGATGGATGGATGGATGATGGATGGATGGATGAATGGATGATGGATGGATGGATGAATGGATGATGGATGGATGGTTGATGGATGGATGGATGGATGGATGGATGGACAGACGGACAAATAGGGAATATATTGTAGTAAAAAAAGTCAGCTCTATTTTTCCTCCCCACGTTTGAACCAATGGAAAGGATTCCAGACTGCACCGGGTCCCTGGATGTTGGAAGACGAGTCAAAGATCATGTGCAACACATAAGGGCTGCAGTGTGGGCGGCAACAGTGTTTACTGATGCCTGCCGAGTGCTTCATGCGCACAAAGAAACAAAACCCACACGTCCCTCGCCTCTTCGCTCGGCTAATAAAATTAGACTCATATTAAATGGCTCATCCCGGAGGCATTACAGTTAAACTCAGGTGCAGTGACAGGACTCCCAGCAGCCCGTGTCTAGGCTGTTGCAGGCAGAACTGTCAGCAACTGTTGGATCCAACCTTTCTAACTGCATTAATTCTTAACAGCTTGGAAACAAGTAGGTTTTAGAAAGAGTACTCAAGAGATTTAGGTCTAGTCTAATCACTGGTGGAACCTACAGATGAATAGAACCTAATGCCAATTTATGAACAAATTTATTCACATGTGATTTTAATTGTTTCTTAGTTAACGGAAACACCACAGTTGCAAAATTGTGTTTTTTCAACATTAGCATGGTATTGACAAAGTTTTGTGCACATTTGTGATGAAAATGTATGAAGACTTACACAGGGTAATGCTTCGAGATGCATCAATGAATCAGCAATTCGTTGATTGAAAACATCTTAGTGTATTTTTAATCAGAACTATCACAGCGTTTAATGCTTTTAAGATGAAGGTACCATGAACTTCCCCTTTTCAAATCACAAGCTCATTCGACACACTTCTTCAACCTTTTACGTCTAAAATCGCCTTTTGTTTGTTTCTCTTGTCCATGTCTTTCTTTTCCCACGTTAAATAGACTCTCTCCAAAACCCCTGTAACAGATTTAATGGAGCTCAAAAGACAGATTTTCAGAAAGAAACAGAGTGTAAAGTGACGGGCAGACTGCCAGAAGTAACTGCACAACAAAATCCTGTTCAAATACTGTGACCTTTTCCACTACCTCCCTGTTTTGATATTGTTTTTTTTAAAAAAAAATCTTTCTTAAACTAGCTTTGACCTATGGAAGGTCCAAGTTTGGCAATCACAGCGCGCCCTCAGCAGCATCCTGCGGCACAGAGCATTAATCCATCTTTCCCCCGTCTGAGTGCCCTGTTGTCGGTGTTCCGACCTGCTGTAAGTCGACCCAAAAGCAGACTCGGCGAACATCTGTCACGGCGTTCCGCAGCTGCTGCTGAGCAGGTCAGCGACCTCTCGGCTGATGATTCTCGCACAGAAGAGGAAAAAAACGGAGAAAGGGACGGAAAAGAGGGGAGGAACCGGACGCACGGACGGACGACGCGAGAACAAAAGATCGTGGAACGGGTGAGGACGGTAAAGGTGGGAGTAAATCACTTCCACCAGAGAGAGATGGTGCAAAGTTGCAGTTCAGCGGCGTATAAATATGTGTGTGCAGCTGGCTGAATGTGGCCGTAGTGTAAAGTGCTTTGATTGGCCGGTACGACCAGGAAAGAGCTACATGAACTCAGTCCATTTACCTTTTCAGTCGTGGGCCACAAGTCTGGCTTTTATGCAAGAAAAAAGCCATAAAAAGTTCTGTTCACGTCTCTTCACAAGCCGTGAAGAGACGTGTGGAGGACGCTACTCTGACTACATGAGGCATGTGCATCATTAACGATGGAAAGGTTTTAAGATGATTTTGTACTGATCTCACTTTGTTGCATCACAGAAACCTCAGATTTTAAGGGTTGTAGTTTTAGCAATGCTATAAACTACAACTACAATGAAGTCAGTCCCTGTTAGCCATGCTTCCAAATACTGAACAACTAAAGTCGGAGCGAGACGGATGTTCAAGACATTTTATTGCTGGCGAAAACGTCCTGGCCTCCCTCGTTAATATCCGCCTCATTCCACTAGACGCTGCTCTCTTTGCGGTGGGGGAAGGTTGTTTACAGTGTACAAAGTTTCCGCTAAGCTTCCTAGCGTAGCTCCTCAATCGAGCGGTCGTGTTACATACGCCACGGCCAAACGTTAGCAGCTTGGTAAAACCGGAGCTCATTGCTTAAAACTTCAGTGTAGTCCAAGTCTCCAACATGCCATCATTTCTCACTAGCAAAGGTTCCAGACTTTCTATAGGAAGCAAACGTAGAATGAGACGCTGGTTTTCGCCACGCTACTGGAAAACGGTAGAACGCACCATTTGTTGGAGTACGGGCGCCATGTAATGCAAAACTCTCGCTACTGGATCTCCACCTAAAGAACCCTTCTTTTTCAATTTTGAAGTTTTTAATAAATTGAAGAAGCTGACTTATTATGAAAGGAAATGAAGAGCAGTTTAAAAATGTATGTATGCCTTTTCTTGAATCACAATAGCGCAGAATCCAATGGAAGTTTACGGGCTGTACCTTTTTCTGCAATCGTCTCCATTTGTTTACCCATTTAGGGGAAACGCATTAAAAATGTGAAAAAGATTTAGGTGAAATAATTACATGTAGTTACTTAGCTTTACATTTCACCAATTAAAGGTGAGATTCAGGATAACTGACGTGACAAGTAACAGTAAATCTTAATACATGGACAAAAAAACAAAACAACCTTTACCAGTTTACTTTTTTACCCTCGCTTCAAGTCGTTGTGGTACTTTTTCACCAACTTTATAATTAGATTTCATTTTATTTTTTGGGGGGTGGGGGGATGAAACCACTTTATTGCCCGGGAAACCTCCAGAGACGCCTATAAGGCCCGACAGTGGACACGAAAAGTAATTTAGTTCCTGGAGCCGTGTAAGCTGCTCCTTAAGGAGGGACTGAAGCAGGTTTCATTGAAAGTCACTCAGGCCGCTGAGTGAAATCCTCCCACATTCAGCTGAAGTCATTTCTCTGGGCCGCGCTGTGAAATAGAATAACATTAAGCATATTGACTAGCTGTGAAGAGAGAGGTGCTGCCATTGTTGAAAAAGTGGATGACTGTGGCTGGGCCAATATCAGATTTTTAATAAAAATAAAAAAAAATAAATAAAAAATAAAGGAGAAGAAGAAGAAGAAGAATAAAAGTCTGCAATGAAGGATCATTCCAGCTTAGGTTGTAATATCTTTAAGAAAGAAAGCTACACCGTAAAACTAAATATTCTTTTTAATAAAAGAACAGGACTTCTCATCAACTTGTTGTTTGTCGTCATCTAAAACAAGCAGTGTGAACTTTTGAATGATAATAATAATAATAAATGCTTGATAAGTTCATTTATTTCAATCAAGTGATTTTATTTTTATATTAGTAGTTTAGAGTTTTAAAAAAAAATGCCTTGGGGATTATCTACATGAACAAAGAAAATAAGTATGGCTCTGGCTAAAATATTCATTTCAGACTAATGAGGCTAAAAATAAATATATTAAAGGCAAAAATAATTGCTGTAAAGAAGCCATCATTATACCCATTCGTAAATTAAAAAAGGAAAGAAGAAGAAAGAAGAAACCGATTGTCCAATCATATGTGTGAGGGCGGGGCCTCAGTGAGGCAGGTGAAAGGTCAGTTTAGCCTGCGGGGTTGGGATGCTAGTTTGCTGTGCTAGAAGGAGGCTGGAAGAACTAAGCTAAAGAGAAACGGTGATGATACAGTTTTGCTCTGTTTAACTTCCGGGTGAGTGAGTACTTGCCGCAAATCGTAAATATATGACGTTAATCACGGGTCAGCGTTTAGCATTTGTCCGCAAAACTATTGGTAGCTATATGAGAGTGTATGATCCTTAGCCAGATATAAGAAACTCGACATTTATCGCACGGTGGACCGAGAGGAATTGTCTGGACTCTTCTGACGTTGAGTTTTGCCAGGGTCGTCTGTGTAGCTGGAGAAAAGACGGACAGCAGTGGGAGGTCTGGTACGCATGGCTGGAGCAAAGCAGCAAGCACTCGTCCAAGCAAACTAGCAGGAGCTATCGATCCTTTTTTGTTATTGGGGGTTTTTTTGTGAGTGTTTTCAACCTGTTGTCTCCCGTCGCTCTGTAAGGCCGGTGTTCTGAGAGCCCACCTGAGACAAAGGGCAGCTCATGAGTTTTATCCCTTTTTATTTCTATTTCTTTCTTCCACCCCCATCTCTCTCTCCCTCACAGTTTCCTGTCATTTTATTTTGTCCAAAGATTTGCTTTTGTTCCCGTCGTAGCTTCCCGATGACCTGCTGATTGTCCCCGTCAAGCGGGACAGAACGGAGGGCCGCTGGTTGTCTGCCTTGCCTCACTCTGAGTGCACTCGGAGAGGATTTGTTGAAGATTTCGTGACCTTTTCAGGTCCTCTTCAGCGTATCTGGCCCCGGTCTGCGGCTCGCTGATACGCTTGTTTCGGCCACCCCTGCAGTTAGATTAAATCTCCCTCCGCTTTGTTCCGTTACACTCTCACCCGCTGGGTCACACAAAGAAGCCTTCGTGAAAGCGAAAGCTTTGGGGCCGGAGCAAACAGACTTAACAGTCCACACTGCAGGTCGCTACACGGTGCCAGATGGTGATTTTTCTACATTTACCCTCAACAGAAAGTAGATCATAAATTTAACATTTTGTAAGCAAATTTGCTTAATGGAAACCGCCCAGTTTCTAAATTTCAAGAGTTTGGGTGCTAGGATTAGGTTGGTTTTTTTTCTTCCTTTTTTTTGCAGAGCTGCTATGGGTACACTGTATCACACAAGTCACGTGATCAACAACCGGATGTTTCCACTTGTGCAGACTGTGAAGAAGACAACAGGAAGTAGTTGGAAGATCATGATGCTGCATGATTTATAATGTCTTGTAGGGCAGTGGCTTAAATATGTCAGCAGAAACCACCAGTATGTCATAATTGCTCTTTGGGTTACAGCAGTTGCAGTAGCAGTTTGTCCTTTAATGAACGCCGTAGTTTGGCTTCTGCTACCGTGAGCTAGCAGGATTTCAATCGGTGTTGGCTTATGGTTATAAGGTAAGGCACAATGATCGCTAGCTCCTCACTATAGCCAGTTATTTTGCATTGAGTATTTATTTTTTTATTTATGCAGTTAGTGAGATGTTGGTTCGTCTCACTAAGAGCATCCTTATAAATATCAGCCGTAAGCTTTGCTGGTGCTTCCCGGGTTACGTGAACGACTCAATAACCTCAGTAATAATTTTTTAGGTTTAATCACAGAGTACTTAAGTTTATATTATTCTTTTTGATATATACTGTCTTTGGAAAACCGGTATAATGTGAGTTATGTTAACACGCAGTGACCGCTTGAAGTTCAGGAGGTGAAGCCGCCGTCAAGCGTAACGGTCTCAACCTTGACCTCAAAACGCCTCAGTCTTCACTCTGACAACAACCCTTCAAACTCAGCACATCTCACATGGACTTATCGCGCGAACAAATTTGTTCACATGGGATTTTAATTGCCTGCGATGGACTGGCGACCGTCCGGGGTGTTACCCCGCCTCTCACCCGTTGACAGCTGGCTACAGGCACCAGCACCAGAAAATGGATGGACGTATTTTAATTGCGTTTCTTAGTGGAAATCCTGCAACTGTGTTATTTGGGATGGAAACGCAGCTCGTGTCCTGCTATGTAAATCCAATTGAATTTGAGCTTTTCCTGAAGGAGTGTCACATGCAGAGCAGAGTTTTTGATTCAGTCAATTATGAAAAATCGTAAAGCAGCAAAGGATATCTCCAGCTGCCTTTGGACACGAGACGGGTCGCCATGGGCAATACAGAAACACACAGGACAAACAGCCAGGCACACACACTTTCATACCTCAGGGCATTTCAGAGAGACTAATTAAGGTAACGGTCATGTTTCTGGATAGTGGGAGGCAGACAGAGAACCCAGAGAGAACATGCTAACTCCATGCAGACGAACCACAGTCTGGGATTCGAACGCAGGATTTTCATCCTGAAATCATGATCTGGAAATTTGCGTACATTGTTTTTTTTAAGTTTCTGCAGGATATTTTTGTCTAGAAAAAAAGTCAGATTGATGATCTAAGAAAAAAATTGTCAGGAGGCAAATACTTAGTTGTTGCTTTCAACTATTTAAGCTGATGGCTCTGCTTTCTCAGACAAATATCTAATCAAATCAAAATGTATTGCATGTACAGCTTTAGTGCTTCACAATAATTACAACATCATAGATGTGTGACAAAATGAGAAATAAATTAAGTTTGATTTGGAAACTTGTACTAAAATAATCTGAATAAAAACAGACATGCACTTAATTTCAGCTGCAGCAATTTCCCCAAAACTAGAATCAATTACTATTTTTTTTTTTTTAACTCTGTCTAATAAGATGATTAAGAGCAGTAAGGCTGATCCAAAACAGTGTACTTTTGGTAATAAATAAAATAATAATAATAATTTAAAAAAAAGATAAAAAGTCATTAACCTCATTCAGTGACAGTTGCCATAAAAACTGAATAGAGATTAAGCATTCAGTGGTCAGAATGTTTGAAATCTTGGGTTAGATTATAATCTTTTAAATGTCAGTCTCTGTACAAACTATTAAAATCATTGGGATTTTGAAGTGCGTACTTTTATGATGCTTAATTAAAAATACCCATGTGCTTTGCTGATGACACCAACTAGCTGAGGGAGTCTGAATGATCTTCCTTACAAAGAAACTGCACAAATAATTAAAGAAAAAAAAAAGATGACAGCGCCTTCTAAAACTTTGATTCCCCATCTAAATAGAATCTGCATCCACTGTGACACAATTAGGACGTTTTTTTAGTCTGAGACTTTTCTGTAAACGGGACACAGCACGATGAAGAACAAATACCAGTTAGCTGTTTATTGTGTGTTTTTTTTTTTTAGAATAGACTTTAAAATGCTGCTGTTAGTTTATAAATCACAGCTTAGCACCACAATACATTAAAGATCTGCTGTTGTTGTACCAACCTTCCAGACCGCTCAGGTCTTCTGGTTCTGGTCTGAGTTCCCAGAACCACGGAGAAGCAGCATTCAGCTTCCAGACTTCTAGACTTTGCAGTTGTCTAGACTTCTAGTCAACTGCAAAATTGCTGAAACTCTCCCTTTAAATCAAGACAAACCCCGCCCCCCCCCAACTGCTTGCTTAGTGCTGCCTTTAATAGTAACTGGACCATTAATTAATCAACATTATCAATGTGGTGATTGATGATTTTCACAATGGCTCTTGACAAAATGTAATGTCCATAATTGGTTTTCACAACTGTTGACTGTATGTTTTTTATGTTTTTACAATGCAAAGCACTTTTAACTGCCATGGTGCTGAAATGTACTGGACACATAAAGTTGATTGATTGACTGCCAAAGTAAAGACCACTGCCAGGCAGCCTTTTAATGGCGGTACTAATTAATTTTTAAACCTGAAGCTTAAGCACATGTAGTTATGAAGCAGAACGATGATCCAAATCACACCACCAAGGTCATATCTAAAGGACTTTAAACAGAAAAAAGAAAACAAAAGAACTTTTCAGAGATCGTACTCAAACACCCTACAATAGGGCCGAGAGTAAACGAAGGGTGGACCAGAAAACACTCACTGCCAGCTATTGCAGTTAATAACAGTATGTGTTGATCAGCACAGCCGTTCCAACAAGTTTCAGTTTCGCCGGTAATTACTTTTTCACATGTAGAAAAAATTCTTTAGTATTGACACAAATGATGTTAATTAAATTTTTTAGCTAGCAAACTTTTTTTTGTTGTTTTTCTTACAAAAAATGTAGCCTTAGGAGAAATTGTCTTTTTTTTTTTTTGCATTCTCGATTCGTCCTGTCTGGTCAATAAGAACGGAAAACGACGGCAGAACCGCGACTGAGAAAACACGGGGAAATGAAGGACGGAGACAGAAGCGAAGACTGATGAAGGCAAGAGAGTCGGCGAAAGAAAAGACATTAACGGCGGGGATAAAAATAAGAACCAGGGCGGGTCCTTAGTGTGGCGCTCTCCTCTGGTGCACAGAGGGTCGTCGGAGCAAATCCAAATCCTGATAGTAACTTAAATAGCTATGAAATAAAAAGCCATTTATTACCTCTCGCATAAATCTGCGCAGGCACAGTCTGTTTGATGTGCAATCTTCTTTCTTGCTGTCAAAGTAGTGAGCATAAAAAAAAATAAAGAGGAAAGAGGAGAATAATATTTAAGGTCACAGAAGTAGAGGCATAAAAACAGTCACTTATGGCACAGAAAGGAGACCATCTATACCCTGTTCATCGTTACAAGAATGACGGGCTGAGTAAAAAAAGTCATAAGGGTCGTTTATCTCTTGAGGAAGGAACGCGCCAGAAGAGCTTGCAAACCAATTCTGCCAGAAACCTGCTTAGCAGTCGGGAAGAAGACAGTTTACGATGAACGATGTCCGCTTTGGTTGAAATCTGATAAGTTTCCCCGGTAACGCCCAAGATGGTTCCTATATCATCATTGTTCTCGTCATTCCACTGCATGGCTTTGCCAAAGAAAATATTTAGCCCTTGAGAAAAACGTTTAAACTATTGCTTCTTCTTTCTTTTTTTTCTTTTTCTTTTTTTTGCAGGTTGTGAATGCAGGGCTCAGCATTCGTAGCACCCAAACATTTTCGTTTGAAACTGGCGTCTCCGTGACGGCAGTTAATTTAAAAAAGTGTGATTTATATCACTAAGCCTCACACAGTGACAGCGATTAATCATTTCAAATTGACTGAAACAGTGGAGGAAATAGTAAAAATGACATTCTTTATAATCCTGTCAGTTTTGTTTCATAAAAAAAAAAATTAATAATTAGAATTCATCAAGACAGTAAGACTAAATTCTTACCAGGATTAGTGTTTTCTTTCCAAAATAAGTGATAAATGATACCATAAATGCTCAAATCTAATTTCAGATAAGACAATAAAGTGAATAAAGTCAATGCCCCAAAAATTACAATAAAAAAACTAAACACTATTTGTTCAGGTTTAGCTAACGTTGATTGTGGCTGTCTGATAAAAATAAAGGTACATTAGAATACACATCAAAACTCAGAATTACTATTTCCATTTCATTTATAGGAAGCTGACAACACGCACTGTGACGGTTTTTATTGTACATTATGGACTAGTCTTTCAACTATTTCCTTTTCTGTTGGATTTAAAACTACTACTGCTTTGAGAGAAATAGCCAGAACATTGTGTTCTCTTATAGAACAGAGAAGGAAAAGCTGGAATCGCTCAAAACTGGAATCAGCAGGTCAGACCTCCAAGAAAGTTGGAAATTGGTTCAGTATGGCTCAATAAACGTAAGTAGAAATGCTGCTTGATATTGGGGTTTTTTTAGGTTAAAAAAAAAGAAAAAAAAAAAAACTCTTTTGGGGCCTATTATTTACGCATAAAAATTTCATGAAGACCTCTTTTAGAGATGAGGTCAGACTTTGCAAAGACGTTCATTTTTGGTCCCTCCTGTGTCCGTAAATGTCCTCCGCTGAGGAGCCTCCGAGATTTCAAGCACCCTGTTTTCATTCATTCTTTTTGATGCGCAGCGACCCTCCGCTGATCAACGTAGTGCTCGGATCTCATCAGGATTCATGAGGACCTTTTTGCTATGAGCAGAGAGAGAAAAAAAAACCCAAAACAACAAAACAACAAGCTGAGGAACATGAGGTTTCTTTGTTACATAAACACAGGAAAGCTTTCCAAGCTGGAACAGCATCCAGCTTTCAGATAAAGAAAACCTCTGAACTTTTTGTAGTGATGACATAGATTTTAGCAAAATCATAAAATAAACCAAATGTGCACAGGACTACAAACTGTACTGTGGAAAGGAAGCGATTGTCTCACAGATGGCCGGACGTGATCCTTCATCGTTTTCTGCTAAAGAGCAGAATTATTGGATTTATCAATTATAAAAAAGTCTCAGAGAGGAAGCAAAGCAGCCTCAGATCAACTCATTAAAAGAAACATGTTTTAACGTTGATATAAGGTTGTTTTTCTCAGGTGTTGTATATATATATATATATACATATATATATATGTATATATATATATAATTTAGGTTAATTTCAAATTGGAAGACAGCAGGGAACAAGGAATAAAACAGAGATGGATAAAGAGCATACAAGATAACAGCTAGAAATACAAGATAACAGTGAGAAATTTGCTTCTACAGCTGCAGAAAGGGAGGAATAAAACTGAGCAGACCACAGCGACAACAACATAACAGCTGGCATGTGAGCTGGCACATATGTGAGCACCAAACCCTGGAAACCGAGAACCACCATTGCTTTGGCATGTGGGCAGAGGCATAAGCAACTGGCAGGGAGTTTGACGGGGGTGGGGGTATAGGCCTCGCATTTGGTGGGAGCCCTGAGATGATCCAGGATGGGAGGGAAGGCCTAACCTGACAGATAAATGGGCACGCACAATCACATCTTCCTGCGCACACGGACACTCACACCCGTAAACCTGACATAAATACACGAAAATGGACCGCCTGCACACAATCGCACTCCTTGTCCAAGAAGCCCAGCCTCTGGATCCAGTAGGCTCCTCGGCCCCCCAAAGACCAACGACCCCGGACCTGGACTCCATCCAAAGATGGAGCCAGAAAAAAAGTCCACATAGCCCAAACATGCCAGCCAACTGGAGTTACCACCGGGACATAACAGCCTCAGCCTCTCAATAAACTCCAATCCCAACTCCATGAACTTCCTACCCCACATGACTTCCCACAATCAGCCACTCCCAGCCATGACACCAGCACATCCCGCTTCCCCACCACACAGTGGAGCACCACAAGCACCACACACAATTTTTCTTAGGAAACATGAGACAGCCCTCTGTGTTTTTCATGGTTTTCACCTTGACACTCTTCCACAGACGTCATTTTTTGTCCAGTCTCTCTTTTTTTTTAAATATTGCTTGTACCGTGATCTTTAATCTTAAGTGAGGCCTTTAGATGTCCTGGGTTATTTCCAGCCCTCCTGCACGGGAAATTGATGTGCTCTTGGAGTAATTTTAGTAGGTCGGTCACTCCTGGAAGGATTCACCGCTGGTTCAAGTGTTAATCATTTGTGATTAAAGCGTCTGGCTTTGCTTTACTGGAGTCTGAAAGCCTTATAAACGGGTGGTAACCCTCTACAGACAAACAGATCTCAATGTCGGGCACCTATCCATGAATTTCTTTACATCAGAGCATGGTGTGTATGCAAAATTGACCAACATTTTCGACATGTATTGATTATCTTGATGATGGCACTCATCAAAATGCAATGTCTGTCACTGATTTCTCAGTTGTTGGCTGTGTGTTTTTATGATATATGTAGCGCTTGCCTTGTTGCTGAAATGTGCTATACAAATAACATCGATTGATTGCCTGTAGATTAATTAGCCTACAAATTAATGCTTGAAAACTGCACTTTTTGTTGACTGACGCTGCCGTTGTCGGGGACTAAAAGCCGCTGAACGATGTAAAACAACAAAAAGCAGAAGAAAAGTGGAAAAAAACATCTTTTCGCAGCCCCGCCTTTGTCAGACTCCGAGAATGAGCGATCACTCTTTGGATATGAGCACAGGGGGATATCTTGTATATAATATTCATCTAACATTTTTCAAGAGGCGGACTTGTGGAAAGCCTTCTTTGAGCTGCACCTCATGAAATATTTACAGTGGGAAGCTCATCTCCCTGGTCGGTACACCGAATTCAACGTGCTGCGGCGGGCGCGCATTCATTAGCCGCTCCTCTCTCTGTGTGCTGGAGACGCCATATGCAAATGCTGAACCACACCGGACATTTACATGTAGTATTGGAACAAGAATTCAAGACGTGAGGGACATGAATCACAAAAGAAAAGTCACGTAGGACCGAGTCTGTAAGGTCGATGCTCTGCTGTTCCCACTTCCGACACCAAACAAATGTCCTCGCTGTTTACGCCAGCAATTTGTGAAAGAGCGCCGTAACAGAGTCTGATGAGTGCTGCCAAACAGGAAAATGCGGGAAGCTCTAACAGCCTTATGGCTTTTTTATTTATTTATTTATCGTATTGTTTTTGCTTTGTTTGATGTAATGGCTTAGATTCGGCCGCATTATAACTCAAATTGTTCTCAATGAGTGCAGGGATCGCCAGCGTTTTAGTTAAGCGGCGCAGGCTCTCTCCGAGCTCTTGGTTTCGAAAAGACCTGCGTTGGGCTCCAGTTCTGTTCGGGAGGACTGGTGCTCCGGCGAGCATCTTGACTGTAGCGCACCCTGTGTCTGTGTGGGAAGAGACTGCAGGAGTCCAGGAGCCGATTCCCTCCAAAGGGAATTAAAACCTGATGCAGATTTCAATGTTTGCAGGGTTATAGTTTGGGCCATAAATCCAGAGGATTTGGGGAAAGGAGATGTGTTAAACCAGAGATTAAGCAAAACTAGAGAAGCATTGATGGATAATTAATGGCACTTTTTCCTCTTCCTCCCCGCCTCCCTCTGCGTTTGTTTCAGTATCTGCTCTGTGCAGCTCTATGACCTTTAGCGAGAGTGTAATTCTAGCACATAGAGGATAATGGTATATGAAAATCCATAGGGTTTGCTGCATGCTGTGCAAACTGCAGACACGAGGCTCAGCTGCTGCTGCTTGTGCTGACGGGCTGAATCGTGACACCCCCCTCTCACACACACACACACACACACACACATACACAAACACCCGTCCTGCCGGACACACTATTACGTCAGCATCAGCCGCGCTCCCGTGAGAAATCCATACAGCCACAGGTTTGCTCATCTTTCTGCTGGAGGTAGATTGACCTCAGCAGCTAAGCACAGCCCTGTGGAATATTTAAGACATTACTCCATTATAAGTTGGCTCATTGTCAAGACGACGGGCCCTTATTAAAAATTCCTTCCCCGAGCAAAGCTTGCGCATTCAGAATGGAAGGAGGCGTCGCGGAAGCATGTTCACATTTCAATAAACTTCTGTTTTTTTATTGGGGTTTTATGTGACAGATATTCGCAACTTAACCACATCGAAATTACAGCAGTTCTGCAAAGGCCTCAGAGGTTTGTGGGCGAACTTCAGTGAACAAACATCAACGTGAAGGCCAGGTAACAGATCAGGAGGATCAAGAAGGAAGCAGAGTTGAGTTAATGACTCTGCTGGTTTTTAAGACTTTCAGATTTTCAGACATCTGAAAATGGACAGAATATGGCACAATGGGTAACTCGGCAAATGTGGTTTTCAACCTAAACTAACAGTCCATGCATTGAGAACATTATTCAGAGAAGTACCTAAAAGGTTCATGGAGGCTCTGGAGGAGCTGGTGACCTCATTCATTCTTGCACTCCACAAATTTTATATTATTAATTTAAGTTTTAGATAAGAGGAGCATTAGTTCTCTGTAGCCAATGGTTCTTGCAGAGTGGTGGGGTTGCTGGTGCCTATCTGAAGCCGTCTTTGGGTAAGAGGTACGCCCTGAGTAGGTCGCCTGCAGTGATGACAGTTACTTTGAAAAGGTAACTTAGTTAGGTTAATGATTACTTGATTAGTAGCGCGTTACTGACATCACTGGTTGCCTGTTAATCACAGGTCAACACAGGGATAGACGAACATACACACAAACCCATACCTTGGGGGAACTTGCAGAGACAAACTGACCTCACAGTCGTGGTTTTGGAATGTCGGAGGAAGTTGGAGAGACAGTGCCAATGCATGAGGAGAACATGGCAAACTCCATGGAGAAAGACCCCTGACCAGGATTTGAAACCCGGACATACAAGCTACTGCCAACCTTTGTCTCCTTCCTTAGAGCCAAAACTACTGGACACCTTTGACAATTAAATTACAGAATGGTATTACCCCTGTGGTAGGGCATTCATGTGAACTCATTAAGGGCGCAGTGAGCCTAACGCTACTGGAAACCGCAGTTTTAAAAGCAGCATTCTAAGATTTCCACCAAACACAACAGCTACTGTGTCAGTGACGCTGTCAAATCTATGGCATCCACTGATTCCCCACGGAGGCCACAACGGCAGCTATTTCTGCCCCTGAGGCGAAGGAGAATACTGACAGTTTCTATACTTTGCAGCCATCGATCTTCTGACACACAACACCCGTTTTCCCAATCCTGTCATTAACCCTGCTCCCCCCCCCTTCCTCCCATCTCCATCCATCCGTCCACCTTCCTTCCTCCCTGAACCAGTCCCAACGTCGATTTGTCATTTCTAAAAGCCACTGATCTTTGCTAAATGCCTTGGGCCAAACTCACTGCTGCCTGCGCTCCCTTGGTATTGCTGTTCTAGATTTTTTCGTCCCGCTCATGTCAGCCAGACCACCAGAACGCCGACGCGTGGCCTTTCCAGCGCCACTTTTTCCACTCCATAGAAGTGGGTTTATATGCTCTGTGTTGTGTCGGGGGGGAAGATGGGTAACCTCGTTTCACTACTGCCAAAAGTGAGCAAGGACATTTAAAACTGCTTTAAATTGAAATTCTAAAAACAAACTTTCCTGCATCGAGACAAACGTCTACGACTCTCTGGGCAGAAAAGCTTGTAAGTGTAAGTGATATCCGAAGGGCAAATTAAAGAGGACACTCAATCAAACCTCTCTCCTTTCAGCCCGCCGCCAGTGTCACATTGCACGGGAAGTGAATTGTCCCACAGGCCCGGAGAACTTAAAGGGTTACTGCACTCTATTTCAGCTCTGCAAGGGCTCTTGAAAAGGGGGACATCCCTTTACTGAACCAGGCCTCCTGAGTGAAGGGCTTTCTAGGCACCAGAGCAAATTTTAGCTTGTGTCCCAGAACAGCAAACGGCACAAGGGGGGCAAGAACCCCACGGAGACACGGTCACAGCCATGTGCAGAGCTCCTCAAAATGAAGATGGTAATTATGCTCTCAGCATCAACTTCCTTCTCTTGTTGCCGGAGGCAATTAGTGGCTGATTTAGGGATTTAGGTCAAGGATTGTTCTGTGATGGGAGAGAAGAAAGACAGCGGCGCGTGTGGATCTCGCAGCATTCGGCAAGACGTGGCACTTCCCGCGTTGTGCTTTGAAAGAAATCCAATTTGGGCTGAACGATGACGCCATCCCAGATTCTGTAGTCGCGGCTACCAACATTTGTACTTGACATTGTCAGAAAGAATACACTCAACAAATCGCAAACCTTTCCACTCGGCTTTCCAGATTTCTAACAATAAGGATTTATCAACGATATCAGATGAAGACATATGAGGAAATTAAGCTGGGTAGGGGTTATGTTGCGAAAACTCAACACGTTGTAAAAATTGTTGCATGTAGAGCTTATGTCGTTTTGTGTGGTGTACCACCAGGGTCCGTGTTCGGACCACAACAATTTATTATTTACGGTACATTAATGTTAAATGGACTCCACATTTCTATTGGTAAATTTGGTTAATTTGAAGATAACACAAATATCTTTGGCTCCAATAACAAATCAATTTCAGAACTAAGGCTAAAATGGAATTTTAAAAAGGAAACATAATTGTATGTGGTATGGTAACCCATCCAAATGGAAGCAAATGGGGAGAAAAGTCCACGAAATTAACATGACAGTTTGGCAGTAGATGAAAACATTTGCTGTATATTTCATATTCATCATCTTTAAGAGCTACATTAAGTTTAAATTTGCCGCGTATGCAGACAACCAGAAGAAGTTTTTGTTTTCTCTGCACTGTGACTCTTTTCCACAATGTCACGTTTTGGAAAAGGTGAAATTAAAAACAAAACTCCAGATCGCCGACACTGACGTTAATCAGTCAGGAAGGAGGCACAAAGCCATTTCTAGGCGTATGTGTGTTTTATTTATCTATTTTTTTTATTTTAAATGTTTCCAATGAGTTTGCAGTGAGACAATTATCCACAAGTAAGCCAAATGGTACAGCGTTAGCCTTTGAAATGTGCAAAAAGTGATCCACAGTTAGAAGTAGGAAGTGACCTACTGGGTGGAGGCGATGAGTGGGAGGCTGATGGGTGAGGCACAAACACTAACACAAGGTTATGACTCCTCTTCCAGTTATTATCCTTGCCCTCATGCTTTTCCACTTCATTTCCCCCACTCGTTATTTGCAGCTCCCCTTTATTTTATTAGATTTTTTTTTTTTTTTTTGCTAATGATGCAGCAAAAGCAAACCAAGCACCCCTGGCTGTCAATCTAATCTCCCCTGCTGCTATGTAAGTCTTGGCCGTGTTCCACGCCGCGCCCGACATATGGTGATCGCGCCTCCTTCTGAAACGTGTGGCACATAAAAGAGAAGGCAGCGACTGAACCGAACGGAGAAATCTCTCTGCTTCTGGCGGTTCTTCATGCGCGGAGCGCGTGCCGTATCGCTTCGTTTCATCTAAAGATACGGCGCTTTGGCCTGAGCCTGATGTTTTGTCGCGTTGTTGTACTCAGAGGTTTTTATAAATTTCATTAAGATAGTGTGTCATAGACTAAAAGGAAAAAAAAGAAGAAAAAAAAAGTACGTTTCTGGAAAGAGAAAAAGTTAGAAGTCAGTTTCTATTTTTAAGAAGCTTTTCAGATTTCTTCAAAATAGAAATCTGACAAGTTGGCTTCATATTGTTGGTAAATTCACTCTGAAGTGCTAAACTAATATTAGTCATATTCAACATATTAGAACATGTGTTCTGATGAGCCTCATTTGTCAGATTAAAAGTACCTTTTGAGAATTGATCACCTTTAAGCAGGTATTAAGCTTACTTCTCATTAAACCCACACTTCTGTATAATTTTTTATTCTTCTGGTGCAATATTATAATTTTCACGTCTTTATCAACTATATGCAGAAAATCATCATAGTTGACAGAAATAAAGGCTTTCAAACATCCATCTGTGCATAATTACTCTATAATGTGTTTCACAGTGATAAAGTTTCTGAAATAAATGGACTTTTCAATAATATTCCCATTTATTTAATCTCCCACATAAGACAAAAATATAAGCAGCTCCTCCACTATGGATCACTTGGCTCCATTTCTGATTAATTATTAGGCATTATTAGGTATTTTCCAGACACTTGGTCATTTTAAAGCACAATCTGTCACCTTCAGTCGTTGGAGTGTATTTTAAAAAATGACTTCAGATTCAAAGCCTCTGTCTTTATAAACTCCTGCTAGTTCTGAAACTCCACTTTCAGGGAGTCATCACAACACCATGCCTCTGTCAAGCCTTTAACAATGTTTTTACCACTGACAGGTAGCTCCTATAGTGAGCACAGCAGATGTGCAGCTCCACCAGGTGTCTGCTAATTGCCTCTGGCTAGTTTGAAGGAGCAGAGTGGGAGAGTCACTGTGGCTGCTGTCCTGCGAGGCGGAAGCTCGGGAGCTCGGAAAGTGCACCTCAGAGGCGGCGCTGGGTGGGACGGTTGCCACGGGAGACTCGAGGATTTCTCAAACTTGCGTTGAAGAATTAAGGCAACAGTCCGGGGTGTTGTTCTGATGAGGAGATAACACACCATGATGTTGATTTTACATAATACTGTCCCTTTAATGCTTTTACAGGCCAGTAGATTTGTAAACGTATGATTGTTTCTATTTTAAGTTGAGCGATGGAACGATCAAACCTTGGAGTACTGCTTTGAGCTGACAGTTAAGTTACTTTGGGCGACGAGTCACTTTTCTCATTTTTATTTGTAAAACAAGGCTTTCTTTTCCCTCCACTTTACACTTAAGTGCTAGTTTGTTTTATTTTCTCACATGTAGCCCCAATAAAATACCTTGAATTTCTTTGTTTGTAAGGTTAGAAACAATAATCTGTATGAATACTGTTGCACGACTCTCCGCATGTCTTTAAATCAGATCCTGTCATCGTTGCAAAATGCAAAGCTGCCCGGAGCAGCAGACCCACAAATCCCTTCGGCGTGTCACACTTGGCGATTACGTCGATTTGGACGTTTGATCGGCGTTCCCGCGTCCCAGAAATCCCGTGTGCTCAGAAGGGGCGGGGCGAGGAGAAAGCTGCCGTCAGGACGTCATGATTTTAAAATAAAGCTAAGACCATTGCTTACATAAAGAGGATTTAGCCTCGTCTTCGTGTTCTCACAAGCCGGATCGCCGCTGCTCGTTCCACAGAACCTCTCCGGATCGGTGCCATGCGCACATGTGCGCTTCCTCGGCTCAGAGGGAGACGCTTTGGGAACAAATGATGAACAGTGAAACCACCCCCTGGCTTTTGTCACGGAGACTCAGTCAACTCAGCCAGAATTTCCCCTTCGCCGTTTCCCCGTTGGTGAGCTTGACGGAGGAGCCGTGGAGATATATCCCACAATGCAGCGCTGCGGCTTGCGTCGTGGTGGAAGATTTTGCTCTGGGGCTCGGAGGCAGAGATCACACACTCGAGCAGCTCTTTGCCTTTTGCTCTCAGGCTCCCTTGTTCTGCCACTTGACGTCATTTCTGCTCAAACATCGGTCCGCTGTTACCGAGCATGACGTCACCTCCTCACAGGTTAGCGCCTGCTCTCACTCTCCTGTTGTCACCGCGGGGGCATTTCCATTGAGTGTTTGATGAAACTCTACTGCGTCTTAGTATGAAGTAGTATACCCTGTGCTATATGAACCTAAACCTATAAGGTCATAGTCTAAACCCCTTTGGTTTGTGCTGGATGCATGTACAATCCCCCAGTGAAGTTTTGAGTCACAGCGATTCTAAAATCCTAAAAACTGTCTGGTCTGGTTACCGTTCACATGAATGCTTTAAGAAATTAAATTCCGCCGTTATCCTTTTGCTTTAATCGCAGTTGTTCGGCTCCGTCCGCCACCGATCGATACGTATCCAAAGCAGAAACAAAATCGCAGCCATTAATCACATCCCACTGATGAGGCTCTCAATCAGGATGCATGAAAGAAGCTGGAGGGCCATATTTACAGTTTCGCTTTCAATAAGAGAAAGAAAGGGAGAAGAAAAAGGGAAAAAAAAGCTATTTCACAAGCAAGGCCAAAGCGCAGAAGCGTTATTATTGCACTTCACGTTGCAAGAGTGTCACGCTGCGACCTGAGAGGCAGACGGCACATTCGCTGCAATTGAGCAAACTCTGCTGCTCTTTCTGCTCGTGGCTCGGCGGGAGGGGGGGGCGCGGTGGAAGACTGCGCCGTGCGATTGCAGCAGCGGCCCGGAGAAATGAGTCTGCAGTCATTAAGGCTGCTTGTAAATGCATCCGAGCCAGCCGGCGCCAGATCGATTTTGCTATTTCTGATTGGCCCTCTGTTATTACCCTGAGAGGGTGACAGCGCTGGGGAGTGGCTGGGAGGAGCGGGGAGTGGGCCGGGGAGGCAAAACGGACTCTAATTGATGCTGTCACTGGTTTCATTTTCTTTTTTTTTTTTTTTTCTTCGTCCACCTGGAACATTCTGTCTGGTCTTCCTCAACCTTCAGATGGATACAGACATAAAGAAATGGGAAATGTGAGAACAGCATCCATCTGGGATGTTTATGTCACAGCTGGTGGATGACGTGGATATTTAATTATGCACATTAGCAAAGTCGAAGGATACTGATTGATGGAGGAGGAAAGTATAATGTGCATTCTTAGTATTTTTTTTCCCCCTTTACCTTTCATACGTCTTGATAAAATCCAGCCGAGCTACCCTGAGGCTGTCCTGTAGACTCAGTTTGATTGAAGACCAAAATTTCAAACGACCCAAACTCTTTGGAAAACCTGTTCCCCTCCTCGCCTACGGCGAAGGAAATGACACAAAAACCTCTGAAAAGGCAACGAGCGAGACTTCCTCCTTCGCAGAAATGTAAAACGAGAAAGGAGTCGCGTCAGATTTCGGCTAAAGACGACGCACCATTTATTCCTCTGGCGCCAGACAAAACTTCAATTTCAAATGAAGTTTTAATGTGTTGAGGGGGAGAGAAAAAAAATGCAAATTAGCTGTGTTTCTGATTATAGAATCAATCAAATTCCCAAATTTCACTTTTATACGAATATAAAAGTAATGGGGTATCAATAGTTTTACCAGGAATTGGATAATTCCTGGTAAAACTATTGGAAATTGGAGAATTTGGAGAATTTCTTGCATATTCTTTAGGAGTGTGAGAAAAGATCTGGATCAAGAGAAATGTTCCTGAGTAGTAAAGTGTCAATGGGGACAGGAGATGCTTTTCTATCTGAAGGCACAGAACTAACTGAGACCATTTTTTCTTTCTGAAACGGCCTCAAAGACCAAGTGAGAAAAAAAAAGAAAAGAAGCACGCCATCATTGATAGGTATGGCAAGACGTGAGGATCAAGTGCTGGAGGTTCAGGAGAATTATGATCTCAGCAGAGGTCGAAGTGTATTCTCAGCCACGCCCTTTGTAACAAACGCAGAGGTGTTGTATCCAACAACAGAACACACACACACACACACACACACGCACGCACACACACACACACACACACACACACACATCCTCGGCATCATTAGTCACAGACCATGCAGAGCTCTGGGACTAATTGGCTGCCCTCTCAGCCTCCTAATGGGAGGAGACGACCGGCGGCTAGCGAGCCCGATTACTGTTACTTATTAAAACCTCTGCTTCAAACTTCTCATTACCTCCTTCCTTTTTGATTTCCCCTCATTCCCTTCCGTTTCAAACGTCCTCGGCCGCGCTTTCTTGTTCAATCCGTCTTTGGGTTTGAAGCGAAAAAAACCCCCAAAAACAAAAAGGTCATTTTTTTTTCCACTTGTTGAGCCGCTGCCAATTGCCCGGTCAGATTATTCCGGACCCGCGTCTTTTCGTCTGAATTCATAGGGGAAGCTGGACCCGCCCGTGACGAGGTCTGCGCTGCTCCACCTCCATGTATCATTTGCCTGGTGGAACGGCACCAGGCAAATGGTGCCGTTCCACCATTTGCACCACCATTTGGCCTGTTGGTGAACTGGGATCTGAGTGATAAATACCTGGTTTCTGTCAGGATGATTCACAGAGGAGCAAATTCTCTGTGGTGATGCATTTCCACTCTCACGGATTTCTTCTGCTTTTCCTGTTTGTTTTGTTTTTTTTAACACTTAAATGTTTCAGATCATCAAAGAGAGTCGAATATCAAACCAAGGTAACTTGGCCACAAGTGGGGGAAAAAAATAATTAGCCTGCTTGTGCCACACTCAGTATCAAGAGCAACAGTCGAGAGTCATTTATTCACAGCGCTGTGGAGGAATTGTGGCCCCTTCATTTCTTGCAGAACGTTTTAGTTCAGCCGCACTGGAAGGAATTTAAGAATGAACTCCGTTTAAGGACGTTCCACTGCATCTCGATTCCTGTAGACTTTAACTAGGCCTTACAAGAGCAGCAGCATTCAGCTTCTGAGCACCAAAAACACAAAAGAAACTTCCAGAAAACTTCCAAAACGCTGAGTTCCTTTAAATCATGGCTAAAACCCCACCTGCTTAGAGTTGTCTTTGATTCAGAACCGAATTGATCAATATATATGATGTGTAATTGATTGATTGGTTGTTGTTTTGGGGATGTAGAGCACTTTGAACTGCCTCGTTGTTGAAATGTGCTTAACAAATAAACTTGCCGAACTTGACTCAATTTGCATCATTACTGTCAACCAGTCAGAGTCGGAGTTGCTGGTGTGTTTCCAGTCATTGTCTGGCTGACGTGCCCTTGAGCTGAAGGTATGGAATTGACCAGAGGTAAACTCGGGAGCAGAATCTTGTTTAAACAAGAAAACTTTAAAAACGTGTCACAAGATTTATATCAATTAAAAACAAAAATATCATCGCTCTCAAATGAGAAAGGCGAAACAGTGAAAAAGCAACTCGACTTGGAATTTTTAAACGCCGTCTATAAGAAACAGAGTCAGGAGGAGAGTTACAGCTAAACCCTCTATGCCTTTTTAACGAGCATTAACGTTTCTTATCATATACTTTCTTACCATGCGATAGAAAACTTTTCTTGTTTTATCGAGAAATTAGTTTTATATCTCACTACCATGAGAAATTTTCTCTTAAACTTTGCATCTTGTTGAAAACTTTCTCCTTATGGGATTCTGCTCCAATCTCTTGACAGTTAAACTCTTCAGTGTGGATCAAGCTTACTTGTTTGGCACATTTTGGCAACGAGGCAAGTCAAAGCGCTTCACGTCATAAAAACAGAAAGACTTCATGGTTCAGTCCGTAACAGGGAGTTGTGCAAGTTCCGGAGAAGCGAAACGACTCCAAACCATGTTTGACTCCGGTCATGTTCTTATTCCGAAGCTCCAAAAAATCAATCTATTTTTGCCTCATTAGTCCTCATCACTTTTTTTTTTTTTTTTCTCAGTTCAGTTCTTGAGGTTTATAACAATATATTTATCCCGAACCTGAGAAAGACGGACTTTTGATTCTCTTATAGCTTCTCTCCCCAAATAAAAACTCTGTGTGTGATATAAAAATTTGTCTCATGATCTAAATTTTAATTTAAGCTTGATTGAGAAAGAATACATAAAAAAAGCAAATTCTGTTAAGGGCAAATGCTTTCTACACAAATTCTCCGCTGGCTCCAAAGCTAATCCTAATCCAAGCCTCACCTCGGGCTGATTGGAAGAATTTGGGATTGGGAGCGTTTCTTTTCTGCTCTGAATCATCCACCCCCTGCGGAGCAGCCGCTCACAGCGGGACGGCTGGGCGTCTGACCGGGCAGGAGTCGCCCTGGCCAGATCGCTGCGAAACGCAGACCTCAGATGAACCCCTGACAGCCACACGGCGCTCATCTCAACGGGTGTGACAATACAACATTTCTGATAATTTCAGCAAAATGTGTCACATTATGTGTAACTTCATCACATTTTGCTGGGGTGATAAATTGCTTGAGTATTTCTTCCGATAAACGATAATATTGTCGTTTCAGAACCATTTCCAAGTGATACATCGACAACGGCCGTATTTGTATTTGATGATACAAATACGGCCTCTCACCGTCCAATAAACTTTCATTTTGTAAAGAGCACTGGAACTGGAAGACATTTTAAATGTTGAAAATAAAACACAACAGGCAAAAGCAATGAACAAAACAAACAAAACCCACAACTGAAACCGTAATAAAATACATTATTAAGTGTCGGTAAACAAAATTGCCCTTTTTTAGGAAAAAGAAAAAATATTTCAGACAAATTCCACCATATTTCATGTTTTACTCTTTGTTCTTTCTGCATTATGGAAAAGGAAGGAAAAGTGATTTTAAATCCTTTTTTAAAGATGTGGAGCCAAAAGTCAAACACATCACAGTCCCAGTCAGCATGTAACAACCTTCCCCGCTGTATTTTCCTCTTTTTTTTTTTTTTTTTTTACAGAACTGCAACATTAATCCAGATTACTTAAAGGATCAAGACAGGAGCCACTGTACAGCGGCCGGTGTTTTACTAACGTACAAGAGCAGACGCCGCAATTTTATGATGTGGTCCACAAACCACCAGACTGACATTGATCATTTTGGTTGTATTAATATTAATATGAGTACTCTCCATTTCAGTCGCTTCAAGCAGCATTTTGAGCTTTAACCAACTGCGATTATAAACTGAATTCGATCCGAGATCAAATCAGAATTGATGCAATCAAATTATGAATCAGCAAACTTGAATGAATTGATGTGATTATGGAAATCAAATGCTGCGACCGAACGCAATTTGAGCGGTTTAGTTTTTATGTGGAGGAGTGTCTCGGGCTCGAGGCGCGTTTCGCGTTTGAAGCGTTTCGAGCATTCGACGCACATCCAACATGGCCGACGCTGGAGTTGGGAGACCTGAACTTTTGCTTGCTGCCGAACTCACATCAGGTCCGAATCACCTGGTGAATTCAGACACGTGTGGAGGCGCCCGACGACATCCTCCTGCTTTTAGTAATTAAAGCCACTCTCAATAGTTAAGTCGCCATTGTTCAAGAGCAAAATGTCAATCGTTTGACTTCAATGTGCACTTTTAAAGTCTTTCACCAGTTTGGTTTCATTTGCAAAGGATCCATGACAGGACAAACTGTCATACAAACATATAACGTGAAGTAAAGTGAAAGACATAGGATGTGAAGGGGATTGCAAATACTGGAATGTTAAAATGTTAAAATGGACTGAGCTCATAGTCATACTGAGCACTCAAAGGGCTGTTGGTGAGCACACAGTCATAGGCCATAACTTGGTGCCTTGCCCAGGGGCACATCAACAGATGACTTGGGAGCTGGAATCGCACCCACAGTCTCCCAATTGCAAGATGACCACTTTACTCGCAGAACCATAGTTATGAATAAAATCAGGGCATGCAAATTTTACATTCTACCTCTTGACTTTGATACTCCCAACGATTAGTCACACTAATAGTTGACTCAAAAGTCTGACTCGTATGCTAAGAGTGTCAGGAGCATGTTTAATATTAAAAGAAAGCCACAGAAAGTGGTTTTACTATGTGATAACCATGCGGGACTACATACAAACGCACGCCATGTTTGTCACTTTTGTTGTAGAAAACCACTGAAAGCCGTACGCCCTTTTCTTTTTACCATTATGCGTTACTTTGTGTTGGTCAGTCACGTCAAACCCCAATAAAATTAATTGCAGGGTAAGATTTTATTCGGCCGCACCGTTGTTGCAGTGCTTAACGTTTCTCCAGTTAAAACAGCCTCAGAATTGTCACTGGGGAAGATCTGGCCCTCGCGTTTCTGGACCCCCGAAAATATGGAAAAACTGAGATTTCCGTGGTCATAGCAACAATCTTGTCCCCTGTGTAAAATTAACAGCGGTATGATGCAAGTTAGAAAAAGGAGCTCTGAGATGTTGTGCCTCTGTCTGTGGTCACATGACATGAATGAATCCTGGCTTCAAAGTCACTTTGGTACTTATGTATTCAACGCATGCTAGTAGAGGGGGGCAGCGTGTCAAGATTCCTGGCAGCGTCATATGAAACCAAGGTCGCTCGTACGAGAAGCGCTGCATTGGTCATGTTAATGTGACAGAACGGGACGCAGACAAAAAGGCCTTGTACACACAGCAGAAAAGCCAAACCGGGTCCCTCGTTGACACACCGTAACCACGACATCTGTTGTGTTTGTGGGCTATGATGCCTCCTTGTTGAAATCTCCTCTGGTGTGTGGCATGCAAGCAGAAGGAAGGCTTTGCGTGTGCGCGCGCTTCTGAGTCTAAGTGACACAGAGAGTAGTGCTCCAGCGCACATTTATCCTCTTATGTAACAACTAGACAAGCATAAGCACATGCGGGCTGAACGACGCCTCGACCCAACGAAGCACGGGAGGCAAAGTCCTGCCTGGTTCGAAGGCGTTTGAGCGTCTCTCTGCGTCGCGCCGCGTCAGTTTTGCGAGAGGAAGGCCCCACGCCTCGACGTTCCCATTAACCCGGAGTCAGAGGCGCTGGCTGCTCACTTCACCGTCACCCTGCTGCAGAGATCGACGGCGGTGACACGAGACCCCGACTCCTCTTTAAATCGACTAAACAGATGACTTTCGGCGCTAATTCCACTCGCCTGCACATGATGCCAAGCCTGACAGAAACTTGCTCAATCCCGGGGGATTATCAGGCTCGGTAAAGTCGCAGTTTCCCTGGCAGTTGATGATCTGAAGATGATCTGTTGTATGTCTCAGATGAGGTGGGGAGTGTGGGACTCCTGACTCTTATCTTGTTTGCCTGGCTCTTAAACCTGCTGTCAATCACTAGGAGAGTCTCATTTTCCTTATCTATGACAAGGATAAAATGACTCAGGAGAGCATCTATGAGAATCGATGCATCAATATGAAAATTTGGGCCGATATCAAAAGCCTATATTACCATTGCTAAAATAACTGATTCTTACTGATATTGGCTATATATTATCTTACTCTTTTGACACCATGAAAAACAACCACACCACTGACGTTGCTTTTCTTCTCCAGTTAACCCTCCCAATCCAGCACTGCGTCACTATCACTGCATCATCGCCAAACAAATACCACAAAAAACAATCTTCTCCGCACAACCTGAAACACAAACACAACATGATGGATGTAAGCAATGGTTGTTGTTGTTTGTGTGATTTTGGGATCTGACGGCAGAGAAACCACCGTTTCTCCGCAGTCTGACCGTGATATCTGCTGCGCTCATCTGAGTGTTGTGCTAAGGAGGGTTAAATAGGTTTTGTATGCACTGATATGTATAGCAAAGATGGGTTAAAAAGCTTTTTTTTTTTTTTTGAAACAATTGAAACTGCACTGATGATATATTACGGGTTGTATGTGAACACAAAGGTAGTCTGAGCTTAAGTGTCTTTTTTTTCTTTTTTTTAAAAATCAGAACTCCACAACCTCTCTGTACCTGCTTACAGGTATAGAAACAACTAGAAACTTCATCAAATAAAACAACAAGTCACAAATAAACGATAAAAAGTGTCAATTTATTCTTATGAATTCACTGAGGGGAATTGAGCATCAGCAAGCCGATATCCATAAGGCCAGTGTTAGCATCCTGCCTTGTGTTGGCAGGATGCTAACTAGCATGAATAGTTGTAAGAGCAAAGTTATGCAACACGAGCGAGCAGAGACACTAATATGAATACACATATCTGTGAATGAAGAATAGTGTATGGCTTGTGCGTTTACAACTTCACATACAAGGGAGCCACATCGTCAGCCAATCACAGGCGGTCCTTTTTCATCCAATCAAAGTATTCCTTGCAAATACTGCTTGTATTTGCAAGGAATACTTTGCAAATACAAAGTATTCCTTGCAAATACTTTGCTGCTGATTCTGATAACCAATCAGAATCAGCAGCTCAAAGGAGCTGCTGATTCTCTTTTGAGCTGCTCTAAAAGAGAATCGTATATATATACTTTATATATATATATATATATATATATATATATATATATATATATATATATATATATATATATATATGTGTGTGTGTGTGTGTGTGGAGAATAGGGCACCAAAACTGGCACTAGCCCAGTGGCCCTCATCCTTTAAATCCGGCCCTGTATATAACCGTTCAGATATTTGAACTTGCAGAGAATATATGCAAGTTCAAATATATATATATATATATATATATATATATATATATATATATATATATATATATATATATATATATATATAATTTGCAACACACTCATGCTCTCTATTTCTCTCCATTAAGATGAAGTAGATTTCATCTGTAGTGGAGGAAGGCGGCAGAGCCGCAGCGTCTTGTCCCATGTTCAGATCATTCATAAAAACTGCAGGCCCTCTCTGCTGCCGTGTCATTGGCTCCGCCAAATAAAGGAGTTGTCCGCATTTAACACTGAGCCGCACCGAAACACGAAGCGCGTGTTTTAATCCGGAAAGATGACCGAGAGGCAGCACGGGACTGTCATTTCTACCCCCCCCCCACTATTTATTCCTTTTCTTCTTCCTGTCCTGACGCAGCCCGGGGACGCACACCTCTGTCCCCCTCCGCGGGTGAACAAAAGCGCCTCCGTTTCCTCTCTCATGTCCCGGTAACTAACCGTATTATTATAATTGCAAAAAAAATAAATAAATAATAATAAAAAAAATAAAAAATCGGTGCAGCTTTTTCTTACCGGTTGTAGCGACGGGGCTCTGGAGCTGGAGGGTCTCTCCCCTGCTGCGTGGAGGGATGCTCGGCTCGCACCGGACGCTTTCCTCCGGGACCGAATAATGATAATAACAATAATAATAGTAATAAAAACCAGATCTCCTTATCGCTCACACACACACACACACACACTCACACACGAACTCCAATACACGTCCCGGTAGCTATATAGGCTGTATGTTTGTCTGTGGAGCTACAGCAGCCGAAGCCTGCGGAGCATGTTACCGTGCAGGCGGCCGGGATGGAGCTGCTGTAGCGGCTGGGGCGCTCGCTCTCCTCCAGAGGCAGAGACCGGGACGCGGAGGACAGCAGCACTGTTGGTTGGAGTGATGTGCGCCGTCGGAGTGGATTTAAAATGAGGGTTGGGGGGGGACGGTGTGGCCGGGATTACGTGGTAGGGGTTTAATTAGACAGCGCTGCGCCTATTGGCACCGACGATGCGCAAAGCCCTCCTCTTCCTCCTCCTCCTCCTCCTCCCACCCGCGTCTCCTTTTCCAGATGGGTGCGTGGCACCGGCGCGCAGTGATAGTAAGCCACGCTGGGTCTGTTATGCTGTTGTCTCTCGTCGCTGATTGGGGATCAGTTGTTATAACAGCGCCCCCTGCTCTATAAAGCCTGTTACTGCCAGATGCCTCTGGCCCACAGTGACGCGTTAGTCAGGTGGGATCAGTGGAGAAGAATTCACGGCTGTTAAAATGGAAATTTCGCAGAAATTCGTAGATTAATTGCAGATGAGAAGGGAGGGAAGGAGGTGTTAAAATGTAAATTTCTTCAAAAAAAAAAATAAAAAAATTAAAAACCAAAAATAAAAAAAAAACTGATGAAAAAATTTTGTTTTAGCATTCGAAAATTTGCTAAAAAAAGAAATAAATTGCTGGTATTTTGAGATTCATCTCATAAATTTTCTAGAAATAAAATGGACATTTCTGAGACTCACTTTTGTTTTCCTCGAAATTTTTAGAGATTAATCTCAACATTCCTGAGTTTTTTGGTGAAAATGTATTCCTGTCACAATGGCCCTAATATGCCTTTATGAATTTCTTAGTATTTTTATTGGAATTTTCATGACAGTCCAACGTAAAATAATCCAACATGGTAACCATTTAACAGTGTTTTTTTACCAGCATTGAAGTAAGGAGGCGAAGCAGAGGAGGAGCTTTGTCATGGAAGGCGGGGCTACATCCACCCAGGCATTTTGCACAGCTAAATGGTTGCCACGGGAGATTAAAGGATTTCTCAAACATGCATGAAAGAATCAAAGCTACACCATGGGCATGTAATTAATGAGGCAATAACATGTGATGAAAAGCCCAACATAATACCGCCCCTTTAATTACTGCATCATGCATTTGCATTCGCTCCGACCCCAGTCTTTATTTTCAGCCTCTAAAATTCATTCTTCCAGCATTGCCCTATATCTTGCTTCATCTATCTCCCTATCAACTCTGACCTGCTTCCCCTCCGCATGACGCTGCCACCAGCATGTTAGGATGATGCACTTACAGCGATGCGTTTGGATTTTTGTCCTAAGTTTAGCTCGTGCAGAATGCGTGTTCTTTCAGTTGCAGTCAGCTCTAAAAGAACGTTGTGTTCATGGTTTGTCTGAAAACAACAATGTTTTCACAGGAGAGCAGATTGGTTCTCTTTTCAATGGTTACTGGCAAAAGTTTAAAAAAACCCAACAATATTTATTTAAGCTATAATGTATAACAAAAAAAGAAAAAAAAAACGTAGAAACTTATTGACTAAGTTTTTTGCGGTTTTTTTCATACTGTCATACTGTCAGTTCAAGTAACAAAAACTTTCATTAAAAAACACCGAGGCCTGATTCCATTTTTTCCCCCCAAAGCACAACTTGCTGGTGTTTCCACTCCTGAGAAGATTGTGAATCTTTCCCCCGTTGAGAGTCCACCTTAAAAAATACCCGTAACACGTCCCCGAATGATTGACCGCACTAATTGGTTGTCTCAGATCACCCCGATACCGTTCCCCCTTGGCGTCGCGTCGGCTCCAAAGACGAATCCTCCAGACCTGTGAACTGTCAAAATGTCTGCTTTTGTAGGAGTTCACACCCACTGAACACCAAGTAATTAAGTTCTTTTTATTAGCTATGAAAACGGGAATAACATTAACATTTTTCTGTATTTTGTAGTGAATAAAAATGACAGGGTGGCGTATTTCTGGGGTTGTACTCACACATCTCTGAGCTGAAACTTTAGCCTTGAAAGGTTTGTGGAGGTGCATAACACAGAAATAGGCTTTAGTGTGTAGTTTAGTTATATATTTCACTTGTCCTGTAGCGATCTTGAGTTTCCTTATGTGGCTCCAGACATATTAGAGTGAAGATTTCTCTACAGACATTTTCACTGTCGGCGCTCAGTACACAAAACATTGAAAGTACAGCATATGTCCAGTAATAAATAGTGCATTACACATTTTGGAATTCCTTAAAATGATTTAGTCCTGATTATTGCAAATGGTAAAATTCTCAGATACATGGATAAAATATGTAGTTAGCTACATATTTTATGTAGCTAACTACATAAAATATGTAGTTAGCTACATATTTTATCCATATTTTATCTATGGAAACTTTTTATGTTCATAAAAACTTTTTATGTTCATAAAAAGTTTCCATAACATTAAATTAGTCTCATTCGTTAAGCTAAAGCTGGTTTAACATGTTTGTGCGCTCGCTACTCAAATCTCAGCTTGTTGTTGGTGAGTACAGCTGAAAATAGTTATTTACTTATGCTGCATATAAACACACATTACCTACAGATTATACACTTTATATTATTTTTATTAGTTAGAATAATCTCTATTTACTAATTGTGAGAATAATTATTCGGGTCATTATGGCCAAACATTTCAATATTTGTTGCATTAGACCAAACTCATGTACTCGCTGCTAATGGAGGGGAAACAGCTCATCGGTGGTAACTACCCTCAGCATTCACAATAGGCGCTGCTAACTGCAGCATAGCAGAGAGCAAGGGGAGGAGTGGGAGCAGCGCCATACTTAAGGGTAATTGGCAGCGCTAGGACCCTCCTCCTGACTCTGTGTGCTTGTTTCTCGTTAGCACTGGGAGAAGGCAGAGGAACTCAACGTTTCCACAGATTATCAGTCTCACACCGTACAGTGACGACAAAATGACGGTTTCAAACAAAAGTAAAACATTTTTTTAAGAAAGTTGCATGCTGCGGCTTCAAGAGCAGAGTCATTTAAATGTGTGAAAGCTTATAAATTTTGAGAACATTAATCAAAAATGTTCTAAAACAGAATCTCGGGGCATCTCTTCTCTGTTTAGCAAGCGGACCTGCAATATTTAGTCTGTGCTAAAGGTGAGCTAGCTATGCTCTAAAGCACTTTGAACTGCCTTGTTGCTGACGTGGGCTGTCAAAATAAACTTGACTTGATGTCAAACGCTGCATGTTTTTATAATTTCTAATCGTTTGTGGCTGTAACGTAAAAGGGGAAAAGAAAACATGATGTAACACGGGCTTTCTCGGGTTCCTTCTTAGAGCTGATGTTCTCTGCTGTCACTGTTTTTATTGCTGCCAGTAAAATCAAACATCTATCAGTGTCTGACGGCATTTCACCACTTTCCTAATGTTTACGTTGAAAGTAGAAAACTCATGACACATTGGCAGCTGTATAACTGCTTTCTTTAATGGGTGCCACACAAACACCTTCGCGTGATGCACACTCTGAGGTCTGGCATCTGATCCAGACATCAGGCGCACTTTGTCACACCTCACGGAGCATCAGAGAGCTGGAGGAAAGTTTTATGAACTCCAAAAGCTGGTGGTGAGTCACAGTCGGCGGTATCGCCGGAAATATTTGGCTGCTCATTGAAGATACAGCTGCCTTGTATAATGAGAGCTACCTTTGCAGGAAAGGGGGAGGGGGGGACCCCTCACACATTCCTGAAACGAGCATGTCAGGAATTTGGAGCAACAAAGACGGACTGAAACCTCACAGGAAGGGCTTTGAGAATGGAACGCTTAATAAATCAGTCATTTGCAGACGATTAAAACTTTTGGTGATGTAGATATGTTTGTACTTTACACGGAAAGTACGAAGTGTAAGTCAGTGGCAGTGAATGTGGTTTAGTCCACTTTAATCAAACTTTCACTTTCTTGTTTGCCTAGAAAGTGAAAGTATGAATGTGTAACGAAGCTCCGATGAGGACAACAAAACTTCCTCTTGTCCGCCAAACATACGTAGGTCTTTGTTCGGTTGAAGTGAACTCTGGTGTGGTTCGAGTGCAAAAACAGTAAGCAAACAACAGCGCTGGGCATTTCACAAAACAAATGCGAAAAACGGCTTGTGGTCTTTTGGCAGTAGAGAAATACTACAACCTCTAAAATCTGATGCCACTCCATTGTTGTTTACCTCTTGTGCAGAAGGATGTTGCGCCCATGTCGTCCTCGTTGGTTTTCTTGTCGTTTCTTGGTGCAGCGGCACCGCTGGCGAGGTGGGAGATAGAGTTTTGTAAAGGGTTGGGCTCATTTCACACAGTGCAGTGTGAAAGCGAGACAAATGTGGCCATTTTGGTCCCTAATTGAACCGAGCCCACCGGACTATTAGGTGTGAAAATACCCTCAACGAGGAGATATGGGAGCATCGCAGGCTGCAGAGTCTCATCTTCATATCTCTTGGCTTTGAGATCACATCTTACCCCACAGCTCCCAAAATGCAATTTCCCAACAAATCTTGCACCATCTGTGCTGAAATAAACTTTTCAACAGTATAAGATGCATTACCATGCGTCCTTACAATAAAAAAAACTATGCGAACGAATAATTGGACCAATGGGCCAAGTTCTGTTAAGCAATGATGGATAATCAGGAATTCATTTTCTGTTTTTTCCCTCTTTTTTTATCTAGTGGCTACTTGCATCAGATTAACCAAGATACTTTTTTCAAGCTATTTTTATCTTTTCATGGAAACTGAGATGAATGATTTATTTTGCCCTGGCCCTGACCTCTTAAGCTATAAAACCCAAAAGAGGGTCTGCAGAACGGTTCCCGGCGCTGGTCTCACTCCGTCCCTCTCCCTGCCTTTTCCCCTTGGCGGGAGAACGAAGCAAACATCCGACTCAGCGTTTTGCTTATTTCATTAGTTCTTCTTAACTCTGACGCTCCGTCCTGCAAATGAGGACACTGATGTGATTGAATTACCCCACCACCGCCTCCTCCGCCTTCTATCCTCCCCTTCCTCCCGCATATTTTACCATTTGCCACTTTCCCTACCCTGAGCCAGGATTCAGTGCTGTTGTTGCACTTTCTCCGGTCTTGCGTAACGGCGCAGCGGTCGTGTTGCACTGCATCTTCCATCTCCTCTTCCTTCCCCCTGGCGGGACGGGCACTGAGGGAAACGGCGGCCCAGAAATCCGACCTTCATATTCCAGGATTGTAGAAAAACAGCTCAGCTCCCAACAGGAGAGCACCACCGGACCTGTTTGACCTTCAGCCGAAGTAGGATAAAGTGCCGGGTCCTCGCTTTTGACAAAGACCGGTGCTCTTGAATGACTCTGGCAACAATGAGTTTTATTTCATCATTTATTGATGGGTGTTTCAGCTTTCTGCCGTTCCCTCGCCGTCTTTCGCCACAGAGAGCCACGCGGGTATTTAAATACAGCAGCTGAAAGGATGAAAGGAAGGCTATTTTTTCCTCACAGCTAGAGCCAATCAACACACCCACAGAGTGAGAAGTACAGCTAGTCATCAACGGAAGACGTCTAAGAACGTATATTCATTCTTTAACGCGCATAAATAATTCATAAGAGAATTATACCAGCATGAAACAGAAAACCCGCGGCCCTTATTCTATAGATCCATGAACTCAATTATTAAAGTGGAACTAATTTTACACATCCAGGTTTGTTTACTACGGCCCTGTTGCTTGTAATAATAATTTTAAAAAAAAAGCACGGAAAAATCTACTACCTCAAGATGTTACTAGAAGTTCGGTGTAACACCACAAGGTAAATAAAACTGACTCTTCATAATGCCACATCAACACAAGCGAACAAAACTGTTTACACTCAGAGGTAATCTGTTCAAAGCAGAAAAAAGAAAGGTAAAGGAATGAGCAAGTTTAAAAACATAACAAACAAAAAAAAAAGTGACGTCTCGACGACTGGGTCAGAGTATCTCCAAAACTGGAGCTCCTTGTGGGGCATTTCCAGTCCGCAGGTCTCAAAAGTGGTCCAAGGACAGAAAGTGACAAGCAAAGACTTGTGGCTGCGTATCCTTGACATGCATAGAAAATGTTGGAAAGTTTGATCTGATTTAGTCAAAAAGTTGTTGCCCAGATTGCTCAAGGAGTTACTGCTGAATTTGTGAGAAAAGTATTGGAATACCTTGTTGTGTACAGTGGACACTGGTATTTGTAATGGTTATTCCTGTATTTAAAATCCAAGAATAGTTTCAACCCCCTTAAACAAAAAAAGCTTATGACATAATTCATGTCATAAGCGATTTGTAGCTTTTATTTCTTACAGTGCACATGTAACTCACGGTAGAAACAGTCTTGGGTGAACCTCAGAAACTAGCATTTGCTGTTTCTCTTTTCTCTGCGTTGGTGGTTCAGCCAATCAGCACCAATGAAAATGAATTGACTCCTTTGCAAACACCAGCCAATGGCTTGTGAAGTGGAATTGAGGTACCTCATCTTCTTTTAGATATGTTCCACAAAAACAATCCATAAGGCAGATTTTCAATGAATAACTGAAGTTGAGATCCCACAGCAAAATCTGATAATAGGCCAAAGCGGAAATATTGAACCGGGTATTGAGGGGGGGTCCACTGTATGGGATAGCATAGCCTCAGACCAGTGAGATTGTCCAAACGTCCCATTTGTCAAAAAGCAATCAGTGAACGTCAGTACCAGGTCATGTGCAGTGGAAGTCGGTTCTAATGAATCGTGTTTTCTTTTACCATTTGGCTGCCAACTTTGGGTCTTGGCATGATGTGGATGTTAACTTGGTACTACCACCTGCCTAAGTACTGCTGATGATTGTCGCCTGTTTTAGTAAGCTAATGCACCTTGCCACTAAGGAAAATAGCTCAAGCATGGTTTTAGGAAACAACCCTCCATATTTTCTTGATCTGAATCCAATTGAGCATCTATGGGACATCCTGGATAAAGTTATTGGACCAATGGAGGCCTTACCTTACAACGTAAAGGACTTATAGGATTGGCTGCTAATATCTTGGTGCTATAGAAAACAATCTTGGGTCAGGACTTGTTTGATAGAAATGGTAGAAACATGTTCGATTGAGGTATTATGGATTTAATAATCCCAAGTCTGAATATTGATGGGGTATTGGGGTCATCCTTACTGCCAGGAGCTAACTTCACAACGAAACCTTGACCTTTGTTTTGAATTATGACATTTGTTTAAAGCGCCATTAGCAACACCAGGGCTAGTTAAAGACATTTAGAAATACATCTAGCACGCTGCTAGAGTTTAAAAATGACAATTGAGGAGAATCTGTTCAGAAAAGTCGTGTGGAGAGTGACATTGTCACTCGCCCCACAAGGATAGGAAATGGTCTGCAGCCATAGCGACTGTAAACAAAGACAGTGGAAACTGTAGCCTTAAAACATGCTACAAAAAGGGCAAAATGTCAACTCTTAAAAAAAGGGGGGGGAAAAAGTCAACTGTAAAAAGACTCAAAAGAGCTTGGCCATCGATCAGAGTACTGTCAGGCACAGGGTAATAACACCTAAATCAATACTCTTCCTTTGTATTTCTCTCCTTTGATCGAAAAAGGCTTTCTGCTAAGATAATGGCCTAAAAACCTCAGGAGATTTCAAAAGTCACCAGCAAACCCTACAAACGCAGGTTTTGCCTTCCATCTCAGAAAGGAAGGCAAATTAATGCAACATGCATGCATTTGGAGATGGCGAGAAAGCCACAGATCCAAAGGGAAAACATGCTGGAATTGAAACCATGGACCAATAAGAATACATTAATGAATACATTAATGAAAACCATTAAAGGGGCAGTATTGTGTAAAAATTAACTCTTTTGGGGCTTACGTCATGTTATAATGTTTTTCCCACATCAAAAACATTCCTAGGGTGTTGCTTTGATCCTTTCATGCATATTTAAGAAATCCTGTAATCTCTCGTGGCAACCATTCAACTGAGCAAAACACCTCAGTGGACCTAATCCCGCCTTTGAGGATGAAGCTCCTCCCATGAGCTGCGGTTTCCCAGCTTTCGCTTCACAAAGCTGCCATGTCTCACTACTCCCCCCACTCAGCTTCTTCAGACTAGCCAGCAGCAATTAGCAAACACCTGGTGGAGCTGCACATCTGCTGACCTCAATGAAGGAGCTACTTCTCAGTGAACACAGGTAAAAACATTCTTGAAGGCTTAATAGAGGAACCATGTTGTGATGACTTCCTGAGAGCAGAGTTTCACAAAGAGCAGGAGTTTTTAAAGAGACGGACTCCCAATTTGACTTCTTAATCCAACGGGATTAAGAAGTCAAATTTCTTTTAAGTCATATTTGATATATTCAGCATCTTCATAACTGAAATTGACATAGTTATTTGGTTTCGCTGTAAAATGGCACGATGTGTCTGGAAAACACACAATACTGCCTCTTTAAAAGGAAACTCTGGGAATTTACTTGCGTTTTCTAGTGGAGTATGAATTATGCCATTTGGAATATAGAAAATGATTCGAACTGCACTGAAACAACCAAGACAAAAAAAATAAGACGATCATCCACAAAAAAAAAAAGAAACTTATTTTGTTCTGTCAAAGTGAGCGTTAACAATAGCAGTTCCTTCAAACACAACACACCAAGCGGTGTAATTTAAACAAGATGGTAAACCAGCCAAGAAGATATTATTTTCTTCCATTTGAAGATGTGCATTTCTATTATTAGCTGTTCCCTGGATAAAATTTCCACATCACGCATCCTGCTGTGAAATTGTGTCAAGACGAGTTCTAAAAGTGCTGCAGATGAAATGTGTTTCTTTTTATTTTTATTCTTGTCTCGTCTTTAATTATTTAAATATTCAGCCCTGCAAGAACCCAACTTTTATCACAGCGCCGCTGTTGTCTTCGGCAAACCCAACGACTCCGCATCCAGGTTACAGACCTAGGGTTACTGCAACCACGTTGCTAGGGAACAGCTTGGGGTTTACTGCGGCGTGCTTTTATCGCCGATAAAGAGGCAACTGGAGGCAAACAAAACACCGTCAGGCAGTGACCGTTATTCTTCTGCAAGTGGTGGGAGTATTAAAAAGACATTAGTGTGACGCGTCGGAGCATTTTCCATGGTTTCATTTGACCCAGGAGCCACGAAGTGGAAAACTCAGCATCCAGCTGGACATGTAACGGGATATTTGTCTTTTCAAAAGTCACAATAGCTGCGGCGGCGTCCCGCGTTCAGCCGCAGCTGCAGCGGGATCGAAGCAGTTCCGCTTCGATCCCGGCCTTCCAACAGCAAGCCTTTATTAACATACAGTTTTTCAAAAATAATAATAATAATAATAATAATAATAATAATAATAATGTTTTGGATAACTTCGGCTGTGTGGCATAAGATTTAACCAGTTTGTATAAATTTGAATTTTTCTCAAATTGTTTTTCCTCAAGTCCTTCCTCAAATTTTAAGTGAATGTGTTTATGTCAGTTTAGCATTTTTTGTAGCACTGACTTCCTGCAATTGGAGAAGATATGATTTTATGTACTGGAAATATATAATAGCACACATATGGGATGGTACTAAAAACAGTTTTTTGATTAAAAACTGTCGATTTTTGCATAAAAAGTACATCTTTAGCAGAATGTAATTTTTTTTTTTTTTTTTACTCCAAGGAAAATGAGCCCTTTAAAGTCTAATGGACGTCTGTGGGATGGTTAAAAAAAAAAAAAGATAAACTTCACAGCTTCAAACTATTTTTGGCCCAGTTCAAACGTGAAGAATGATTTTTCCGAGTCCCGATGGTGGGAAAGTTCAGTCGGATCGGTCTTTTATTCGGTTCACTCTGTATGTCACTGGAGTCATGCAACAGAAGGAAACAGCTGCACCTGCAGGAGGAGTCTGCAGCAGCTGGGACTCCACAACAAGCTTATTAAATGCATAAATTCATTTGAGGTTTGAAAACTTCTTCCATTAGTCTCGCACGTTTATTGGAACGTTTCAGCGCGTAATGGAAACTGATAAATCAGCGCAGCCCTTCACAAAACCCCAAAGATTCGAATCAACTGCCTCAACAACATTACGAAAGGACCTTTAAATACCTTAAAACACACAAACTCAACAGAGAAAATGTCAGCAATTTCTAAACTAGATTGAAAACAAACTACAACAATCTCTAATCAGTGTAACAACCACTATAACAATCTCCTACTATTATAGTTAACGTGAGCAGGTACAAATAAAGCAATGCCTGCAAGATATTTTGCTTGTGCTACTGCAATCTGTTTGCTCTCCAGCTACAATATGAAACAAACCCTTCCAGTCTGGTTGGTTTTGCTGCCTTACTTTACCTTTCAAATGGTCTCATCACTTCATGACGAAAGGAATAAGAGTGTGGCTGCTGAACTGAAGGCAGATCGTCCAGTAAAAGTGCACATTTACACATTCGCACGGCTTTCTTGTGTGTTTTTCAGTCAAGGCAAATGGTTTTGTCAGATCTATAGATCTGGATGTGGGGAAAAGCTTTAGCAATCCCCCGGCTGCTGTACACCTATCATGAATCTCCTGTAGCGCCACGTCCCAACGGTCCTCTGCCGGATTAAGGTCTGGGGGCTGTGGACCTACTGACCTATGCATTGCTGTGCTCAAGACACACGACCGTTTCCTGTTAACCCCAAAGACACTTATGAGCAGTTACTAAAATACTCAGAGCGGCACGTCTGGCACCAGCAACCGTGCCTCAAATCACCTGAATCGCGGTTTGAGCTTCTCCGAATCGTCTTGACCACGTCCAGATCCCTAAATGCGTTCACTTGCTTCCATGTGATTGGCTGATTCACTGTCTGTGCTGACAAGAAATCGGGAGAGTCCCTAACCCTAATGAAGTGGCCTGCAAGTGTATTTCTTTAAAAGCAATCAGTAAGAGAAATCAGGAGCAGGGGGAGCTAAAGTAAGAACACCAAGAAGAGGTTTAGTCAAAACGCAACAGCCAGTTGGGAGTGGCGATGACTCCATAATGGCTGATGGACTGACACGTGATTTAAAATCTCTTAACCAGCCCTGGTTCAGTGATGCATAATACTTCTGGCTTTGCTTTCACAGACTTAAACATTCAGAAAGAGCTAGAGGGAGAGGGCTAGTTTTAATGCATGTCTCTAATGCCTCGACGGCGCGCTATAATTCCTCCCCTTAATCTCCTCTGGGTGTGAGGAGAGGATGTTCTCAAGATCAGAGGACTTAATGAGTGCAGACAAGAGGCCAGGGAGCTGTGACTGAAATGACGATGATGAATGGCCGTCCTCACTAAGCTCTTCAGGTGCGCAGATATGCAGTTTGTACGTTTAGATGCGCGGGAAAGCTCCACTTCCTGTCGGGGCGCACTATTTTCAGCCCAGAGCTGCTGCAGAGATCGGATTCTGAAAAAAACAGGATCCGACTTCCAGCAGATCCTGATTCCTGATCACAACCGGCTCAGAAAACAGACAGTCCAAGATTTCCCATGTCAAGGTGCGGAAACGAAACATTTAGCTTCCTGCTGATGAAACAGGAAGGCTGAGGTGACAGAGAGGCATCGTTCAGATGAAAGGCAGCGACTGCGTGTGAAGCTGTAACTAGGACTGAATCCCAGCGGTTGCCCGTTGTAGCAAAGCATTCTTTTTTTTTTTTTTTTTCCTTTGGTACTCAGACATGAAAGGAAGAGACTTTCTACTGAAGACGGCACATCTCTCTCTACGTTCGTATTTTTACTGGTGTCTGTCGAGATCTATGTTTCAACTCCTAGGTGAGCTGCAGGTAACGACCCAACAAATAGGATTGCACATATACATAAACATTCTTTTTGCAATGCTTATTCAGTTGTTCTCCATGGCGACTGCCATACTGAGAAAGTACAAATATTTACATACAAGGTAAGAGGAAAAAAATAAATGTAGACTGAAGTGGGTCAGTTAGAATAACTGAGCTCACTAGTTTATTGTCAGAACAAGACAATTTCAGGAGTTTAGTAAAACCTTATAAGTGTTTGACATTATTGTTTTTTTTTTACTTTTAAATGTATGACTTGGGTTAAGTCATACATTAAGTCACATATACATTACCTCTGCGGGTAATGCTAGTAAAAATGTTGTTAAAGAGTTAATTAATAGAGAAGCCATGTTGTGATGACTTCCTGGAGGGCAGAGTTTCAGAAGAGCAGGAGCTTCTTAAAGAGACAGATGCCCAATTTCAAGGCGTTAAGTTACCAAGACCAATTTTGTTCAGTCTATCTGCTGCCTGTATAAATACTCCTGCAGCTCTTCCCGCCGTTCGCTTTCAACCAGCAGCTCCCGGAGGAGAAAGGCTGCCATAGGCATCGCGCCAGTCATTTTAAGGATGCTGATTGGTCCACCAAAAACGATGAAAACCCGGTCATTATCATCAATCAATAAAATCCCCACAGGCTGAACTTGAAAATTGGACGTTATGCCGCTAACACCTAGCTTTCGTCAACAACTCAGAGGTGGAAGTCAGAGCTTCGCACAACGCAAAATAATGTTTAACATTAAAACACGGTGCACTAAATAACAAAACATAAATTAACTAAGCTTCGAGGCAGGTACATTTTCCTCAAGGAATTGTAATAATCGAGGTACTGGAATCATTCGAGGAATCGTTTCAGCCCGAGTTACTTGTAAAAAAAAAAAAAGACACTATGTGCCAAATACTTAACACTGCCCCTTTAATTTTGGTAGGTCCACCTGTTCTTTCTGCAGCTAAACTGCTTCATATATAAATATTGAAGCAAGAAATGAAACAAATCCACAAATCAGTGAGCTGCAGCAGTGAAGGCCAGATAGAAGCGTACTATGAATATTATACCCTTCACAGTCTGTATCCATAATGCATGAGGAGGACTGTGAAGTGATGTGATGGAATGAACTTGATCCATCTGTTGCTTACCTCCCAGCTTTGACAGCAGCGCTCACCGTACGAACCGGTGAGACCCGGCTAAAGGCCCGAGGCCAGCCGACAGCAGCCGGAGGAGAAATCGTCATGGCAACCCACACAAACACGCCCGGCACATTACCGACGCTCGACCTTAACTGCTCAAAAACTATTGCTCAATCCCTGTGATCAATACCCAGCAGCCCAAGTGATCAATTTTAATGTCTTGCTGCTGGATCGCAATGGTTTTCAGAGAATCATCCCCCACCCTGACGTCCAAGCAAAAAAAACGATGCAGGATCGATGTCTGGGAACCACCCCGCCACCCTAACACCCGACAAACTCTGGCACCTGCATCTTACCTTGTTGTTATTGTGCTCCAGTTTTTTTTTTGTTTTGTTTTTTTAAATAAAAATAAAAACGTAAAGCAGCAAACACTAAACTCCCCCCAAAATTTATTTAATCACGGCGAGCAAAATCGATCTGCGGCTTCATTTTTCATCAGCGCTTTATGGAACACGTCCTGCGTGAGGGTTTCGCCGCACCAGATGAATATGAAACGCGTTCGTCCGGGGAGGTCGGCCTCACCGCCGCCAGCCTCCTGGACTCATCCGAACCGGGGCGAGGTGAGGCAAGGCGGGCGGAGAAATCTGAAAAGATAAAAAGTTAAATTAGTAATGCGGCCTGGGCCTGCCGGCGTGAAGATGGGGAGGTCTTGTAATATTGATGTGTAGAGAATGAGTCATCCAGAGCAGAGAGAGGGGGGAAAAAGAGAGAGAGCACGCATTAAAAAACTCCCATCCGACTAAGTTGAGTCTTATTTTTTCAGTTCTGAACAGCAGAACTTCATATTGCTGCACAGCGATGTTTACTGAACGCCTCGGGATTGCAGACATACTCACTCTTTCTTGTCTTACCAATCAGGAGCTGCGCTTCCATTACAAATGTGAACAAATCCTTTGTCTACGTCCCGCTAATGTCGAAAAAACACAACTTCACATTTGCAGTGTTTGCATTAAATAGGAGATGAAATTAAATCATTAAAAAACATCAAACAGGCTCATCCACATGATTTTTCAAATGTCATTTCTTATTTAACTGAAACACTTCAATTGCAAAATAGTTTGGGGGTTTTTTGGGGTTTTTTTTTTGCTTTTGCAGAAAATTGTCAAAGATTTCTGCACATCTGTAGTTTCAGCGCAGCCAGTGATTTTTGAAATCCCATGAAAGGATCTGCAGCATGAGCTCAAACACATTCTCAGACGTCGTTTCATTGTCGCCCATGGTGACCGCTGACCAGTCCTACATGACCGAAAACCACAAACCTGCACACCGAACTAAACGAGGCATTTATTAGATTCCCCTGGATCGGGGGGAGAGGAGAGAAAACGCCATCCGGTCCAGACCGAGCTTCAAGCAAACTCTGTCTGAATAGCGTTAGTTGTGGTTGGTGACTCCCAGTCACGCATGCAGAATGATTTGGTTTGGTTCCCCCACCGCCACTGAGAGAAGCACAGCCGGTCAGATGACTGGCCTCAGCTTCTTGTCACATCTCCGCTTTGCTGCTGCTTTAAATTAATGCGGAGACGAACGGCGCCAGCTGTTGCCAAGCGACGGAGAGTGCCGGCACAAAAGTTCCCGAGGAAGTTGCTCCAAATTGTGAATAAAATCGATGATTGATAACGACCGCTGCTGATTTGAATCTCTTATCGGGGGACAATTGCCTTATCCCACTGTAACGACATCACTCTTCCAGTCCCGTGAACAGCAATGTACTGGAATAACCCCAGTGACCCTCTGCCGACCCCCCGACGTGCTGAGAAAAAGCTTCATAGTTTATATGCTAAGTTATTTCTCTGCTGCAGAGAAACCATAAAATGGGAATTGCTTGGATGATTATCATCAGCCGTCGAATTTGTCAACATCCATTTGTCTTCTGTCACTTCCTGTCGGTTTCTACGCTCCTCCGATGTCCCAGGGCGGGCCATAAAATGAAGCATGCTAATGAGTTGAGCATTCAATATTTCAAGATCGGCTGCCGAGGCCTCCAGAGGTTACAGCTCGTTGGCTCGGCGGCAGCAGAGTCACACATTTGAAATGATGGAACGTCAAAACCGCAGCAGCAGAAGGACACGCAGTGAGGTTTCAGTCTTTGTTTTCCCATGTCATTCTGGACTGTGTTTATGTACAAGTTAGCTGTGTTCACACAGCAGGTATTGATGCAAAATTCAAATTTTTGACTGAAATTGAATTGTTTTTTTCTTACTTTTTTTTTTTTGCATCATTCACAATGAGAAATCTTATTAAAAAAAAAAAAAAAAAAAAAAGCTTGAACAAAGAAAGATCAGAACCACTGGTGTGTTTTATTCAAATTATTTTACAGCACTGAGAATCCTTTTCACAAATCACCAGCGTTCAACTGGAAGAAATCTTTTGTGGAAAAGGTCAACAGAGATAAACACGTCGGTTTGTTTGAGGAATAAAAGATCATATTTTGCTTCTCTTGCATCCATTTAGTTGGACCCTCTGACCAAAGGCCCCAAAACTCTTTAACTCTGACCAACATATGACTGGCTGCAGCTGCGCTGCTGTGACCCTGTGCAATAATAAAACCTCTACAGCAAACCAATCGTGCTTTTTTTCTTTTGTTTTTTTTAATAAAAATAAGCACGATAATGAAATCCGCATGTAATCCTAGAGGACTGGAAGGGCATGTTGGCTCATTTCATATGTCAACAAAACCCTTTTTTGTTTGCTTTGTCTCAGTTAAGCTAACTTTCAACCAGTTAGTTCCCTCAGACTTGATATTTATCTCCTTTGAAAACGACTAATGCTTATCATTTCAGGGGAGAATCTGTAAAATCCATATTCCTGCTGCATTACGGCACAGATAGTTGTCCCAGACACGTCTATCTATACTAAGTGAACCTCAGGAATGAAAGTAAGTATTCTTAACCATAAGCAAATTTTCATCTCCAAAGAATATTGGGATCCTAAGATACTCACACACACACACACACACACACACTCTCACACGCACACCCATCCTCACACTAGCGTGATAAGCCTCTTTTTATGACACAGCTACTATTTTCTGCTCCTCCTGCTTTTCTTCATCGTAATTTAATATGTTGGTGAGAACCAAAATCAGAATCGACAGGATACATCAGAAGAAGAAAAAAAAGCAAAAGTGTTTCTCTGGTGTGTGAGGAGGAAACCTGAACTCGACGCTAAAGTGACACTTAAACATGAGACATGAGGAAAGAGAAGTATGTGCTCAAAAATGAAGGCGGTTCCATCACCCTGGATTGTCACGTATGTTTGATTTGTCTGTTAGAAATATGTTACCTGTGAGTAACCATGAAGAAATGGAGTGGATATAGTGGAAGTTCAGGTTCCATTTTTCACATCTTGCTAACTGGGAAACAGTGGCGTTCAAAGTGTTCTGCTGCGTCACATTTCATTTTCCTTGACTCTTATGTCCCTTTTTTTTGTTAAATTTATACTAAATGTGCCCACGGAAAATACATTTCAAAGCTCTATAGCGCCCCCAAGTGGCGAGATTAGACAGAGACATGCAATTTAATTGTCTAATTCACAAAACCGCGTGATATTGAACATGTTTGGTGCGCTAACATCATCAGTACTGTAGCGCAGGGTTCCTGCACGTTTTCCGTTTAAGGAGTGAAAACTTTACTGAACATTAGAGCAGCGAAGAAATGTACCTGGTCGGGTGAGAACAGCATTTTACCCAAAAGAGTTTAGATTATCACAGTTTCCTGTTAACGTTAGCCAAACCTCACCTTGGTTCTGCAGCGTGCTAACATTTATAATTCTGGGTTTGTTAATGTTCAGCTTTTTTACATTTCAATTAGTGTGACACCTTGAAAGTTAACATCACAACCTCCACTGCATATTGTGTACAAGTTCAAGATTGATTTGCTGCGGCTGTGCTAATAGCGGATAAACAAGCTAATAATACAGGAAAGCTGTTTATCCACAGTCATCAGTGGCTATGCTGACTAGCCTTAGCATTCACAGCAGGCTATGCTGTGATGAGGAGCTGTAGCATAGTAGAGAGCAAGGGTGAGCAGCTCATACATGAGTTTGATTGACAGCGCTAAGACCCTCCTCCTGGCTGTGATTGGCTTTTTTTGACTGGGAGCGTTGCATTTCTGCAAGTAGCAGTAGGACCACAAAGAGGGGTTTGATTTTTTATTTTTTTATTTTTTATTTTTGGTTCATGAATTATCTGTCTCATGTTAAATTGTCAGGATGTAGAGTCAGATTTAACAAATGTGTGAAAAAATTTTTATCTTCTAAAAGTTACCTAATCCAGATAACTGCTCTTCCCACAGATCTGCATGTATGTATATGTAGGTCATCTCACTCAAAAACATAACTTTTTCAGCCCACTTTTTTGTTTTCACTTTTATCTTTAAACAAATATCGTAGAATCACATAAATTAAAAAAAAAAAAAAAAAAAAAAAACAGGAAATGAAATTCAAATTATATTTGGTTTTTATGATCATTTGAACAGCTTTCAGGTGAAACTGTAAAACCGAAACATTGACGGGCTCTGACAAAACGCAATTCAAAGAGAGTGCAGTGAAGTGTCTTCCAAAGAAAACACTACTAACTGCGCACATTTTTTTTAATTTTTACAGATTAAAATACGGTCACACCAAACGGTGACAGAGGTGGAAGCAAAACGGTTTGCTGAGAGGTAGAAAATGGAGAGTGGGAAGGGATGAAACGAGAAGGAAGGAAATGGGGTCGCAACTTGGTCAAGGTAAACGGACCGGGCCCCAGACCTTTTGCAGAACTTCAGACTTCTTGTACCCTCTCAAAAACCGGAGGAGAAAACATCCCTTATTTAACTTCTTGCAAATAAAAGAAATAATAATAAAAAAAATAAAGCTGGAGTGAAATCTGCAAAAATATTCCGACAAAAACGTATCCCTCCATTGTACCTATGTGCATTGTGTGTGTGTGTGTGTGCAGGAGGATGCATTCGTTTCAGTCGGAAGCTTTCTGCGTATCCCTTTACACAGCCGTCCCAGCCAGAGCTGTGTGTGGTGGACGTGTCACATTAATTATACACGGGTCGTAATGCACACTTTTCCTGAGTGTGTTGGCCAGCGGAGCCATTAAACGTGAAAATATTCCAGGCTTCGTTTTATTTATTTATTTTTTATTTTTTGCAACATCAATTAGTTACTGTGTCATCCTCATTAGTTGTCAAACCTCCTCCCTGAAGTCTGACTTCACTGTGAGGCGCATGAGGTGGAAAATGCTCACAATGTGCAAATTCAGCCAGGGATAGAAATGATGGTGCAGATTTTTGTCCAGCTACTGAAATCATTTCCCACTTTTTAATGACCAGAGGGGAAGATCTGCTTGACCTGCAGCCGATCTGATCATTTCGAGTCTTTCATCTCCTCGTCTTTCATCTCTGTGGACGCGAAAAGAGGGAAGAGTTCGTTTCCACTCCCAAACAATTTTAATTCATCTCGGACATTTTCCAGAAAAAACAAGGATGTTTCTGAAGATTTGCTCGAAACATCGCAGAAATTTTGAGGTTAATCTCAGAAATTGTCAAGAAAAAAACAAAAAAAAAAACAAGGACGTTTTTGACTTTTGAATCTCAAATTTCTAGAAAAATGTCTGCGGTTATCTAAAAACTTCTGAGTTTTTAGATAACTCTAAAATTTTGGACTTTTCAAAAAGAGGAATTTCCTGTTTTATGTTTTTTCTCTAAACTTATTTAGATTAATCTCAAAATTTCAAAGTTTTTATAACAAATTTTGGACTTTAAAAACCCTACATTTTTTGCTTTGTTCTACAAAATTTCAGAACCATTTTGGTAGAAATGTACTCCATTTTTTGTCCTGGCCGCTACACTTCCCTCAATTTCTTTTAAAGTGAAACATTTTTGTTCTCTAATTCCTTTTCCATTCTTTCCAGAGATTCAGCTCTTCTTTGTGTCTGCCGTTCCACATTTTAATTTCCAAATCAACTCAGAGTGTTTTCATAACCTTCAGTTCTTCTTCAGTTTGCTTGCTGATTGAAATCACAACACTTGAAGATGCAGATATGTGGGGCTTGCAGCTGGGCTCCTATGGATCTGGTTTCGTTGCCCCTCCAGCTGTGATGTGGTCACAAAGTCGATTGTGGCTGCGCTAAATGTTTGTCACAGTTTGGTCGTCTGCTTCTCTTAGAAAAATACATGATTTTGATGTAAGATGGAGGACGGACAGATGGGGAATCAGGCTCATTTGTAAAGCAAAGAAAAAAAGCCCACATGATTCATCCACCCTTATTCCGAGCCCCCATGTGGATTTGTGTTATTTATGGGCACGACTAACCAGAACCGCCATTTGTTTACATGTTAGCAACTCGCTAACCGACTTTCCACAGAGGCTTTAGGCTATAAAATATGTGTGAACTCTAGCTATCACAGCTTACATGTGGCAATATTGTTTTACCGCTACCTTCAGCTAATGTAGGGAGGGATGGCGACTTGAAGAAATGGCCACAAATAACCCGCACTAGCTTAGCTAGCTACTTTCACTGTCTGTTACTTCGGGTGCAGATGTGGGTCTTCTTCCCTTGGATTTCTGTCCACACAATGAAATGAGCAGTTTCCAAAAGCATTTTGGGTTCTCTGTTCCAAGTTTAGAATTTTTAGCCCGATTCCTTTTGGTTCCTCATCTGTCGGTAGCGATGAAAACCACCAACACACCAGTTGTTGCCAGAAATTAAACTGGTCTTCTGTTCTAACGGCTTTATCTTTAGGTGGCAGTAAAGTCCTGTCGGGTGTGTCGTCGTCAATCGTTTCACACTGTAGAAGATGACGGCATTCGTTTTCACGTGCTGATTGAGCAAAGCGCATCATAGGTCCGACATGTCGGACTCTACTTTCCGGAGAGACCAAGAAATTACGACTGGCTGTGGAAACCATTTGAAAACAACGCGTGAGGGCGTGTTGCCGAGCAACAAGGACAGTCAGATGGCGGGCTGTCATCACACCACATGTTGTAAGAGATAAACCTGTCTCGGTTCTGGTGATACGCTCGGGCAGTGAGAAGTACTTTAAAACCATATGCTTGCTCACATTCTTTCACGGTAGTAGTTATTGATCTGAAAACATTATCACCAATTAGATCAATGAATTTAATGAAACTCTTGAAGTGTGTTTTACGAAGCCAGAATATTAAAGGAGCGTTGTCATGTAAAATCCACTTTTTTTCTCTTTACATCATGTTGTAATGTTATTCCCTCATCAAAAACGTACCCAGAGTGTTGCTTTGCTTCGTTCATGCTTGTTTGAGAAATCCTTTAATCTCCATGGCAACCGTCTGGGTGCCATGCACAGCTCCTCCTCAGAGCTGCACTTTCCAAGCCTCTCCCATGACTCCCTCACTCTGCTCCTTCAGACTAGCCAGCAGCAATTAGCAAACAGCTGGTGGAACTGCAGGTCGGCTGATCTCATCACAGGAGCTACTTCTCAATGAAACTTTGGTAAAAACGTTGCTGAAGGGTTAATAGAGAAGCCATGTTGTGATGACTTCCTGAAGGCGGAGCTTCAAAAACAGCAGGAGTTTTTAAAGAGTCGGAGGCGGTAAATTACAAAGTCCAAATTTCTTTTCAGTCGTATATCTCACATTTTTAAACACAAAATAATATTATTTCAATCTCTTTTTCTGTACAGTAAATGAATGCCCTCCCAGAGTGGTGCTTCCACATGTTTACTGGCGCAACGTGATTGTGTTGAACAGCCAGGCCTTTCTTATAATATGAGAACATAAAAAAATGTCTCTTTCATCTTCATAGAAGACAAATTAGTCAATATCTCTGATAAAAGGAGGGAGTGGGATGCTGTTTTTTTTTTTTTTTTTTTTTTCCCGCTGCGTCCCCTGCTGAGGCACTCGCTGCTTTTTTTCCTCTACTGTTGCTGTCATTCAGTTTTCCATTAACATCCATCCTCTGCTGGCTTTTTATTAACATTTTAAAATTTAAATATTCTTGTTTTAAACGCTAAAAAGCAGTCATTTGATTTCTTACACACTTCCACTCTTTATTTTTAATTTTCTTTTTTAAATTTACCTCAATTAAGTGTTATTTAAGACGACAACCTTTGAGTGGATAAGCTGGTTTGATGCCTTCTGGAGCTAGGATGGCTCCGCGTGTCGCGGGGCTCCTCTCCGGCGTCCAGCGTTGTTGATTTGGCCTTTCGGGCGATTACCATCTCCTCATTGGGCGAGGCTCTCATGAAACAAGACAGGCTTTCACAGATGATCAGCTTAGAAGATGCGCACTCACATGCACAAAGGAGAGTAATTAAATACAAGACAGGATATCTGTCATTAGCGCATGTCAATACTGGGGAGTTTTACTATGGTTACCGTCTTGAAGCACTGCCCTGAAAGTGGCTGCGGTATCATGGGTTTGAAGCATGTTGTGAATTAAACTGAAGTACATTTTTTATTATTATTATTGTAATATAAGAAACTAGAAGGCAGTTTAGAGAGTCATTTATGTCAAAAATAATAAAATAACTCTTCGAAACGCAAGAGTGCGGCTCGGGTACCTGTCCAGGTCTCCGACAGACGTCTTGAGATTTTTCGACGTTGCTCGAAACTAGAACCTTTTCGCGTCTCCCAGGAACCACCTGCAATAGACGAGGCCCAGATCTGAGGCGGGGAGCCGGCAGGGGAGATGTGCTAATGAATTAATATGCGTTGTCCCAATTAGCCTCTGCGCGGCAATAATTATCGCGTGCACACGTTTCATGTGCTGGAAATCGGGGACATCCCATTGCGCAAAGCCTCGGCTACCCAGAAGGCTCGCGGCGTCTTATTTTTTACTCCAGATGAGGTCAAAACGTTTCCGTTTGGTTCTCGCGGCGCCTTAATTAGAGGGAATTCACTCGCAGAAAGAACTGGACGTGTGACCGATTCCTCCAAACTCACCTCCGGTGGGATTAGGTTGGGTTTTTTTCTTCTCTGTTTTAGAAAGCAGACCGTGTTGGTGTGCTACGTGCCATTAGCATAATCACCTTACCTTCCTGCTCACAGGGCGAGCTAACGAAATGATTTCTTTTTTTTTTTTTTTCCTCTTTTGTTTTTCCGGATTTTCTACTTATTTGAATAATATTGAGAACATTTGGCAAAGAGAGGGACAGAACGGCTGTCATGTCAGGGCAAGCTCATGTCCAATCAAGTTTATTTGTGTTGGACAGTTCAAAGTGCCCTTATAGTATGAAAACGGCGAACAGTTGTGAAAACCAGTAACAGACATCACAAGTCGTTGTTAAAATGATCAACACGCATCAAGCATGTTTTGGCCAGTTTTCCTTTTCTTATTATTATCTGAACAAACACAGAGGTTTGTTTTTCTTTACTTGTTTCCTTTAAATCGTGTATGGTATTTAAGTCGCAGTTTTTTCATAGTTTGGCTGGGGGTGCGACTTGTACTCCGGAGCGACTTATGTGTGAAATTATTACATTATTATATCATATGACATGTTATTTTCACACTAAACCGCCAGAGGGCGCTCTAGGCCTGTGTTGATAATGTGTGTGGTGGAAGCTACGTCCGGAGTTAGCCGAGTTGTTTACAAGCGACACCGAAGATGAAGATTTAGTGATTTGGAGCGACACGGATGGTCTGGTAAACTTGTTAGCATGTTATTTATGCTATAGTTATCTGAATAACTCTTAATATGTTATGCTAACATAGCAGGCACGTTCTCAGTTCGTTGTTTGTCGTGTAACGTTAGCATACCGTACAATTCTTCAACCTGTTGTTGCCTCTATTCTATTTTAAATTGCCTTTCAAGATGACATGTCTGTTCTTGGTGTTGGGTTTTATCAAATAAATTTCCCTCAAAAATGCGACTTATCCTCCGGTGAAACTTATATATATATATATATATATATATATATATATATATATATATGTCTTTTCCTGCTTTATTTTGCATTTTATGCATGATAAAGACTTTTTCTAAGCTTCTTTCTTGCAGAAGACCACAGAGATAAGTCGTTATTTTTTTTTTTGTTTTTTTTTTACTATTATTTAAAAACTACGAAGAGTAGCGCAGGCCTACCACAACGTGGCCGACCCACACAAACTGCAGTTGACGTGAAATTAATTGTTGAGCACAATTTCTTTTAAAAATTAGATATTCATTTTATTGAGAATTTTTATGTTAATCTTTCTACTTGCCCAAAACAACGAACAAGACGGGTAATATTTTTAATAAAATGAACAAGTGGTGTGATTTTCTTTATCTTCCCGAGTTTCTGAGCGATGTCTGCTTATGATTTAAAAGTTTCCGTGTCTGTCTACCGCCGGTGCCGCCATTTTTGAAATGTTGCCGAGGGCCGCGCAAAAAAAAAAAAAAAATCATCCCGAGGTTCTTAAACGACCCCTGAACCAGACTTTGGGACAGTTATGGAGGAGCTGCAAGGATCCGCCGCTCAAGTGGGAAGAATCTGTCGATGAGACAACTTTCAGTTGAGGGTTGAACACGTAACACACAAAAATAGTTTGTGTGTGGAAAAAGCAGCTGTGCTGTTTTCCATTGGATTGTTGCAGCTCTTGTATTTTTTGAGCCTTTTTCGTACTTTAGAAGAGACAAGACACAATTTGCTTCTTCAAAAACCAATTCAACAGAAAGAAACAAAAGCTAGCGTCTGCCATGATGGCACTCTAGAGCTTTGAGCGGTTAGAAACAGATACGTTGCCTTGGAGCTATTTCTAGACGAGAATAAAATCTAAGGCTGAGTGAAATGCCGGGCATTCGTTCATCTTGTGGCCAAATGAGGCACGGCTCCAAATGATATCTAATTTTGCCTTCAGCCTGCCAGCCGTCCTCGGCCCTCGTCGTTTTCGTTTTCAGCTGCAGATCGCCGCGCCTGAGCCCCCCGAACATCATCTCTCTGCCGGAGGACCGCTTTCAGTGCCGTGGCCATTTAAAGCCTCCTCTCATCTCCATTATTCAGCAGTGATATTGGTTCTGTGTCATTACCTGAGGAGAAATATGACTCTTGTGAAGCACCGTGTCAGATTTCTATGTCCTGACTGGGATTTGATCTATTCTTTGTCACAAAGTAGCTGAAGAGCCATCGAACTGGAATGTGGTTGTTTATCTAGTTGTACCACAGAGTCTGAATTGGATTTCAAACCAAGACTTTAACTGGGCCGTTCTAACATAAATATCAGTATCAGTTGTGGCTGAAGGTTTGAGGTCCTGCTGGAACGTCTTCCACCCCAGTCTTAAAGGGGCAGCATCACGTTAAATTTCCTTTTTTTTTTTGGGCTAAACATCCTATTATAATATTACTCCTTCATCAAAAACATACCTGGAGTGTTGCTTTGATTCTTTCATGCATGTTTGAGAAATCCTTTGATCTCCCCTGGCAACCATTCAGCTGAGCAAAACACCTGGGTGGACCTAGCCCCGCCTTCGAGGACAAAGCTCCTCCCCTGAGTTGCAGATTCCAAGCTTCTGAGCTTCCACCTGACAGAGCAGCCCACCTGCCTGCTACTCAGCTCCTTCAGACTAGCCAGCAGCAGTTAGCAAACACCTGGTGAGCTCATTATACGAGCTAATTGTTGGTGCAACACTGGTTTTAAAAAAAAAAAAAAAATGTCGCTGAAGTGCAGGAGGTTCCTTAAAGAGACAGAGGCCCAATTTCAAGGTGTTAAATTACAATGTAAAAATTATTTTAAGTTATATTTGATATAAAAATTCTACTTTTATAGAAAAGTAGAACATGGTCACTTATTGTGCTATAAAATTGCAATATGTGCTTGAAAAACACATAACACTGCCCCTCTAACAATAAAAAGAATCAAATAAATTGTCAATAAAACACCAAATGGCCTAAAATATCTGCCGGAGCTGGAAATCAACATGTTAAAAAAGGAAACAGAAGTGTAGTCGTTTTGAGACGTGCTGTCGACAGGGAGAGATGAAGGCCAGAATGCAGACGGTGGTAGGAGGAGGGAATGGAGACGTCTCTGTGAGTCAAAGCAAACATGACAGGATGGGGTCTGAGGCTACAACCAGAACGGCTGACTGGTTCTTGACGTCTCACACACTTTAATTAAAGCAGATTGGTGATGGAGAAAGAAGGGCTAAAAGGGGGTTAAAGGATTTCAAACTAGATCATTTTTTTGTTAGTTTTTTATGACCTTAAGCTACTTTACAGACTCTCAGGAAGCAGACAGTGGTATCAAAACACCCAATCATGTGCGAATGTGTTTGTTTACATGTCTCAGATTGTTACTCCTCTCTTCTGTCGGGGAGAAATGTGCGTGCTGGTGTAATTTGGCAGCTGATGCAGGCGAGCGCGGGCGTCTCGCTGAGGCTTCTGGCCCCCCGTGGAGCCTTGGAGTGAGGTTGAGACCAGTTCATCACTCTCACAGGATGGGGACGATTACTCGGAGACTGTATTCTGGGTAGTGGATCTAAATATAGCGGCAGCGTTCGGGAGGCGGGGTCCGGCCGGCGGGGCAGGGTGGTAATGAAGGCATGCGGTCATTGATTTAGCGGGATCAACATTTTTACAGAGGGTGGACGGCAGTCAGAGTTAAGAAGAGACGAGTAAATTACAGTTTTCCGTCAACTACTGAGGCGTACGATTTAAACTTTGCTAGTAAGATGTCCTGTTTGCGAACAATCGTACCGATTAATTGCTATGTGCCCATGCCACAGTGGAACACTAGTCTAGAAAGAATTTATAGCTTTTCGGGGCTCTAATGTGTTATCCAGCTCACAATATGAAACTATAAAGGTTTTGGGTTCATGCAAGAGGAAAAAACCAAAGTAAAGGTTTCATTTGTCACTCAGTGGGTTCTGTCAACGTAGAACATGGAAAAAACTACAAACCACAAGCTACTTCCTGTTGTCTTCTTTGTGGCTTTCGCCGTGGTAACATCCTGGCGTTGATCACACGACTCGTGCGATGTGAAGACAGTGTCTCCATTGCAGTTCTGCGAAATACATCAATTTGGATCACAGTGGCAGAAGCTTTTATTGAAAAAAGCATGAGCGTTTCCATTAAGCAAATTTCGTTATTTTCATTTGTGCAATTTTATGGTTAATGGAATCACAGCTGGTGTGACATTTTTCCAGAACATCCCGGTCAGAATGAAGCTAACCTGTTCATGGTACATAAGCATCGGGTTCATCAGAGTCGGGTCACTGTTTTCTGAATGAGGTGGAAGCTGAGGCTAAGATCACAGTGCCGTCTAGTGGCCTGGCATGGTGGCTGCAGTCATGCCAGGCCAGTATTCCATGTGTCTCAAATACTAGAAGTTTCATATTATTTATTCATAAACTAAGAAAGCGTACTCCTAAGTAAAGGTTGGGGAGTACTATGTGTTTTTTAAAGGTGAGGGGAACTCGTCCCCTTAACATACATAATTATCATGACGCCCCTGGCTAACGCGGCTAAGCTCAGCTTATATTAGTTGTATTCAACCTACAGTAGTAGTTGAATCTGAAGCTTTTGTCAAATGTTACTTTTCGGTTGGAATATTTATTTGCCGCAGCAACTTTTAGCACATGATTCAACAGCAATTGTTAAAATGCTGACGAGGGCGTCAGTACAGAGGCTGACAGAAACCGTGTACTCATAAGCATAATCTGATGATGAGCTACTCCCCCTTCAAAGTGACAGTTTTCCCTTAATTTGCTGAGTTTCACTTCCGAGGGACACTTTCGTTTTGCACTTTAAATCATCTTTCCAAAAAGTGGCTCACCCATCAGGGTGTACAGTTTGTTCCGAGTGCCGCTTCCTACTGTTCGAAGAACCGTCTCTGCTATGGGAAAAGCAAAAAGCCCTGAGCTGTTGAAATGTTGATGATCTGGCCTGGGCTGTGGTTCAGACCTGCATAATAAGATGGGCAAAATAAGTCGACAACACCTGCAGGGGCATTGTGGCCGCTTCGCCAAGCTGTTCTGCCAAAACATTCTCCCACACGGCTACGATCTGTAGGTCCACTGTTTCTGTGTTCTGGCATTTAATTGTGAATCGTGAGAAGAAAAACAAAAACCATTCGCCTCATGTAATTTGGATGTTAAGATTTCAAGCCAGACGTTGTTTGGTGCTACAAATATCACTTTTTTTTCCTGCAGGTTTAGAGGCAGACTTCAGGGTTGTTTTTCCCAATCTTCTTTCTCTCCTCTCTTCCCGTCTTGGTCTTTCCCTTTCAAGCTTTCGCCACCCTTTTCCACTTACTTTTCTCCTTTCGTTTTTGTCTCTGGTTCCATTGCATTTGAAATAAACCCAAGGAAATTTAGAACAAAGTTTCATAAACGGATACATCAAGTGGAGGAAGATGGCAAAAGCTCTGAGGCTCCACTCTGTTAGGCCTCACCTGGAAACTCAGGCGACAGTCCAGAAATAAATAAAATAACCATTAAAAAGTTTGTAAGTTTTAAAAAGGAAGCACAGCCACAATAATAAGTTGTTTTACTGCAAAAAGCTTGTGAATACGTTTTGTTGCTAGCTACATTTATACTTCTTGTTAGTAGATAAAGTTCACCAACAGTCAGTCAGCAGCTCACAGCAGACGATGCTGATGTTGCAAATATTTTCTGAAATTGCTGAGCAAACAAGGTTTTGGGCTTTGGAAAACGTGTTATTCAGAAATATTTGTAATTACAGTAAATTAAATTTGTTTGCATCTGTTATTTGTTACCTTCATGTTCGTGTACTACAGTAAAGACCTTTTATAAACAATTGCTTGTAACAAAACCATGTGATTGTTTTAGGTTTGGAGTCATCGTTCTGTTTGTATGCATGTACGCAACAATACCTCATTCAATACAAACTATAGCAAAAAAAAAAAAAAGAACATGTTTGTGACTCATTTATTGAATTATTCACCTTTTCAGGACTTTTCCATTGCCAGGATTTGAACCCAGGATCTCCTGTTTACCAGAGTACGGTGGTGGCAGCATCATGTTTTGCTGCACATGGATCTTCTAAGTGGACAACAACACTAACCATAGACAAAATTAAACTTTTGATTATTTGATTTCATTTCATTAATAAAATGTACAGGTATAAGTAAGGCCTTATACCAAGAAGTCCTTGCGAAGCTTCAAGTTGATGTGATTAATCTCTCAGAACAAGTGAAAATGTTGCAGGAAGAGTTAGAAATTGAAAGAACAGCGAACTCGCAAAGAAATACTAACAATTTTTTCAAGATCCTGAAAGGTGACAACAAAACTCAGAACACAGACATGAAGAAGGAAATGCTGAGAAAAACATCAGCAGAGAAGGAGAGCAGCTTCAAGAAGAACTGAAGACGGTAACAGAGTTGAACAAGGAACAAGAGAGCAGATATCAAACTTATGCTAAAGTCCTGGAGCAACAAATAGAGACACTAAAGAGGAAGGTCAGTGACAATGAAGAATCTCACGCTGTAGTGTTGACGATTAACAAGACACTTTATGCAGACTTAGAAGCTGAGAATGAGGCTCTTTGTCAGCAACTGGCTTCCGTACAAAACGCTGCAAGAGAGACAGAGTCATGTCTCCAGAGAGAGCTGGACAAAGCCAAAGAGGAAAACCTCGAAATGACAAAGAAATATGAGAAGATGTTTTTACCCTCCAGAAACGAGTTTGTTCATTGGAGCAGGAGCTGAGAGATGACAAGGAATGCCATGGTGAGATGGCAAAAATGAACAAGATGTTTTATGCAGAGCTACAAGCGGAGAACGAAGCTCTTTGTCAGAAAATGGTTTTGATTCAAAAAGATTCCAGAGAAGCAGAGAAATGCATGCAGAAAGAGCTGGATCAAGTGAAAGATGCAAATCTAGAAATGGTCCAGAAATATGAAACTGATATTTTAGCTCTCAGAGAAGAAATTGAGACAATGGAGCAGGAACATCGGGAAGAAAGATATCGCCATGCTGAGGTTGAGATTTGGAACGGGAAGAGAGCGAAATTCCTTCATGCTGAGAAGAACATGCTGCAGAAAGAACTGAATGAAGTGAAACAGGAACTCTATTTAAATGAAGTAAAATATAGAGAAGAGCTGGAAAAAATGACAGGTGAAATTGAACGGCAGCTAGAATACAATCACAAGCTCAAGAAGAGCTAAAACGATGAGGATGAGGAGATTGCTGAAGCAAAGGCTCCTCTCCCAGTAAAGAAGCCATTTATGAAAAAGCTTCGGCATGCTATGGGCTTGAGGAAACCAGAATCATGGAAAAGAAAGGATGCTGCCAAATAAAATGAGCAACACTTGTTTATATTAGGACCAAAACCATCAAGATGAAGATTGTAATTCAATAGCAAGGACCACATCATGATAGAAGTTTAAAGATTTATTAAAGAAGGGATGAAGGAATGAGGGGATGAAGGTGAAGACTCAGTGTACATCCTGGACAGGTCGCCAGTCCATCACAGAGACAAACAATCATACACACAGCCACGTGTGTGTATGATTGGGCCATGAGGGAATGAGGGGATGAAGGGAGGTGAAGAGGTGAAGACTCAGTGTTTGGGTTTGGTCTTTGGAAAAATCGCTTCTCTTTATTTTCCTGAGTCCACATTGAACCCCCAGATGAAACCTGCAGCAAAAGGATTAAAGAGGTAGAGGGTTGATGAAACGTAACGGACTGAGAAGAACTGATTGGAAAATTAGAGGTGTGGTCTGGACGTGGCCCTGCTCCTGAACTGAAGTTAACATATTGACTTCATTTCATGAGCACAGACCACACCATGAAAATATAAGTTTAAAGACTTAGAAAAGAAGGCATGATGCACAGTGGCGCAGTTGGTAACACTGTTGCTTTGCAGCAAGAAGGTTCTGGGTTCAATTCCAGGCCTTTTTCTGCATGGAGTTTACATGTTCTCCCTGTGCAGGTGTGGGTTCTCTCCGGGTGCTCCGGCGTTCTCCCACAGTCCAAAAAGGTTAATTGGTTTCCCTAAATTCTCCTTCCATAGGTACACACACACTTGGTTTATGACTCGGTTTGGAATTCACTCTTCTGCTTATCCCAGTAATTAATTATAAATGCTATGTGTGTGATATATATATATATATATATATATAAGTGTTTAGTAGGCAGTATCTCTGGGTTATAAGGTTATAAGTATGATGTGTATTTTTGCAAGGTGTTCATTTTAAAATCTTCTTTCAGTTTGTGGGTGGCGTATTAACAATACCACATGATTCATGTCACCTTCGCTCCAGGAGCATCTTTCAGCTCTGGCTAAAACAAAAGCAGCTAAATAAACCAACAGCAGCGCTGAAGAGCCTGCGACAAACAGCTTTACGCGGCGATAAGTGAGATGACATTTCACTGGCAGCTGACAGGCGTTTATTTTCAATTACCGACAGTCCGGCTCTTTTAAAACAACAATCAGCGGTTATCAGCTGAGAGGCGCTCTGCTTTCTGAAGAGCAGTTGGAGGTAAAAAATAAATAAATCAAATGATCTCAGTTGAACGAGGTTTATGTGGTCCGTTGCTCGGGCGGAGGAAGCTGGACTGTCCGGGTTTGTGCCGTGGAGCAACATGTCTGGTATATTCTCCTCTTGTCTTGTGGGAGTGAAGCTCTGCAAATGGCCTCTGCTGCACGACGACGCTCTGACTGTCAAGGTTTTTTTTTGTTTTTTTTTGTCGTCGCCATAAGTTTGCTTTTCATTTCACTGCACAGATTTTCAACCCTCTTCGTCCCGCTTTGATCACTTGCAGCGATATCCTGGGCGTGCGTAAGCAAAGGCAGTCGAAACGTACATACAGGAAGTGTTTCCTGTTCTATTGTTGTTTGCGTCGAGGAAATTTCACGCACCCATACAACGTCAGAGGGCAAAAAGATGATTCTTTAGCCACTTGGCCGTAGATCAAACTTTGACAATTTAGCAAAGGTTCAAATAACAGACAAACAGTTCTTCTCTGTTGACGCTCTCTGTGTCGGCTACGCTACATGCTGACCAGTCGCCGTACCAACTGACAACAGCTCCATGAGCGTACCGGCGTTGAACACCAATAAACATGCAAAGAACAAAACATTCAGTCTGTCTCGGTGTTAGTTTTCAGGTATGTCGTTATTAATAACGGTCCGAACACAGCGGCGGTAGATTAGCTCCTTTAAACACCTGCTCTTGATTATCCGTCTGAGAGTTGGTGTGTGGGTCGCCATTTTGTTTTTAAACTGAGCCGAAACGCACCGAATTTTGCAGCTCATCTGAGGTTGTCAAAGTCAAGCTAGCATAGCTACTTCCCTCTCCCTCGCTGTTTCTATTTTTAAATTAGAACTTTTTTTCTGACTTTATCCAGCTGTAGTAGTGCTGACAATCAGTTGCAAAGCACCGTGTTCCTTTTTCTTTCATACACCTCCTGTCAGGATGTTGCTCGCTTGACGTCACATTACATCGGGTGTCAAACTCAATTTCACCAAGGGCCACTTCAGCATATTGGCCACCCTCAATGGGCCACATTGACGGTATAAATCAGGAGTGCCCAAGTGCAGGCCTCCAGACTGCAACTTTTAGGTGCATCCCTGCTAAAACACATCCCAGACTAAAGGTTGACTTCCCTCATTAACAGCAACTCAGTTCTGTAGAGGCCTAGTGATGAGTCAATGATCCAGGATCGCATCTAAAGTTGCAGAGTGGTAGGTCTGGAAAACTAGACTTGGGCACCCCTAGCATAAATGTATGAAAATACAATGTTAAAAATAAATTAAACAACCTCATATTGTCAAATAACTCATTTTATGTATTCAAGTTTTAAATATTACATTTGAGTTTACATGGATGTAAAGTTACTGCTCAGTTTAAAAATTACAACACTTAAATCAGTGTTTAAAGGTAAGCAAGCAAATAATAAAAACAAGTTTTGATATTAACTCTCAACTTCATTCACAAAACTTTTTTTGTTATTACACAACCAACATATATTTTCACATAAGAACAAAACAATTAGGTGATGTTGCCTGTCCTCTTCACCCTGACACCAACTCACACACATCCTCATTCATCGGTCCTGTTCTGTAAATAAACACAAAACAAAACACAAGCAAAATCAATAAACTATATGCATATTCTAGTATACTTAGTCTTGGTTTTACATTCTATTTTAATTCAGTTCGTGCTTACCAATGTTTTATGGCCGGGTGTCTGGCACCGTTTTCCCTTGGTCAATTCGTCCATGTCTGGTTTTAGTTCTTGTGCTGTGGCAATCCGCAAAACGGCGTGCAGGTTTTCGTCAGTAATGCGCGATCTGTGTTTGGTCTTGTTTAAATTCATTATTGAAAACATCTGTTCGCACAGATAGGTGCTTCCAAACATGGACAAAACACGAGCTGCATGGAGTCGGAGCTGTGGCATCAAATCAGGGGGCAGTAGGCGGTAAAAGTCCTCGATTGAAACATCTCGGAACTTCGCTCTCAGGCCGCTGTGGCTTTGAAGCTCAATAGCTCCATCTGAAGGCGGTGGGGCGCACTGCAGACATCGGCGGTGAAAGGATTGGTAAAGGTGTCAAAATCAGAGTGCTGCGATTTAAAGTCAGAAAAGCGCCGATCAAACTCGTTTATTAACAGTTAGTTTGGTAGTTAACCAAGCACATGAAAAAACACCGGGAGGCCGAGATGATCTGACAAGCAGGAAAGTGAAGGAGATTGTTTTGTACCACCTGGCGCTTCCATAGGTCGAGTTTGCGCTGGAAAGCTGTGATCATGTCGGACATCTGGGTGATGATTTGTTTACGTCCTTGTAGTTTCTGATTTAGCTGAGCAAGATGCTCGGTGACATAACATTGTAAAGTCACAGCCATTTCGGATCGGACAGTTCAGACAAGAGTTTCCTTTGTTCTTCTTGAAGGCTAAATTTGGTGAACTTAGCTCAGTGTTTGGTTTCAAAATGCCGACGTATATTGTTTTCTTTCACGACGGACACGGTCCCAGAACACAAAAGACATACTGGTTTTTAACCTTGAAGTACAAACAGGTATTCGTTTTCCCGTCGTTCATAAAACAATCTTCCTTGTAAATCAATTTTTCTTTTCTTAGACATTTTGACGTTAGCTTGTCGATGTCTCAGTTTTATTCGCTGGGGAAATTAATAATGAGCTTGAGGTGACTCTGCTGCACTCTAGTGGAGAGAAGCTGTAATGTTGGCTGGTAACAATCGGAATGAATTATGGGAGATGTAGTTTGAAGTCAATTCGTGCTCAAAACCTATTTTAAGTCAATCATGGGCCTATAAAACGGTGGTGGTGGGGGTAGGGCCACATGTGGCCCGCGGGCCTTGAGTTTGACACGTGCATTACATGGTGTCTATAGACAGTTGTTGGAATATGATGTTTTGCTCGCACTAAGGTGGAGAACTGACAGAAAAGAGAAAATTTGTGCAATATAAATGTAAAACACTGCTTTGATACGAAGCTGTTTGTTGTGTTTGCCCAGATAACATCTTTCCAGTCAGTCTGCCAACATTTTGATTTCCTCTCTTTCTAATCTACATGGAGCGAAACAAAGAGAGATGTCAACAAAGCCAAGAAAATTAAAAAGGTAGCTTTTGCTCTTGTTTTAAAGTGAGGATTCTTCTTTTATTTATTATTATATCTATTCCAGTTATTTTGCCCGTGTATTTCTGACCCCCATTTTATGTTATCACAGTGAATGAATATATAATTACAGTGATCACCGCTGTTAGATTAATGTCTGTATTTGCAAAACTGAATTATTGAACAGTGCGTCGTCTCAGTCGCGCGTTTTGGTTTTCCACCGTCGAATAGAAATTGCGGTGGCCTTTGGTTGCCGACGGCAGCCTTTTGCCTTCATTCTGTCAGCACGGTTTTGCTTTCAAAACCTGAATGACTCCATTGCCCGTTGCCTCTCAGCTGCTCTCTGTTAGTCATTGTCTCCATGTGTGTGACAACCGGCTGCTTGTCTCGCCACCTTGCCAGATTATTGTCTCTCTCCGGCTCGCTGTGCTGCCAGCAAATTGGACCTGTGCGGCGTGTTTCTTACACTCCCTGTTAGTTCCTGCCTGGAGAGCGTTGGGATTGTTTTGTCATGATGCTTTTTCGGTTAAAGTCATTTTACTTTTCTTACCTACCTGTCCGCTAAGGGGTGCGTGCATTGGGCTGCTCTCCCACACGCTGCGCAAGAGAATCAATAATGACCAGGCACATTTTATTTGATATGCTGGTGAAATATCTCCCTATTTTAGGGCTAGGGTTAGGGTTTTTTAGACTTTTCCACATTTTGTCACGTTTCAACCACAGACTGAATACATATTTGATTTGGGTGTCATATGTTACAGAACAGTGAACATCATTAAGACCATCAGAATTGTCACACATGAAGACGTTTGGAGTAGGTTGGCACTACAATCTCTCACAGCAGCAGAGGAAACAGACTTTCGTCAGTTTTACCATCAGTCTTTGCTTGAAGGAGCAGTGTTATGTAAAATCGACTATTTTTTAGCTTTACACCACGTCGTGATGGCATCCCCTCCTCAAACACAAACCTGGCGTGTTGCGTTGATTTTTCTCATGCAAGTTTGAGAAATCCTTTCATTTCCCATGGCGACCAGTCAGATGACCAGAATGCCTGGGTGGGACGTAGCGCCACCTTCAAGGACCAAGCTCCTCCTCTGAGCTGCAGTTTCGAAGCTTCCGAACTTCTGCCTCACAGAGCGCTCAGCTCCTTCAGACTAGCCAGCAGCAATTAGCAAACACCTGGTGAAACTGCACATCTGGCTGAGCTCTTTATGGAAGCTACTTCTCAGTTCAGCGTCAGTGGAAACGTTCTTAAAGCGTCAGTATGTGTGATGACTTCCTGAAGGCGGAGATTCAGAAGCATCTGGAGCGTCTTAAAGAGACAGAGGTCCAATTTCAAGGCGTTAAATCAGGAGGTAAAATTTTCTTTTCAATCATATTTGATATATGGAGCATTTGTATAGCAACTGAAGTTAACATCGTTACTTGATTGTGCTAAAAAACGGCTCTCTGTGTCTGGAAAACACACAGTGCTACACCTTTAAACACACTTTAACCATGGCAGGTAAAATCTACCTTCAGAGATTCACGAGCAAAACGTCAAAAGTTTCAAAGAAAACATTGCTTGCTCACTTAAAGCCCCGGTTATTAGACGTGAGCTGTGTCACACCACGCAAGACCTCTGGTATATTGTGTGTCGGCGTTTACACCGGCCACTTTCCAGAGGAGGTTTAACTAGAGAAAACCCCCCGGCAGATCAATGCGCTTACTGTAATTGGCCCTGAGTGTGTAGCAGTGATTACCGAAGTGTTCAGCCACCCGGACAGAGAGATCAAACATCAACATGGATTCCTTTTCTTGCCAGAAGAGGAGTTCGACGCCAAAGGGAACGTGACACTTTAATAACGACGCTCAGTCAACTCTTGTGTGATGTCTCTAACGGCGACGTTACAGAAGACGATCCGATCCGAAGAAGATTTGTTCACCTTCTTCAAAAACTAGAATTTTCCCCCGTCTAATGTTGACTTAGTACAGTGTACTCTCCAAATATCTGGATGTTAGCTGGAATGCTAGTTACTTTTGTTGGTATATATTTATTTTCTTTCATTATTTATGTGTTATCATTGTATTTTGGAGGCGTTATTTGTTCCTCCAAACATTCGCATTAAAATTAATGTTGCATAAATGGATGGAGTGATGGAGTGAGCTCAACGAAAATCCAGAAGACACGTTGAGGTAAAACCTGAGCCCCAGTTCAGTCATGCAGATCATTTCCACCTCAGCCCTCACACATACACACACACACACACCCCGTCTGACCTCAATAAGCCAAGAGGTGAGTGTGTGTGTGTGCGTGCTCACAGCACGGACCCACGGCTCCGCTCATTTGCGGTGCGTCGGCATGCGACCGCCGGACCATCAGTCATGATTGGATCCATGGTCCGCTGTGGTCCAGAGCCTTCATTTCCAGGTGACCCTCTGGGAGGAAGCATGGCAGTGATGGAGTGAGGGGTGCTCAGCGATATGCGTGTGGGAGTGTGTGTGTGTGTGTGTGTATGTCTGAAAAAAAATGAAAGACTGCTCACTGAAGTGGTCATTGTTGCGGGTGACAGCTGGCGGCAACATCTGCTCAGCTGGAATAAAAAAAGTCGACCACATCAGACGGCATCGGTTTGATTCCCAAATGAGCCTTTTCGAAAATAATGTTTTGCATTATTTTGATTTTACAGTGGCTCTCAAAAATCTATATACTGTACGCTGTATTTCTCTACAGATTTTTGTGATGTAAAATTTTTTTGATTATAATAAATAGTTTGAAGATACATCCCTGTGGATTTCAACTGAAAAATAAAAAAAAATGTAGAAAAAAAACCTAGAACTACAATCAGTTAACAGGTTCTAAGCCCATTTGCCCCGCTGCGTTTCCATCATAAATGTCCACAAAACTTTGTAGCTATTCCACTAATGATTAAATAACGCATCTTTGCAATCGCAGCGTTTCAGTTAAATAAGAGACACGATTAAAATGACGCGTGAACAAGTTTGTTTACATTAAGAAAGTATGCCCCTCTCTCATCCTGCTACCACTTCCTGTTTGTCATCTTTGTCATTTCTGTCAGTAACAACTTCCGGTTGTTGATCACACGAATTGTGTGACGCGGAAATCACGGTTTTGCGAAACACATCAATTTCTGTCACCTCATGGTGAAACGTCACCTCATCCCAACACAAAAGCTTTTCATCAAAAATGTTGAGTTTTGTTGGAATTGGTGTGTTTCCATTAGGGGAACTTATTCTCGGGATTGTCCTATTTTTGGTTAATTGAAAGCACCGTCTTTGTCTCTTGGCTTGAGGACTGAGTTGTAAGTATCCAGGACAGTTCTTATTGCTTAAAGGTTGTTGTCATTAAAACAAAAACCCTGCGTAGCATTGTTTTTTTTTGTTTTTGCAGAAGTCAGTCTGTTAAGCCAGCCTTCAATTCAGTTTAAACACTCAGTTTATTTTGGCAATCTCTTTCAGTAGGAGTCAATCAACACTCCATGTCTTGACTCGGTAACATTTGCTCGCTCGACCTCGCATGAGATCTCCAAGTTGCTCAGATTGTTAGAGCATTTCTTCTACCTGGACCTCTGCAGGTTTTCTAATGTTAAATTTCGGTCTGAATTTTGTCAAAACTTTTCTCTGTCATTATGAAAGATTCTTGCAGCTCAACTCTTTAGTCCAGTGTCAGTTTTGTTTTTTGTTTTTTTCCTGCAGCTCCATCAGTGTTGCTCTTGGACTCTTTGCAGCTCATTTGGAAATGTTTTTTGGTAGATGCATCTTCGTACTTGAGATTGCTTTTATCCCTTACGATATCTCCTGAGACTCTGGCTTTCGCAAAAGGTTACCAATAAGGAAACGGCACTAAAATCTGCTCCACTCATTCTTGAGTTGCCTCAGCAAAGCATGTTAGTTGTTTGTTTATCGACTTCTTTTTGTATTTCACTTTAATTGCGCTACGTAAAAAAATAGTTATCAAAATGTTTTACATCACCAAAGAAGGCACATATATAAAATTGTGAAACTTTTATTGCAGCATTTAAATGCTTCTATTTACATAGTTTTGTATTGTGTAGCATCACTGTGATCACCAGCTGCTCAGTGACTCATTCTACCGTATGTGTGTGTGTGTGTGTGTGTGTGTGTGTGTGTGTGTGTGTGTCATCTTACAGTTGTAGAGGAACAAACTTTCACTGTAATTGTAAGATGAGAAGAACATCCATTAGTGGGAGTGGTTAGAGATCACGTTTGCTGTACGATTGAGAGTTTTATTGTGTTTACATCCAGAAATTGAAGCCTAAGATTCCCTGCCACATTCTCACAATCCACTCATGCCAATCTCTACATTTCTTTGCATTCCATATGGGAATTTCTTTCTTTCTTTTTGGTATTACCTCAGGATCAGCACACACACACTCACACACGCAGTAACTTCCTCACATTTGAATTCTTGCACCCTTGACAACGCGAGCATCGCCGAAACATGAAGTGTGAGTCGGAATACGGAAACACTGACTGGAGCGTCAAATCTCAACAAAATGGAAAAACCATCCTGACAGGATCCCTTCATCCTGATGACTCTTTCATTGGCTTTGCGGCGATAACGAACCAAAACTTCGAGCAAGTTCAACAGCTGAACTTTTTTTGTGAATAAGTAAAGCAGAAGTTGTCAAAAGCTTTTCAAATAACAAGCTTTGTTCTTGCAGTGGGGAGATTTGTTTCAGCACACTCAGGCTGCAGTTCCTCCAAAAACAAACACTGATTCAAACATCCAGTGAAATCTTCTGCATAAAAGGTAGAAGGCTGCAACAAAGGCAATTTCTGACTCATGGAAAATTGACATTTTGAAGCCTAACATTGTATACAAATGAACAAATTGGGAGATAAATGTGACCCCAGTTTAAACCTCAGAAGAAGGAAAAAAATCAATTAAAAAGTGTCAGATGAGAGGATTTTTACTAACTTTTGGCTTCAATTTCCTGTTGAAATGGTTAACATGGTGGCTCTCTGAACTGAACCCAAAGCATAGAGCTCAAAAGGAGATTTATGCAAACTTCTGACTTTAGAGTGAGTTAAAAATAACATAAACAACAACAAGCAGATGTTACTGCTGGTGGAAATGATGAAGAATGCGACAGGAAGTGGTAGGAGGATGATGACGCGGAGCGATTTTTTTTTTTTTTTTTTTTTTTAACATCACATGAACATTCTTATCCACATGTGATTTTAATTGCGTTGCTTATTTTGTAAAATCACTGCAGTGTTGAAATTGGTGGGGTTTTTTCGGCTTGTAGCGAAATATCGACAAAGCTTTGCACACATTTGTAACGGGATTCGCAGTTGGACAAATTTTGCCTTGGAAGTAAATCTTAAAATTATACGTGAATAAGTTTGTTCCTGTGATAAGTCATAAAAAAAAACAAAAAAAAAACATTCCATGATCCTTCAGCTACTTCATTTTTTGTTGCTGTTTGTGCCAGTGGCCAACATCTGGCTGTTGATCATGTGACTCATGCGACGTGAAAAAAGGGTTTCCATTGCACTTTTGCCAAATTAAACCGATTTTGATATATAAAAAAAAATAAAATAAAAAAACACCACCTCATCCTCAATAAGTTCTTTCAAAATTGGCTTGTTTCCATGAAGCAAATTTAGTTTCAAAAAGTGTGACGTTATATGGTCAATGAAAACGTAGCTAATATCAATAAAATATTAACGCAAGTACGTAAGTTCAACCATTGTTCCTATCCTAACAATGGATAGGAAAATATTCCAGGATTGCGCTGTGGCTGTTCTGTAAATATGGTCACTTTTGCACAAATATAGGATCTTGGCTCGATCTAATCATAGTTGGACCCACCAAGGAGTGTGTGTGTGTGTGTGTGTGTGTGTGTGTGGGGGGGTGTGTGTGTGTGAGCTGAGTGTGTGCATGTGACCGACTGTACCTTGTTGGTCAAACAGAAAATCCATTATACCAGCCTCCACTGATCAAGTCGCACACAGACACAGATTAATGTGGCTAATGTGTTCACATTAGGGCCATTACTGGAAATGTTATCGTTTCCATCCGTGGCAGTTCCAGCTGCCTTGCTGTTGCGACGCCTCGTTTAAAAAAAAAAAAAAAAAAAAAACCAGAGTGCTTTAAATCATCCGAGGGCGGCCGAGCCTTTCCAGCAGCACCGGAGCAAAAAAAAAAAAAAAAAATCCCAGAATAAACCAAATTTCAGCCATGGCAGTAAGAGAGAGAGAGAGTCAACGCTGCCCAAAACTCACTCTGATGTTGAAAAGCGAAAGCGTCTAATTGGCTCGAGTTACACACCAACACCAGATGGTATGTTTCTCTTTTTTCTTTTCTTTCTCAGTTAAAAGGTGTTAATTGACTCCATGCTGATCGGAGTTTTATTTTTTTTATTTAGAAGCTCAAACGAGCCATCAAAGCTCCAACACAAAATACTGGATTGTTTTATTTTTATTATTGTTATTATGATTATCTCAGGTCTTCAAGTTAACAGTTTCCACTTCACATGAAGCAGAAGCATCTGTTCATTCTATTGAGTCGACCGTCACGAACGTGACTTCTGATTAAAAATGCTTTCAGAATCAAATCTCTGGTCATTGATTAATACATATAAAACACTGAATTTTGTATTTGATCTTGGCTTTGTAAAATATTTTCAAAAACTTGCACCGTCGTCATCATTGATTCTTGAGGGGGGAAAAAAAGAATTTAACAAATAAATTTAGTTAAAAAGTCGACGTGTCGCTGAAATCCAAGCAGCGATTGTTGAACTTGGTCATAATTCGGTTTCCTTTGTTCACGTCAGGCGAAACAAAAGCTTTGCCTCAAAATGCCAAATCTTAAGTGCCATTATGATGCTGTTCATTCCCTTCTGTTTAATGTTGTGCTCTGCCCTTTGTTGCGTGGCCCGCTTCGAATTTTGAAAAATAGTTTGACATTTTCAGTAGATATACTTTTCTGCCTTTCTTTCTATTTTTTTTTTTTTTTTTTTTTTTTGGTTTGAACCCGCGAGTCTATTTGCTTAGAGTGACAATCGGAGAAAAACAGGGAATTAAGTGAACAAGTGTGTTGACTGTTTAAATCAGAGGAAAACGTCACGTTTCCACCAAGACACACACCAAAAATCTTTTGTTCCCATTTTGACTTTATTTGCCACTTTTTAAACAGTAAAAAGTAATTATCTGCAGGGATTGTTCCTTTGGGTTTGTGGATGTGCATTCGACTGAAACTATCTTGATTTCAAAATGACTTCAAACGTTAATATTTACATACATTTCTTCAGCTTGATTTGAGATTTCATCCACTTCTTGGAACACCGGCCCGCAGAACGAGTCTTTGTACGGCGGCCGTTTGCCAACGCTACGCGCCGACATTCAGCACATCCACCTCAATCATGACAGTGATTTTTTTTTTTTTTAGTCACATGCTGGTTATTTTGTCGAGTATAAGGCCAAAGGCGTGACAACGGCAGTCACGTCAAACACGGCTCCATCCCGACTGCGCTGGTTCTGAAAAGGTCAACTCATAATTCCTGCCATGTCCGTTCTATTTTTGGAGCTGGGTGTCATTTGCCAGCAAGCGGTTGGTGTTCTAGAAAGTTTTAGGATGAGGGTGCTGAGCTTATATTTAAACAATTTCATACGCTTCAAATAAAAGCTTCTGAGATTCCAATGGCAGCAGTGACCTGTAGCTGCTCTGTTTTCACGCTGCCTTCACTAGAAGAACTCTGGTCTAATGGAGTCTGGAGAGAAAGTAAAACATGATTCCAGTAGTCAGCAGCCCCGCTGTCGTAATGGGAATGGAGTTTCCCCGCAGAAGCAGTCGAGAGTCCAAACCAGTGACGGGCCGTTTTCAAAACCAGCGGCGTAGAGAACTGAAATTTTTTTAAAGTTTTCAAAGTTAAAAGTGTGATTGCATTGAATGCAGACAGAAATTTCACATTATAGCTGCTGACACAACTTTTCTATCCTTCCATAGTGTGCAGAGTTCACTCTGGTTCCAGCAGATTTCTGTTCACACACTTAACAAACTGCAGCCGCTGCAAAAACACTAAATCTTACCAAGTATTTTTTGCTTAGTTTCTGGTGCAACAATTCCGATAAGACTTGAAATAAGACAAAACTAACTTACAAATGACTTGTGGGCAAGTCATAGCAGCTGGTTTTCAGTCAGTAATTCCTTAATATTGATGAAAAAGTACTGGATGCACTGGCAGATTATTTCAGTTATGACAGTATGAAATATCCAATCAGTGGATTTAGTACTTTTTAGTCAATACTGGGACATTAATCACTTCAAACAATCTCCTTCATGTTGCTGAAAAGCAGCTTCTAAGACAATTTTTTCAAGTGCACTAAGAATTTTGCACTCAAAACGAAACAAAAAAATTACTTGGTAAGATTTTGAGTTTTTGTAGAGTCCACTGTGCATCACGTTTATCAAACTCCAGGCCCAGATTTGGCCCGAGCTGCGGCTCCGTAGACTCTATAGAGGCACAAAGACAGAACTGTGAGCCTAAACTTTATGTTATTAGTCAAATCAAATGAGCTTTCATTTATTTAGTGCCAAATTACATCAATGTGAAAAGATTTTTTAAAAATGACAACTTTAAGAGGTACTCGTTGAATGCAGAAAAGGCTGTAATTTTCTTTTTAACAGTTTGTTAATGTGTAGTTTTATCAATACATTCGACCACAGCCGGCCCTTTAAATGAAGGATTTCCCAACCAGTCATGAGGTTTAAGAGGAAGTCGTGTTTTCTCAGGTTTATTTGTTTTTCTACATTATTATAACACCATTTTAAAAAGACTACATTTTGTGATCACAAGTGTTGACTTTAAATTGGTTTGATATCTTGACATTCTGAGACACTGAAGAGTGACAAATATGCAAAACGTAGGAAATCAGAAGCCTGCAAACCCTTTTACACACCACTGACCACTACAGTCAGTAGAACTGTCTGTAACCTTTATATCACTGGTGTCGAATAACAAACTGATCACTGTTGTTGCTGCTGTGGGGCTGGTGGGCTTCACAGGAAGTGGGACCCCATTTCAATTCCGCTCAGGGCCCTGTGCAGTCTTGCTCCGGCTCTGTTATCAAACTGACCGAAGTCCAAACCTGTGAACCCGAAACGGTGCCGATGGTCACACATTAGAGCTGTGGATATTTGAGTGTTGGAAGAAAAACAAGCTTCAGACCCGATGTGAACCCCACGACCTTTAGACTGCAGTTCTACCTATTGGGAACCGAAAGGGCAGAAAAGCAAACTGGGACACATCAGACACGCTGTCGGCCGTTAAACTGGCCTCCTGCCGCTTCGTCCTTGGGAGGCTGACCCGTCTTCCGCCGGGCCACTGTGAGTCACCCGTCTTTTCCCTCCATGGGTGGCGCTCTGCTTTGTGAGCCAGCAAAAGGAAAACAACAGACTTTGTCTCTGCTCTCCTCTCCGTCTGGCCCAGCTGTTCTCCTCTCATCTTTATTTTTCCACTTCTCTCTCACTCTCTCAAAGTTGCTCTTCATTGTTATTCATCCCTGATGGAGACTGACTGAACTCACACTCCCCACTGTAGGTCACATCTGGCTGCAAGACAGCTTACATTTGGGCTTATGGTGCATTATGTTCCACATCTGGCCACCCAGCGCACTCAGTGGAACAACATAAAAAAAACAAAAATAAAGCAGCCTTCTGTGCTCTGATCATTTCTCCTGCTAACATATTGTTCCAAATGCATTAAAGGGGCAGTGGTGTGTGTTTTCCAGGCACATAGTGCTATTTTGTGGCACAAGGAGGCAACGGTGTTGACTTGTTTTAAAAAAATGCTATACACATCAAATGTGACTTAAAATGAATTTAACACCTCGAAATTTGGCATCTGTCTCTTTAAAAACTCCTGCCCTTTAACAACATTTTTAGAAGAGACGTAGCTCCTATAAGGAGCTCTGCGGATGTGCAGTTCCGTCAGGTGTTTGCCAATTGCTGCTGGCTAGTCTGAAGGAGTTGTGGGACTTCTGCTCTTCTGTGAGGTGGAAGCTCAGAAGCGTAGAGAACGCAGCTCTAAGGAGGAGCTTCGTCCTCGAAGGCGGGGCTAGGTCTGCCCGTGGGTTTTGCACAGCTTGATGGTTGCTATGGGAGATTAAACGATTCCTCAAGCACACAGGACAGACTCAAAGCAACACTCCAGGTAGGTTTTTGATGAGGGAATAGCATCTCAACATGATGTAAAGCTAAAAAAAAAGATAAAGGTCACTTTTACACTATACTGCCTCTTCAACATCCTTCCCATCATGACTTAAAGCTCTTCGTTTTCAGCGCCGCTGAGCAGCTCCGATTGAACTCCCCAGCAGTTTCTCCTCCGTCTTCACACCGGCACCGTTCAGCAGTTCTCAACTAACTGGAGTACGGATGGATGTCAGGCTGTAATTTCTGTCCCCGGGCGTACTCAATCTGGCACGGCAGAGCACTTGAGCTATCCATTTTCCCACTTTTTTTTTTTTTTTTTTCCTCTCCCACTTGACGCCGGTAGCTATTGCCTGTTTATAGACGCTCCTGAACATGTGTGGCTCTGTGAACTCTGCACAGGCGCTGCAGAGTTTGCCAGCTGGCCGTATCTTATCTGCCGCTGCGGTAGGTTAGCGGCGACGTCATGAAGCTGCTATTTTCAGTCCACAAAAAACATCCGCATCAGTGTCAGTACATTAGCCCTCAGTGACCGGGGCACCGCTGGGAGAATGGAGCCAGGAGGATTTATTACGTTTATCATCACATTTATCATAGAAATGTGTGTTTCAGAGGCGACAATTCTAAGGAAGGGCATATTTAATAGAAATGAGTCGAGCAAAGATGGAGTAAACACACAGTAAACAGATAAAAGTGTCAAAATATGCCTCAACGTATGAAGCTCTAATCTGTTTACTCCATGAACTGTGAATTTTTTTTCCACTCATTTTTCTTGTCCTGTGTGTTTTGGTCGGTGTGGCATTCAGGTCTTTGTCGTTCCAATGCTGCCACTCCATGGTGAACTGAAGAACTGCAGGCACTTTTCCAACTACTTCCTTTGGTCATTGAGTCTATTCAGTTGAAAAAAAATTGGACCGCTCCAACGCATACGTTCAGTGCTTTGTGTTCATAACACTTTGAACTTTTTCAGATTTTTATAAGCTGCAACCGTAAACCTTAATACATGTAAGGGAGTATTTGTGTGATAGATCAAAAAATATTTTGATCTTTTGATCTATCAGCAAGTGAAAATCTGAAGGGTGTGATATGTGCATCCTGTTAAAAACATGTATACATACACTGAATTTTTTTCTTACTAGGACATTATTAATAGTTTTATTTGCTACTTATCAGAATAGTTATGAGATTTATAATCCAGAGCATCTAGCCCCATTAATTTAGCCTTTCACACAACTCTATTCATCAATGGCTCCTATCCTGCAATTTCTAGATCAACACAGTGGAGCTAATTATGAACGACTCATTGCCAAGCCTCTGCTGTGCTGAATCAGTAAATGCTGATGAGGGAATCCGGTCATTTGCTTCAGGCGTGTTCACGGGTCAGTTCCACGTGTGGTCGTGCAGACGGTGACGTTGACGGACAGAACGTCGCTTCTGCCAGCGGCAATGAAATGTATTTTCCAAATTTATTGAAACGCAACAAAATACAAGAAAGATCTTTCGCACATTTGGAAAAACAAACAAACATTTGAGCGCTTTGTTGTGCTTGCCCATTTAATGCTGCCGGGAGTTGTATCGTTCAGGGGGCAGAACTAGCGTGACGGTTCCCATTTACCATGGAAGTCAGAGGTCAGATCTCAGGAGACTGCTACGCTCAGGATAACTGTGTTCTGGTTGGATGGTGGACAATCAGCAGGAAATGCCAGTTGTTTTGTTATTACTTGGACAATATCTAAGAAAGCTACTAGTATGTAGTAGCTTTCTTAGCTACAGGCTGATTTTGAAGGTGAACACCTTTCAAAGTTAGGGGTGAATCAAGTTGATTTTCCTGACTATGAAACTCAAACTCTGACTTCCAGTAGCAAATGAAAACATTAGCCTGTCTGTGTAGCTTGAGTATCAGAGCTGATGACACAAAGACAAAAAGCTTCGCTCGAATAATTCAGCCAAATCATGATTACAGTCCTATTTATCTTCAGTTGCATCTTAGCCGTAGTTTGGCTTCAGACATAAAAAGAGGATGCTAGCTTGGTAAGCGTTACCGTCCTAATGATTGATTTGCTTCGAAATGAAACGACAGGACTTAACGTCTGGGTGGGAAACGTTTGAGCATTGTTTGAAACTAAAGGCACTCAGAAAAAAAAAAAAGACATTTTGGAAAAATCTTGACAATCTTAAGGATGTTAGCGGTCTGTAGCTAAGGCTAAAGCTATACCAACAAATGACCTTTTTTATAAGCAGGCTAGCTTAAAAAAATTGGGAGCATTGTACGGCCTTTTTCCACTAGCACCTAGCAACGCAGCTCAGCTTGGCTAAACTCTGCACAGTTCTCCTGTACTGGGTTGGTCATCATGTAGTTATTCAGTCCCACAGACTGAAAACTCCTGATCTGTGCAGAAGAAAAACACAACAATGGAAAACTGTTGAACATTTCTGCTAAGTCTGCCATTGTCCTTAAACCTCCTAATACACTCGGTTGACGTTCTGAGTTTTCACAAAACAGCAATATTGGCAGGAATATTGTATGGGAGTCACAACCAGTGACTCTACCTCCTAGCCAGTCTGTAAGCGACGTTGCTCTAACGTTGCGGCTCCGTGCTCTTCCAATCCCACGTAAACATCAGTCGTGGTAAAATTTCGCAGAACCGAGTGGAACCGTGCTGAGTGGATATTAGTGGAAAAGGGCCAATAATGTACATTTTCAGAGCAATACATTCCATCATATCACAGTTCCATCAGGACTCACAGCCTTCCAACATCTGCACATTTTGTGACATCACAACCACAAACAACAAAGAGGAAGAAAAAAAATCTAAGGTTTCAACAAATAAAAACCTTAAAATTGAGTCAGAGATATATATCCAGCCCACATGTGTCGATACCTATAGAACCTTCTTTCCTTGAAAGCGGTATGTCTTTACCAGCTTCACACAGCTGGAGACTGACTGACGTTTTTGCTCACCTATCTTTGAAAAATAACAATGAGGCTGGATGGAGGGATTACTAACTACAGTTTTCAAGTCTTTGGCCAAAGATTCTCAATCATATTTAGTCTCGCCGCCGTCCATCTTCTGTTCAACACTGACCCGCTTCCTCGTTCCTGCTAAAAAAGCGACTCTCTCTGCAGCATGATGCTGCCGCCACCGAGTTTCACACATACCCTCTGAATATCACATCTGACCAGAGCGAACTTTTCAAAACGTCTGTCAACGTGGCTTGTTGGAAACTTTAAACAACTTTAACCGTAGCTTTCGTTCATCAATGGCTGCCTTCTTTTCATTCTCCTGTAAATGCCAGATGCCTGGAGCGAATGACCAATTCTCCAAACTGAGCAGCCAATCTCTGCAGCTCCTCCATTTTTGTCATGGGCCTCTTGGCTGGTTCTCTGATTAATGCCTTCCTTGAAACTAGTGGTTGTAATGTGACAAAATGTGAAAAGGTTCAAGGATTAGGAGTACTGTAACATTAAATAGTACTTAATACATTATACATTACATATGAAACAGGGTTGGTTAATAATCACTGCCATTCTTAAGGCACCATCTGAGACTTATGGCTTTCTATGGTTGTTTTGGACTCACACAAGAGAAGTTGCATTCAGTTTACTGCGACGGCATGTTAGAGCCATTGTAGACAGAAAAAAAAAAAAAACTGAGTAAATTTTTGCCAAATAAACTCAAATTTTCAGAAAAACTAGAAAATCTGAGTTTGAAAAGTCCAAACTTGGCTAGAAAATATCTGAAATTTGAGAAAAGAAAAAACTTGGAAATTTCGTCAACTTGCTGGAAAAAAAACTTTTGAGATCGATCTCGCAAATGTTCCATAAAAGTCTCGGAAGACTTCTGAGTTCCAAAACCTAAAAATGTTCGATTTTTAAAACCAAAATTTTTATGCCCTTTTTTTTCCTCAAAAATTTCAGAGAAAATATTGCGAGCAAATTTTTTTGCTTTTCCCAGAAAATTCCTGCGCTTAACCTCAAAATCTCTGAGCGTTTTCTGGCCATTATTTTTTTTTTTTTTGACTTTCAGGGAGCTCAAACTTTGAGATTGATCTCAACTTTTCTGTTTTTTGGTGAAAATGTACTACTTGTTTTTCTTTTCTTTTCTATCTACAGTGGTCCCAACATGTCATTGTAGTTTACAAATATATATATATATATATATATATATATATTACATTTCTCTGAAATCAAAATTACAAAATGATTTCCAGCATTCTATATTGCTACTCATTTGCTACAGTATATCTCTGTTATATATTTACCCTGTATGTAATCTAACAGTCTCTGCTTTGTGCTTATAGATCAATAACATTCGGTGTAAGGGTTTACTCACAGTGATGCTTTGCATCTTTGTAGAGGCGGGCTTTTGTTTTCTTAGCAAGTCAAGGAGGACAGTGAAAAATAGTGCATCTATAGTGGCAATAAAACACTTGCTGTCTTATGCAGGGCAACATTTCCTAAATCTCCCCAGCAGACGGCTCACTAAGGCGTTGGGTTTTACAGGGGACAGTCATGTTGGCTTCCAGGTCACCTTGGTTTCCAGACCTCTCCTTGACCTTAGTGCATTTTGCGAACGTTTTAACAGTATAAGTTAAGCTTCTCTTCCACTCCAGGATATTCCCCTCGTCTTTGTTGCTGTCGAGTTTTTTTTTTTTGTCTTTTTTTTTCACTTTCCTGAGCTCATCTTCTGCTGGCTGTTATATTTCTGTGCAATCCCGTAAGGAACATGCGCGGCGACGGTGCCCATCTCCGCCGCTCCCTCCACGTGAAACATCTGGTCGTCGAAGTATATGTGCGGCCGGATCTTCTCCAGCATGGGGCCCTTGGGGGCTCCGGCGAGGAACAGCGCCTCGTCGATCTCCAGCCCCCAGGCCCGGAGCGTCTTCAGCGCCCGGATCCCTGAGCTGGCCGCGCTCCGAGCCGTGACCAGGTATGTGCGGATGGGACAGTCCAGGCGTTGGCCTTTGGCGTAGAATTTCTTCTGCAGCTTCCCCAGAGCCTCCAGGAAACCTTTCAGGGGACCCTGTGGAGCGGTAGAAAAGATAACTTGTTGCATCTTATGTGTTCTTTTAGGGTGCATTCACACCAGCCCTGTTTATTCCACTTTAATCAAACTCTAGTTTGTTTTGCCTAGAATGCCCAGTTCACTTGCGGAGGTGGGATCATGCAAGCTGGCACTAGATATTCTGCAAGTGTCAAAAAACAAAATTTCGCAATTGCAGCATTTCCAATACATCCGAAATACAATTAAAATTGCACATGAATAAGCTTCTCCTCATGATAGTCATTAAAAATTATGGATGTAAATACTTGTATGATATATAGCCACAGTTCAGCTTCCCTCTTTGGAGCGGCTACGTATGCTGCGTTTTGGGGAAATTGGAGTCGGCCATTTTACAAAGGTGCTAAGGACTCAACACATTCGAATCATAAACTCAACTTCTGATTAACTGTGTGATCTACAAATAACCGTGCTGCTGCTGTTTACAAAGTGGCATGATACAAAAAAAATAAATAAATAAAAATAGCATTTCCATTGCAGTTTTGCAAAATACGCACATTTTGATATGGCTGAAAAGCCACCTTTTCTTTCAAAACCACTCCAAAAGCAGGAAGTGGGCTTAACCAAAGGCATTCTGGGTAATAGCGCTAGCAGCGGAAATGGCTCACGGTCTTTCGCCAAAGACAAAAAAAAAGGAAATCCTACATCCGCTAAAATCTGATGCTACTCAGGAAGTTGTGTTCAGTGTCTTCTTCTGAGGTTTTTGTGTAGTTATTGTAGTTCTTGGTGCAGCGCCACCACAGGCTCGGAGGGGAACAGGTTTTTCAAACCATTTGGAGCCCCAGCAGCTGAAAGTGTAAGGAATGTTGTAGCGTTGGCCCTCGATCGAACCGAGTCTACTTCTCCATCAGGTGTGAAAACACACATAGATGCAGCTCAAGCACACCGTTTACACACAAGATAGCCTGAATCTCAATCATTTCTTATATTATTCTATGAAAATAATACATTATAGATTAAAGGTTGTCTACAGTTTGTTGGAAATACTTTTAAAACAGCAACAATATTTTCTTTATTTTTCAGATTGACATCAGGCTCCCTCTGTAGCGACGTCAGAGACAGAAACTGCAGAGAAAGTTTTACAAACGTGATCCAGGAGCCTGTCCTCGTTTTCCTTCTCGTGCTCGAAGAACTTGTCCAGGCCGTGGGTCTTGAAGATGCGCTCGGACTCGTCGGAGAACAGGACGGCGTCGCCATCGAACGCCACTCTCAGCTGAGACTCCGACACCTCGGTCAGCTTCTCCGGCATGAACATGGTCGCCGCGGCGATGCCTGAGAGCAGACACAGAGAGAGACGGGACAGACTGGCTGGAGGAAGTTAAATTAACTTGCAGTGCGTTAGAGAAACAGAACCGCATCTTTTAGGAATTGACGAAAAAAAAAAAAAAAATGTAACTATTACAAACACAAAGGTCATTTGCAAATATTACTGAGACTATTTTTCGGTATGAATTCGCTCTCTAAACCAAACAGAACACTACGGAAGCCCTGAAAGGCAATGGGAAAACTTTTTATTGCTCAGCCATCATCTAAGTCGGGCCAAATTTTTCCTTTTGTCAGGATTTTAAAAGTCATTTAAAAGTAAGACGATAAAAAACAACAATAATATATTGTCAGAATCACTTGGCAAGTTTTCACTTTTCCTTCAGAATTTAAGTGAGAAGAAAAGCAAGACATAAAAGCAAAAAAATATGTATTTTCCACTTTGTCGGTTGTTGGTTGTTGAAATGGAAGAAATATATTTGTTATAGTCAAGAATACTTATTAGAAAAACACACATTTTTCACATTTTGCACATCATAATTCTCTTTTTAATTTTGCATCCTCTCTTTTAGGAAAAACAAAAACTACTTTAAAAATATTTTAATCTTCATTTTTTTTTTCTTTTTTCTTTTTTCTTGCACATAACTCCTTTTTTAAAAAAAAAAAAAAAAAAAAAAAAAAAAAGAAGATTTGGTCAGACTATATTAAAATATACTAAGAGCTCCCATAGAATACAGACAGACAGACAGATGAGTAACTTAAAATTCAGATTTCCTGAAATCTTTTACTTAAAATGGAGAACAATTTGAATTATTATCTGGAACACAAAGTTTCTGGAACGTCGTCGTGTGTTGCAGTGGTGTGTTCTTACCTTCAGCCAGCGCCTCCCTGACTTTCTCAGCGTCTGCAGACAGGTAGAGGTTGGTGTGCCAGGCCTTCAGGTAGCCAATCGGACTGCTTCCTCCAGTCATACAGAACCTCTCGATAAATAAGTCTGGGAACGAGACCAACAGACGGCAGCGAGGTTTTTTATTTCATTGCATACCGTGGAGTTGAATGTCAGCATTCCTTAAAGGGCCAGTGTTATGTTTAAGTGCCATTTTATAGCATAGTTAAGTAACTGTGTTACCTTATGTTTTAAAAATTCTATAAATATCAAACATGATGTAAGAGAAATTTTATTTCCTGATTTAATGTCTTCAAATTGGATCTCTGTCTCTTTAAAAGCTCCTGCTCTTTCTGTTACTCCACCTTCAGGAAGTCATCACAACATCTCTCCTCTGTTAGCCCTTTAAGAACCTTTTAACCAGCGTCTCACTGAGAAGTAGGTCATACAATTGGTGGAACTGAGAGGATACGCAGTTCCACCAATTAGGTGTTTGCTAATTGCTCCTTGCTAGTCTGAAGGAGCTGAGTGGGGGGTTGAAAGCTGAGAAGTTTGGAAACTGCAGCTCTGACAGCCAGGCGTTTTGCTCAGCTGAATGGTTGCCAGGGGAGATTACATGACTTGTAAAACATTGATGAAAGAATCAAAGCAACACTCCATTTACATTTTAGATGAGGGAATAACAACAAGATGCGAAGCTCAAAGAGTCGATTTCACCTAATGCCGTCCCTTTAAATAAGCAGCTTATAAACTTAATTACATTTTAATAACAATAATAACTTTAGGATTATTGGTTGTTAACATGAAATGTTGCTGTAAGGACTGAGTCAGACAGGATCCTGACTTGCTGCTGTGGCTCGATTGGAAAGAGCAGAGCAGATGCAAAAGTGATAGGGAGTAACTAGATCCTTTATTCTAGATCCTATCTGCTCTCCCGGGTGGAATGAGAGGATATTCGCAAGAGCAGAGCGGGAGAGACGGACAGGAAGGTCAGGAGGAACGTTATAGAAGAAGTTAGGAGGAGCAGAAGGTTCACAAAGAAGCACAGTGAACCTGAAACCAGGGAAATATTACGTAATGTAACAGAAGCTGGATGAGGGTGGGAGATATGATGACTGGATATGGTCATAATCACAGTGCATTGATAAAGAATATCATGTTTCATAACTTTAAGCTCTCTCAGAGTGGATGGCATTAGCATTAGCCATGAATTCTCAAGAGGATTTAGCTCTGGACTTTGACTGGGCCATGTGAACACAGTTCTGACATTAACCCTCAAGTTGCAAAAGTGTATTTGTCCTGTTGTGGTTATCAAAATCATAAACTGGCTTTTTAAGTTTGAAAAAAATATGCAAAATCGCCATTAGAAATACAAAACATGATATGTTAAATACGCGATCCCACCTTCAGAAATAATAAATATACATGTATAAAAGATGCTGAAGTGTAAAACAAAAAAACCCTCCAAAGGCAAATTTTAATAAACGTAGATTATTTTCAATAAAACACCGAATAAATACTGTTTAATCTTATTATCCTCCCTAAATAAATGAAAGAAAAACATTTACGCATTTGTGACGTAACCACTTTGCAAATTAGATACTTTGTAACTGCGCTCTAATCTGTCTGTTGCTTTTACATTTATATTTAATTTAGATCTAAAAAAATATATATATATACAGTGTCACCAGAAACCCCTTTATTTTGCTTTATTTTATCGCCACAGAATTTCTCGTGTTTTTAAATCTCTAGCACACGAGTCAAAAGTTGTTTTGCCACAGACTGTAGAAACAGAACCTTGAAGATCACAGGCGTGTGCTGAGACATGATTTTATCAATCAAATCTTCTGATTTATCTGTATTCTGCCAAATCACATCAATGTAAAAAGAGGTTCAAGAGCTTGAAATGCAGACACAGATATTTGTTCTTATTTTAACAGTTTAATAGGGAGATTTTATCACTACTTTTTGCCACAACCGCTCCACAATGGTTACGTTTAAAGAAAAGTGTGCAACATCTTTCACCTTGGTCCCCGCATACAGGAAAACAGCTCTGGTTTTGTAGCTGTAAAATAATAATACCACTAATAAAAACCTAAAAAAAATACATTCATAAAATTGAGCATAACAAAAAAGATTAAATAAATATTAAATCCAAGTCATTAGAGCCAGTCACTGACAAGTAACAGAATGGTGGACTCAAAGGAATGAAGTCCTCTTCATTATTTTTTTGTTTCCTGGCTGCATGAATGTTTTCAGATTATTCCTCTTGGATTCATTTTCTGGCTCAGAGGATCTAAAACATTATCATATCAAAGCAGGAAATCAGCAGGACAACAAAGACTCACTGTTGCCTCAATAAAGACCAAACTTTAGATGTTTATGTTCATGTCTCACAGGATCTGCTCCGTGCTTCCACATGAAGGTTTTCTTGGGAAACGCTTACATAAGTTATGTTCTTTCAAACGACATAAAAAATCTTTACCGCAAGCAGATTGTGCACCGCGTTCTCCTGGATGTTTGGATTCGTTTCAGGATTAAGAGAAGAAACTGTTGCCAGGGGAGGGTCAGAGGTCATTGCACTGACGCATGCGCTTCTTCACAAAGGGAGCCACCAAAACGACATCAAACGTAAAAGCATGGGCGAAGCCGTGCGTTGCTTTTCTTTGTGTCTTTGCTCGTTGCTGTTTGTCTTTCGGGCCTCTCGGATTATTCTTCCATCCCACGGGACTTAATCCTGAAGTCGACCCAGCCTGAAGGTCGGCGGATCTGAAAACACTGGAGGAGCTGAACAGGAAGCGGTCTGAGCGGAGAGTGTCACCAGAAGGTCTGAGATTTTCCCTGGGAAGGATCCAGTCATTCAGCTGTCCATACACTCCGCTGTTTATCTCTGAGCGCAACTTGCGTCAGCTTCAGTACGCAACCTTTGGATCATCTGAAATGCACCCAGCATAGTGTTCATGCCCCTTGGAATTTGTCACAGTATATATTTAAATTGTATATTTCAAGGATGTTAAGTGACAGAGCTGCTCCGCATTTAGAATTGTGAAGATGCGTGGATTAAGATGTTCTTGACAACCGGAAACAGAAACATGTGGTGGTCCATGTTCTCTTTAACAGGGACAGAGAAACTGGTTGAAGATGACTGGAAGACAGACGGCTCTAATTTCAGGTTGCTGGGCAACTGCAGTGGTAAACATGGTTTCCACAGGTCAAGAAAGGCTCGGCTGTAGCGTGCGGACTTTTCATGTTCTCCCTGTGGATTTGATTCAAGTTCCTCTAGTTTTCTCCCACAGTCCAGAGAAAAAAGTACGTTCGATTGATCGCTGTGTGCGCAATGTTCAGATCTGGTATTCAGATCCATCCCAGCAGAGTAGCACAGCTGGTGGCCCTGTTGCCTTGCAGCATGAAGTTCCTGGGATAAAAACCTGACCTAGCATCTTTTTCGCACAGAGTTTGTTCTCCATCTGCATGCATGGGTTCTCACCAGGTATCAAGCTTTTTCACACAGTCCAAACATATGTATGTGAGGTTCAATGAACCTCTGACACTTGATTGATTGGCCTGTCTTCTATGAGTTGACCTGTGATGGTCTGGGTCTATCCAAGGAATACCCCACTCTGTGCCTAAAGAGTCCTCAATCAGCTCCCCATGATTCTGTTAGGACAAGTGGGTAAAGACAGACTGATGGATGGACACAGTGGAAACAAGACACATCCAGTCCATGTTCATAGGTCCTCCCCACCCTCAGACTTTGATTTGATTGCCTTCCTTGCTCCTCCACATCTAGAGGGTTCAGCTGAGATGTCCCTGGAATCTGGTTCGGCATCTTCATCCAGGAAGAGACCCAAAGTAAAACCCGGGACCGGCTGGAGGGAATATGTTGCTCTGCTGGCCGGAATATTCCGTGGAATTCCCAGCCACTCGTCTGAGGAAGTGAGCCGAGTGGCTGGGGAGAGAGAAGTCTGGGTCTGCCTGCCGTGACCCGACCCCGGATTAAAGGGAAGATAACAAATGGATAATGACCCTAAGACCCAAACCTAATCTTAACCCCTAACCCTGAATCACAAACTACACTGAGCTGACGTAATCATAATCAGATTTACAAATATAGACCCCCTGCATGTTATTGCTTACTTGAGGAAATTCCCCGCATGGAGACAAGCTGCACTTGACTTTACTGTATGGCTAGCTCGCCGTTACTGTCTCTTACTCTGCAGTTTTGGAGTCACAATGTCTGGGATCATGAGCGCCCCCTGCCATGAGGCAGGAGAACTGCCTGCCTCACCTCGAATCTGTTCTCTGTCGTTTCTGATCGCTCCTCAGCACAAGAAACACGTTACACACACAGTTGGTGACAATAAACACAGCAATATAAATTATTTTATCATTGTATATTATTTTTCCATTTTTCCACGTCATTTTTCCAGTAACGTGCCTCCCCTGGCCGCACGTCACTGATCACTGCATACCATGAGAGAAGTCTGTGTCCGAGCACACCTTCAGTAGCATCCTCCCACTCCTGATGAAGTTATTGCTCTGAAAGTTGCTTTTTTTACCCTCAGCTATGTATTTTTTGGTTTCCTGCCTCTGCTGCTTTTTTTTTTTTTTTTTTTGGTTTTTTGGAAAGGAGAATGTGTTTGTTGTTCCTCATCCATGGCTTCCTTTGTGCTAACCTGCTTTTGGGCCCTTTCCATATTCCCAATGTAACAACATTTCCTGTTATCTACTATGTGTTTGAAATAGCAAGAAAGACACGCCCTCGTTCACAGGAAAGACAGTTCCTCCATTTCAGCTGCAGGATTTCCAAACTCCACCGAGCTTGAAAGTAAATAACTCTTTTGACAAAAGCAGAAACAGATTATAGCCTCTTATTCTCAATAAGATAAATGTATATGGAAGATTTCATAGTTAACTGCTACTGTAGTGACCAAAAGCTCAGAAAATGTGATTCTTCTTTTCCTAGATTTAAAGAGTAGGTTGCAACATGTGCAGTGAGATGTTGTCACTAAACAGTAAAAGCTACTATGTTGATTACGGTTTGTCAAATAAAAAAATAAAAACAATGCTCAAATTAATGTTAATTTTTGTGGAACTTACTGTGGTGATTGATGGTGTTGATGAGCCGGATCCCAACGTGAGCGTGGTTGTACGTCACCAAGACGATGTCAAACAACTCTTCACTCTGGGGGTAAAGCTCCCTCAGGCGAGCATTGACCGCCTCCAGAGCCTGTCAGAGGGGCGTTGGAAACAGTCACCCTGGAAGAAGTTCAACTCAAACACCCTCACACCCCAGAAATCTGTGCAGATCTGTAACCTTGACGAAAGGAAAAGCGGGTCCCGGCGCGAAGGGCTCGTTCTCGTGCTCGATTTGGTACCTCAGGTATTCCTCCACTCCTTTCTGCTCGAACACCTTCTGCTCCCGCTCAGTCCGAAACAAGACCCGTGAAGAGACGGCCACCGTCACGGCGTTCTCTGGCTTTGGCTGAAGGAAAACAGAAATCTGGGTTGAGAGTGGAGTGAATTTAAGAATCGAACTAAAAGGAGAAGAACAAAATCAATCCATCAATTTTATAATCCATGGCAGAAGAAATTAGGGGGTAAGCCCTGTTTTTATATCCTTATGAACCCTTTGTAGACCAAATTATCGGAGGACAGAAACTTATTTTGGTTGATTGTATCTTCAATCCTGTTCATTCAGTTGTTAGCCAAACCTTGTGACCATGATGATATGAACGTAGATCAACCAGTGAATCAAAAGTTTTGCCTTTCGATTCAGTCAAAAATCTCCTGCCATCTGTCTCTTGCTCCATTTTTCCCTCATGTGTCAATGAGAGATTCTTAAACTTCACCTGGGAAAAGGACTGATCCGCAAACGAGAGAGAGTGCTCTGCCCTTTCCAGGTCAGGATAACTTAAGGCATTTTACTGTGACTTCATCTCAAACATGTAACATGAATGGAGATAGACCAGCACAATGGCTTCAATCATGATAAAACCAAATTTTCCTTTTAAGTTTGCCTTTGCACCCCGTCCATTTCTTCTTCCTATCCCCGGGGCATTGCTTGTTCATTTGGGTGAACAAGCAAACAAACTTACTCCTTCACTCTAAATCCCTCAACTCTCCATCCATCCTATCTGTTTGATAGTTGGCACATACGCATTTAGTCCTGTCCACTGATTTTCAGTTGTGTTCAGGTCAAACGATTTGACCCGTAGAGCTCTTAAGATCGTGTTTGTTGAGCGTGTGCGGCTGGCAGTTTGAGTGTGTTTCGAGTTGATTATATCCTTTTGACCATTTTTTTTCTATGTTTATTTAGAAGTGACTGTAAGAGAAATTTCATCATTTAAAACATCTGGTAATTGCCAAAAGAGTGAAGAAAAAAAAAAAAAAAAAAGAAAAAGTGAAGTTTTTCTTTGTTAAAACTGGGGATGCACAATTTGGGTGGCATGTAGAGAAAATTAGAATTTTAAAAATGTCACATATAGAGGTAGCACACAGATCTGAATATCCCTCTGGAGGTGCCTTGATTTTTTTTAAATGTGTAGTTGTGTCAAAATCTGGCTGCACATCTCTATGTTTTTTTGTTGAATTCTTTTTCTAGGTCCCTCTCCTTCCATGGACTCAGCAGGAAAGATCAGGACGCCGTTCTGTCCTCATGTTACCTGATGTGTATGTTTACGCTGCTGTTTGGAGGGTGAGGGCAACATTCCTGCCAGGGCAGCAGGAATTAGTGCCCACAGCTGCACCCACTAGGTGAACACTGGTGGCTGTGCTTGTTTGACTTTTCCTCACACTGTGTGTGTGGTGTGTGTGTGGGTGTGTGTGTGTGGGGGGGGTGCGTGTGTGCGTGTGCTGTCCACGGCTCACACGTACAATCTGTTACATCAGAGGAAAGGTGTAACATCTTTTCTTTCGCATGGAAAAAGGTGCTAGACTTCAAGTGGGCATCCACTATGTGTAAGCATCCTTTATTGTTATTATTTATTTATATTTTTTTAAGGAGGAGGTACTATTATAAATAAAGTGCAGTGAAAAAGATACAAGTTGCAGTTTTCAAATATAATAATTTACCTGAGATCAGCCAGAATTTGTGTGGCCCAGTCCAAGGCAGAGCTAAAATTTAATAAAAATGTTGTGAGATTATTTTTAAACAGGCTGTTTGTGCTGGAAAACCTCCAAAGTGGCTGAATTAAACCAAATCTGCAATTAACACAAATACTTGACGTCAGCTTGGTCTTGTTACGACTCAACGGTTTTTACTTTTGCATATAAAGCCAGCTTGGTGTGGATACATGCTTCCCCCCCCCCCATTAATAAATTAAATCATCATAAACCCTACTGTTTTTGTATTTTTTTCTGTTGATTTAAGATCAATGCAAAAGCAAAAGAAATCAGAAGTTAACAAAAAAAAACTTGAGGTAGCTGGTCTCATTTTAATATACTTGTTACCAACAACTATGTTGCGAAGCTGAATTTCAGCCCTTTTCTGTGGCTGCTACTTGAGTTTCATCCAAACAGGAAGCACAAAACAGCACTGCTCTGATATAATTGTCGGTAAACAGCAGAGTGTTCCTGTGGTGAGGAGAGAGACTCTGTGTTGAGGCATCTGCATGCTTGTGTATCAGCTGAGCTGCTGCTGATGCATTTAGCTATGATCTGCCACCGCTCGGCCATCGCTGACATATTACTCACTTACCTGGTAACACACAGACAAGCCCTTGACAGGACATACCTGAGCAAAAGCCAAACATAAACTGCAAGGTGCAAAACGATCCATTTTTAGGAATAACAGGTGAATATGAAAAACAATATATTTACCTGTTATTAGAGCCGTTAGTCTTTGTAAAATGTCACTAATTTTCTTTAATGCCAGCATAGCCAGGTGTCTGGTGTAGTGAATGAGAATAGAGAGCTTCTGATTGTTTCTCTATGTCTTGCAGAGATGGTCGGTTTGAGTCTCATCTGTCCGACAGATTAGTTTGTTCATCTGAACGCTAGATCTTCACTCTCCAGGATTACTTGTGGAGTTCCACAGAGTTGTGTGTTTGACCCAATCGTTTTTACATCTGGTTCCAGGTTCCGCTGCAAGTTTCAAGTGATTCCCTGCTGGTCCATAGGGAGTGACTGCTCCCAGTCAAAGACTCGATGCAACCTGCTGGGTTTCCTGAGATGGAAACTCTTTAAACTACTTTATGTGAATAATTAACTGAGCTCGCTGTACCGTTTTATGGTATCAATTGGAATGTAAGTATGAAAAAGTTTTAATGATTTTTTATTTTATTTGCAAAGTACCTGTTTGAGACATTTGTTGTGAATTGGAGCTACATAAATAAAGCTTAATTGAACTGAACTGAATGGCTGCAAGAAATCTTTCAAAAGATGTCACCACTGGATTCATCAACACCAAATTAATGTAGCGTCGCAATAACGGTCGCTACTCTGATGCACGTATTTTTCTACCTCTGGCATTTTGTACCTCTGGTCTCAGACAGAGAAAACAGACAAAACCGCTGATTAACAAACAGTAACTCCAAAGACACTCCATTTAATTAACTCACCGAGGCTATAACAGAACAGCTGTAATGTTACAAACAATCTTTTATTCTCAAAGACAGGTCATATTTACTGATAAAGTCATTTTGAAGGCACTTTTTTATTAGCAGCTTTCAGATTAAATCATCCCACATTTTTGTCCATCTATAAATGTGCCTAAATAATACAGGTTTTTCTTTGAAAGGGATAAAGTGTTTATCTCTGCATGTGCTCCATTGGTGCCATTTTGACAGACATCCACCCATAATGACACATAGGTACACACACACACACATTACAGGCTTCATTAGCTTAGGGTGTGAAATCAGCACACCACACGTGACGGTGAATCGGGTCAAGCGGTTGGTTAGTAACACGGGTTCGTGTGCGATCATGCAGCCGTCACACAGAAGGTTAAACACGCAAGGGTGAAAGGTCGGAACGGATGCTCGCTCAGACACAACGTGATGACGGGACATACTTACGAAGAACACGGCTCCCTCCACCTTCCGGGCCCGTCTGCCTGTCACCTTAGCAGAACGACAGTTTGTTTTTATTCAGCAGAAGGAAGCTTGCACATTTATTATTGTTATTATTATTAAAAGATGTCTGAATTTTCATTTTTTGCCATTTCCTGCAGATAACTCCAGTTTTTAGAGTGAGAGGAGGTGAAATCACCCTCAGTTTCATGTTTGCAGACGACGCTGTGGTTTGTGACAGATTAGCGGGACATACGAATCCTTTGGTGCAGTTTATCCGTCAGGGTCAGCTGACTCTATGAATAACATGTCACACAGTCTGGGAGTGACGGCCGAGCCGGAGTCCAGTTCTTTGCTGTGATTTGATACTGGAAGTGTTAACTGCCTGCCCTCTCCCCCAGCGGGGCTCCTTTACCCCAGGGGGAATTCGTCAGTCGTGGGACTCTTCTTCACAGAAACCCACTGTGACTTCAACGCTAGCTTACAATCCCTGTAAGAGGGGTGACTCTATGTGCAAATTGGGGGGGAAAAAAAAAAATTGTTTGTTTTTTAGTGTTTTTCCAATAGTTAAACCCAACCCTGTTCTCATTATATAAAACCTTTCAGAACTTTTGTGACGACATCTGTGTTTAATCCTGGTCATTGACTCATCTTTTTTTCTTCTTCTTCTTTTTACATACCAAAGACACAAATTTCCAGAAAGATTCTGGAGTATAGAAGGGAAGTGAAGAGGTGAGAGTATGAGCAGAAAGTAGTTGGGTGAGTGCAGACTGCAGTTATTTATAGATAAGGTAAAGGCCAGTGATGATGCAGCCTGTCCAAGACTTGGCAGACATGGTAACGCTGGCGTGTGACTGTACACACTGCCACTAAACAGCGATGTCGCTCTGAAATCTGACCCGAGTTGTGTTGTTCTTTGAAACAAAACAAAAACATCTTGTTAGCCAATGAATGACAGAAATCCTACAGTAAACAGTGTTAGACCACTGATAAACATCGGATCTAAACTGGGACGCCCGGCACTGTGATCCTTTTGCTTATTATGGCGTACCTTGCTTTGGAAGTGTTTTATTCATAGTCCACCGTAACGTGACTCTGTTCCCAGAAGGAAAGCGGTTTATCATAAAGGAAAAATGTCCTCAGAGATAACAGCAAGCAGCATAGCTTCCACTGATGTAGCTCATATGGAGACATCATAATTTTCTAATTACAGGGAACATTTAAAATCAAAGCCAAAAAGACTCAGACGGAACCATAATCAACTGCGTACTGCAAAGCTAACATTGTGCCAGCAAGCCTCAAGTCAGGTATTTGCCTAAAGTAAAGTAACTGAAAGATTGTGGACAATAATGGATCCAAATTTAGTGCTTTCTGTAAGCAAAAAAGACATCCGTGTCTTTTGAAGCGTAAGGCTTTTGCATATTGGTTTGACACACAAATGAGGCATAACGTTATGAGCTGCTGTTTCATAATAGCAACACTTTGAGTTTATTTTTCTATAGGACTGTTACATAAGAGAAGAGTTATAAACCGAGCTAAAACTGAATCTCAGTCTGTTGTTTCTGCTACCTGCGTGTTTACAAGCTAGCACTGGTGCTACAGTACACTTAACTGTTGAAGAAAATAAAAAAAAAACTACCTTTTAAGAATTTCCATTAGCTATTGCTTTAAATGTTTTGTTGAATTTAAGGCTTATGGTGTTCTGGGAAGTCAGCTTAGTGAAAATACTAAACTTTGTAGGCATAAGAGCTCGTTGGTTTTTAAATGTACCCATAAAACTTAATTTACTGCTGTGCCTTTAAAGGAGCTCTTCAAAATATAATGAAACAAACTCTTACCCTCTAACCAGTGTATATTCAAACTGTTGAACTATTAGTTTAATTATGTTGTCTTTTTGATGTGCCTGTAGCAGATTATTTACATGCAAGGTAGGTTAAATGTGAGTAGCTGTGTAACATTTTTGGATATTTAAGATATTTAATTCTGTTTATGTAACACAAACTGAAAATGAGCTTTTTGTTAGACATCTAATGCTGTTATGAATACACTGTATGACAGAGGGGCATTAATATATGTGTGCTGCTACTGCTGAAAGTGATGTTATACAATAATATCTGGTTTTGTATTTTAGCACAATCATCAGTGGGCCTACATGTTGATCTGAAAATACACTAATCCTCACCCAGCAGAGATTACTCAGCATTTAGCTTCTTTTAGCTTCATACCACTTTGCATTTTATGCACTTATTTGTTATTCTTCTGCTTCGTGCTTATGAAACTAGCAATAGGACTGCAGTGAATCCCTGTCAGAGTCGCCCAGAGACGACTTAGAGGCTTATTCCCTTGGACTTGAAAAGTGCTACAGACTACAGTACATCCTGTTCAGTATGTTGATATCTTTCAAAGCCAAAAACAGCCCAAAGCCTTTGGCTGCAACACTTCAGCTCCCCGTGCTAACCTGTGGGTAGCAGTTGGCATAGTGACAGGCATGTAGGAGAGACCTGACCACAGTCCACCTGCTCTACCTGGTCATAATAATTACACCATATTGACAATAATGTGCTGAATATATAGAATAGGTGAACATCTTTCTGTAAGTTTTGTCTACAATCTAGAATTTACAAAGGAAACATTTTACAGGTCAAAGAATCAAGTGGTCAAAACAGAGAAACAAGCTAATGTTAGCCTAGCATATTAGCAAACAACTTTCTGTTTAAAGACCTTAAACTGAGCAAGAATCATGATTATTGAATACTTTTTTGTAGATTTGTGTGCAAAGACAGAAATTAATGAAATAACTATTATTCTTCTACTGTTGAATATTATTACAGCTTTGCAAAAATCCTAATTTGGAGCTAACTGTTTGTGGAAATAAGCCTGCTCTAAAATCCCAGGGGGAAAATGATTGTTGGTGAGTGAGTTGGGTAGAACTCAATCCCAACACTACTGCAGACCACTTAATACTGTAGAAATAAAGTCTGAATATTAAGTATATAGCTGAGAAGGTTTTCTTTTTTAATTAAAAATCATTTCTTTTTCACATTCATAAAAAAAACAGACAGCTGTCAGTTAGCTGTGTAGGAAATTTACAATGAATTCAAGCCAATCTATCTCTTTTTGAACAGTTAAAATTGCATTGCATAAATTAACCATTGTATTTAAAAACAACTGAGGTTATCATTGTGTTTGCCTTTATTTTGTAAAACATAAAATGGGAAAAATATTTCAGAATAAAATAAAACAATTATAGAACTCTAGATTGAACCAGTTCATTGAAGGGAGATACTGTAGTTTATCTGTCTACAGTTAATATTTACATAGATTCATTCTATTCTTGAGAAGGAAACACATATTTATTGAGGTATGAAAAGTAATTGAAGTCATCAAATTTACTTTCAACTTTCTTAGTGCTCTTTACCGAAAATTATTTAAGGCTAAAAGTGTTATAAAGTGGGAAAAAAACGCAACAAATTTGCTAATTGCAGACCAGGACCTGTAAACATGACGTTTGAGAAGCCCAACGGTCGGTCACATGTTAACCTAAATCTCTGGATGTGCCCGTCTGAAATTCCACTGGCGGTGGGTTTGTAACGGAGTATGAGGCCGTCACTGACACCTGCAGATTCACTGATACACAATGTGCCGATTCCCGGCCTTAACATCCAACCGCCGCCATTTAAGACAAACCAACACGTTGGCAGGTGTACATCTACGTTTAAACCGTTACCTGCAGAAAGCAGCGCTTCAGAGCGTAAAGGGATGATCGTCTCAGAACAGAATCCAATCCGAACTGCGACCACGGTTTGTGACACTCACCGGCTTCGGTTTGGTGGTCAGCTCCAGCTGGTTGGGGTCGAACTCCTCTTTCCCCTCCCAGGAGCCTCGGGCGTCTCCGTTGGACGATGGGGAAACTTTGAGCTCCTTCACCTGTCCGCTCATCACCTGTACGGCGTCCAGACTCATCTTCACCATAGACAGTTCCTCTGTCTGCGCCTCTACAGCTGTCAACCCGTACACTCTTACTTTGGAAAAAAAAAAAGAAAGAAAAATAGGACACTGTGTTCCTCTCAAACAAAAAAAAGAAGAAGAAAACAGACAAACAGGAAGAAGGTAAAACAAAATAAACAAAAATGTCCTTCTTCTGTCGCTCACATATGACGGGACCAAAAGTTCATGTGTACACGAGAGATCTGCTTGCACCTGCTCTTAAATCACACTGAAGAGTTCCCTCTTCTTCCTCGTGCTCTCTGCCCCATACCCAGCCTCTTTTTTTCTCTCTTTTCCCCCTCCCAAGAGGATTACTGCTCTCAGCATCCAATCCAGAGGACATGAAAGACACTTCACAGTTATTATCCCACACTCAGTCCCTCCTGGGTGACGGTTTGACCGCACGCAGACGCAGGCAGTCGTACATTCTGCCTGTCCCTGGTCAAAGTGTTTCAGGCTGTGCAGCTCTCCATCTGCTGCCACCTCTCTCTCTTTCACTGCCCCCCCCACTACCCTTCAGCCCCCAACCCATTCACTCCAACCCCTTCCTATCTTGTAGCTCTGTCCCATTCAATCACCCTCTCTCTCCCTCTTTCTCTGCTCCCTGGTTTGATTTGTTCCCCTCCGCTGCTGACCAATCAGAGGCCCGCTTCCTTATTCAGCGCGACCCCGCCTCCGCTGACCTCGTGTTGACGGTGCAGTTTAGCCTAAGAGGCTCACGGGAAGTTCAGGCGCAATAAAAATAGCCGTGACGTCGATCAAGAGGCAAGTGGATTATTTGTTTTGCTATTCTGATTCACTTTGTAATTTGTTTTTTTCTTTTTTCAGTTTGTTTGTTTCCTTGGAGTCCCTCCACCCATCAGCCATTGCCGTGACAATGGCTGCTCTTCCTGGGGTCCACATCATTAAAAAATATATATTTATTAGAATAACATAGCATATTGAGTCATAAATATGCAACTATAACACTGCATACGCTAAAATTATCAAGCAAGGCTCTTTTAAAAGTTCCAGCATTTGTTACATTTATAACAGATGAAGTGAGTTCCATGTTTTTATTCCTCTAAAAATAACACTCTTTAGTGCCTCATTCCTTTTGCACAGCAAAGCAACCTTTAAAAGCATGCTTTGTATTATTATTTTTGTGTAACGTTTGGCTAAATAAAAGTTGGTTATATAAAACATTTGGTATCTTAGATACTGCAATAAGTGTACATCCTGTTCTCTTCTATTGTACTGATTTCATTTTGGTAAGGCTTAAGGCAAGTCTTACCTACAGCATTGTTTGTGCTGATCAAAAGTTGACATATTTCATCATGTATGATTATTTATTTAATAGAGGTATTCAATATTGTGTGTTTTGGTATTGATCTTATACCAAGTAAATACAGGGCAGGTATCACTGATATTGACACCTAGTGTTCTATATTCTATATTGGCATAGATCGATATACAATATCGATATTGATGGAATACCGATACCTGTTATTAAGTTTAATACATCACTGAACTTATCATAATTTCTGTGTTTTTGGAAGAAAAAATTGAAAAACCAAACAGATTTATGTGGATATTTTCCCTAAATAAATAGTGTAAAAATATTAGCACTTGAGAACAAATCAAAACAAACTCTCTTTTGAGGTAGACTTGGAAAAACTACAAAACAAAAGTAACATTTCAGGAGGGATTTTGAATCTAGAGCATGGATCTTACCATGCTGGCATCGATCCGATCCTGGTATCAACTTGGTATCGATATTATGTAACTCTAACAATTAAGCTCAATTGGAAGCTGCCTGGATAGACAAGTGAGATGTTTTCTGGACAAAAGCTCCTGGTATGTCCACATCTCTTAAGAATATTTGTGAATTTTTTAATTCAGTTAAAAAAATAAAAAAATATTATGCTTAAAAGTCAAACCCCAAATTACACAAAGCAAAACTTGGTTATGGAAAAAGATGCTCTTCTGGTGAGTATGAAAGCCAGTAAGGGAGGGGCAGATCATGGATTGGGAATAAATTAGCCTAAAGGTGGCAGATAATGGATGTAGCCTTCATTTAAAAAAAAAAAAAAAGGTTGTACTTAGAGCCATTAGCCATGCATGCTGAATTCTGCTACATTTGTGTGCCTCAGTGGTTTGCACTCGTTTTTTTTAAAGTGACTTTGCATTTTTCCCAGTGATTCAGTGAGGTCTTTCCACTCAGTTAGATCTCATGTCTCCTTTACATACAAAGGAAGCTCAGTAGTAACATAATCAGGTCCAAGTTTATGCTGAAGTGATGATGGATTTTTCTTTAACTATGGTCATTACGTCTTATACTGAGAAGAATGAACAAAAAAAATTATTTGTAGAGAAGTCCTGTTGCCTGTGCGCCGTATCCATGAATGCTATTCATCAAATCACGTCAATAAAAGGAAGACTGTGGATGTTAGCTTCTGCACTAGCATCAAAAGAGTCTGTCTTTGTTTTATTTACAGATTTCATCTCTTTATGAGAAACTCTGGACTCAAACTCTATTGAGAATCTGTGGCAAGACGTAAAATTACATTTTCACATAAACGCTCATCCAACCTGATTGACACTGAGCTATTTTGCACAGCACACTGGGCAAAAATACGGTCTTTATACATATGCAATGATGTTAAGAGTCTTACCCTCAAAAAAGGTTGGCAGGTGTCATCATGACAAAGTCCTGGCTGAATACGAATGAATTTCACACTTTTCAGATGGTTTTGTAAAACAGGATTATGAAACACGCATCCACTTTACAATTATGCTCTGCTTTGTGTCGCACCATCACACAAAACCCCAAGAAAATACACAGAAGTTTGTGAATTAGTTGCTCCAGAATGTCTGATTTGACAGCAGTAGAAGTTTTTGTATTTGTGTAAACAGTGGTGACTGTTGCACAAACTTTAGCCGCTTTAGGTCTACTTTGATTTATTTATTTATTTTTGTATTTTTACTGTAACATTCACTTCCTCTGTGTTCAGCGTCCTCATATCTTTCTCTCTCTGTTCTCTTGGTTTGTTATGTGAATATGAAACTGCCATGAGGGAACCGAACACCTGACCTTTACATGGTCTCCTTCTTTTCCAGCCTTTGTGATAAAAATGTCACAGACAAGTTGCTGTGCAGGTGGACAAGGAGGCAGGTAGAGGGAAGGAGGGGGCGCGTTGAGCGTGCAGCGCCCCCCTGTGGCCACTGCGCGCGCTGCACCCTTTTGCTGCTCTGGCGTTTCATGGATTCCGTCTGCTTGTGGCCACACTGTGTGCTTTTGTGGTGTTTGGTTTTCCACTGAGCTGAAAAGCCCGATGCGGCGAGGCTCAGAATAGACTTTTATTGATCCGTGATGGAGGGCTTAGGGAATGTCCAATGGAAAAAGAGAGCGAAAAAAAATGGCGGATTGGGAAGTCGTGTAAAGGAGAAGCTGCAATAATTGAGCCCTATGTTGGATTTCTTGAGGCATGCTCCTTTTTTATAAATCAAACTTAAGTAATTTATTAAGTCACTTCTGATGAGTCATCTCTCTGTTTCGTTCCTCCTCCGCTTCTGTCTCGTTAATGAGAGTCAACCACCACCGGAGGGATGATTACCTTCCACATTACATCTCACCGCTCCTTCTGCTTCCACCTAAATATGTGCAGCAAACACGGTTTGTGTGGCTCGTCTCCTTGCCTCGTGGCCCCAGCACGGTTGCCATGAGAACAGCATTTAGGGGTGACATCACTGCAGCAGTGTGGCATCATCACTGAGATGACTCATGCTTGCTTTTTTTTTTTTTTTTTTTTTCTTGCATTTTTTTTTAAGCAGGCTAATAGCTTTTTAGAAAGAGGGTAGAGGGACAGGAGAAGATGTGCGGTAAAGGAAAGGTGTGACTTTGTGATGCAAGTTGGTGGGCATGAAAAGGAGCGGGGGTTAGGGTGTTGATGTACCCACAGTCACTGGAAGGCCTTTTCTTTTATAGCGCTAAGAATAAAGCCAAAAGTTACATGTGAATGCCAGACGGTCTTATTCAATAAATTAGGTTATACGTCCTGATCAGGCTTGTCAGATTAATAGCACCTTTCAAAAATAATCTTTTAGCAGGTATTAAACATACTACGAAATATAAATATGTTAAAAAAAAAGACCTAATCTATCTAATCTATAGGCTGTCTTTTACTTGGTGATGAGATTACCATCAAAGAGGAATCAGTCATCTTCTAATTTATGGAATGAGTCTGTATATTTGCTGAATGCTTGGCTGCAGTTGAAAACAGTTTCACAATTCAGTAATTTTGTTTTTTTGTGTGTGAAGAATTATCACACAGTTGCTTTTTAACGTCTGATTTTATCAACGTTAAAATCAGACGTTGATGATTTTTAACGTCTGAAAACATCAACGACATGAGATCCTGTGACAATCAAAATGTTATTAAACATTTCAAAACCAGAATAGGTAACTTCTGTGGCCCATGCTTTAATTTTACCTAATAGGAGCCATGATTTGAAATTTAACAACCTTTGACTGCTATATGATTTATGAAATATTTCATCCTATTTGATGATCGCTCTGAACACAGCCACGATCTATAACAAATGATGCAATTTCTCCAGAGGGGAAATGTATAAAAACTGGTATTTATATGTATATATTTTTTCTCAGCCTATCAGCATAACGCCACGCGCAGACTCGTTGCCAAGGCAACCACTAAACAACAGCCCCGGAGAACCGCAGAGGCAAAGATTGCGTTCACGTGCATCAGGAATTACCACAAAAAAAAAACAAAAAAACTACAAAAACATTTTCCACACAAAATAGTGTACAAACACTAAACAGAGCATTCTGTCCGATGCAGGTTTATGATCGCAAATTTTCATTTTGCGATCATTAGGAAGTGACGCCTGAACATTAGCGGTGGTTGATTGGCCAACTTAAACACCTGCACTTCCTTAGTTTTTTGTGTTAATTGAACAGAAATACTGAGAACTACGCAGCAAGAGTACATGCTACGTGACGCTAGCATAGCTAACCTACTCTCCACTTTATATATTCTTCAATTAAAGCTTTTTACTTACCTATGAAATGTGATCCATTTGGACCTCGTTAACTTGCTGTCGTAGTGTTGACAATTAATATCAAAACTTTTTGTCCCCTTGTCAGATTCTTTGTTTTTCTCCGACCACCGATATTTCTGACTCATTGTAAAGCAACAGCTCGTGCAGCGCACACGGAGTCACGTGATGTCAGGTCCACGAGCTCACTGAACGGACTTACCATTTACGTTTTAAAAAGTCATTTTTAAAACCATTAATTACCTGGCTGTTAATGCTTTGAATACAACGTAGATAAAGCCACATAAAGAAAGAAAAGGTGCAGAATATGTTCACACTAGTCCTTCGGAAAGTTACGCCTGTGGGGTAAAGGCACCGAAGTCGGGAGTCGAACCCGTCCAGGACGACCTCAACGGGAGGCTAAAGCCTCCGCACGCGGACGCCACGCCACGGTGACTCTTGCTAGCTCTGAGTCGGTTCCTGTACGCGTGCCTCCAAGCGCCGACACTCAACGAGAGGAAAACACACGTCACTCTTGACATTTATGTTTTATTCTATGTAACAAAAATAATTACAATGTTGTTTTTTTTTGTTGTTGTTGTTCTAGGACTCTAATAAGATTTCAAAATAAAAGTAAAAAGGACACACAGACAGATTTACATAAACATCATAGAGAGAGGTTGAAGAGTATAGTTATATTGAACAACAGAGCGGACATGATTCCCTGCTAAGAAGAAAAGTTTAAAAAAACCCAAAAAACAACCTATCTTGGTATTCATGTCACAGAGGTTAAGGTGCCTGTTTAGAACCGCATCACATGTAACAAGTACATCAGCAATTCACAATAAGCTCCACACAGTCGGTCAACTCCATTCCCATCGTTGGCACATAAAGAGATGGACTTTTCTCACCAGCATTCTGAACCGGATCTTGAACGTTAGTCAATTAAAAACTGCCATATGATCTGCAGCTGTGTGTGGGGTGTGGGGTTTGTGTACAGGAATCTTAATTAGAATGGATGAAGTCTAATCAACACAACAGAGCAAAGACAGAAACATTGCGGATCTACTGTGTGAGCCGGTCTGTTCCAATCAGAGCGTTTTACAGCAAACCGGCACATGTGAATTTGGATGACTAACCGTGTCCATGGCAATGATGTAGGGAGTCAAAACAGCACAAAGGGAGGCGGCAAGGCAGAGGGACGGGCAAACAACAACACCTCTGTCGTTGACTTCATCTTAGTTTGTCTGCCAGATCAATTTCCTATAATATTTCATGCTAATGTAAATTATATAAGCGAATAATACAGCCAGGTGTATTAGCAGACAAAAGCTAAAGCAGCAATTATATCATGCTTAGAGTGACGCTTTGGTTCTACTGTCATGCTCATGTTTTTAGTCATAACAGAGCCTTTAAACTATCTTCGTGTTTGCCTTTTGATTACAGTAGCAATGATTATTTAATGGAAAATGGAGGTGGAAGACAGTGCGCCATCAGTTATCTTGCTTTGTTTGATTCTTGCTAGCATTTTCGGACAGAATAATTTTCTGAGATAAAAGCAAAGTAAAGTAAAATGCTAAATATTACAATAGTAGCTGACACTATTTTATTTATTTTTTATACTCACTGGAAATGAAGAATATCTTCTGTTCTCAGTATATGTTTCAGCCCGGAACATAATTGGTGGCGCACAGCCTCCAACCTCCACTTTCTATACAAATGATCATATATATTTTTTGTAACTACCAGTTAAAGCAAACCTGTTGCTAATTTAAAGGTTTGTAAAAACCTTTGACATAAACATCCTTGGTGTTTTTGAGACTAGAGTTTTATCCAGAAGGTAAAAGTCAGCCTTGGACTTGGCTCCTCTCAGATTAGCCCATTAACTTTAGCCTCAGCGCCAGCTAATCTGGATTTGAACTGATGTACAACACACATAGGGTAATCTAGTCCCTGCAAGACTCTGACTGCTTCTAACAAATCCCTTATAACTGTACTGTAAATTTGCAGTTCTGGTTATCTTTGTCTACACTGTCTGTCACACAGCTACAGTTCTCAAAACTGTCTTGAAAATCTGAATATGCGACTCAACTGATCTAAACAGGGATTCGAAATTTTGGTGAGAGAAAACGAAGTAGGATAATAAATCAAGCTGTAGGATTTTTAAAGAAATATTTATCTAAATACCTAATAACCATAAAAACTGTTTTTCTTTCCTAGAATGATTTGGGCTTTCTTAAGAAGTCCCTCGCAAACACGACATAATTTCTAGAAGTGTCTTTTTTTTTTTTCCGTGTGTGAATAACGAATAATAATCCTAAATGTTGTAGTTCTATTGCCAGGCCTACATGTGGTGCTGTGCTGCTGCCACAAAAAATACACAAAGCAGAGAGGAATAAGATTAGATGGGAATGTAAGGTTATTGCTTAAAAAAAATAAATAAATAAAAACAACTGCTTACTGATTTACAAATGGTTCTAAAGTGGAAAAACCTTTGTGTAAACAACTAACAGCATCCTGGTGTAAATCGCACCTCGCTAAATACCAGGAAATAAAACGAATCTTAAGTAAACCTTTAGCTTACCAAGTAGGTCAATTTAAAACCCATCTGAAGATGCTTCAGTCCAACCTCCTTAAACACTTAAATGCATTAAGCCAACAATTGTATTTTGTTTGGATAGTTAGAAGCATTGCCTGCTGTTGACAGATGCTCTCTGTAACAGCTAAAACCACAATAAAGCCTTAAAACGGTCGTAACATTAAAAGGGGTTGTAGTTTAGTTGACAAAGATTTCTCTGAGTCGCTTTTTCCTAATTTGATTCGGAGGTAATGCTGAAAAATTGGCCAATAAGTCTGACTCTTTTTTTCAGCCTTTTTCATGCAAAAATAAAAAAATGTTAAGTCAATTAAATTTTTTCCCCAAACAAAATAGCTTTACATTATTTTCACATTGGGTTTTATTTTACCAACATTAACCATGCAAATTGCTCATACCGTAATTTTGAGGGGAATAAATATGGCTGTTAGTTCTATAAGACAATCTCTTGTAATGGAGGATGCTCCTCACTTTGATCTCCAAGGCGGTTTATCGTGTACTGAAACAGGGAATATGCAGCAACTGAACTGTTCCCAGACGTGACAATTTTCTTCCGACCACTAGGTGGCACTGTGACACAGCACTGCTTCTTTATCACCCCCATCTCCTCGAAGCTAGATAACAAACTGTCAGCTCTGCTGTTTGGGGCAAGCTAACCATTGTATACGCTTAGCACTTGTAGCATTGCGACAGTAGGCTGTTTCATGGGGCAGATTGTACATCATGTATACCAGCAGATCACAAAAGCAAACATGTTAGGGTAATAATACTCAGTGCTTCAGAGCGGAGGTCACATTCACATTGTTACAAAGTGAAACTAGACTGAGGCATCTCTTGTTACGCAAATGATACAAATACAAAACACTGAACACTCAAACAGTAACCCCTAAATACACACACACACACACACACACCACATACATACACACATGCAGAGCTCTGATGTCAGTTCAGTATTACTCAGACACACACAGATGCGCTCTCTCTCTTCTCTCTCAATAGCAGTGTTGTAAAATGAAATCAGGTCTACGCTATCCGTACATTTACATCTTATATTTGTTTATATTCATAAATACGATCACACTCGTATTATAATAATGTACATGTAGAGGCTCTTTCTGAACAACCAGGGAGGGAGCGTCTGCAGCGGAGGAGAAGATCATCGTCTTTACTTTGGACATAAATGCAACGTTTACCACGAATATCTCTGGTACATTCTCGCTAACATAATCATGTGACTTACAGACAACTGTAATTCCCAGTCTTCAAGACAAACCAACAAACCACCCATTTTAAAATAACTGTTATGGCACTACGATGAAACTCAACTTCCCCATGTCTTTTATTGGTGCTATGTGTGTGATTGCGCCCCAAACTGTGTGGACAAGCTAAGTTTATGCTTTCATTTTATTATGATGTTGATAGAGCAAGAACTTTAAAGAATGCCATGCCTTCTCGCCTGGTTGAGTTATGTGGTGGAGTCTGGCACTGCTCCAAACTGCTCCTTATTAGAATGCTTCCAATTAGAACAAGAGAACTGAAACTGTATGAGTCAAGTCAGATATTTCTTCAGGAACAAAAGTGTGTCTTTCTGGGACATCCTATCAGTCGCAGTGCAGATACTGCAGCGTCCAAATGCTGCAGTATTTGGACGCAGCATTGCCACTCTCTAAATGGCGAGTGGCATTTAGAGACTTGGAGAGGTCTGGACTCTTGGCTATTGACAAACAATTCCTTTCTGCAGGTGTGGATTCAGTTGATGTTTTAAACGATTGGATCCGATTTTACCCAATCGCTAATGTTTGGACGTGACATACATAATGTACCAGTTCAATGACGCAAAGTGGAAGTTGCATGCTCTGTAATGAGGAGTAGGACCGAGACATTGTTGTCAGCAATAAAAGGTCTTAAACATCCCTCTTGCTGTGACTTTAACTGTTCAATATGTGGAAGCGTGGCAAACACTGACTGAACGACTTTGTTTACTTCCTCTGATTTCATTGCTAAAACTATAATCCTGCATAGGAAGGCTAACTTTAAAGTAGTGTCAGACTGGCATAACCATAAATCTCTGAGATTGCCTATTCTAGGTTGATGTGGATCTTGGCTAAACGGTCACCAGTTGTCTTTGTGTATTCCTGGGTGTTTAATGCAAATATGTAGCTAAACCATCCAGTTTTTTTCTTTCATCTAGCTTACCACAGGTGACACACAACGCCTGAGCTACCTCTTCAACCCTTTGCTCCGTTTCTCATCGATTGTAGATCTGAGCAAAGTACCTTTCCCTTTACCTATTATCAAAGTGCTTCCTCCCTGACATTTAGGGAGGAAGAAAGAAAAAAAACGGGGCAGCAGCAGGACGCAGGCAGAGAAAGAGGAGAGACGGCTATTTAATGTGAAACAACGGTGAATCATCGTAGCAGGTTTGGCCTTTCTCAGAAATACCATTCTGTCATAAGATCTATAATTACTGCTGTGATTATCCCCGCGCCGAGATGGTCAAGTGCCTCCTCTTGTTGCTCAAACAAGTGGTTTTACTGACAAAAGACTGCGGGGTTTATAGGGTTCGACATACATTTTGCAGATCAGAGAGACTGAAGAACAAAAGCTCGGGTTGCGTCACAAGCAGAACAAGTCTCGGCATTAACCAGATTACAAACTCCTTTGACAAAATATTGATTTTTGTTATCAAAGCTGTGCACGCAGCTAAGAAGTGACTGAGGAGCACATCAGTATGCCTGGCCATGCCGCTGGAGGCAGCCGGATGACACGTTTCATCAGCTGCCAGCCTAGTGTTTAGCTGGTGGACACTTAGCCATAATCTGCCACAAAAACTCTCCCTGGAAGCAGCTGGGAACTTGGCTAGGGAAGCATCTAAACCAGTGCAGGCATGGTCTGACCAAAACAGTGTGTATACTGTACCTCCAGTCTCCAGTACTGAAGGCAATAATAAGGTGAAATGTCTGGTATTCCATGAATATAAAATAGCACTCTCTGTCAGATAGCTGATCTCAACACTGCTGTTACCCCGCAGCCTTGTGATCTCACGTCCAATACAGTGCGAAAGCGCGAGTAACACCATGCTGCTCTGCTATGCACCAGATGCAGCAGGAGGGAATTCCACTTTTCACAAACCATCTGACTGAATTTGTCAAGCCTCCCGTCTAGAGTAAAGCAGAGTGGGGAATAAACGGAATGGCGTCAATCAATCGTCAATGCCTCTTCCTCCTCCTCCTGCAGGACTGCATCCCTCCCTCCCTGTCTTTTCTCAACCTCCTAACTTCCCTGGCTTCAGTTCACCCCCTCATCCCTTCCCTCCCTTCTTTTCTTGCCCTCCCCCTCCCCTTCTACTTCTGCATGTCACACTGCAGCAGTAAGACGATGGAAGGGTCGGACTTGGCCGCCTCCTTGAACTCCTCCAGGGTGATCTCGTCGTTGTGGTCCTTGTCCATCTTGGAGAAGATCTTGTCGACGCGCTGCTGAGGCGTCAGCCCGTCCTCGTTCATGCGCATCATGATCACCGTGCCGACCATCTTGTAGATGGCCTGCAGCAGAGGGTAAAAGGGAAGAAGCTTTTTTTTTTAGAAGGAACTTTAAGCTTTCTTTTTAGGTCGCCCACATACAATCACACACCTCGATGATCTCCAGCATCTCCATGCGTGTAATCTTTCCGTCTCCGTCCAGGTCGTACATGTTGAAGGCCCAGTTGAGTTTCTGCTCAAAGCTTCCCCTGGAGGTGATGGACAGAGCGCAGATGAACTCCCTGAAGTCGATGGTTCCGTCGCCGTTCTTGTCAAATGTGCGGAAGGCGTGCTGGGCAAATTTTGATGCGTCACCGTACGGGAAAAACTGAAGAGAGAAAGCAAGGAGAAAAGCAGAATGACAAATTAGAACAATTGTACTGCAAAGAACCTTGATGCCATCTTTGGCCATGATGTGTTGGTCAAAGATGTCTTTAAATCTTTACTAGACTGCAAATTCTATCACACAGAAAACAACCTTTTATATGCAGGAATATATAGATTGAACATCAGGAAAATAAGCTGACGTGAGTGACGCATAGAAAGAGAACATGAAGGTATTGGCAGAAATATCTCTTAAGCCACATTGTCATTGTTCTTGCTATGATTAACTGTAACACACTAGGATCCCCCAACCATCCCCAAAATTTATATTTATTTAAATCTTTGGCCTTAAACTGAATTCAATGTGCCATGAAAAAAGGCCTTGAAAAGTCTTCAATTTGACTTTCTGAAACCTGCAGATGCCCTGAGTTACATTTGGTTTTTCAGAGACTGAGACGGGTTACTGTTTTCTAAATGAGCTGAAAGCTAGTGAGGTGAAAGCCAAGGGTCAAAAGTATAACCATGTTTTGATGACATGCTAAGATCACAGTGCCACATAGTGGCCTGTCATGACAACTACAGCACATCAAAGGTGTCTGGGAACCTTTCCCAAAGAGCTTCCCAAATGTCGGGAGTTTCCAGTTTCTAGTGTAAAGTAATAGCAGTCCTGGTGGCTAGCTAGCTAGAACAGGTACACAATGAATACAATAACTCAGTAGTTATAAATCTATTATAATCCACTAAGAGAACAAAAGTGATTAGCACTAAGAGTGCTATCGGTTAGAGTTCCAGTGAAACCCAGCCGTCCTTATTAAGGCAGAATCAATTAGCACGTCTTCTTCTCCTTTGCCTCATGTTTTCTCCCAGCTCTCACCTTAACGTAGAGTTGCTGGAACTCCTCCAGGTTGAGAATGCCCGAGGGGCAGTCTTTGAGGAAGCCTTTGTACCACTGCTTGAGCTCCGCCTCGTTGAACTCCGTGCTCTTGGTCAGGTCGTCCAGGACCTCCGGGGCCAGCTTGCTGTTGTGTTTCCCCATGATGCCTCACCTCTCTGGGTGGGAAAGCAGAAACAGAGCGAGACCGGTTGAGCATGCAGGTGAGAGGCCGCTAGACTAAACAACAACAGCGGCGGCGGCGGCCCTGTGCTGTTGAACTGCACAGGCCTCGTGAGGATGACGAACATAATGAGAACATAATTACTTGTGAACAGGTGCAGCCAGAGCAGGTCTGCAACGTTTTCATCAGGCTGTGGGTGTCTGAATATTTGCCAACTTTCATCTTCCAAGTGGATTTTAGTCTAATTGTGGCTTTAAAATAAGATATTTCTTCTCTTTATCAATGACTAAAATGACTGAACATCTAAAAAAATCTGCAGTTTGACAACACAAGCATCGACAATGTAATTCTGAGTAACATCAGATACATGCAAAAATAAAAGTGGAAGAAAGTTAGCGAGTTGAAGCTGGAAGACGGAGGGCTTCGAAATCTGCAGCAACTGTCCGTTCCTCAGAATGACGACTCTGACCTCTCGCTGGGTTGGCGAGGCCCATGATGTCATCGCTTCAGCTTGGCTCATAAAACGGCCCATTAGCCACCGACACCACACACATAACCCCACATGCTGATGGCCACTGCAGCACCTTCGTGACGCCATCAGTGACTCATGGAGCCGTTTTCGCACTCTGACACAGGACACAGCCAACGGCGCAGTGCCGGGCGGCCACAAGTCCTGACGGTGTCAGGGCAGTTTTCTGGCAGAAGCATCATCCTGTCGCACTAAACGCGCAATGAGTAATGGATAGGGAGGCAGCTGAGCCCTAAATCCCTGTGAACTGTGCTATTATTTTTGAAGAGTTGCATTCCCGAAACAAGTCAAAGACACTTGGGGGACGCATTAGCTTAGAAGCAGAGTCATAAAAGATATTGATGGGAGGAATATTAGCAGTAAAAGGGTAAAAGCTGTTGGAGACAAGAAAAACGTGGCAAAGGTCAGTTCTGATTTCTTCCAGGTGTGTGTGTGTCTGGATTTTAAGTCAGAAGCTTACCAAAGGCGTTACATACACACACCATTTCAAGAAACAAGCAATAAAATAAATTAAGTTAGGTCATAAACGTCCACTGCTAAACTCCTAATGAGTCTCTAAATTAAAGTTTAACTAGTGCTCTCATAGATTTGCACATTTAAATGCATGTGCAGGGCAGAAGTCCGCCATAAAGGTACTGAGTCAGTGTGTGTGAGTGAGTTGTCTGAGAAACTCACTCACACACACATCATATTCACCCTGATTCTTCTCATATTTTGCGTCGTTAAAACCACTAATTCTGTGGCTCCCAAAGACAGAGTAGGAACAGGCTTTTTTTTTTTTTTGCATTGTGTATTATTATCACAAAACATTTCTGCTCAGAATTTTGAATTATCTTGATGATTTCTAATTATTGATGCCTAAAAAAATAAAAATAAAAAAACTTAAAACAATGACTAATTTGTCACTACTTTGTGACATCTTTAGAGACCAAATATTTTGTATTTTTTGCAAAAAAGCTTCAGCTCAATCAGATCAGGTGTGTGCGTGTCTGGAGTTTTGAACAGAGGTTTTCAAGTCTTGTCAAAGACTCTCACTTGGATTTGAGGTCTGGACTTTGACTGGACCATTTTAACACATAAATAATCTCTGATCTAAACCAATCTGCTGTTGCTCTGGATAGTTTATAATTGTCCTTTCCTACATCTTCCTATCAACTTTTCATTCAAAAGAAAATTGGTACCAGCCAAACTTGGAATTGGTAAGTCAGGCTTTTTAAAGCTCTGTGAAAGGCCAGAAAATTACATTCGGTGCACCCCTACTAAATACAAATGCACAACAAATAATATTTTTTACATTTTTATTTGTAAAAGAAATGAGTCATTTATCTTTAACTTCCTAGGTAGCACATTTTCTTCGTAGACCCCATAAAACTCCAAATAAATATAGTGTGTGTGTTTTCACACCTGATCGTCCAGTAGATTCGGTTCAATTGGGGACCAACATTTGTTTCATTCTCAGTTGGTGCGATTCACTTTCACACCTCACTGTGTCCAATGAGTCAGTCCCTGTGACTGAAACAGTTCTGTTCCCCGCTTCGCCTGTTGTGGCGCTGCACCAAGAACTACTGAAGCAAACAACACGTAAACGTCAGAAGAAGACACTGAGCGCAACTTCCTTCTTCACGAAATGTAATCAAAAATGCAGTGGCATCAGATTTCAGTGGTTGCAGTATTTCTCTTTTGTCTTTTGCAAAAGACCAAGACCAGGCAAATGAATTAGAGTTGGGTCAAAGCGGGTGTGAATGCACTAGAGTTGGTGAATTATAAACACTTCTACATTGGTTTTAAGCCTCGATCCTTTTGTTACAAAATTGTTCGTCTCTATTTGTGGAAAAAAGAGGAAATACAACTCTTTGAGGAAGTAAAGCCCATTATATCAGACCGATTATATCAGACACCGGAAAGTCATTCTGAAGGATTGTTCTCATTAGCAGAACAAGCAACCTTTTAATCCACTAAACTCCTTCCCCAGTAGAGTTGTCGTCTTTCTGACAGCTCGTCTTAGAGAGGCCTGACTCTCTGGTGTCAGGGTTTATGTAGAGATAACCATCATGGCCCGATCTCATTGGGCCAGCTGAGGTGAAGCTTTGACAACCCAGATGAACAGCCTTCTTCAGCATATTGCTTTGGCTGCCCTGGAGGAGCTTATCAGAGTGCAAACAAAAAGGTGAAGGTGTGCACATGGAGAGCATGCCAAGCAGTGAGAGGGGAAAAAAAGGCACAGAAAAAGTGAACAACACATGGATGTAGACTCTAACCTTAACTATTCAGATTCTTTCTTTCAATTAAACATCAGCTTTATTACCTTCTGCTGGATGCTGTCTTCTGGATCTTCAACACACACGACAGTCTCATTTTACCTTTTTATTCACTGATTTTAACGTAATATGCACTTACAAATAACATGAAAACGATGGAGCCCCACAACTCTTTATTCTTTATCTCTTATGTGAAATGTAGAGCTGTGAGAACGCTGCTCACTAAACCATCGATTGACTCGACAGCATGCTGTTGCTGCTGTGCGCAGTGACGTCTTTGACATGCCGTTCATGTCAAAAACACCTACACACACTCACATACACACACTAGTTATGATGGTCGCTGTCATTACTTCAGGAAACAATAAAGGGTAAGGTGCAGGTTTTGTGTTAAGGAAACAGAAGATGTAAGCAGGATACCAGCTCAGTCCGGTTTGGCACTCCTTCACAGTCCGAAGGAGAAGACAGACTTGTTTCTTATTGAGTGTGAAGGGAGCTTAATGCATGGACATTCCAGCCGCCACGCTGAGAGTAAAACCCTGGGTGGACAGCCGAGCTGTAAATGCGTGGGGGGGGACTTCATGTGTGTCAACACGCATGTGTTTGTCAGGCCAGCTTGACGGAAGCGAAGCTGACGGGGCGAGAGGCTGAAGCATGTTGGAATGCCTGCACTATGGATTATTTAAGGATGCGTTTAGCGGGAGACAAGTGGAAATCAAAATGTTGAATACCATGATAGCTGCTCCGCAATTGTCCAATACTTTTATTTCTGCATTGGACGGCTGCAACGGATAAGACAAGAAACTTGGCACTTGAAATGAAAATTAATGACCAAAGCCACATGGTTAATAGAAAAGTTGCTTTCTTAATCCTACATTTCTTAAGTTTTTAGAGATTAAAATGTTCACACCTCATAAGTCGGCAAAGTGCCAGATTTCTAGCCTACTAGTCCCTTTTATATTGGTTTCTGCAAATTCCCAGTCTTGAATTACTCAGACTGGTATCAAACATATTTCTTGGCACACCCTGGTATGTCCAATCACTGTGCAATGTACGAAACAAATTATTATTCCAAACTCTCTGTCTTACTCAATATCACCGCCATCACATTTTCAAATACAGCTACACCTCAGTAATAGATCTTTGTCTGGATGCCTGTTCACATTTCTCTTTCCAACTCCATTTAAATGCTGTTTAGGCAGAAGGCAGCGTCATCTTTCCTGTCTTTTCAACAAACTTTTACTCAGACGGATGGTCTGGACAGAAGGCTGAGTTTGTTCTGTGACAGTTCTGGAAGTGAAACCTTTAATCAGTGTCATAGTGCTCTGATCTAATGTGTGCTGATGTGTCTGTTCACACCGGAGTGTCTCCCTTGACGGAGAGACAGTGATCAGAAATGTTCAGTGCTTGACGAAGCAGATCATACCTTCTGTTGTGTCGTGACAACAGTCACAAAACTGGAGACTCGCATTTTGATGCATGGATGTTTCATCACACGCTGTACATGTCAATGTCGCTTCTAGATAAAGTCTACACAGACGCAAACGAAAATGTGAAGACGGGGAATCCAGTTTTACCCTCCGCTTAGGTTATGTAAGGAGAATATGTAAGGTCTTTTTTTTTTTGACAACTGTCTAAAAAATCTATTGAAAATCTCCTTTGACAACTTAGACTTGGTCAAATGGCCTGTTAAATACACAGTTTTTATGAAATGAAAAGTTCACAGTCTGTAAGGTGCTGACAAGAACTCCCTCAGAAGATGCTAAACTTGTTCAGAATTATCCACATTTCCGTCTTCCAAGTTTTGAAACTGTAGTCGTTATCAGCGCAGCAAAAGAAAAAAACGCTCTTCATCTGAAATATCTCGTTTAATTTGCTGGTACTGTGTAGACATCTCTGCAAATTGGTAAAATAACCCGACATAAGACAACCCAACTGATTAAAGTGTCCATTGATTATGTCATGGTTCACCTAGTTTCTCACAGCCAATCATTGTAAAGCCGTCGTGACTGTGGAGTATTGTTCTTGACATTCAATTGTGAGGTTGAACGGCTGAGCTGTTAGTAGTTCCCCCTTTTGAAGTTTACCTGGAATTTCCTCCAAAAAATCATGTATATTATTTTATTTTTCTGTAATACGCCATTTTGGAGAACCTACAATGTTACTACTTATCAAAAGGCTTTTCCAGTGTTTCATTTTCATCCACACAAATGCAAGTTTGGAAGTTTTCTCACAACTAATGGAACTTTTCTTCACTCACCATCAGGAGCTTTTTCAGGTGATAAATTATGATGGGATGCGGGCGGAGGACTCCGTCGAACCCAAAATTCGATGTTTTTCACTGCTCACCCCAGTTAACCTCGTAAGTTCTAAGTTAAACTCTTCTACTGACTCGAAGCAAGATTAACAAAATCTAGGTTTGAGAATGTACTGAAACTAAAGCAGCAGAAAAAGACGACATGGAAAAGAAACCATGACTTGACAGGAATTGTTGAATAATAAAACATGGCATTAATAATTCAAATGCGTGTACTTTCATTATTCAGCTTTAAAAATGATTCTCTTTTTTATGCAAGTACAAAATTATTCATTACCATTAAGTCTTATTTCACTTTCCCATTTGTTTTGTCTGAATGAAAGTAATATTTCAGTTTGGAAGGAGGCCTGCCAGTCCCAACTTGAAATTGATAGAAAATCTGTGAAGTGAGCTAAACATTAGGGTATTGGTAAGGAGGCTTCCCAACCCCAAAAAGTTAGAGCTCACCACTAGTGATAAAACTATTATAAGTGGAAACTTAAGGGAAAAGCTTTGCAGCGATGATAAGAAACTAACAAGGTTTTATTGCCACTGGTTTTTAAGAAACTTTGGCTCCTTCTACATAATTTTGTTATGATCTTAAAAATGCTCAGATTGAAAAAAATCTACATGAAAGAATAAATCAGTTAATATGAAACATTTGACCTGTAATGTTTTACAAATGTCCTCTCAAGGCGTCGTCTGCCAGCTCCCAGTTGCTGTAATTCCTCTACATCACTTCAGTCAGTTAAAGAACTTAACTCAGTGAAAACTCAGAGGCAGTCAACATTTAAAACATCCTTTTTGAGAATCACAAAGTGGTTGAAATGCTTCAACTGTAATCTCACACGGTCCAAAGTGAGGACTTGCTGATTTCCACTATATGGAGGAACAAAATGTTGAGCACACTATCTCTACGATGGGAGCTCACGCTCCGCGGCTTTGGCTGAACGTGTCTCAGAGGGAGAAACGTGTTGCTGTCTCTGCGAGGGGAAATGATTAGCTGGCAAAAGCTGTAATTGAGTTGGAAAGAGCGCAAAAATGGGAAGCGGGGCGTCCCGTAGAGCTGGTGACTGTGCAGGGCGGAGTTTGTGTCGTCTCTTCAGAGTGGAAAAAGGACAACAGACGTGATATGGGGACAATCGATAACACACTAGTCCAAAACCAGCTCTGCTATCCACTACCCTGTGAAGTACAGTGTGTGTGTGTGTGTGGGGGGGGTGAAACAGAGGGTAAAAGAAGTAATGAAAACCTAAAACAAGGCCTGCTTATTGTTATGTGAATAAACAATAAGCAAAAACATTATTGGGGCAGCTCAGCAAACTGACAGAAACAAACCGCCATCCGTCAGAGACCGAGGCTCACGGCCAACAACGAGCCGCCTGATTTATGGATGTGATACGAGTTCAAACCAAAATACTGATGACTGAAGGGAACGTAAGTTTACACGGCTCCGCCGCTTCACGCCGAGAGCGCTGTACTTGTGATTTAAAAGCTTGACTCAAACTCGACAAACTGAAAATTGTTTGCAACATGAAGAATATGTGAAAGTGTTTAGAAAACTAGAAATATTACAACAATATTTACTAAAGGATCATGTTTTCCCAGATATGGTGCCGCTTTTAATCTCATTGTACCAAACGTTAACATTTATTTTAATAAAATACCTACCAAAATTTAATGAAGTCTTAAATAAGGCCATGTGAACGGCTTGCATCCAATGTACACATGTTTGAGAAATGATGTAGAGAGTAAGAAACTACAGTGGACAGCGGGGTGGATTGGTACATGACCTTAAGAAGATCAGGCAGCCCAGCATGAGAACCTGTCATGTCCTGTGATTAATACAGGCTAAAGGGATCAGAAGGAGCTTGGAGAACAATACAAAGGAATTTACAATCACAAACGTTACATCCACTCTATGTCTCGTTGTCTGCTATTGGTTCCAGGGTTTCCGTGAATTGATTTTGCTTGACAAACCTTCAATATCAATGCTTTTTGCTGAAATTAGATTTTTTTGTGTGTGTGGGTTCGTTCCAGTTACCAGTTAAACCAGACTGTAATGAGACTTCTGTGTGAACAGTGAACGGCGACGTCTCGCAGCAGCGCACTGTTCGCTGAAATAATAATGGACGCCATGTATTACAAATGTGCGCAAAACTTTGTCGATATTCTGCTAAGGTCGAAAAAACACAATTTCACTTTTGCGGTATTAATAAAAAAGTCAAATAAGTTTGGTCACGCGATAAGTTAAAAAACATCATCCTCCTACCACTTCCTGTCGTCATCTTCTTTGAAGTTTGCGCCAGCGGCAACATCCGGTTGATGTTTTGAAATTGCTTATTTCACTCATTCGACTGAATGATAAGTCTTTTTTTCCTAAGATGATTTATAATTTCAGTCCTAACATCAGTGGACAGTTTTGATCCAAATGTAAAGGATGAGCAAGTATTAAACCAATGTCCTCAATTTTAATCTTCTGAATGAAGGAAGGATTTTCTAAAACGGGTCTTAGTGTATCACTAGCTCTAGAGTGTGACAATAACACAGCACCAGTAGAGCAGTTAGGCGTTAATGAAAACCAGAGCTCCTGTGTTGAGCTGACAGTGAGAGAGCAGCAGACTGCTGGTCTGAAGTCAAGCTGTGCCAAGTTGTGTAACAACTGGAGTGGATGGCACTGCAGGCATCGGCCTCGACTCAAATGAATATCTAAATAGATCGAAAGGTTTTGTGTTGATTATTATGTGACTATTGATTCTTTTGACAACCCCAGTTGCCAGGGGAGTGACGATGCATTCAGCTCACAAGAAAGAACGACACTGGATGTCAGGGTTCATGAGAATGAGGTGAGGCCATAAGAGAATTTAACAGTATTTAGATATTGTTTTAGTATTTAATTTCTTTTATACAGAGTAAGGATCAACGCTGGACAATCTAAACCACATATGGTGTTTTTTGTGCCTGTTTTTAGTCTATGGTGGTCTTAATGCCTTAAAAGCAACACAATGTTTCCTTTTTGTAATTCCACAACTAGAACAGATGCTTGAAAAAATGGGAAAGTGTGTTTTAACAAATCTCTGTTCAGTATGGAATTCCTTAGTTCAGGCTTGTAAAATCTGTGAATTTCAGTGCAGTCCTTAAATAGGCCTGTGAAACAACCATTTAGTTTACCACAGAGAGGTAACAACGAACAGGATGTAAACGTTAACCTTCTCTAAAGAGAAACTCACACATAGGACCCAAATAACTGCTCAAAATTACTTTCAAAAACTGCTCTCTTTCAGAGCATTTTGAATTTTGATGTAGTTTTTGTCACAATAGTAGCCCTTATTTATCTATAGCAATAACTAATGTCATTTATTAAAGGTAAGGTCCTCTGTTTTGGGGACTCTGCTGCCAACTGGTGGTTAAATATGTAATTTCATAAAAGAAAAAAAATCATTGCAGAGGCTTTGTATTTCCTAAGAACCAGTAATATACTGGGATCCTGTGTTTACAGCTGTAAATGTGTGATCGTAAATACGGAGGCAGTTTTTAATTTTGATTCAAGGAATTAATTTTTGGAAAAATATTGCCCCATCAGTGTTAACACAGGCAAAATTTTTGCTAAAAGCTTAAAAAGTGGCTAAAAGGACTCAACAAGCTTGTTAGCTACTAGCCACCATGACTAGCCTACCATTAGCCACTTATAATAGGTTTGCATCTTCGCTGTTACTCTGTCACAGTTTGTTTTTTCTTCTGAAAAGCCAAAATGGTGCAACACTGGAATACTGTACCACAAATAGCTGAAGATTTCACTGTACAGTATTCGTTATTGTGTGTCTGTTTTTTCTTCTTATCCAACTTTATGGTTGTGCAATGAGAACAAATAAAATTCCCTTTATGATTTGAAACCATTCTGAATGTAATTCTGTGATGAACAAAAACTTTTTGAAATCAACATCTAAGAGATGAGATGAAGTTTTGAGTCAAAATGTAAAAAAGATCATTTGAAGAATAACAACACAAATGGGCGGTGAGGTATCATCACTTCCCCGAATCACGTTTCATTGGCTTTTCTTTAAAACCTATGATATCATCCAGTTAAAGTCACAGCCTAATTTTAGTACACGAAGCAATCCTGCCAACTAGACAACAAAGACCTTTTTGTGTTTATGCCAACTGTTATTTTAGTGCAGAGAAACAGCAGATAAGCTGCACTGGAATGAGAGGAAATCAGTGGAAAATAAGGGAAGAAGTGTTAGCATGGTTCTTGTTAGTTTTTATATCACCTTAATCTGCATATACCTCCCAGCAGACTCATTCAGGACGGATGCATCGCTATAGAAACACTGCTCCCTCTGGTGCAGTTCGAATGCTCACTTAAGATGAAGCAGCATGTTGAGCCAGGGGAGAAACACAGGGCACAAAACGGCAATGTGTCCTCATGAGTCAGTCTCCTGGAGACTCTACGTTTAAAATATCACTGATTCACCACAGGGTTTTATTCACTGCTATTACTGTAGCAGATTCCCTTTCTGGCTGAGTCCTAACACACCTGCAGACCCTGCTAAAATCTGCAAATATCTGTTCCTAAAACACACTGAAGTTCACTGGAGCAAAATTGTCTACTTGATAACCTACGCTCAAGAAAATGTATTAACTCCAAGTACCGTTTTGGGAAAACAGGATATCTGCAGGTTTTAACAAGTCAAATTTAAGACTTTTTAAGACAATTTTAATGCCATCTTGAATTAAATCAAAGAGCAAAAAAAATGTATATCTGTCCACATATGTGGTCAATTGTAAATAAATTCGGTCTGGACTTCGATTGGTCCATTCTAGCACATCCATCTTTTGTCTACAAACTATTTCTGTATTTCTGTGTAGCTTTGAGGTTGTAAACATTTAGGCTTTCAAAAAATAATTGGTCTTAAAGGTAAAATAGACTGGAAGACTTTTATACTGTGTAGCCAGGCAGAAATTTTGCAAACTAAATTCAATCATTTGTCTGGAGTTCCTAACAAAGCAACATTTGTTGCATTTTCAGGTAGTGTGGCGCTTTCACACTGTGCTGCACTTTGAAAAACCTGTTAACCTTCTCACCTGTGGTGGCACTGCGCCAAGAACTACTGAAGGAAACAACACGAAAACCTCAGAAGAAGACATAAGTGCACATTTCTTCTACACAAAATGCAATAAACCATGAGCCATTTCTCTCTCTAGACTGATTTATTTTGGTTGTTTGTACCCAGAATGCCCTGCACATTAGATCACTTCTTGCTTTTGGAACGCTCTTTCTTGGCGTTCACATATACAGTCGAACTGCACCAGAGTTCACTTCAATCTAACCAAGACCTAGGTTTTTTGGCGGACCAGAGTTCGCATTTTTGATCTATATGAGAGTTTGATTGCACATTTAATCAAACCAAACTTCAATCAAACCAATCAAACCAAACTTTCTAGGCTAAAGCTAAAATTCAGTTAAAGAGTACTAAACAGGGCTGGTGTATATGCACCCTGATGAGTGTGAAAAATAGGGGTGCAGCAATTGAAGTTCTCTGGCTTGTCACCAATTCCTGGGAAGCCTGACCTTGCAATTCCAATCCTGGCCGATACCAATTTTATTGATATGAAAAGTCGCTAAATATTACGACTAAGCCGCTAACTTGACAACAGTGATTATTGTTAACCGTACAGACATTACCTGGTTGGCAGGTCTATCTATCTCTCTAACGGCAGAACAAAAGGAGACAGTGGTTGGTTTCCAGACCTTGATGGAGGTAGACAATATTGGTTGATTAGATTTATTTCTCGTGTAAGTATCGGCCAATCGCTGTCCTCCTAAAATTAAATCAACCATGTCCCATTTCTCTTACTTTTGGAATATCACCAATCTATCGGTGCGCCAGTAGGGCACATATTTTTAATATTTTAGAAAGATATGTCACATCATTCAGCCACAAATATTTCCATATACACTGTATGTTTGCGGAAAAAGCCAGTTTAACCATCCTTCTGCCACAGTTTCTGTGTTGCATCTTCGGCTGAATGAAGGACCTTGAGTTTTAACATCTGTAAGCGTTCACTAGTTACCCAACACTGATCCAACAAAACTCCCTCACTCTGGATTCTTTTATTAGTGCTCAACCACAATCAGCCAGTTTGCAAACACGCGCCCGCTCACACACACGCACCCAACAACCACACATCTCTATATTCAATCATCTCTCTTCCTGGGTAATAAAGCATGTGACAAGAATGGATGAATCAATCAGTCAAGAGGTGTGTGTGTGTGCATTATGAAAGCCGTCCTGCTTCAAACACAAAGACGTACATTGGACAATGTGCACACACACCGAGCCGGTGATGCATGAGACAGATGAGCAGTACACCTGGCCACATGGCTTATTACCAAAATGGAAATGATGCATGGGGAGAGGAAAAAAGAAACAAAATGCTGCGTATGAGTGTGTTATAGGAACACAGCATCCTTCACGTGAGGCTGTAAAACACTTGAAAAACACACAAACGCACGCACCCACACACGCCCCCGTATGCACACACACACGCAGGAATAACAGTAGCAGTTAACATGTTGCTTTACGTTAGTATTATTGCACTGTGTATGGATCAATAAATCTTTCCAGCTTCCCAGGATGTGGATACAGTAACATTCACTGACCTGCTGCCCGGTCAGCTGCAGCTTCTTTCCACACGCTGTTGGACATAGCAATGGAGCTACAAGAACATCTCTGAAACACTGCAGTGATTAAAGTCTTTCTTGTTTGATCATTTATTCAGCAAAGACCCAGAGTGTTTTCACACCTAATACTCTGGCAGACTTGGTTTTATTGGGGACCAAAATTGCAACATCTGGTCACCATACTGCACTGTGTCAAATGATCCAAACTAATATAAAAACCTGTTCAACCCCTCGGCGTGGTGGCGCTGCACCAAGAGCTACTGCAGGAAACAACACAAAAACCTCCAAAGAAGACATTAAAACAACTTCTTTCTTCGCAAAATGTAATCAAACATGAAGTCGTGTTGGATATTAGCGGTTGTAGGATTTCTCTTTTGTCTTTGGTAAAAGACCAAGAGCCATTTCTCAAGCCTAGACTCTTGTGTTTGTTTGGGTTCTATTTACCCAGAATGCTCTGCACAATAGTTCACTACCTGCATTTGGAGTCTGCTTGCATCCACATATGAAGTTAAAACCACACCAGAGTTCATTTTATTCCAACTCAAGGTTTTAAGCAGACTAGTGTTCACTTCATTGGTACGCATCAGAATTCAACTGTGCTTTCACACCTCCCCAATCGAACCGGGCTTTCTAGGCAAACGAACTAGATTTTAATTAAAGCGGACTAAACACTGCTGGTATGAATGCACCAATAGATAATGTGCTATAGACAACAAATAAAGTGTAGTCTTTGAGTATTCCAATACCTTTAACTGGCCAAGAGTTCTGGGTCCTATCATCTTCTCAGCATACGCTTCATGGAGTTTTAATATAGGATTTAATGTAAATCTGGGGACTGTGATGGTTTAAGAAGAAGGTCAATTTTGCCTCAAATAATTTTTGTGTTGATATTTATTAGTCATTATCCTGCTGAAATACCCAATTAGAACCTTCTTTCAGTTTTCTGATAAAGCCCATCAGGTTGTCGAGTAAAATGTCCTGCTACTTTTTAATCATGTTCTCTGACACGGTTCGCCAGACCTTCGAATGTGGCCGCCCACTTCCTGTCAGGAATCAAACTTGGCCCCAGGAGGTTCATTTGTAGCCTGAACTACTTTTAAACATCTTATTAGGATATAAAATTAGTAAAGCACAAGGCGATGCCGATTGGGAATCATGTCAAAGGAAATATATGAACATATTGATGAATTGTCACCAACTGTAATGCATTAAATCTCTGTTTTCCCATGCACACATACAAACACAAAAACAGAGTTTTTTCAAATCTCTACTTTGGTCTGAGTTTTTATAAGTATCAGTTCTAAGTGATATTAGAGTTTTTTTGTGTGGACGGAAAGCCAGGCTAAATTGCATAAAAGTATATTCGTTTTCCTGTATCTATGATAGTTACGTGTAGCTAAGTTTGGACCAGGCCTCTCGCTCATCTGACAAAACCAAAGGGTTCTAGTGAAGTCCTACAGTCTAAAAAAAAACTCTTCATGTTTATATTTGTGGTGGTACAACAAAGACCAAGTCTGGATGTTTTTTGGCATCAAAGCAACCAGACGCCATATAGATGGCATCAAGCAGTTGTCGTAGAGACCTGGCACTCTGTTGATGGACGCAGATTTCTTTTAGCTTTGGCTAACGAGCTGGACAACAATGTCAAAAAGTGAATTTATTTATTACATTTGTTTTTTTATTTTTTTTATTTTTTTATTAATTTTAATATTTCACTAGCAAAATATATTTCCCCCTTTGTACAAATGTACTAAAATTAAAGGTTGTGTTTTTTTTAATTGTTCTGTTTATTATGTCAAACCTCACTGCAATATGAAATTAATTTATTTATGCAGGTCACAAAAGATAGACTGTACAGTCTTTTGCAGATGAAAAGCATGTGATTAAAAAAAAGTAAATAAATTTAAAAAAATTGGTCATGATTATAGTGCTAGCCCTCTTAGGACAAAGCTGTGACCCCGAAATGAATCAGCGGTAGCCGGGCGTCCGTCGGTTCCAAAATGCAGGACTGTAATTGCTCAGCAGCACTTGAGAAAAAGCTTGAGTGGAAACCAGAGAATAACAACCATAAAGCAGCTGCAGTGCTGTCCTACATACCGTATCAGACAAAAGTTACAACAGACCTACTTCCACAAACTCGGTACTGGCAATTGTTACGCATGCTAAGAGAATTTGTGATTCAAGGCAAGTAAAGCATACACACACACACACACACACACACACACACACACACACACAAATAAAAAACAGAGGAAGCCACTGAGGTCCCACATTAATATGTATATAATACATCACTATCCTTTCCTGCTCATAAAATCCCAATAAAAACAGTCAGGCTATTAGTTGTGATGTGGCTGCAGGGGAAAAAAAAGAAGGAATTTAAAAGGCACAATCGTCAGGATTTACAACCGCAGACTGCAGGACGCTGCACCCTGATTCCTGCTGCAGCTATTATGTTAAGATAACCAGCTACTCAGGCATCCATTTACATCCTCGTATCATATTTATCTTCTGCACGAGCAGATTAGATTCAGACATGTTCCTGCTCTCCTCCTGTTTATTTCATTCCTCCCACAGCATGAAGGACATCTTGCATTTCACAAAAAAACAAACGCTTCTCCTTAAATGAAACACAAATTTTTAAAAAATTTTAAAAATATGAGTCACCAGGTCTCCAGAATACCTTTTTTGGGTTTTTTTTTTTTAATGAAAGCAGATGTGCTCACCAAAATGTCAGTTCAAAGTGCCCTCCAGGAAAACACTGAGCTCACCTGCTCAACAAGTACAGCTGAGACACCAACTGACTCATATGCAGAGATACAGAATGTAACAGAAGACTATTCTTTAGGAAAACGATTCCTCTTTTATCTCTTATTCTGTCAGCTGACAAATAAAAGCTAATTTGGTTCATTATTTTTTGTTCCTCCCCGCATCCAGTGGCTTCCCAATAACGGTGCAGTAAAAGCAGACCATGAAAACAGAGGATGGAGGGGAGGGAAATGACCTCCACTTACCCTGTTATGTTTGAGGGAAAAATTCAGATCCTTCTGACGAGGAAAGTGCTTCCCGGCTCGATGTCACGACGGTATTTTCCTCCCAAACGGCTCGTCCCTCATGTAAAGCAGACTCCCGGGTTCACTCGCCTCTCTCTTTCTTTCTCTCTGCGTGGAAGAAGATGAATGAACCGCTGGGTCTCCCTTGCCAACACATTTGCATAAGCCCCGCCTCCCGCGCGCCCCGGTTGGCCGGCGCGCCGCTGAAAGGAGGCTCCCTTTCACGTGATTGGACGAGGCGGCCCGTCAATCAGGAAGCAAGCTGTGCGCGCGGCTGTGTCGTTGACCGTGAAGCTCGTGCGACCGAAAAGAGTGGGAGAAGAAGAAGCGAGCTCCAACTTGGAAACAAGCAGAAGGCGGACTCTGTGGTGATGGGAAAATGTTGCGGCTTTTATTTTTGCTTCTTATTTGAGTCCGTCACACGCGAATGTTCAAATAATTAAGGAAGTTGTAAAATCAGACAAATATAACCTGAGAAAATATTTACAAATAAAAAACAAAAAAACAACTGTTTTCAAATTATTTTTATTTATTAAATTGGGAAGGAAGACGGTTTAAACCAACCTGACTCCATGTGGAAGAGCAAATACACCTCAAAACATATAATTGTTTATGCAAAGAATGGCTGCAAGCAATCACCAATAACTGCTTTTCAGTGTCAAAACGTCTCTGTGGAGAAATTTATGTCGACTATTCCTGTAGAATTGATCAAATTAGCAACTTCTGATGGTTTTTTAGCACTAACACATGTTCACAAGAGAACGAAGGTCACCTTCAAGAAAATGACTGGCAGCACAATGATATTTAAGTTTTGACACGGAAGGCAAGACCACTGGAAAGAGGTGGACTGTATGGGGTTCCATTTGTGCCAAAAATATGCCTATTTTTTTTTTCTATGCAAGGTGTGTATGCAGCATGCTAATGTAATGTAATATGTTTATGTGCAGATGTAAGATGTAAGTATGTCGTGGGTTTATCTCCATGTGTACACACTGAAAAAAAAAAGAATGGAGCGCCAACTTAAAAAAAATAGTTAATTTGCTATATGTATTCAAATTGAGTTTGTCAACTTAATTTATTTACATTTATTTAGCTTTAAAATTTAACAAGCTTGATTTACTTGGATGAATTTAATTTGATTACTTGTAGCAAATAATTGAAACCACAGTACTTTTTGAGGCTATTTTGTCTTTTATTAAAATTGATTTGATGAACTTAGACATTTAACACAAAACTAGAAGAAATCTGGGAAGGAAAAACATTCCACTCATCTCTGAGTGTCATTAGTGATGCACAATCTGCCGCATCCACAATTTTCACCAACTTTTCCTGCTGCTTTTTTAAAAATATATTTCAAAAGCAAAAAATCGATTTACAAAGTATTACAAGTCATATTTTTCACCACATTCTTTATTCTTATACAGTGATATTATTTTACAAGAGAATATTCCTGATCTTGAAGTGACATGCACATAGTTTTTGTAGGAGAAGGGAACTTTTTTCCATATAATCTCATTCGAAGGGCAGAAAGAAAGATATTGAAGACGAGATTCGAAACATATTTTGGCGCTAAGGTAAACAGGAAATACACAAGAGGGAATCTTGATGCTTGACACAAGAAGAAATGTACAGAGGGAAAACTGGGCCACTGGCTGGAACCAGGCCAAGATTAGTAAAAGCTTGTTGGGAATGGTGCAACCTTCAGCACAAGGTTAATGTCCATCACGCTTCAGCAGCACTCCGGTAGTGTGTGTGTCCTTCGGTCCAAGGTAAGCAACAAATCCCTCTGCCACAGAATCTGATGATCTGCCACAGCAAACAGACCCATCCAACTCTCACTAATATGAAATATCAGATGGTAGAAATTAAAAAGATACCGAGCAATATGGAAATATGTGACTTTCTTTGTTTGCATGTGGGACTAGTCCTTTTTAAGCGTATGTTTGTAATAGAAACATTGTCCTTAAGAGGGAAATAATACAGATGCAGGAATGAGTTACACCTAAGTGTGTAAATATTATAAAGAAAGTCCATTTCAGTTTTACTTTAGATTTATCCAATCTGAATACAGATAAAATTTAAGTAGGAGTATTATTTTCTTACGTTTTTCTCTTCATTTAATTTTTAATTTTTAATTTTTTCAGGACAGGATACAAGTTTCTTTAAAGTGTAGCTAACACAGTAACCCCCCTGTGAAAGTCTAACCCTCGACAAATGCTGAAAAATTCCAGCAAAGTGGGCGGAGCAAAGAGACGCAACGAGGCGTGGCTGTATGTGGGGCTGAACAGAGGAATTCAACTTTAGCTATGTTTAGCGACTTTTTATCGAAAAACCAACAAGTGACAAATATAACATCCCGTCACCTAGTAACCCAATCAAAGCTCCAGCACATTTGGTCAGCGGGTATCAGTGCTTTAACGCTCTGTACAATGGCTGCTGGGGGAAAAAACCAAATATTTTGTTGTTGACTTACCATCCAGGAACCGCTTTCTGCACTCCTGTTGGTTGTGCAGCAGGCTCCACTTCTGCTTTTCAAAAACATCTAATTGCGCCTCCATTTGCGGCCGATTTCACATGCGAGAGTAAGTTTTGAATTGGGGGGGTATGGCCACCAGCAGCTTACCTGAATTTAAAGTGACAAGAGGCCCTGAAATGGCTCAAAACAAGCAGAAATGACCAGACTGACATCTCATCACCTAAGAATGATGTTGTGTAAAAATAAAAAATAAAACAAATAACAAATGTGTTTGGCATAATAGGTCACCTTTAAAGACATTGGAGAATTCAACTGCTTTGGCACAATTTGAGCAGCACTGAGATGATTTTAGGCAAATTAATGCATAACTAAACAAAATTGCACAAAAGTATCAAAATTCGCACAGAAACATAAAGAATGATCCCGAAATAACCCATTAATTTACACTTTTAACAACAATGTGTGCTCCTTTAGTGGTACCTTTACAGTTAGTACATCAACACTGAAACAAACGGCAACATTTTATTTATTAACAGGAAGCAAATTAAAATAATTCCCAATCCAAATCCATCTGCATGTCCACCGGTCAGCTCTAGCCTTACGAACTCTGGCAAGAAACTTTTTTTTTTTTCCTTTTTTTGCAAATATTCCAGAAACCAATCCTTCCTGTTCAATTAGTCTCCGTCTGTCTGCCTTTCCCTCCCTTTAATTCAAATATCTATTATTGAAACCCCAGTAATTGATAAAAAACGAACCTCCTCTCTCTCTCTTTCTCTATCTCTCTCCGCCTAATTAAAATACGCTTCATTGGAAACGGCATGAATGTGGCATAGGCCGCTCCCTCTTTCCCTCGTATGAATATTTATGACATTCAGCAACAGACGGTTACCATGGGAGACAACCCCACTGAGCATGTGCTTGTCCTCTCATCACTCTGTTCTCTCTTTCATCTCCGCTGTCCTCGGTCACCATCCCGCCATTGATCTCTTCACTTTGGCAGAGCCCAGCATTGGTTGGAGTCCCGTTTCTCTTTTTTTTTGTTTGTTTGTTTTTCCTCCCTCTCTCCTGTTGCCGCGTGAAAACTAGAATATTTTTGGTTTTTCAGTTGTTGCTTTTCTTTGTGTGAACAAAATGAGATTGATATCATCTCATTCGCTCAAACTGACGGGCAGGTTGGCAGCCGAATAATGAAATCCAAGTCTCCGTTTTCATACCAGGCTGTGTGTGTGTGGAGAGTGTGATTGCGTTCGGCGGCGGCGGCGGCGGCGGCCTGTAAACTGTCTAATTGACCTCTCCACACTCCACAAAGGACGGCTATGCCGCCCGTCTCCGTCCACCTGCCCGCCATTCCCCCCCCCCCCCCATCTCTCCTTTTCTCCATCGTTCCACCCCGACACTTCTAATCTTGCCCTCCAGCTCTTCTCACCAGTTGTCGCCGCTCCTCTTTAGTCATTTGTTTGCTCTTCTGAAGGTTGGGTGTGCAGCGCCGCATTTTAAACCAGATGTTAAGTCTTCGCAGGGCTTCTTCTTTGCCACATTTTGATGTGGAAACATTTTTTTTATTTTGTCTCATTTCGACACTTTAAATTCATCGTGCGTTCAAAAGCCTAAACACAACATATGTAATGTCAGAGGAAATACTTTTCTGCGTTCCCAGAACCAAATGTTGAGAAGTAAGTTCTGTTTTTATGCTCTACAAATCTGGAATAAACTTCCATATAACTACAAAACTGCTGAAACACTGACTTCATTTAAATCAAGGTTAAAAACCCCGGTTAATTGCTGCTTTTGATTAATAACAACTTGATCAATGCGTCTCCTTGTTGATTTTTGTTGACAGCATTTGACAAAGTTTGATTTATTATGCTTGTTTCATAATTGTTGACTGTATTATGACTCCAAAAACACAAAATGAAAGCAACTCTCCAGCTTTGTTTTTGATAAGGGGATAACATTATATCATGATGTAGAGCTCAAAACAAGTTGATTTTATATAATACGGCTCCTTTAAGACACACCACGCGTATAGAGGAAGTCGCAAAAGCAGCAACCACTGCTATTACGTCTGAACCAATGTAGAAATTATTCCTGGGTCAGTACTTCTGTTTGTTTTTTGTGTGTACACTCTGTATTCTCAAACCCCCAGATGGACAGATGGACACTCACACTGAGCTAGGTTGTGGTTCTGATGAAGTTTTTTTCCTGTTGAAGGGAACTTTGCTATTTACCAAAAAAAAAAAAAAAAAAGCTTTTGAAATATTATTGGGTTTGATTTTGTTGCTTGTGGATGTGAACGTAAACACCATAGACCCCCGTGTTTATGTGGCCCTCCATGGGGTCCCCGTAAACACGTGGGGTTCCTGGGGGTCCCCGTGGTGTTTTGTGGTCTGTGTTGACAAATGAAACTACAAAACTGCATTCTGTAGTTTCAGTTGTTTTTGTTTCGCCTTTTGTGGCATTTTTTCTTCTGCTGCAACATTTTTTTGCTTGCATTTGCTTTTCTATTGCAGGTAGACTTGTGTTCAGGTCTACCAACCTGAACACACGTTTCTGAGCATAGCACCCATTTCGGATGTGGACACGCACACACACACGCACACACACCTGTCGCAGGTGAACGGTAGTATTTCACTGTCGTGGCTAGCGTTAAGCTGGCTCAGTTTCCATAGCGATAGAGACCAGGCCTGTTGCTGTCTACCGATCCCCAGGGCGCGCTACAGTCTCCCCCGACGGGCAGAGAGGAGAGGGCGCGTGCAGCGAGTAAGAGGAGGTGAGGAGAGCAGGAGGACGGAGGGAAAACACTACAAAACACCGACAGGTATTATTATCCAGAGGCAGAAAGAAAGAAGAGAATGAAAATAACTCACTGATTTCACTTTTTCGTCCAAAAGTTTGAAATGACCTCTCTTCACCACAGAACTACTTTCTCCAGTATATCTGTTCCCACTATTTCCAATCTTTGCTTCATATTTGCTACTTCCAGTGTGTGCACTCCTCCCCCCCTTTTCCTGTAATCTGCTTTGACCTAGATGTTGGTTCATCTGGCTCTCCCAGTCCCTGTCTGCAGGAAAGAAAAAAAAAAAAAACTATTTCAGATTCCATTTCCTTCCCTAATTTTACCCACAGACCTGGCACCTTATTGTGTTCTGCATCTATGTAACGGTCTCTACATCTTGCTAAATAGCAACACTCCAAACTGAAGAGGGAACAAACACACTTTGACCCAAACCATTCCGTCTCAGTTCTGGCTGTGGGTCAAGGTAGCAGTTGTGCAGGTGGGTGAACTTTCTTGAGAATCTTGTATCTTTTCCAGCATCCAGCAAGCACGGGCTACTTGTTTTGAATATTGGAAATGTTGCCATCCGGTGCAAGGGCAGCAGGGCTGGAAGTGAGGGGCACGGGGTGAGGCTGCCGAGACTGCAGCTGGACATTTCAAAAATAAATTCACTTAATAGAAGCATGTCAGTTTAAAAATACTCGTTTTCCAATAAACTCTTGAAAGAAAAAAAAAAAGAAGTTTTGGAGCCAGAATGAGGTGTGCTTCTTTTGTTTTTTCGCATCACACAAGCCACGTGATCAGCAACTGGATGTTGCTTCCGGCGCAAACCATGAAGAAGACGACAGGAAATAGTTGGAGGATGATGACACAGCACGTTTCTTAATTATTGCGTTTGTTCACTTATTGCATGAACAAATTTATTCCCGTGTGATTTTGATTGTGAAATTGTGTTTTTTTTTACATTAGCAGAATATAGGCCAAGTTTAGCACACATTTATAGTGGAAACGCCGTTAGTCTTAACTGAATTAATGACGCAAGTCTAACGTAAGTGGGAGAAATGCCTCGTGGTCTTTTGCCAAAGACAAAATATAAATCCTACATTTGTTAAACTCTAATGCTACAACATTTTAATTTATGTTTCATGGAAGAAGGAAGTTGTGCTCAGTGTCTTCCTCTGAGAAGTTTGTGTTGTTTTCTTCATTGGTTCTTGATGCAGCGCCCCCACAGGCGAGGAAGTGAACAGCTTCATCAAAGGTTTTGGTTCGTTTGACGCAGAGCAATGTGAAAGCAAACCCCACCAACTGAAAATGCAACAAATATTGTAACTCTGGTGTCACCACCATCAGTTCCTCTGGCACCTTGTGCAGGCATCCTAAAAGATCCATGGAGAAATTTCTGAATATGAAGACTTCGGCCCAAACAATTTCCCCAGATCTGAAACCGCTCTTGCAGCCGCCCAAAGTTGTACGTCTGCTTCTATTTCTGTAGATATAAATGTTTTAGAGCAGACAGAGGGTGATATATGTTACAGCGGCTCCAGTTGGGCTGCTGGGATAAATTTAGGCCCCGGCTTGCCTCTGGCACTGTAAAGTAGAACGGAGTTTATGGATGAGTTTGGTTCTGAAGAGAGCTGGAATTACTACTGTAAAGCTAACAGGTGGTCAGTGGTGTTTTGTGGTTTGTGTTGACGTGTGTACGCGCGCGTGTGCGTGTGTGGTTGCAGGGTGAGTTATTGAGGTGGAGAGGCGAAACACGGATTTTCACTTCAAAGGTGGGCCGGAGCAGAGCTCAGATTAAAGCCCACCAGGAATCAAAGAGCTGCAGGCCGTAGGCAGCACAGGTGTCTCCTGTATGCGCGTGTTTGCGTGAGTGAGTGTGTGTGTGTGTGTGCCCACTCTCATTTTGTCTTGTTTTGTTGTATAACAGAGACCTCACGTCTATTTTTACCCACCAGTTCTCGTGGGACCTCTCCAGTCTAAGGTTTTTCCTTATTTTTCCTTCTTTATTTTTTTGCAGTCTTCTGTTCGTCTGCGGAGTTCAGGTCTTGCGGTAAGAAACGGACTCTCCTCGATGAGATGTGGGAAGTCTGCTGTGATGTTCGACAGAATCCTACTTTTTTTGCTCAAAGCCTCCCCTCGCTCCCTCACGGCCTCATCCAGACGATGAGAGTGTTGTCTAACGCTGACGTCAGCTCACCCACCTCCTCCTCGATGAAATCCGGAGGACAGGCCAGGAAAAGCTGTAAACAAAATCCCTGACAGAGCCGACACTAACGTCACGGCCGATGGAAGCAGACTCACGTCCATTTGCTCGTCTGGGCTTGGAGAGCGGTGCCATAAAGATGCGGCATGGCAGCGTGCAATCACTGCACCACACCAGCGGTCGGAGGTATAACTGGGAGCCTTCGTTCAGAGCTCTCAGAAAGTTTCGTCTTTGCTCGTCGAATACTTGTCAGACTTAAATGTTTCAGGTAATTGGCCAAATTTTAATGTCAGACCAATGTAACCTATCCAAACCAAATCCCACTTCAGTACAATTCAGTTTGGAAAATACTTCTTCTTTTTTTTTTTTTTTTCCAAAAGGAGATTAAAAGTTGTTGTAACTAATGCCAAGTGTCTTAAAAGAGTCGTGATAAACTATGTTGCCCTAAAAGTGTCTACCAAATCAACCACCTATGCTTGCGGTCCAGATTTGCTCCCGATTCCTCCACTCAGCTCCTTCAGACTAGCCAGAGGCAATTAGCAAACACCTGGCGGAACTGTAGATCTGCTGAGCTCATTGTCAGAGCTGCTTCTCAGTGCTAAGCTGGTAAAAATGTTGTTAAAGGGTTAAAAGAGGAGCTGTGTTGTGATGACTAAAGTCCTTCCACTGGGACCCTGTACCTCAGAGAATAGAGTTTAAGATACTATTGTTAGTTTATAAATCACAGCTTAGCACCACAATACATTAAAGATCTGCTGTTTATCAACCTTCCAGACCACTCAGGTCTTCTGGTTCTGGTTCTGCTCTGCATCCCCCAGAACCAGAACCAAACACGGAGAAGAAGCATTCAACGTCTGTGCACCACAAATCTGGAACAAACTTCTGGAAAACTGCAAAACAGCTGAAACCCTGAGTGCCTTTAAATCTAGACTGCCTAGAGTTGCTTCTGAACCACAATAAATTAAACACTAAGCGACATTTTGATGTGTAATGACGGCACCTGGAAAAATGTAATGTTTCAGTTATTGACTTTTTCTTGTTGAACTGCCTTGTTGCTGAAATGTGCTATACAAATCAACTTGATTGATTGATTGACTGATTGAAGGTACCTTCTCAGAAACAGCGTGGGTTTCTTAAAGAGACAGAGGCCCAATCTCAAGGTGTTCAATTACAAAGTGAAATTTCTCTTAAGACATATTTGATTTATACACAATTTTCTTAATGAGTGAAGAGACTTGGCTGTGCTATAAAATGGCACGATGTGCCTGGAAAACACGCAACACTGCTCCCTTCTAAAGCAAATCCGAGACATGTATAGGTGTCTACCACTGAGTTGGAGAATCCACTTTACAGTCTTGGCATTTTGCTTGTGTTTCACCTTTAAAGTGAAGTGTGTCAAAGTATCAGGATGGAGGAGTGAGGGGAGGGGGTGGACAAGTGTGACCTCCACCCGCCCACCGGTGAGGTTCCTCCAGTGGATGCAGACAAGCCTCTAAAACACCCAGCTTCCACCCCAACGTGGGCCGCAGAGCTGAACCTCTCTGGATCACCTCGCCACCGGCCACGGCTCTCCACGCGCCCACTCACCACTCCACGGTGAGGGGAAGGAGAGTGAGAGAGAGAGAAAGTGAGTGTGCGAACTCTCTCGTTTGCCGCCCTGACTCCTAACGAAGCATCACGTAACGCTTCGCATCATCATCATCCTCTCTCTCACCCCACCCGCGTGTCTGTGTTTTGCCAACCCGGCGAAGACACACGTGGCTTTCGGCGCACGTACATGCAAAGACACGGTACGGCGGTACTCTGTTGCTGGTCGCCATAGCAACACGGTCAGCGGCGTGCATGCTCTTTTGGCTTGGCCCGAGCGTCACAGTGGGGCCAGGTGGTATTTGAAGTGGGCCGAAGCGCACAGAGCTCAGCTCACGCGGTGCGGCCACGCAGACTGAAGCAAACACGGAGCCAACGTTGCTGTGTGTGCGTGTGTGTGCGCGCGCGCGTGTGTGGGTGTGTGTTTTACTGTTACTCTGCCACGTTAGAATATTCCTTACAGGTGATAGAAAGCCTGTCAGAGAGCAGAGGTGAGGAGGAGAATAAAATGTTGATAAATAGTGCCATCTAAAGGACAAATGACGCAAGTGCACCAACGAAGAATTTTTTATTTTTATTTTTATCATTAGTAGTATTATTATTACTACTTTCTTTTCACGTCACATGGAAAATATAAAAGTATCGATAAGACTTATTTTCTAGCACAAAATAAGCTATAGCTGTATTCATTTTTTTCCAATATAAAACTTTAATTGGGGGCTGCCATAGCAATGCACAGGAGAGCATTGAAAAGCCCTGCAAAGCAACTTCCGGTAACCAAGTGCCACAAATTGAACGTCTGATTTTTACTTTAGCAATAGTGAAAATCAGAAGGCAGCGCATTGCCTTGGCACAAACATTAGCAGTAGCCTTTTCCCTACAATAAGTTTTTTTTTTTTTTTATTTTAGCTATTTTCTTTATTAGCCATGTTTAGCACATTGAAGAGAGGAAGTCAGTGTAAGACAACATGCTAGTTATATCCCACTCCACTGGCAGCATTTAGGCTAACATTAGCATTTGGCTTATTTTACCTTATACACTAATTTTAACATACTGAAAGTTAAATGCTTGCAACTCTCAACATGCTATTGACTACATTACATCTCACTTTAGCATTGATGCTAATTCTTAGCATCAGAACGCTGACCGACGGGCACTCTTTGGCAGGCCCCCTTTAAATTTCTTCCAAAATGTTAACGATAATTTAAAGACTTCAGCACCATGGTCAGAGTCAAACCTGTAGTGACACGAGCTGACCACCAGATGGAGGTGTTGTACTCTAAGAAGCAATCCAGTCACTTGGGCACTCAATTGTTTTGACTTTAATGTCTTTCCATGGGTTACAGAATAAACTTCATGTGCTGAATATTTGATTTAGTCCTACCAGGAATCGGTTTTCCGCCAGTAACTTGCTTCATGGTTCGTTGTATTGGGATGTATTGTTTTTTTGTTTTTTTTTATCCCTTTACATAAATCTAGCATCACTTTTTCATGAAGATAAACATGCCGTGGCAGATGACACATTCATTTTTAATAAACATTACTGAAATTGGCCCCATAAAAAAAAATGCATTGTTTCACAAAGCGCAGTTACTTGTGCAATGAGGAGGTGATGTAAAGAAAAAAAGGAAGTAGGTAGGTTGGGGTATCAAATGATGTTTGCATGTAAATGGATTTGTTTTTGGGGGGGAGGGTTTTGTCACAGTACATTTACAAACTGAGGAAAACATTCCAATAACTGAGGCTGTGTGAGTGGAAACATTGGCCACAGAAAAAAAACACCTTAACAGACTAAGCAGAACAGAGTAGATTAAAAGATGGATCAACTTTTTGTTAGGTTCTCCGCACGATCAACAGTTTAGACTCCTAAAAAAGTGTCATAAAAGACTGTAAAGAAAATAATATAGCAATATACAAGAAAACGCATTCAACATATCTTGAAATATGTCCAAATAAAGTGGAAGCAGTGAAAACAAAAGCCCGTTTAATGAAAGTCCATTCAAAGCAGGACTGATAGAAAGCACCAATGTTACTGAAGGTTGGAGTAAGAGGATTGAAGCTGATGAATCTCCTAACTTCATACAGAGGAAGTTGGAACAGTAACGATACACTGCTGGTACATAAACATATCTAGAACAATATGTACTTCTGGTTAGTCTAACATATATATATTTGATGCCATATCTGCTAGCTTCAGTTCATTATGAACTACTGACTCTGGTAAATCTCCACAATGTTCTTTGGTTTCGTATTTAGCTGCAATCTGATTGGACTAGCTTTGAAAACAGGAGATCACAGTGTGGAAGCGCCTAAAAAAAACAATGGTTCAACTTTAAAAGAGGCTTGAAACAGGTCAAGTCACGTGGGGTGATCTAAGAGCCTCATTCAGGACCTTGACCATCACCAGTAAAATGTTAGAAGTTTGTAAAAGGCTACGTAAGGAAACACATCAAACATGAGGAACAAGGTCAGGTGCTCTGGTCAGATAAGAACAAACTTGAACTTTCTGACCAAAACACTGTTGGGTGAAAAACAAACGTCGCCCCCACTGTGGCACATGGTGGAATGTGGGGATGCTTTTCTTCTTTGGGGATATGGAAGTTGGCAGAGTTCAACTGGAACCACTGGAAGATGGTTGAAAATCAGCCTGGAAGAAAACCTAGGAGAAGAGGTTCACCTTAAAGCACAGCAGTGACTTTAAATATCCAGCCCGACTAGAGTCACTTTGGACTGGCCTTGTCCTCCATGCCAGCTTGAGTCATCAGCTCAGTTACGTTCTTCTCCAGGTCGTCGATGCGAGTTCCCATCTGATCCAGTGTAAGGGTTAAAGACAACTGCAAAGCTTTATCAGCTGAATGTTACAACAAATCAGTTCTCAAGATAATTCAATCAGAAATACTTGAATGACATGATCTGATAAATAATTACCCACAATAAAGGTTTACACCTACATTAGTTACAAACGTAGTAGTTTGTAACTAGTATCAAAGTATTTTTTGGGAATTCTGCAATATAAAATTACACCTGATTTCCTCCCAGCAGTGCTTGTTTGTCTCTTGTGGTTGGTCATGGCCCAAGCAAAACGTTGTCTCAGTTCATCCTCAATTCTTAGGAAACAGATGGAAGCTGATCCACAATTGCAGGAACAACCCCCGTTTTGCTTTGGGTGAATGTTCCACTCTTGTTAAAGAGCCGAGTTCTGTCTGGTTTATGCTCGACTCATCCGCGAGGTCTCTGCGGCACCATGAGGTCAAGTTACGGCATATCAGCAACCACGTCCCTCTGCGTGACAAAATTTTCCAAGCTGCCCACCTCTAAAATGTCAGAACTACATGGAGAGTTCAGTGAAGAAAAACATGGAGGACGAGCAAAAGCTCTTCTTGGTGCATTTTTGCAAAGAGAAATATTGTCCCCCAAGAGTCTTGCAGAATATGCGCCTCAGAGCGGACGAACCGCATAGAGTATAAATGTTGCAAAAGTTCTGTGAGCCTGGTTCCTCACATCTATTCTCCACTTCAACTGTTTTCACCCAAGTCCATCTATATTTATGAACCCTTTGTAAAATGGATATAAAATGTAAAGGCAAAAAAGCTAATGCACCATCCTTATTAGATTGTATAAATCATCTAAGCTGGAAAAGTTCAATTATTTTTCAATGAAGCCACACTTCTTGGCGTTACAACTTGCACCACTGAAAATTCGTTTATTTCCTTTCTGCTGGTCAAATACTGCTGTGGGATGGCATCCCATTCTTCCACTATAACAGGCTGCAAATCAGACAATGAGGTTGTGTTGGCACAAACAGCAAGCCCCACAACTCACTGCCGCATTTAGCAAGCTTCTTACGCACCCAACACAAACCTGCGTCTGTCTTCCCAACAAATGCAGGTTCAGGTGCTAATTATTTAAAACAATGAGTGCTTTTAAATAATATTTTCTGGTCATAATGGCAAAAAGAATGTCGTTTTTTTTTGTTTTTTTTTTAGTCTGACTGCCCTCTGGTGGTCATGGAACTTCCTTGACGAAACACATCCTTCATTTGTAGATAATTTTAAGTGTTCCAGCTAAGTGACAAAAACAAGATGTGACACCAAAACTTTAAAGAAGGAAAACAAAAATGGGGGAAAAAGAAGGATATTTCTTGACTCCAGCTGTTCAGATATAGCCATAAATCTCTCCTGAAGTCGCTGCAGCGTAACTTCCATCTGAAGAGACAGAAGAAGAAGAAGAAGAAAAAAACTGCCTTTGAAATATAAAGTTAAACATATTTAACTGAAAGAAGATTTATGAGTTCCGGTGAGCAAAACTTACCGCCTCTGTCATCTCTTGTGCGGCTTTACAGTCTGTTTTGGACATTTTATTTTTCTCCAAACGCACAGTCGCGTTTTTACTCCACTAAAATATATCCCAAACGAGTCACCGTGTAAGTATTTAGCTAAACGGAGAGGTTAGCACGACGCTAGAAATGGGTTTCCCCTCTGTAAGGTTGGCAGTGACTCCCTTTAACTTTGCGGCATATCAGCTGGAGCGACGAAAACTCCGACTTCCGTTTTATGCCATTACTACTTCAAAATAAAATTGCTCCCTTAGCATTTGTTTAACCGAAAGCTGGCTCCATTTAATGGTTCGGGATATTATATAAGACAACAAGAAGGAAAGCTACTACTATTACTTATCGCTACTAAAGAGCTAGTAAAGGCTACTAGTTCTTTAGCAGCTTTCTCCACTCTTTCGTGTTCATTTTTACGACGTCGTTTTCGGGCCATTTCAAAAATTAAAAAAACACCCATTTGTGAGGGCGACAAAGTTTTAGAATTTTTAAAATAATTTTTTAAAAATAATTTCCAAACAATCAATAATATATACTGCTCAAAAAAATAAAGGGAACACTTAAACAACACAATATAACTCCAAGTAAATCAAGCTTCTGTGAAATCAAACTGTCCGTCTAGGATGTGTTATTTGAGTGTTCCCTTTATTTTTTTGAGCAATATATATATATATAAATATATATATATAAATATATATATATATTTTTTTTATGTTAACATTCTGCAAAGTTTAAAAATAGTAATTTGACCAAATAATCATTTTTCGCCTTTATTTTGATGTTCTCTCATTTCCTGTTTCATAAGGTTTGCGTTTTCCTGGTTTGACTTTGACATCCACAGTGATTTGTGTACATGGGGGACCAAAAAAAAAAGGCATTTTATTAACTGTTTGTCAACCGATCCATTGAGCTCGGTCAGGTCATGGGTTTTTTTTTTTTTTTTCAAGTATTTATTTATATCTTGATTCGTCAGAGCTGTAAAAACTGCTCCTCTCTGTCATTTTGGTTCTTATGTAAGACTTTGCCCTTCTTACTCTCACAGATCAAATGTAGTGAACAGACTGCAAACAGGGTTATGTAATTTTCATTAAATCCCATAAAGCTTCATAATCCAGACTTTGCGTGTCTTTAATCTCCGTTGCTCAGTAGGATGAATTTATAATGAGAACCTAAAATAGAAAGAGCAGTGGAAGTGCACTGGAGCACTGATTATAAATCAAGACGACATGATCTGACGTAGAAATACAAAGGTACTAAAATAAGCCCTGAAAGATGAATTATTGACTTTACCCTCTGCGTCCCATGCTCTTCAATAAAATATTTCTGGTTCTGCTGCAGGGCTGCATAAAAAGTTTCAGGAGACCCAGGGTGAAATCAGGGGCCAAACCTAAATATTTGGTTTCCTTGCCATCAAAATTTGTGCCTATAAGTAAAACCACCAACATTTAACCATTTTTTGTTGTTGTTGTTATTACTATTATTTAATAAAATAAACAGAAATCTGTTTTTAAGAAATGTAAGTTTTCAGGACCTGTGGAAAAATGACCTGTTTCAAGGGAAGCATACACTGTCTGCTGCTGTTCTGAAAAAACCTGGCGGGCAACAAATCAAAGCAGCGTGTTATGGATTTCAGAGTTTCTACGTGGCAGCAAATCGTGAGGTGTCTTAATTTATTCCTCACCAGAAACTGTATTCTTTCTACTACATTTGACTCTGTGGTGGCATCAGACTTCTTTTGCTCTTGGTGCATCTGACGTGCACAAAGGAGCGTTACCACAGATTCTTGCTTCTTCCTTCCTTCTTTTCTTTATTGAAGGACTTGTCAAACAACGAGGCAGCAATATAAATAAGTATTCAAATTCAGATAAGAAATTAGAGGCATGGAGGTAAAACTACAAAGAAAAAGAATAAAAACAACAAATAATAATAATAATAAAATGTCTTTGCTTTAAGACTCACCATGACTTTCAGGACTTTTCCATAGCATAGAAACACAGTGAAGAAAAACACAAAACAACACTTTTTTTTGCCAATCGTCAATAAAATAAAGAAGACCTTTTCCAGCATTTTTATAATGACATAGAAGTTCTTTTCTTATCACAGCGAGAAAAGCAGGTGAAGCATCTTGACCGAGTTCACCATCTTCGTTCGAGTTTGTGACGTTTCAGGAAGTGCAGGAAGAAGGAATAAACTGACGAACCGGTTGCGCTGCGCAGCGAAGGAATGCTCGCTGTGTCAACGCTGTACTTTTCTCTCTCTCTCGTTTTTTTTACAGTCAGTTTTTAAGGTTATTTCACTGAGTTTTAAAAACCTCGGTGTACCGTCATAATTATTTAAATGCCGTAACTCTGACTGACCTCTTGCTAGCATCAATACGACAACAAATCACTCCGCTCATCAGATCCTCGCTGATTTCCAGCGCTGTAATCAACCTTCCGGTTTATCGTATCGATGTCGTGGCGGTAGAGGTTCCATTGTTTGTACATCCTGCGCGACAGAGAAACCGCAACACGGATGTTACTCCTCGCGCACACTCCGAGGCATCATCATCATCATCATCATTACTACCAACAACAACCGTCAGACCCTTGGAGCTCCGCCATCCGGCTGGCTTCACTTCAGAACCGCAGCTGAACATGGAGGATGAGGTGTTCCAGCATGTTGTGTCCGTGTTCAGCTCGCTGGTGTCGTGGGTCGCCGCGGGTGCCATCATGTTCGGCGGGGTGGTGCCCTACATCCCGCAGTACCGGGACATCCGCCGGACCCAGAACGCGGAGGGCTTCTCCACCTACGTGTGCCTGGTGCTGCTGGTGGCCAACATCCTGAGGATCCTGTTCAGGTTCGGCTGGGTCCTTCCTCAGACCTGTGGTCGTATCTTGTGCCTGTTGAACCTTTTGTACTCTCAAAATTTCTGTATCAAATAGGAAGGATTTTTTTTAAATTATTTTTTAGAAATTTGTTACCATTTGTGTTTTTTTATTTAATAAAAAAAAGTTTGAATGTTTTTTATTTTCAATTATTTGATTTCACGCATTTAAGTTTAGCCCAAAATCTGAAAAGTGTGGCCTGCATTTATGTTTATCCCAAAATCTGAAAAGTGTGGCCTTCATTTATGCTTAATTCAAAATCTGAAAAGTGTGGCCTTCATTTATGCTTAATTCAAAATCTGAAAAGTGTGGCCTGCATTTATGTTTATCCCAAAATCTGAAAAGTGTGGCCTTCATTTATGCTTAATTCAAAATCTGAAAAGTGTGGCCTTCATTTATGCTTAATTCAAAATCTGAAAAGTGTGAAATGCTTTTATGTTTAGTCCAAAATCTGAAAAGAGCAGACAGAAAACCAGGCGTACCCTACAAGGGGAACGGTTTAGATCAAGGCATACATCTGTACTAGAATGGCCCAGTCAAAGTCTAGACCTAAATCCAGTTGATCATACAATACCCTAAAACTACACAGAAATCCAGGGATGTAATGTGACGAAATGTAAGAGATAAATTGAGGTCACTGTGTGCTTAATCTTCTCTTCTCCATTTTTCCTTTCCAGATTTGGCTGCTATTATGAGATGCCGCTGCTGTGGCAGAGCATCATCATGATCTGCACCATGCTGGTCATGCTCAACCTGTGCACCAACGTCCGCATGGCCACCGAACTCAGCACCAAGAGGCGCTCCTTCTTAGGTCAGAGGCATTTTAGATAACTCAAATACTGTGTGTGTGAGTACATTTCCACCAAAAAATAAAAAATTCAGAAAAAAAACGTGGAAATTTCTGAGCTTGAAAAGTAAAAAAATTGCTAGAAAAAAAAAGGCAAAATTTTCTTGAGAGAAAAATAGACATTTCTGGGTTCAGAAGTCAAAAGTTTTTGAATTTTGGGAAATATTCTGAGTTTCAAAGGCTGGAAATGTCAAAAAATAAATAAAATTCTGGAAAATTTCTGAGAATAATCTCAAAATTTCCAAGGTTTTTTCTAACAATTTGTTGACTCTTGAAACTCAGAAATTTCCAAGATTCTCCTCGAACATTTCTGAGATTAATTTAAGTTTCTGAGTTTTCTTGGTGGAAATGTAATCCTTTTTTTTCCTCTGCCTACAACACGCTCTCGTAGACATTTACTCAAGACGAATAGAAAACAGAATTTCATATTTTGCTCCTTTTCAACCACAAATTCCAGAGTCTTTAGTTCTGTTTGTGTTGATTTTTTTTTTCTAATAGCAATAATCCCTAAATTCCCTTCAGCAGTGATCAACTTCACTATTTCTGCTCAAGAAAAGCATCACCCCTCTACACTGTGATGCTGCCACTGCCATGTTTTACTATGTGTGAAGTTTTCAGGCCGATGTTTGGTGTTCCTTCACACTCTGCATTAAGGTCATAGAAATGTTCCCTTAAATTTGTGGTTTTAAGGCAACAAAATGCGGGCAAGTTCAAAGAGAATTGAAAGCTTTTGCTTCTCATCTTGAAGTAAAAAATGACTCGGTGACAAAATAACTATAGCTGCTCTGTCTTTGTCCTTTTAAGTAGAGATAAAAGGCCATAAATCTCCCAGTTGTAACAGGAGATCCTAGGAGCCGCCATGAGTTTGTCTGATAAGAACGGCCACTTATTTACATTCAACCTCTCATGTGATTATGTATCTTACAGTAACTTTACCTTACTTTTAGCTTACTTTCAAAGGGCCTCTGGGTGACACACACAACTTAACGATCTTGGACGTATGTCCACCATTAGAAAATCTTTAAAGTGAACGGCGTTATTCTGCTCTTCTAGAACTACAATCACTTCAGATCAGTTATAAATGGACAGCTTATCAGAACGGCTTCACAGCGATAAGCATTAAATCTGGATATGATTTACATTTGCAGGATGAAACAGTATTTTAGCTGAATGCCATCATGAAGGCCTTTTTAACAGTCTTGGTCTTAGTGTGATATGTATCTGTTAAAAGGTCACATTTCTGAGCTCTACTCTACACGGTTTGGGCGACTTTCCGTTAGAGTTCATCAACAGCTCCAGTGGGTGTCGTCGTCCTTGAATCGGCGGCTAAAAGTAGCTCAACGTGGTCCGTACGCAACGAACACACGACAAAACAACGGCGGAAGCGATGTGGAACCTTCTGCTCAGCCTGAGGCTTTTTGTCAGACTCGGTCGCTGTTGGAAGTTGTCGGATTATTGCGTCCTTTACAACATTTCTAAACTATGTTTGGTGTTTAGCTTCATTTCTGAACTTGAAGGCCACCAGACTTGCTTATTTATGACCCCATATGGGTCGCTGACCCCAACTACTGATCTGGACTGATCCAATGATTACCTGTACAATTAGAAAAAGACATTGGTCATAAATTAGGAAAACTAATCTTCACCCTGTTGTACACAGAGTCCACATAGATACTTGGAGAACCAGTTCAGCACAAACATTGCAGGCATTGTGTGGTTTCTGTCTTTCTTAAATCCTCTTAAAGCAACAAGGGTATCCTTTGCTTTGGCACTGCTTTTCTGTTGGTCCCTCATCTTTGCTTTAAAAATAGTGAAAATGTGGCATGTTTGATTGATTCATACTTGTGAGGTTGTGTTTGAATAGTTTAGAAGGTGGAAAAGACGTGATGAATTTATTCTGTTCTGAAACACAAAGTATAACAATTTAAGTAAGGGATTCTTTTTTTCTTCTTTTTTTTTTAACATAATGTTGCCTTTTTTTCTCTAACACATCATCACTATAATTAATGCTACTTGTTTTTTAATTCCAGGAAGTTACAGTTAAAAAACCACTGATAAAATCGCAAGTCAAAATTTGCGTTCAAGACCGACTGCATTGAGTTTACAGCATTGACATAACGTCTTAAAAATAAAAGTCATAAAAGCAGGAAAGGCTGGCCCTATTGGTTAGGCTGCAAATAATAACAGGGTGTTGCATTTTCATTTTAATGAAACAAGACGAAACCAAAATAAGTTTTAACTTGGCTTTGTGAAATTTAGCGTCAACGCCCAAAAATGCCACAACATCGTATCAGGATCGGACTCCACTCGCCAAGGGCCAAAACGTAGTCGAGCGGCCAGGAGCTCCGCTGGTCATCTGTTAGTGTTGATGTAAAGACACGCAAGAAAACCAAGCTGTTTCTTCTTCTTGTCCCTCTCTTTCCGTTTCGCCCGTAGCGACAGACAGTAAGGACGAGGAGGTCAGAATCCCTAAGAGGCTCTTTCTGGGTACGTACCTTGAAACGTTCGCTGTAGTTCATCCACCTCCGCTCTGTCTCCAACCCTCCCGCTCCTCCACCTCCATGTTTCTCATGCATGACGTCAACCCAGCTAACACTCGCCGCTCCCCTTCCCCTCAACTAACAGCAACTCTCTCGCCTGCTTGGAGTTGCGTCTGTTTCCTACGATGGCGAATTATGGCCATTGTAGATGAAAAAAAAACAAAAAACAAAGAATAAATTTCTGCCAAAAAAAAACTCACAAATTTTGAGATTAACCTCTGAAGTCTTCTAGAAAAGTTGAGAAAATCTCAGAGGAAAAACAAAACGTTGAAAACTTTCGACTTTTTGGGAACTTTCAGAGTTTCAAGAGTTGAACATTTGCGACTGTTTAGAAATTTCCAAGTTTTTTTTGTTGAAAATTTGGGAGATTTCTTGCTGGAAATTTACTCCTTATTTTTGTTTTTCTTCCTATCCACAATGGCCCTGACATGTTGTCGTAGGTTCCAGCTTTGAACGGTGGAAGCTGCTCGCTGCATGTCCACCACTGCTGCCGCGTCACTGCATGTTACGGCGTGTTACGCCTTCGTTTCAGTGAAGTCATTCTTGAACCAGCTGTGTGGCATTTGCATGTTCTGTTCATGTTAGTATCTCACATGGATTCACAATAGAATTTGATGCAGGAATGCAAAAGTAGCTGCATGTTTATTTTGTCGTGATCCGCTAGGTGAATGTGACGCATGTTCTTTCTAAAACCTGTGGTGTTTTTTTTTTTGTAAGCTTAACTTCTGACATGCTTTGAACTACACAAAGTTTCAGCGTAAGCAGTTTGTGGGACGGGATTCGAAACATTTACCCTGCCCTGAATTAAATGCATCTATAGATCTATGAGATTAGAGGGTGATTTTATGAATAAAGTACAGTTATGTCTCTATAGTGGCTTAGGAAGTATTTGCACCTCTACCTTTTTCAGCATTAAGTCTTTTGCAATTAGCAGAAATTGACAATTTGTTTCATTCTAGTACATAATTGTGAGTTTATTGCAAATTTTCCACAAAAATGGTCAGGGGGTTAAGTGACCGCCACCTCCCAGCACGTACATTTATTAATCGGTTAATCCAAACCCCCCCCCAAAAAAAAATCAACAGATCGGCCCGACGCCGTATTGATTTAGCTCAAGCAGAAAGAGCTGAGCTTTTACCAATAACGAAGCGCACACTAACAGAATGCTGTTATTGGATATTTTCTTATTGTCCTTAGTTTATTTACGTCTTCTACTATACTTTTGATATCGTATTAAAGTTAGGTGGTGAAATAATCAAATTTAAATCTGATTAATCATCAAAATAATCAACTATCAAAATAATAGGTCAATAATAGTTGCAGCCCTAATCACCATCACTACAGGGAACGCAGAGTCTGATCATGCAGAACACACATCCCCAAAACACATAAGATTCACAAAACTGATCTCTAAGAAGGGAAAAGTTTAAGGTTTCATGTGTTTGGCTGTGCCTTTCAAACATTTGATCTGCAGTCTATCAATTTCTTCTTCTTTGGTTGTTTGTTTATTATTATTTCTTTTTTAGATTAAGCATTTTAAAAGATGAGATTGTTGTGCAGCTTCTGAGCTGTGCTCCCAGATATGAACACTAGATGGCGGTAGGAAACAGCAAACAGATAGATCCAGTACCCAGAGAAGTCCCAGCGTTTGGTGAACCCTGGTGTAAAAACAAGTAGATTTAGTGTCACAGCTGTTTTATAGTCCTTCCGTTGTATAAAAAAAAATAATAATAATGTTCATGTAAATCAGAAATGACAGGTCAGTTTTTTTCATCTCTGCTGTAATTCACTGCCTTCAGGGCTCTGGTGTGGTCCTGCTTGCTTAGTCTGCCTTCACATCAGGGGTAGCGTTGCTTGGCTGGCGGTTTCAGCCATCGATTAGCTCGCTCGGCCGAGCATCATTAGACCTGCTGGACGTCGTGTACTTGGAGGGAGTGCAGCGTTGCGCCTGTCCATTGATCTACTCTCACGCAGAGAGATCAAGCTTTAGAGACCACAGATTGATGGCATAAAGTTCAAAAGGAAGGTCTGCGCTAAACGAGCCAGCTCTGGTTTCCCGCAGTCTTGGTGATGATACACCCATCTTTGGTCTCCAAACCTCTCGTGTTTGTTCTCTTAACAGTGTCATTGTCACACCAGGCAGCTCCATCTAACAGCTGGACATGTGTACTTTGAGAGAAAAACACAATCACTAACAATTTGACTTCTTTAGACGGCTAGAAAAACGGCTTTGCAAGAGATACGACTGACTGAGCGACTTCCTCAAGAGAGCCGGGGGTATTTCGGTTTTTTTAATCTCTCCTCTCGTCCGACGCTGCAAGAGGAAATGGTCCGACAGTGGCTCGGTTCGGTTGGATTTATGTGGAAAACTGCCTGCCGCAATCCTTTATAAGGAGATTAAAAGATCTGATCGTTGAGCGGTGTCGGAAACGGCAGCGTTGGTGATCAGTCACGTGCAGGTAAAGGGATTTGGGGGGGAGATGAGATGAAATATCTCTTTGGAAAAGAAAAAAAGTTATAAAATTGTCTCAGGCAAACTCTCCAACTGTTTGAGTGGTGAAAAGTTAGGACCTTAAGGGAAAAAGTGATTGGATTTTTTTTTTTTTTCAGGATCTCCAGCTGTATAAAAAATGAATTAGTGTCAGTGAGCAAACCATAAGGCAAGGCTGCACCATGGGAACTATAGTGGCTCTGCATTGTTTGCCCATACCGTCCCACTGAGCTGCAACTCAAATATTTCTAAACCTCATTCTTATTAGGGGTTTTTCTAGATCGCTGCGATGAATGTTATGTTGTTTTTGTGGATTGGATCGCCACAAAGCCGTCTGAAGAGAAAATATATTTCATTAAGTCACCTCAAAAGGTGAAACTCATGTTTAGATTGATTAAATGCTACACAGATTCATATTTTGGATGTTTATTTCCATTGTCGTTAGTAAAAATCCAAACATCAAATTAAACTCAAATTCAAAAATTCTGTATTTACCCCAAAAGGAAATTAAATTAAATATTTGGCTTAAATTCAGATTCTTTGGTAAGTGCCCATTTTTTCGGCCATGAAATGAAATCACATTTAACTCGCGCTTTTCAACCCTCAAAACGTGGTTTGCTGCTGGATTGTAGTCGATTTTCAGTTAAATATTATTTTGTTGCGATCCAGCCGCGTCTTTAAGCCGGCTTTATAGTCGAACCGGGCGCAAGAGGACACGTGGCAAACACGACGTCATCGCCCGGGCGCGTTGGTGTTCTTGCAGAGCAGGTTCACCTGCACTGCCATTTATATAAACCCTCTACTAGTCTATTGCTAACCCTAACCCTACTCAAAACTTAACTCGCACCGTACCTTTACACTCTAACGAGTAGAGCGCAGCGGACTTTCATAAAAAAAAGTAGTGACTGGGAATAGATCCGTAAATTACCTCGATTTATTGGTAAAAACTGTGAAAGTGGTTCTCAATATGTAATTTACACAAGTACACACACACACACACACACACACACACACACACAATTAGAGCAAAAATAGTGTTTCTATCAACATATAGTACATTGTTCCAGGTGAGTCTAACTTTAACACATGTCAGAGGTCTGTAGAGGCTACACTTTATCTCTCAGGTTTTGGTCTGATCTTTTCCAATTACCAGTGTGTGAACAGACCTGTGATGAAGTCTCAGAAGTAGATGTAGTCACATTTGCTGAATGATAGTTTTTCTTTCAGACTCTGGATTTGGTAGTTTTGCTTTACCATTTACCTTTTTTTTTTTTTTTTTGTTTGGTCTGCCATCAAACCTTTCCTGATTGTGTCCTCACAAGTATAACATAAACCTTTACCGAATCCTATCGAATAAAGCTCTTAGAATTTTACACAGATTCACCATGAAAAGCATCATCCTAATGACATCACAGCGGCGCAGGACATCCATGGAGACTTTCATTACCTTTAGTCTGGGGAAAAAAATGTCTGGGCTCTTTTTTTTTTTTTTTTCCCACACGGTTCTGCTACAGTCACACCAGCCTTGGCGGCTGATAATAGGTCACCTCACCCTATAGGTGTAGTTATTCTCTCATTAAAGGGCGGGTGGGGATCTAACTCTGCCACAGACCTGAGGATCATTATACATAGGAGTTGCACTCATTTGAGCTGTTCCAACAGCCTCTCATAATAACGTTTCCTCTTGAGTGACGGGAAGCCATCGTTTCAACCCACCAGAGGAACAAGTAACGGAAATCCCGAACTTGTATCTCGCTGACACAACTCTCACAGCAGCGTGGGACTTCAAACCTCTGAAGCTGACCAGCCGCTGGGAAGCGGTTCACTGTTCCGCTCCGTTGTCTTCCCCCGCATACGGCAGCCGTAGATGCCGTCACCGTGCAGGGCGAGGACGAAAGAAGAGGAGCGTCGATCTGGACACCCTGGTGCACAGCAAGAGAGGGTTTTACAGCGAGGTGGACCACTGTGATAAACATCACTTAGGAGTCAGTGTGAAATAATGACACACTGTTTTAGTCAAAAAGCTTTTTAGTTTAGCTTGTGCCCAGTTCCCAAAACCGATATGTAGCCATAAAGCCCAAGGATTCCCAATGTCGTCTTCTTTTTTTTCCACTAGTGTTTTTCAGAATTGTCAGATAAAGTTGCAGCATGAAGGAAAAATGTGCTGTACAGTAGCTATTAGTTATATGTCGGGGAGTACAGAGGAAAGCCCTACAGATAAAACTTGTGTGGCCTGCAATTAGTTCTCACATAAAGAGGAGCTAGAAATATAATTAAAAAGTTGAGTGAATAATTTCCCTAAAAACTCCGGTGAATGTAATGGGAAAACTTCTCCGATGTGTTCTGCTTAGGCGACGATAAACAAGACCGAGTTCATTTTAACAAGATGGGACAAGGTTTTACAAATTACAAACCGTGTTTTACAAAAATCTGTATTCAGCATGAAATATTTTAGTCCATATTTTTTGGTGTCTCGTTCTTAGGTTGTCCTAGTGCCAAAACGCCATTAAAATTCTCCCTTTGTTTGTTTTCACAAATGTAATTAAAGTTTCATAAATCTCATGCTGTTTTTAAAGATGTGTTCTGGGTTTGTAGAACAATCCAGTTCAGGTTTTACCACTGTTGGCAGTTAGCAGCTTCTCTAAATTGTTTGTATCTTGTCTTGTGTGTCTGGTTGCCAAAAACACAATCTGTCTTGTTGGGGAAGCAAAAACTGTTTTGACGCACCTCCTGTTGTACCTAGCTGACTTGCTAACATTGCTATTCAAGCCAATGAGCAAGTTAGCAAAGCCAATTGAAGTCAGTGTTTTCACTAAGTAAATATAATACTACACATTTCAATTATGTGGCAGAATATTGCATGGCATACCTCTGCTACTTTTTAGCAGAGTTGCTAGCTTTAACTCGCTATTTTATTTTTAATACATCAAGCTAGTTTTATGGCTAGTATGTTGTTGATGTATAAGCTGTTTTTTTACTGTATTACTCAATTCTTCCACAATTGCTGCTAGCTTCCTTGCCAAGAGGCTATCAAAGCAAAACAATAGAAACATCTCAGTGGAGTTTTTTTCCCCACTGCAGCTATAAAGTACTCATATGTCAATTAGGTGCCACAGCATGATCTGACTTGAAGGTCCTAGATGATGTATTATCTTTTGTCAGGAGGATTTTTCAGAATGCCTTTAGCGCCCAGATTGGCTCTAAACACAACTCAATGATGGCCCCCCCACTGTGCTGGACTGTTATCAGGCTGTACCAGCAACAGTGATAAGCTGGCTTACCCTGCCGTTCTCTGGCTCTGCCGTAAACATGGCTCCACGACCACGTCAAGCATCTGTACCTGCAGGATAAACAGTGGTTAGCATACATTACACAGCCCACAGAGGATTTTTTGACGGCGTTTCGAACGGTTACTGTCCCCAGCGTCCCCTCGTTCAGCTGCCTGTCGTTCTCCGTGTTTGCCTTATGTTGCATATGTCATTTGCTTGTAAGATTTTGCTTTGTGAATAGCACGCGGCAGCTTGACAGAAGGATGCGACCTGGTTTGGATGGCATAAATTTAATCATTTGATTAAATTTATGGGATTTGTTTAGCCCGTCTTTCATAGCGGAATAATAGGATTGGCTCAGTTTTTGTAAGGCCACTTTAGCTTCCACACATGCATGGCTGCCATGTGTATTCATTTAGAAATGCCACCTAAATGTCAAAGTCACTCAGCAATAATTCTTGAAAGGAGAAAAAAAAAAGATTTCCCTCCTCATGTGCTCAAGTGTCATAAACATTTGTTGGGTGGGGTTTATTTGATTTTATTAGGATTTGATTGATAGTTTTATTCCTTTGAAGCATATTATTTTAGTAGATACGCTAAGACAAACAGCAGCTGCTGTTCTGCTGTTTTCATTGTGTTTTTATTGGATGGATGTCCCTGGAGATGTGTACAGCGAGCCTGTGTGGCACGCTTTCTGCAGAGCTTTCTCTTACTGGATAAGATAAACTTCATTTAAACTTTTACTAGGCGCTTCTTCTCTATTACATTTGTGGACTAAACAAATTCTTTAAAGTGCATTCGGTGCAGCAGCGCTCTTTTGCTTACAGCCATCATTTCATTTTTAGCGTTAACCTTATTGACTCTTGGTAATGTGAAGCCAGCCTTTGCGGTCTTCCGGCGCGTCTGCTTTCGTGCGAAGACGACGCGCACAAGAAACGATAAGTCAGATAAGACGGTGTTTTTACAACATTTAATCTTCCTTAAAACCATTGTGAAACAAACATCGCTATCCTAAAAGAACGTTAAAGGGAACAACAAAGATTGGTGACATATTGTTTGTGTGTTTGTGGGATGGGGGTGGTCTGAGTATAAAAAGAGATTTGTGGGAGTCATGTGAAAATTCTCAGCTCGGTGGTGAATATTGGGTAACAGTCTAACAGGGAAATTGGAGCATTCATCTGATTAGATGACTTGCTTTTACAACTATTCCTGTGTCAGTGTTAACTTAGCAACCTGACAAGTAACACCACACTTCTGAGTGAGGCTGACGACTAGTTCAACTGCAATACTTTACTGCTATAATTCTTTAAAACCAAGGTACACTTGTCAAAACATTTGGAGCACAGATAGCTACAATTAATTAATCTCAAATGTTTGTAACATGAAGGGAATAATGTCTTCTCTAGTGTGACAACGAGTGGCTACATTCGAGATAGCAGTCGTCTTGGTTCAAAAAAGGTTTTTTACCGCATTTATTAAAACAGCCATGTTGTGACGGTAAAGTATGCAATAGATAGATTAGGATCTTCCACAATGGCTCTTAATAACTTAATAAAAATTTGCTTTTCTTTTGCCAATATTAGCATCCCATGTATGAATTATATCTGTCTTGTTTTGCTAAGATCTTTTGTTTTTCTGTATATTAAAACCTTAAAATAGAAATAAGATGGTGACTCTTTAAAAATAACATTTCCTATTTTAGATCAAACATAAAAAATGTTTATCAAAAGGTCATGTAACACTTGTGGTTCTAAATGGGTTTTATTTGTCTGGGCTGGGGGAAAATATGGTTCTTTGAATTGTAAAGATTGCAGATCCCTGGTCAAAAACAACCAATCAGAGCCCGGATGAGCATCTTAGTGCTTTTGATGAACCTTATGTATGCTGCTCAATGTGCTAATGGTGTGAAAAAAAAAGACAAACAAAAAACGTTTATCCACTGTTTTCAGTTTTTATGCTAACCAGTGTTAGAACTGGTGACTGATTATGTTGTGGTGAACCAGCTATAGCTTAACAAAGAGCAAGCAGGAGAGGGTGAGCACAAGAGTGATTGACAGCGCTAAAACCCTCCTCCTCGATCTGATTGGTTGTTTCTGTCTGATGGTGTATTTCTGCAATTGGCACTGGGAGAAGGCAAAGGAGCTTGATTTTTTTTTGATTTTTTAAATGTTTTTCATAGATTATAGTCTGTGGACACAATGATAATTTTAACAAATATGTATAAAAAAAAAACATTAAAAAAAAATAATAATAAAAGTTAAATACTGCAGCTTTAATAAGGCATTAAAACCATGATAGCTAATTGGTCAAAAAGGTTTAACCACAACCTTGCTTAACACGCCATCAATACCAAGTTGTCTTTATTTTCTTTTGATCTCCCTCTTGACTTTCCGACTGTCTGTGTGTGCGTAGACTTTGACTGGACCTCCTTCTGGTCCTGGAGTCGCTTCGTGGACTACCTTCAGTGCGTGCTGGCCTTCACGCTGGTGGCGGCCTACATCACCTACGTCCTCCTGGACTCGGTGCTGTTCGTGGAGACCCTCGGCTTCCTGGCGGTGTTCACCGAGGCAATGCTGGGAACGCCGCAGCTCTACTGCAACTACCAGAACAAATCCACAGAAGGCATGAGGTAGGGACTCAAAAATACACAATACACAACTCAGTTTTGAAACATAGGATAGGAAATAAAAGCTGTGTGTCGTGGAGAAAAATGGAAAGCATTTCCATGTCACATGGCTTGTTGATTTCAGTGTAAAATAAAAGTATCCTGGAAGACGAAAAATGGCGTAGCTTGAGGGAGAACCATCTTCCTGTGTCGATGTAAAGAGCTCATTCACAGTTAAGGGAAATGCAAACATTTCCTGGTGAATAAATTTGTGTCAGCGTTTAGTCTGAGGCATCTCAGATTGTCGGACGCTGGGTTCTTGTTCCCGTTTGAAAGATTTACTTCATCAAAATCCCAAAACCTCATAAGGGGAAATTAGAGCACCAAAAGTGAACAGTGAGATTCAAACCTTTGCTTTTTCTTCCCAGGATTTGGCAGATATTTGTTGTTGTGTGGACTAAATCCTCCTCAGCATTGCTTATAACCAGTTTTTTTGCTAATCCGTGGAGAGATGGAAGCATGGACGGACGAAGAAATGCTTTTTTTCTCTGCTGGAGGTGTTCTGCTGATCCACGGTTCTTTTTAAAGCATCCCTAAGGAGGTTATTAGATTTCAGTCCGGCAATATGCGGGCAGCTTTTACTCCTCTTCCTTGGGGAAAAAAAAAATCTATTTTCTCAAACTTATAGGATAGGAAATTTTATGGTGGAGGTCATCAGCCAAACTTGTTTAAACAAACGCTCAAACGTCTTTCTCGATTCTCTAATTCAAAGTAGTTCAAACTTTGGGACTAAATGATCAAAACAGGCAAAATATAAACTTAAATTCTAAAATAAAATACAACTTGTTACCTGTTCAATGATAAACCAAACATGTAGTGTTTTAATTTGAGAAATAATGCAGTGTACATCAGTATACAACACACCGCTGACTTCACCACTGCTTCTGTACTTCGGTTAAAAACCCCACAATTCATCACAATCACTGTCACATGACCAACCTCTGAAACATCAAGCCACATCACACACACAAACATGCTTGGATATGCTTGATGTGGCTTCAAAATGAGCTGAGGATCAAAAATAACAACAAGACTGGTAATGACTAGCAGAGGAATGCAGACATTTTTACTGCTTCCATGCCTTTATCTCCCGTAAACTTTAAGAGAAGAGAATAATGAGGTCTCAGATACATTGCTACCCCAACAGCTGAGTATCATCAGCCTAGCAATGAAATTAGGCCCCATAGCTGCTTATAAAGGTGCCATATATACATGAAAAAGATGCAGTACCAGAACTGATCCTTGGGGCACTCCACAGGAGACGACATGAGTCAGTGTCCAACGGAGACAAGTTCACATCAGTTCATCAAGTAAAACTGGAGCCAAATGGGGAAATGACACTTTTGAATTTTTTGGACAAGGCTGAATTTTCTCCTACTTACTTGTTTTGCCCTATTAAATTGTGTCAAATTGCAACTAATCATGTTTTACTTTAACTACAAATAACCCCATTGGCTTCAAAAAACATATCAAGTACAGTATTAAGTATTTTTCTTAGTATCAAGTTTGAATTTTTTTTAGCATTGTGACAACCCTGGTAGAAAATCATTTGCGATGGTCACAGGTTTTGATTTCTTGACAGGCACGGGACGGAAGACTATTTGATTGTCATTGGGCCAATGTTCAGAGTTGCAGGCCAATCTGGGGCAAAACTAAACAACATCAGCTCTGTCTGTGATTACTGATGAAGTCATCCTGCTGATGAGAAAATGTTTTATTCATGAATACAACTTCCAGTACCGGCAGCTCTTTGGGGTTTTGTGCTGTCACTCCCACTGAGTAATGCCTTGCTAATGAGTATATTGTCTTTCAATTGATCATTAACGCCGACATGTGTTTTTGAGCTTAGTGCAGCCCGGTGATCTAGAAGTAAGACAGGGAACCCTTACGGTTTGGCAGGCTTGTGTAAATTGGACCTGTCGATGGTATTCCCTAAGACTAATGCTTCATTTAGGCTTCTTAAGTTTCAGGCTGTAATTAGCTGCTTTGATGTACCGTTGATTTTATTTATTAATTTTAAAAGCATGTGGGTATATTTACAGTAATAACTCCTGGAGACCTTCGAAACGTTGAATGTGGCGCACTTTCAAATCATCAGTGAAAACGCCTCATCATTATCGGATTCGAAGACTGTTATCAAACCCAATCTCATTTAAATGTTGAATTTGTTCAAATGAAATTGACTTGATCAAAGAGACGATGTTTGAACTTCACTATGAGCTCACGGCCCTGATGAAAAGCTTTTTTTTTTTTGCTTTTTTTTTTTTTTTGCTTTTTTTGCGCGACATGAATGCCTTGCGCCCTTTTTCCCGCCTCTCTGCTGGTTGGCTTTCAGGATCAGACGGATTACAGGGCTCCAGCAGGGCTGCCTGTCCACTTAACGGGCCACGACGGCTCCCACGCTGGGCCCATCCATGCTCTCTCTGTCCTCAGCCTGATTTTTCATCTTCGTCTTGCATCTACAGCGCCCAAGCAAAGCCCTCTGAAATCTGCTCATCCTTGGTTTCTCAAACTCTAAAAACTGTCGCTGTTCTACACGATCTGAAATGAAAATATTCGTCTCTTAGTTCAATTATATCCCACAGTACAGCCACAGGCCCGGCAGACCTAGATCTGGGTGCTGTAATAGTGTTCTAAAAACTAAGGTTCTGCGACTCACCCTGAGAAACTGCAAACTATTCCTGCAGACATGAATTTGTCTGATCATGTAAGTTGTCCTGGCGTTGTGTTCTTCCCATTGGTATCTTCAGCTTTTCTTTTGAGAGACCCTTAAGTCATTTATCCCTTATAATTTCTAAACACACTTATGGCCAACATCAGAACAAGAATCCAGAGAAACCGCTTCTTGTTCATAAATTACAGACGATTTATTCTTATTAAATACGGGGAACCAATGTGTAGTTTTCTTTTGGTTTGTTGTTTTGTTTGTATTTCTTTCTAATTCATGTAAACTGTCTTGTTGTTGAAAACGTGTTGCATAACAAAAATTACCTTACCTGCCTTACCTTTGAATGATTTGCAAATGGAGACTGTTTTTAAATCTCAAGTGTGAGATTTTCACTAGATGCATCTCCGTTACGAATTTGTCGAGGTTCCGCTAATTAAAAAAAAAAAAAGAAAACTACACACAGAATATTTTGCAATTACGGTGTTTCCATTAAATAAGAAATACAGTTAAAATCATGTCAATAAGTCATTAAGAAGCATTCCACGCCATCATCTGGCTACCACTTCCTGTTGTTGTCGTCGTCTTTGTTGCCGGTGGTAACATCTGGTTGTTGATCACTTGAGTCGTGTGATTGCTCTGAAAATCTAAGTGCAACATTTTTCTTGTCATACTTTCTTAGTTATAAAATTGACTTTGTAATTTTTTTATTTTTTTTTAATCTTTTCTTTTCTGAAATAAATTCGTCACAATTTACCATTTTAATCAGTAGTTAAACCTTCCAGCCATCAAAAGCCCATCTAAAAAAATAATGAGATAAATAAATAAATCAATGAGATGATCCAAATCTCACACAAAAACTTCTAACTTTACTTAGGTTAATTAAAAGACCTTTTTCTTTATATCAAACAAATGATTGAAATGAAAGCAATCAAACAAAAAAATAATCTCTCTGGTACATTGGTACTTTGTTGTGTTGAATGGGTAAACATGTAATTATTTGTACAATTCATCATTTCAACTGTTTATGTGAAAGTTATATATATTTGCAAAGTCTTTATATTGAATAAGAGAAACAAAGTTTCTGTAATTTTTAAAGTAGGATTTAGTAATAGGAAAATATGTAATGTGTATAAAGTTTCTGAATTGTGGTGTCACACACTGAATCCAGACAACGTTGCGAGCCAAAAAGAAACCAATGTTGGCGGTTCTTTCTGATTTTATAAGGTGAATATTTTTAATGATTTTGTTCAGCCAGGAAGAGGAAGTCAGGAGAAACGTCAATAGAGACCTAAGGGCCCGACATCACCAAAGTATGTAAAAGCAGCGCGTGGTCATCCTTCAGTTAGCCAGAGAGGTGACTGACTATTTGGGACAAAAATTGTCATTCAAAAATCAAGACTGCTGTTAAGGAAGAGCAGGAGTTTCTTAAAGAGACGGCGGCCCAATTTCAGGGCGTTAAATTATGAAGTGAAATACCTTTTTGGTCATATTTGATATATATATGCAGCATTTTTATAACAACTATAGAAACATGGATACTTGATTATAGATGTCACTGTGTGCCTGGAAAATACATAATACCGCCTCTTTAACTAGGATATATCAGCTCAATGAGATCAATGCTGATCTCATATATCATCATGAGATCATATGATGAAAACTTAAAAGTAGCTTAAGTTTTAAAGAGACTTCAAGGTTTCCCCCAGAAAACTTGCTAAGCCTGGTGGTTGGGTGCTAGGGCAGTCATTCAGTCATTTTTTTGACTCAAAAAATGTTTATGATTGACAGGAAATTTTAAAATCACTTGATAATGACGCATTATTGAAAGACTGGAAGATTAATACCTGAACACCAACTATAAAGTCTTAAAAAATGCAAACATTTAAAGTACTTAAGTAAATAAGCAACACTTAGCCTGGTGGGGTTACCAGTAAAGCCTGGTGGCCCGCCAGGCTTATAATACGCTGGGGGAATCAATCAGAAAACTTCCTTTGGAAATTACTTGAAAGGCAGGTTGTGATTTATCGGTTCAATTTCTAGTTTTTAAAATAGGACAGTGTGTACTCTTTAAGCATTAATGCATTATTACTATGTCACCATTATGTTCTGCAAGGCCCAATTCAAGACGACTTAAAATAACCCTGTGAAAGCCGCCCAGTTAGAGGCCTGAAGTTGAGTGCTTGTTACGCTCTGTTCCCCGCTGTTCTCTCCTTCCAGCCATCAGCTGCTGCAGCCGCACAAGGCGTTACTGTAGGACACTGTCATTTCCACTTCCGTTTATTGTTTGTGTCCTCTCCTCCCCGTGCGCGCAACCTGTTGAGTCTGACAGGCTGTTGCTAGGTTACTATGTTCCAAGGGTCTGAGAAAGAATGTGAAAAACCTCCAAAGCGAGGATGTTTTCACGTTCATATTACATATTCTTTTTTTTTTATTATTTAAACGTTAGAGCATTAGTTGGGAGTTAAGACGAGGCTTGTCTTTGCGTTCCAGCTGCAATGAAGGTAGATTAGTTCAAAGCAAGAGGTGAGTTTCAAAGAAATCATAAGCAGGCTGAGTTTTTGAGCAAAAGTGCAGATGGATTTGTGCAGAAGCAAAACAGAAATGTGAGGAAAGAATCATTTTTCTCTTCGCTGAGAAAAATGTGCGTATGTAGGAAATGAGTGATATAAGTAGGTTTTAATACATCACTTACTTAATCAAAAAAAACAGATGGACAGTTCTAATAATAAGATTGGTTTCACATGCAAGTATCGCACAGTCACCCAAAACGAAGAAACTTGGGGCCTGTTTGCCCCTGAAATAAATGGTTCCTAAGTCATAACTGCAAGATCAGACCGTTGTCAGGGTTTAACCTGTTGGAAAGAGATTGTTTTGGGTCAACCTGTTGTAATGACAAAGGCTTTTTTTTAAAGGATCTTTTAACAACAGTGACACACGAGTGTGCATATGCAAGCAAAGGTTAGATGTGGTAGGTTTGATGTCGCTCCCCCGTAGAGACATTTCACGTGTTCATCATCGTTCCAGTGTTTGTATCTTTTTGGAAGCTTTTCCAGCTTCCCGGTGGCAGAGAGTGAAGTCCAGGAGGACAGGAGTAAGAATGACTTATGCTTGGACGTCGGCAGTGTGTACACGCTCCGGCGCTTCGCCATAACACCTTGTCAGACAGCCGACAAGCAGAGCCGTTTTTAATCATGACATATGAGTTTGTTTCAGGTGGGAGGGTAACGGGTCCCGCTCTGTCCCTGGAGCTCGGCGCCGGAGGCATTTGGTATTTATCTGAAATTAATTCACAAGCCACAGGTTCTCTGTTCTTTTCAATGATGCCGTTTGACAACGGTGACTTCTCTGTTATCGTAATGGGTCCTAAGAGGTTTGCACTCATGCATTGTGTATGGGGGGACAGAATCAATACTCTGGTAAGCCCCAGGGTTGTTCCTTTCATTGTTTGGATGGTTCTGTTTGTCTCAGTTCAGTCTCCTGCTGAATAAGACTGAGGTAGACTTCAACTACAGTCTGGATCTTTCTACCTGGGCAATCTGTGCGTAGGTAGTGCTGTGTGTTTCTAATTTGGTCATAACTGGCCTTTCTTCGCTAACGCTAACTTTCAACTGATCACAGTTTGACATATAGAATTGAAACATATGTTTTGTTAGCTGACAGAATGCATGGAGTGTTTACTGAGTTCACTGAATAACCTGAACTTCTCACTATGATGATGGTGCAGAACACATCTAAGCAGAATGGTGTTTAGCTAGTCTCTACATATTTGTTAAAACTGTCACCGTGTCATGTCTATTTGTTATGAGACAGATAATCTATAGATCGCCTCCAACTCCTCCCTGAGGAGCCAGGAGGAGGGTCTTAGCGCTGTCAATCAATCTCATGCTCCTTCTGCTAAATGTACTGATGGTGGAGAAACAACTCACTGTTTATCTGTCGTCATCCTGTTGCTACCTGTTGCTAACTACTCAACAGGATCTGCTAGCTGCAGCGTAGGGGAAAGCCTGGGTGGGAGGTGGAGTGGAGTGGGGATGAACAGCGCCACATGAGATTGTGACTGACAGTGCTAAGACCCGCCTCTGAGCTCTGATTGGTTGTTTCTGATTGGTTGTTACATACTGCAGTTAGAGCTGCATTATGTAACATTTTTGACCAATTTTTTTACATATTGGTTAACATTATCATTATGTTGTGACAGTATAATATAAGACTGATAATCGGCGCATACATGAGGATGATTGACAGCGGTAAGACCCGCCGTCTAGCTCTGATCGGTTGTTCTTGACCAGGAGCTGTGCATTTTTTCATGGGAATAGAAGCTCAAGGATATCAAATGTTTTTCATAGACTATCTGAACTTAATATAATATCGCCACCTGGTAGTTTTAACAAATCAGGGAAAGAAACAAAAACATATTTGTGTAAAAGTTACATCCTGCAGCTTTAATCAGTTTTTAATGCATAAGCTGCTCTCCCTATGCCTGGCTCTTTATCCCTTGTTACTCAATTAAGAGAAATCCTTTCTGACCGAGTTGGAGAACTTAATAATCATACATTATTCAACAAAGTAAAATACAATATAAAAGCTCAGTGGTCCCACTCGGCTCCTTTGCTTACAACAATTAGCAAAATCTTAATTGGCAATTACTTTTGAAATCCCTAATAAGTTCCCTTAAGGCCGCGCCCGAGCACCGGCTTTTTTTTTGTCATGAGGGATGAGCAGCATTAAGGAGTAGTCATCAGTCTCTTGAAGCTCAGGAGAGAACATGAAACCAAAGCGCGACAGTCTGAGCCACCGCTCCGGTAAATATTTGTGAAGGCTGATGTTTTATGGGCTACATTAGGTCAGATGGAGGGTTGTTTGCACGGCTTTACTGGGATGTGGTCATGTTTTCAAGCTGCTACTATAATTACCTGGTCCCGACACACCGAGACGGGCCATAAATAAAACACGACCCACACTCGCACACGAACGCAACAGGGAGAGCCAGCTGGGACGTCCGGCGAGCCAAGCGCAGCCTTATAAGGGCCGCGGTGTTGAGCCACATCCCGGTTTACCAGATAACAGAGCCAGAGCCTTATTTAGGCCCGTAGGCTGCTTTCCTCCACACACAGCAACGTGCTGCAATAGATGTGAATTGACTGGCGTTGCTGTCGGCCAGTAGCTCCCACTCTCTGCTTTCCAACCAAATGGCCTGGTCTGCGGCGAAGCCCTGCAGTTCTCCACGAAGAAACTCTTCAGATCATCTGTCCAACCCATCATCTCTCCATCTGTTCTGATCACTCATGGCTCTGACGGATGGAAGGGAAGGTTGCTTCTGTTCCTTCAGGGGCAAAAGTCCAGCTGGGCAAAGTACAAAGTAGCAGCAAAGTCCAAAGTCATTTGCGAGGGAAGGTCTCAGGCTGTTGTGTGTCCTGCAGTTCTTCCTCTAAACGGAGAAAACACAGCCTTGTGATAACAAGTCGCAGCTGTTTCATATTTCAGAACAAAAATTAATCTCATAACTCACCTAAATTATTAAAGATTGGCGGCGAATATTCCGGTCTCTCTTTTTTTTTTCTAGCGACCTGTTTCCTGTTTAGTATGCATAAGAAAAAAAGCTTCAATGTGCAGCAACTTTAACTGTTGCTGCTGTTAAAGCTACAGAGGACTAGCATGAAAGGATGTTACTTAAAATGATCAAAATTAAGAAATGAGATTCGTCAGCAATTTGCTGCTTCTTTAGCCAACATATTTTGCTTACAGGGTCAGTATGATATAGTGCCATTTTATCAAATAATCAAGTAGCTATGTTGTAAGTTGTAAAAGTGCTGTATGCATAAAATGTGACTTAAAAGAAATTTCACTTCCTGATTAATGCCTTGAAATTGGGCCTCTGCCTCTTTAAGAAACTCCTGCTCCTTCTGAAACTCCGCCTTCAGGAAGTCAACACAACATGGCTCCTCTGTTAACCCTTTCATAACGTTTTTACCAGCGTTTCACTGGGAGTAGCTTGTATAATGACCTCTGCAGACTTTCACCAATTTTTGCTAGTTGTTCCTGGCTAGTCTGAAGGATCTGAGTGGAGAAATCATGGAGGAGAGCTGTTCTGTGAAACTGCAGCTCCGACAACCCAAGCGTTTTGCACAGCTGAATAATTGCCATGGAGATTAAAGAATTTCTCAGACATGCATGAAAGAATCAAAGCAACACTCCAGGTGTGTTTTTGATGAGGGAATGACATTATAACATGATGGAAAGCTCAAAAAAGTCGATTTTACATAATACTGCCTCTTTAAAACGCTACCTGACAGATTCACTAAAAGTCCTAGCACTCTCTCTGTTAATATTAGTATTTTACACATCAAAAAAATTTTAAAAAATCTAATCCCAAGTACAAAAGTTTTTCACTTTAATTCATAATGCAGAAAACATGTAACACCGTTGATTGAGATGGCAACAAATGTCAAACGGGAAACTGCACAAAACTTGTCGAGACCAAACAAACATGGCCGACGAGGAAGACGAAACGATGATGGTTTGTGGACTATTTTTTACCTGAGAAAAAAAAAAAAGTCGCCAGCATCTGCCGAACTTCCTGGTCCAACTGGCTACACGTCACATTCAGCGGTTCTTCAGAAAGACAACACACACTGCAATACTGGGTCAAGACAACCCACCAAGTATTAGATCAGACCAGTCCCGATGTGCTTCTGAGACGACCATATCATTCTCAGCACACCACACACACAAGATCTCATAAGGTTATCTTTAGAGCCGCCACAATAATTGGAGGGAGAAGGGGATATCGTTTCAAAAATCGACATAAATATCTTGATGTGTGAATTAGACACACAGTCGGCCTCTGAGCATAATCCGGAGCATAATGTGACAAAAAAGTAGCCAGACATAAATTGATCAAATGCCAAACCAAACAGCAGGTACACGACGCCATAACCGAGAGAGCAGGCGCTAGGGAGCAGTGGGTGGGGGGATGTAGGTGCTGTTTCCACGGAGCTAACAAGCTCCATACCGAGAGACGGGAGCATGAGGGAGGTAGGTTAGGTAGGCAGAGGGAAAGAAAGAAGAAAAAGCAAGCAGGAATGAAGAGGCGGGGTGAATGGATGGAAGGGAAGGGAGACATGCTGTGGAGAGTAGGCTCATGATGAAAGGCCAGGCAAAAAAAAACAAACTCCAGGATAGATTGCCAGTGGGAAAAGAGTTGGAGAGAAAATGAGTGAGTCTGAAGAAAGTGGCAAGATTGGCAGAGGCAGACAGTTGGGGTTACAGTCAGTCCAACTGTGAGGAGAGACGCTAGATTACTTCTTATCCCTCCTCCGGATATGCTAAGAATCTTATAGGAAGGCAGGGAATTTCCTGACAACAAAGCTTACCTTTTTTATTATTATTATTATCATCTGCGGCTGTTGGGATCAGAACTTCCCTCCCGACTTATTTATTTCAAGTCTTTCTGTTAAACAACTAAAGGAAATCAAGGCAACACAGAAATTTAGTGACAATGTGTAAAATTCGACCTTACTACAGGATTTTGGTGTAGCATTCAGAAAACAGCTGAAGAAAAACCACTGCTGGCAGACCACATGAGTTTTAACAGGACTTTCTAGGCCAACGTGCTAAATTTTGAATAAAATGGACGAAACAGCAGTGATGTGAATGCATCGCAAAATTGATCATCTAGGGTGGATTCACGCCAGCCCTGTTTATTCTGCTTTAATCAAGCTAGATTATTTGTCTGGAACAGCGGTGGGGAATCCCAGTCCTCGTGGTTCGGTGTCCTGCGTCTTTTAGATGTCTCCCTGGTCCCACACACGTCAACCAAATAGCTGAATCACCTCCTAAGTGAAGTCAAGTTCTCCAAAGTCCTGCTAATGACCTCATTGTTTGAGTCAGGTGTGTTGAAGTAGAGACGCAACTAAGAGTTGCAGGACACTGCGTCTCAAGGCCTGGAGTTGCCCAACCCTGGTCTAGAAAGTGCTGTTCACTTGGTAATGTGTAATGGAACTCTGATCCGGACTAAAAAAGTCAAACGCTGGTCTGCCTACAAACCAGAAATTCATCAGACTTTCTGGAAATGTGAATCAGAAAGGTCTACCATTACATTAAGTTTGCAGGACGAGAGAATACACAATGTTGGGTTCAAAATAAAGTTACGGGACGGCATTTTAGAAATATGTTTGCAAAACTTTACCAAGTAATCACAAAATAATCCAGTTTAAAAAAACAAAAAAAACCTGTGAAATGGCTCTTTATTGCATCCCAAAATGAAACTGTAAAACAAACAAATTGCCTCTAACAACAGTCTCTATGACTGAAAACAGGGCGACTCAGGAACTTCTTCCTTTTTGTACACCATTATCTGAGCTCAACCCCAGCAGGATCTGTTGACGTTTTCTTTGGATTTGCTCGACATAATCTCCTTTTATCTGCCTGATGGTTCTTTAAGTAAGCTTCCGCAGGTTTGGAAAGCGACAGGAGCTTAGGAATTGTGGACTCGGCTAATTGTTTAAACCTTTAGTCGGTGCCGGTACTGAGAGGGGATCTGTCAGGCTCTGTCTGATTCAACTCAGTAGGGGACATTGATTGAGCAGCCACGCTGTGCGCTCGCTCCGCAGTAATCACCCACCGCAATTTGTAGCCTCAAGAAAGTGAGAGATGCTACAAGCAGGTAAGAGAGGAGACAAACGACACAATCAGCCACGGGGAGGTGCTGGGCTGGAGGGCCGATAGCAAGGCTAAATTAGGTTTCTAATCACCGGACATAAGTTTTAGCCAAGACTATACGTCAAGTTGTGGTTTAATCTCTCTCTCTACCGGGCTACCCAGGCTCTCCAGAGACTCAGGAGTCTGAGGCAGATATCTTTGGATCTGAGCAAATAAAGTTGGATCACGGGGGATAAACCAAGCCATTAAATTCCGACTCTGTGACACAAAGAAGTGTCCCTGCAAAGCTCATTCACATAGCGCTGACCAAGCAAAGTGACGGGGCGAAGAGCTTTGAAATGCCTCAGCGTGCGTTCATATTGTCGCAGGCAGGTTGCTTTAGGAAACACATCTGAGGACCGCAGACAATGATGACTTAGTCCTGCCTTTGTCAGCATGCAGTCGGGACTCAAACTGAAGTGTCTTTTCAAAGTACCTTAGACAAACAGTGGAGCACAGGTGAGTTCAGCAGAACTTTCAAACTGCAATATCTAGAGCTCACTTCTACAGAAGGTCCATTAAATGTGTCCTTCTGTCGGCACAATACGGTGAAGTTTAGATTAAATGTCCAAAATACTTTGTTCAAATGCAATAGCGTTGCAGTACCAGAGCTCTGTCTTCAAAGCTGTTGTCTTTAAAGAGAATTATAAGTGACTCTATTCACCCAATCCTCAGTGTCAGTTTATCTCCCAAGGCCTGATGTCATGTTCAGACATGTTTTGTTTTACTTTATTAGTTTCTGCTGTATGTAAGAGAACCACTAAAACAGGGCATCCTGAAGAACAAAAATGTAATGTCACAGTGGAGTCTGGTTGCTTCTTTGTACTGTCATTGATGTAGACACCAGCATTTTTACTCTTCTTCACTGGCTCCATTTCTCTTCCCGCATCAATAGACCCCACATTGCATTTCTGATGGGGAATAGAAGATGCTGGGTTGAACTCTGTCCTACCAAATTACACCACTGTTCTGTTCTCCTGTAACAGTATAAGTTTGTATTTTACCCGTAAACGTGACCTCCTGTTGCGTACATGGCTGTCGGTGTGTACTGAAAGCTCCTTTATGAGTTTTATAGTCACAAATGTGCCACAGGATGTGGAGCTAATTGCCAACCAGAGCTCTGAGTATCATAATCATTGTTTGATTTCCTATTGTTTTTACTCTGCTCCAGTTGCTGTTTCCTTAATGGCTGAATTAATAACTTTCTTCCGACCACCAGTTCCCTCTGTGATAAGCATTAATTCTATGTTACTAAATTGAACTTGGACAAAACGAATCAAACCAGAACAGGAAAATAAACTCAGCTAGTGTTTCATTTTTTTTTTTTAAACTGGAAAAGATATATTCTGCAGGTGAAATAAAAATTGTTTCACCAAACATTTTTGTTCTCAAGTCAAAAGCAAATATTTGCAAGTGAACTACTTGGTGAATAATTTTATATTTCACAATGCACGGTTAAAACATGTTCACCGTTTATAGCTGTAAGCTGTGCATGATTATGAAGTGGAAGGAAGAAAATTGAACATTTTAGCAAGGCAGACTTTCTGCTTTGATAATGAATTTTTTCACCTCCGCGTTTAAGTTCTTTCACATTTTAGAACAGGAAGTTAAGAGGGAAACGACTTTGAGCACATCCTGCAGGCTAATCATAGTCAGTCGGTTAAAAACCTGCTTTTAAAGGGGCAGTATTGCGTAAAAACAATTTTTTGAGCCTTCCATCATGTTATAATATTATTCACTCTTGAAAAACATACCTGGAGTGTTGCTTTGATTCTTTTATGCATTTTTGAGAAATCCTTTAATCTCCATGGCAACCATCCAGCTGTGGAACTGCTGATTATAGGAGTGACTTCGCAATGTAACGCGGGTAAAAAACATTGTCAAACATTAACCATAGAGGAGCGATATTGTGAAGACTTCCTGAAGGCGGAGTTTCAGAAAGAGTAGGAGCTTCTTAAAGAGACAGAGGTCCAATTTCAAGGCGTCAGATTAAAAAGTCCAACTTCTTTTAAGTAATATTTGATATGCACAGCAACTGAAGGTACTCGGTGGTGCTATAAAATGCAAAACACATAACACCGCCCCTTTAAGCTCTTTTAGATGAAGGACTTCTACTACAGTACTTGCCATATTTGACCACACCTTCTCTTTTGTCTTCCCTTTAAGCATCAAGATGGTGCTGATGTGGACCAGCGGCGACACGTTCAAAACGGGCTACTTCCTGCTCACGGAGGCTCCCGTGCAGTTCTGGACGTGCGGCCTGCTGCAGGTGTTTGTGGACGTGGCCATCCTGTTCCAGGTCTACTACTACAGCCGCTACCCACAGAAACCCGTGTCCCACACCGTCTCCCTCACCACCAGTGCCAAAGCCCTCTGAGGCGTCGCCCCGCGTCCCGAGGAAACTCCGAAAGGCGGAGCGGCGAGGAAGAGGGGGGGACGCCCAAACGCACGCGCCAAAGGAGTTTACTGCTTCTGCACCTCGGCGGTCGCAGCAATACCTCGAGGAACGCTCAACGGTCATGAAGTCTTCTTTCTTTCCCGGCGCTGAAAATGCACGCATCATGCAATCGCACCCCACTCAACCAATCAGCATGTGCATGTGGAGGATTTAAAAAAAAAATTTATATACGTATTTTTTTTGCAAGAGCAAAAACGCAACATATGAGAACTATAAGATATGTTGAGAGCTCAGAAGAAGGTGGATGAGCTTTTGGCGTCCACACATGTTGATGAATGTTGAACCTCTGCCTTAAGACTTGTAATCGAACGCAGCTCAACGCGTCACCAGCAATCCGAGTGTCGTGTTCAAAACCTGTAGGAATCCACGTTACTGAATGTACAAACAGGCATGTCTGGTCTGGTTGGACAGAAGTTCAAAATCATTGTTTCGGTTTTTTTTGTTTGTTTGTTGTTTTTTTTTTAAAACGTAAGACCAAATCAAGAATGAATTCTCTGAGAATTTTTTCTCAGACTCTCGACGACGTTACACTGGGCTGAAAAAAGAAAACATTAGTGGCCTTGAGACGGGAGATAAGAAACTGAAGCTCCCTATGGCAGCGATATATGTTTTCTACCTGCCGTTGATTACATTTTTTTTATATGGTTGTTATTTCTATTATTACTCTGATGCCACAGATTTCAGCCTAAGCTTTGATTTTTCCCAGAAAGTTTTTGTCTCCCCTCGACCGCTGGGTCGTGACATCAGAAGGTGGGCTGATTCATGGAAGCACATGGGTTTTATAATTTGGGTTACTGACATTGTGTTCATTGTTGATGCTAAAAAGTGTATGTAAAAAAAAAAAATACAGTGCAGTTTTAGGATGCCCTCATAACGGAGCTGGTCAGATTTTCTGCGTATGCAGACTTTGTTCCTAATTACAAAAATATCACCACGTTCATGTATTATTTCATAACCCACATATGACATCGTCCACATTCTCTGAGCGAGACATGACACGTCGCTCTTTCTTCTGTGCCATTTCTTACCCTCAAATTTAAATCTCTCAAATCGTCAAAACAAATTTTAATACGAAAAGCTTTGCCGACTTACAAACTTTGCGTTCTGTATTACTCTGGCCTAAAAGCCATGTAACCGACCGAAAGCGCTTTGTTCTGTTGGTGTTATGCGAGTCTAAATGTGAGGAAACGAACCACATATGTGATGCTGCCACGTTGTGTTCGGACCGGGTCCAGTCACATGAAAGGTATAAAATTCATACTGTGCTACTGTGTCAGAATGGGGTATGTTACTCCGGCCATTGTGTCACTGTCTTATTTTTTTTTATATATTTCCCCCAATATAATTATATTATCAACCAAGTATTTGGTCTTGACAGTTTAATGCTGAGATCCCTAAGAAATCAAACTGTGTTTTTAGCCAGATTAATTAGAAAAGTAGATTTCGGCTGCTGCCAGTTGAGCCGGCTTCATGTATTTTGTATTAAAACCTGAGGGAATCTTCATCGGCGCAGACAGAGAATGTGCATAAAGTTTCATGAGATTAGGTTAATGTTTATATTAGGTCACTGGTGCAATTGGGTGATTTTTTTTTTTTTTTTTCAGCTCGTCCTCTTTCACCTCAATGCAAGTAACATGATGATGTCAAGCTGACACCGTTTTCAGTTGTAATTTTGAGAGCCAATTGGATTTTCCAAGTTTTAAAAATAAAGGTTTACAAAGGTTAGTGACCAAGCTTGCTGCTTTAGCCAATGCAAGTTGAAAACGGTGTGTTTCTCAGCACTTTCTACATTTAATGAGATTCAAGCCATGAGAGGTAAAAAATATAAGCATTTTGTTACCAAAGCTGTAGCTGTGATATGATTTTGAAGTTGGGGCTTATTGGAGAACTTTGACTCCCCGACACTCCTGACCTGAAGAGACATTCCAGTTGATATTCTACAACTTGGAACTTGGAAATTCAAAATCTACCAACTTATTGGACGGGTTTGACATTCTGAAGGTAATAGAACCACAATTAAAAACACCACTTTCTCATTAATAACATAAATCTAAAGCAACAATGTGTAGTACTATTTCACTGCTGTTATTAAAACAGTCTGTCTGCCAATAAGCTCAGTTTGCCAACTGTAGTTTTAAAATGCCATCTTCTTACCAAAGTGTGTTTTTCTTTGCAACTTGAAATACTTTCTAACAGGTTTTTCTTTTGCTCTTGTTGTTGTTGTTCTTTGGTTTGTGAATGAACTAAGTTCAGCGTAGAAAACCTTTTTCTCAGTTGTCTGGCCAACAATGCTTAGATACAGGTCAGTACTACATTACTACTATATGATCCACTTTTTTGTGGCATTTCATGGACAATAAAAGGCAGAGATAACAAGAATAAGAATACTGTGGTTGATTTCAGCATCATTTTTTACTGGAGCCAGTCTGTTTCCACAGCATTCTCATAGTAAAGAGATTATGTAGCTGTTTCTTTAACTAGCTAGCAACATATTGGCTACTTTGTCTTACAGTTTGTCTTTATGCTCTGAAGTTGGATTGTGTTTTTGTTTTTTTGTCTTTTTGAGGTACAAGGCAGAAACACAATTATAATCCAGACTGAAAAAAGCTTGAGAGCAGCTTTCCAACATACAGTAGCTGTGTGTATAGAAAATGCAGTGAAGATGGCTGATGCTAAGCTATTTGTTAGCACTTCTGTTCCTTATGTATTTTAACTCTCAAAAAAAGAGACAAACATTATTCATCACCGTACAGCTAGTAGTAGTTCTCAATACAACAATTAGCACATCCCGTGTTTTCTTACTAGCTAGAAGCTTGTTAGTTAACAAGCTTTTCTAATTAGCCATTAGAAAGAACTAGCTTTCTGGTAGAAGCTAGCTCCTAGCCTTCTTAGTAGCTACAAGCTAGCAAGAAAACAACAAAATGCGCCTAACTTGGGAGACGTATCTAATGCAGCATCAAGCTAACGTCTTGCCTGACGGTAGCATTAGCATTGGTTCTGCAGCATTGTTAGCATAATTACAGTTTAGTAACCTGCTGGAAAGATTGGTGAATTTACTCATAGCATACATTTTACAGGAATAAATAAAAAAAAGAAATGATTGAAAAGCAAAGTGGCTAAAATCATAATTAGATAAACATTAGTGTGAAAAGAAGAACTCTTCTGGATTAAAAAGCGTATATTAATAAAAAATAAAACGGCCTGTTGGTCGATTAGACCAACCACTCTCCAGCTTTATAGTAACATGTTAATGATTATGAGTTTGATCACTGTAATGCTGCTTGGCAACGATGACATCACATTAGTAATGTTAGGCCACAGAGATTCAGCTTCCATGTTATAAAAAATACTATTATTTATAATAAATGATTACCAAAGCTTGAGTTGTTATAAAATGTAACTATTTTTGTATGATGTCAACCTTCAATATGTTCAGCAAAAACCACGTTTTCCTCCGTCAGTGAATGTCACTAATGTTTACTTCGACTCTATCAGCATCATTTGACCTCCTTCTCCATGGCTCCATATTGCCACATATTGATCTGGTGCAGGCTGTGCTCAATGGTGGCCAAATGAAAATAATTCCCTTTTCAGGGACCGACTGGAGAGCTCTGGTTTTAAGTTTCTTCTCTGTTTGTATTTTGGACTGTCGGCCCTTCAGACCTGCAGCAGAAGCTTCTATTTGTTTCCACGCGGACCGGCGAAACGCCGCTCTGAATATTTTCAGGAGGCAGAAGAAGAAAGTGACTCTGCGGCAGGAGCTGAAGTGCATGTTTTGTTTACGACTGTTTCATTACAAGCTTTTTGTACCGTCTTCTGATGCCGACGTAAAGCGGTGAACATTTGTTATTCAAAGTCTGTCGTTTGTCTGGATCAGATCAAGTTGAGCTCAGACTGTTTTTCAGTGCATCACCTTTTTTTTCTGTTTTCTCTCTAAACCTAGAAACCATTGGCTTTTTTTTTTTGTCTATGTACCAAAAATATCAGTACCAACTGTTTGTTTTTATTGATCCTGCTACTGTTGACTCTCGGTCCAGTTCGACGGCTCACCAACTTTCTGGGCTGCTTACAGTGTTATCAAATGTACTGTGGCATTAACAGCCAATAAAGAAGACACTGTTGCTCTTTGGCTTTATTTTTTATTTTTTTCCCCTCAACATGACGGAGATGCTTTTCTTGTTTTGTTTGTATGTTTCTTACCAGACATGCACAGTTACTCTGGGAACCACCAGCTCTGGTCCTTCTGTGGGCTTTGGGCGTCTGAAGCAGTGAGCAGCACAGAAATCCAAATGAACCTCCGAGCTGGAGGAGCGGAGACCATAACAGGAATATTAAAAAAAACCCCAAAAAAACCAGTGGAGTCACCAGACATAAAAGGTGTCTGAAAGGACATATTTCCTATATATATATATATATATATATATACATATATATATATATATATATATATATATATATATATATATATATTTTTTTTTTTCAAAACTTTCAAGACTCCATTAACCGAGATGCATTGGCTCTTTAAGCGAGCACACATTAACTTATCAGTCTGAGTTGATTGTTGACTCCATTATTCTGTTAGTTATTTAATGTAAAAAAAAAAAAAAAAAACTTGTCATTAAATTTCCGCCTGTCAGGGCAGCAGGTTCAAACTGGAGCTGCACACGGTCAGTGTAAACGGTCTCCTGACGTTTGGCTCCTTTCTCAATCGGTAATCAGGAAAATGCGTTTAATGAACTGGATGCTCTGAAAACGTCAAACGACTCGGACCACGAAGCCCCGTTTTTTACGTAGCTTAATAAAATGAAAACTTTTTATCTGTTACATCTGTGAAGCCGGATGATCAAATTTACTCCCAGCGACTGTTCACATGAAACGCTGCGACCGCAGAAACTCTTTGGTAACAAATGAGAGGAATTCACTGATCCCAGTTCAGTGCCCTGGTGAACTTCTCATCCTCCGAACTGCTGAGACGTTTCTGACAGAACCGCACACGACCCGACAGCACGGAGGTCTCGCTCTGCTCGGAGAGTCATGCAGTAATCCTGTCCCTGTTATTTTTATGACTTATAGAAATCCAGGAGACAGAACTTATTCATTATTGACGACGTTCGCTTTAAAAGAAGCGTGAAGCTCGAGCCGATTTCAGAAGCTCATAATGGAGAAGTATGGCGCGTAATCTGACAGTTTGAGTGCATCCTTGAGTATAATGCATTGTTAAATCAAAGCCCCATTCACACAGGAATGTGTTTATTATACTCTTTATTACATTTTCCAATAGAAAAACAAAACAAAACAAAAAAACGCACGTAACTGTGGATTTATGATGCAAACTGCAAAGTCATTTCAGTTTAATGCTCCTTCCAAAACCTCCTCATTCCAGCTTAAAACGTTTCATGTTGTACAGAACAGTTTCTGGAGGGTAATGTGCTGAAGCCGTTTTCTTTTTGGTCCTGCATTTAATCCAGAGATTCAGTCTGCAAGTGAAACATGGTTTTTCCCCCCACTACCTACAAAGAGGTGCTTTGGACAGTTTCACCATCAACAGTTTTTTTTTTTTTTAGAGGTCTCGTTTCTGTTGTGCATTCGCTCGACGTTGAAGACGCGTACATTGGAGAACGAGATTTATGTGAAGAAATCACTGAGGAATCACTTTGAATCTTTGAGACGGTTTTAGAGAGCAGAGAACTTTGATTCACAGGCTGCAGTTCTACTGTCAGTCGCTTGCAAAGCAAAAACATTTACAAGTCAGGTTTTTTTTTTTTTTTTTTCCTTTATTTAACCAGGTAAACCCCGTTGAGATCTGAATCTCATTGTCAAGTGGGACCTGGCCAGTTTGGTTGTCTGTCTGATTGATGTCATTTATGTATTTATAAAAATCTAATATAGATAAAACCTCTACTATAAAAGAGTCAAACACATAAATAAAGAAAAGTTGTCATAATATAGAAGCTATATAATTATTACTATTATTGTTGTTGTCATTATTATTATTATTATTATTTTATTATTATTATCGGGGGGAGGAAAGAATATGAGTTTTCTGGTCTCAACCAGGAAAGAGCTCCCCTGGTGGCCAGAACAGTTACTGCAAGACAAGAGGTCAAGTTTTTTTTTTTTCTGCCAAATGGGGTTCTGTCAGTTGATCATCAGTAGTCAGTATGTTACCTTTTTACCATCGTAACTTTGATAAAATAGAATTAATTTTTTGACTTTTCTATGTGAATGCCAAGGTTTTCCACTGACGTCACTGTTGGATTAAACTATTTTCTTGTGATCTGTCTGAATTATGTCCGAAGTTGAGTTTGCATGATCCACTGTTCAGGTGTGGGTTCAAAAACCAATAGTGAAGAAAAATCCAAACTATTCCTCTAAGGGAATCAACAAATAAATATTTCTTACAGATGGATCTGTAAGTCATTGCTGTTCAAATTCAAGTAAACTTTTAAGAGAATTATTTATACTTATTTTTGGTGAACTTTAACATTTTCGATGTAGCCCATCTGATGCAGAATTGGGCAAAGGGTCAAAGAAAGTAGCCGCTGATGAGATCATGTCTTCTTAGTCTAAAAACAAGTTACCAGGAAGAATCTTTTGAGACATTGTGAAAATATTTGCAATATAACAGGTTGTCTGGTCCACCGCTCTGCTCTTATTTACAAATAGCAAAATGAGTAAAAATAAAACAAAAACCTACTGGTGAGCATTCCCAAAATGCTGCAAAATTAGCGGTTTATATACGTTAGCATCTTGTTAAAGGATATTGCATTCTTAAAATATTTATGCTGCTGCTTTTTTTTGTTGTAAAAAAGAAAGATACCTCAGTTTCTTTTATTATTATTACTATCTACTTGCTATCTGCCGGACCGCTAAACCCAGGCAACATAAAGGTTGTAATGAGCAATGTCCAGACTCTCTGTGTTCATCCCAGACCTTTGGTCACAAAATGGTGGCAGTGTGCCAGCAGGGTCAATGTTACTCCGAGCCAACAGGTGGCGACAAACACATAGCAGATACAGCCCAAAAAAAAAAAAAAAAAGGATCAGATCAAAACATCAGTCAACTTGGTTGATTTGATTTGATTGAAAACGTAACATCTATGAGCAGAATGGGTTAAAAACAGAAGCCATACCTGTCGAACATTAATCCCTTTAAACTCTTCTTCTTCATGTTTGAGATCTGATTGTGCTAAATTAAAAAGTAGCAGGTGGGTTTATACTAATGTCTTTACAGAATATCTGTGCTCTTAGTGCGAACTGTCAAAAACTTTTTTTTTTATATTAAATTTGATCTTCCTTCAGCCACTCAAATTTGTTTAGACATCAAACTTTAAACCCATTCTGGATGATGCTAACAGCTCCTCTGATCTTTAGCTAGGTGCTCCAATGCTGTGAAATATTTTGTTGTGAATTTAGTATTAGTTGAGGAAACTAGTTAGTTGTCAGATCAGAGCTCAGGGCAGTTTTCTCCACATGAAAACAATATAGTACCAAGAAGCTTTGACATGCCATAGAGGAGCGGCGACGTAAATATTGCCAGGGTTTGGTGAAACGTGAAGTCGGCACAAGCTGATTTAGAGGAAATGTGCTGGATACGTTATACATCATGCAGCTGGAGAGGTAAAAACCTGGAATAAAGTTCCATCACGTTTTCAGCTTAGCTTTGAGTCGGGTTACCACCAATCAACCGAATAGCCAGCGTTGTTTTAACTCTGAAACTGAGCAATGTTGAAATAAAATTAGGCACACAAACGGATAACTTCAGGCTGAGTTTTACAGTCTGATAGTAAGTTTATCGTAAAGGTCAGATTGTTGGTTTATCTGTCGAGACTCGATTTTGAAAATGTCACGTTTGCAGATTTGTCTGCTTGGTGGTTGGGATGTAATCAACTCATTCAGTCAGAACTTTATGAGAACACTGCAGTGGATGTGACCTGATTTCTATACATAGTAAACAACACCTGTCTTAGCTACGATGTGTTTAAGGGAACAGGAAAGTGGCATTTTTAAAAAGGGTCAGCATGAGGTTCAGTCATCCCATCTTCTATATAATAAATTACATTTTTTAACACCACTTCTAGATGTAAATTGTGTTTCTTTGTTTTACGTGCGCATGACTTATTCCAACCTCGCCTTTAACAATTGGTTTAGTCAAAGGCCAAAATGAAAATGAAAATGTAAAGTCAAAACCAGATATTTACACACACTCTATGTGACATCAAATCAAACCAAACAAAATATTCCTATTTTCTCTATGAGAGGATTATTTTAGACAATCATTTTCTTTAAAGCGGCCTCTCCATACTTCATTTTTGGTATAATTTTTTCTTGAAAGCTTCCCTCTTTTTCCTCCAATATGGCCAACCATACAGAAAATTTAAGAAGACATTGGAACGTGTCTCCAAATACCAAGATCTATGTCAATTTTATTGCATTTGTAGACTTTTTTTTTTATGAGCTACAATGTGTTTAAGGGATAAACACATATTTTTGGCTTTTTCCATGTCAACTGGTCAGAATCTTTCCCTTTGCCTTTGGTGTCGATACACATTTACCAGCAAAACACATCAATCTCTGGTACACATCCATCCATTAGTGTGTATCTAGGTAACTCAGAAGGGTCACAATCAGATGACATCATCATCTAAGGCTTTCTAATACTGTTCAAAGGATGTTAGTGGAGATTTTAGTAATTCTACCTCAGAGGTTCCCAAATCTTCCCCAAACAGCGTTAGCTTCTAGACGGTGAGCCTCTCGAAGCTAATGCTACAGGAAATGCGACAAAATAGTTAGAGAAGCATCAACTTTCAGAATGTTTTTTCTCACATTTATTCTTTATAACAGGGCGTTTCTCCTGTCTTGGTTTTATCAGAATCTTGTCCATTTCGCTTTGATAGCATAGCTTTGCTAGCTTACGGAGCAAAGCAACTTGACAAATTTGACTGGCAGCAAATCAGAAAGATACGCATGGAAATTAACATTTCAATCACGTATTTTAATTTATATTTTATAATAACAAAAATTATTTTTAGGATTTTAAAAAATTGGATTAAAAATTCAATTTGGTTTTTTTTTTCAGTTTTGGTTTTCTGAAGACCCCCAGGCGCCACCTGGTGGCCCCCACTTTAAAAAACACTCTACCTACTGACTTAAAACTGGAAACGTTTGTCTAAACAATGGATGTATGTACATATCTGGTTTCTGCTGTATGTATCATAATGTATGGCTGACAAATAAGCAAACACCTTCATTTTGGAATAAAAACAACGTGTGCGTTTCAGTCCAGGCTCTGAAGAACAGAATGTGATGCTGTGGTGTTAGATTTCCTTTTCACAAGCTTCCCGGCCATCAGTCTTATGTTGCTAAAGGTGTTTCATCTAGGATATTGTGCTGTTTCTGAAATGTCAAAGTAAGATTTGACTAGACTACAAAAGAAAAGATTTCTGCTGCTCCTTTGTAAACCTGGCGACCCGCAGATATGATCTGATGCACGGGGACGTCCCGCAGTCAAAGTAGGGAAATCTCCCTTCTCTTCAGCTTGTTGTCTTTGTATTCTCATGACGAGTGTCACAGCTTCCCCAGTAAAGTCACTCAACCGTCGGTGTCTAAGTGTTCATGGACGCTCTAATCTCAGCCGCCCTGTGAGCAGCCATGGACTTCCTCCTCTGCGCCGCCGCCGCAGTGGCCTCCGCCATGCCGCGGTAGCTGTCCGTCTCCTGCGAGTCCTCGCTGTTCTGCGACTTGGTGCTGTCCTGCGAGTCGGGCTTCTGCCTCAGCGCCCGGTTCTGCTCCTCCTTCAGCTCCACGTAGGAGCGGGAGAAGGTGTGAAAGATGGAGGTGACGGGGAAGGCCATGAGCAGGATGCCGCTCAGGATGCTGCTGAGCGCCACCACCTGGCCCGGGATGCTTCTGGGGACCATGTCGCCGTAGCCGACCGTGGTCATGGAGATGACGGCCCACCAGTAGCTGCCGGGGATGCTGGTGAACTCCTGCTTGGCGCCCATCTCGCTCTCGGCGAGGAACACCAGCGGCGCGAAGAGGGCCATGGCCACGCAGAGGAAGAGCAGCAGCAGGCCGAACTCGCGCGTGCACCTCTTCACCGTCAGGCCCAGCGTCTGCAGGCCCAGCGAGTGGCGGGCCAGCCTCATCACGTAGAAGATCCGCAGGGCCCGCAGGACCCGGAGGACCAAGCCCACCTTCTCCAGGTAGTTGTTCCCGGAGCCCGCGGGCTTGCCCCCAACAGACAGAGAGTCCACAATCAGGGTGATGTAGTAGGGGAGGATGGCCACCACGTCGATGACGTTGAGCGGCGTGCGCAGGAACGAGCACTTGCTCTGAGTCTGAATGAAGCGCAGCAGGAACTCCAGGGAGAACCAGGCGACGCAGACCGTTTCCAGAACGAAGATGTTGTAGCACCTCTGGGAGCACTCACCCTGCAGACGGAGAGAGCAGAGGAAGACCAGTGTTAGGGGTTCGACGTGAGGACATACACCGCTTTGCTAAAGGAGGCGCTAGACAGAAGAAAATAGGCTGATCCAAGAACAGATTCATGGTAAATGGGCTACACTTGAACGGGCACTTTATCAAATCCAGAGGACTCCAAAGCACTTCACTCATTCACACACACATTCACATGCAGATGGTTGTCGGCTACCAGAAATAACACATTTCCTAAAGCAGACATTATTCAAAAATGAAAAGTTGTCTTTTTCAAAAGAAGAGAGTTTTGTTTGTTTGTTTTTTTTAGCTGAAATGAAGGAAAAATGTCTCTTTGGACTGGAACAGTTCCAAGTCCTCGATATAACATGACATAATGTTTTACTACATTATTTGCTTCTAAACTCACCAACAAGTGGTACAACAATAAATTCTTTCCATTGTCATCTGTAAAGGACAAATTTTGCAACATGACAAATGGAGTGAAAAAAGAACCACAAGGCGTTTCCAAGCGTTTGATCCGATTCTTGAATTCATTCGTAGACAAAGAAGATTCGACGTTGCAACAAAGACGGGGCGCCGGTTCTCTCGCACAACAAAACGCGACGCAGGAGGTGCTGAAAGATTCATGAAATGTAAAGCAAAAGGCTTTGACTGCCGAGTCTTGAAACCCGGTCTGACTCACACTTCAAAACCCGGGTGATCAAGAGGCGAGAGCTGGGAAAGGTGTCAGATGTGCAGATGTTGTAAGTTAAGTGTCAAATGAGGCCAAGCAGTGCTTCCCTTCCCCCCCCAGCTTAACACTCTTTCCTCTTTGTGGCGACCGACACGGGGTTCATGAATATTTCAGTTTGTGATCATAAGGGATTTATCGTGCGTTACGTAAAAGTCACACTGCAGATTAAAAGTGAGCGCATTTCTTTTGTCTCAATCATTAATCATATTAAAGGCTAAACTCGTTTTTTCTTCCTGTTAATATTAATGGACCAGACTAAGATTTGTGGAACCAGATGAGCCAATGAAACTTCCTGTTTTTGAAACGTTGTTAATTTTGCAAACAGATGCAGTTGGGACGCATACAGCTGCTTCTACAACAGCTTTATGCTAATTTGATTGATCCAAGAAGATTTCAAAACACAAAACATTTGTACAAAATCACTGGGGCGCCAGCCTGAAATGTGGATCAATGTTGATATCTGATATTAGTATTGCCGACAACCAACGGTGATTATTTTTTTGATACCTTAGGGGGGAAAGGGGACCAGAAACAGATGGCAACAAAATGGAAATAAAGTTCAGTTGTTGATCTCTGTCCAGTTTTATCTTGCAGGTTGATACCGCTAAATAAAACAAAAAAGACTGATATGGCCGATTGCGATGCTCATGCCGATATATCGTGCATCCATAGTGCCTACGATGTGGTATTAGGGCTATGCTGAGAAAAATTTAAAAAAATTTAAATTAGAATAACAAAGTCTACAACTGTATTCTCAAAATATTATGACTTTATTCACATATTAGTTTGACTTTATTTTTGGAATTTTATGACTTTATTCTCGTAATTTTGTTTTCTTGTATTTTTTAGTAGAAGAACACATGAAGGAACAGATGAAGGAACAGATGAAGGAACACATGAAGGAACAGATGAAGGAACACATGAAGGAACACATGAAGGAACACATGAAGGAACAGATGAAGGAACACATGAAGGAACAGATGAAGGAACACATGAAGGAACACATGAAGGAACACATGAAGGAACACATGAAGGAACACATGAAGGAACACATGAAGGAACACATGAAGGAACAGATGAAGGAACACATGAAGGAACACATGAAGGAACACATGAAGGAACACATGAAGGAACACATGAAGGAACAGATGAAGGAACACATGAAGGAACAGATGAAGGAACACATGAAGGAACACATAAAGGAACACATGAAGGAACACATGAAGGAACACATGAAGGAACACATGAAGGAACAGATGAAGGAACAGATGCTTCCAGGGTCTTACTTTCTTTCATTAGCCACTGAGAAACTAAGATGACTGATTGTCCAGTAAAGTGTATTTTTGCACTAAATTTGCAAATATTTATCACAGCTGACTTCTTCTAGTGCCAAATCATATATAAAATCATATATTATTGTACAGAAATCATATTTACTAACAAGTTTTTGATTGTTCTAGATGGCGACTGTGGTTGTCATGGATGATTTATTATTTTTTTTAGCTAAAATCACCAGTTAGATGAGCTGGTGGTGTTTGCTGCATACCATGAGTCGTGGAAATCACATAGATTTTCGTGATCTTGTGCTTCCCTTTTTGGTGTACTTTTTTTTTTTTTTAATGGCCGCCATTGCTGTTATGGAGAATATATGTTTGCAGTAAAATCGGCTGTGGCTGCTGCAGGTGGTGGGCACAGAATAGTTGGTGTGGCTAAGAGGAACTGGCCTCAGAAAAACAGTAAGTTAAAAAAGAGAAAGAAACAAAAATACTTGCTTTCTGAAAAATGAGTAGCTTAAACAAAACGTGTGGCATCTGTTCCCATTTAGGTTCTTTCACTGAAATATTTAATTATCTTCTGCACCATTTTGGTTTAAACCAACACATCAACGCAATTGGTTTGCACAAAACAGCATATCAAAATCAATTCTTGCACATGAACCGTTTTCTCACGAACTTGCTCAGTCAGCCTCCTGCAGTTTTCAAAAGCACACACTCAGCTCAGCAAATGGCATGTGTTCCTTTTTCCCTTTTTTTCTTTCTTTTTTTTGCCCCCAGAGACCTGAAGCTTGCAAAACCCATTAAGGAGCATGTAAATGACTGAGCTGCAGTTTTCTCCTGCAGTCACGGCAGCGGTAATAACTTAAGTGACGGTTCACACCAAAAGTAAGACGAGGCAGTAATTGAGTTGAATTCAGAGAAATGAGGGAGTAGCGGCTCTAATAAAACGTGGCACGGGCTAATTTATCAAACGGCGGATATTCCGCCTCAACCGAAAACGTCCAGGTTTCAATATTTGGATGGATATTAGCTGGAATCGTCCGACTGGAGGAGGTAATTTCATGCCCTCACTTCAGGGAGTGCTTGTAGTCTTAGGAAGGCTGCCTAATGTTGCTTCTGACAAAATGGAGGAAAACACAATAAAATGTGCCACTTTTCATTCGGCCTGGCTACATTAGCATCACAGTCCCACTTTTCTTTGAAGACTTAATGGCCTTTCAAGCCAAAACTGTCGAGTGCAGGCGCAGAAATAACATGTTTAATTGAGACCTGCATCGCATTAAGGTTTGGAAGTTGAGTCGCGGCTGTCACGCATCGAACTGAGTGCAGAACAGTGGCAGTAAACGCCGGCAACTCTGCGAACGTTTCCTTCTGCTTTTCCTGTTGACATTGTTCAGGTGTCAAACGAAGCAGCCCTGATTATATGGAGCATCCATCTTTGTATTTTCTACCCCCGTTGACAGTCTGAATCCTGTCCCAGCAGGTGATGTACGCCCTGCACAGGCCATCAGTCCATCACAAAGCAAAACACAAACCCTTCACTGGTAAGGGCAATCAGGAGGAAGCAACCAGGTCAACAGGCAACAAGAATCCCTGGAAGAAAGTTGCTAATGTAGAGATCAAGCAGAGAGGACTTGGCAGAGATCTGAACCCTTGACCCACAGCAGACTGTACAGAGAAAGATACAATGCCAAGATGTCAGTATCTGGTAAAACGAAGAAATGCTAGAAACCTCAAAGGCCTTCCACCGTGTCAGCCACGTGGTTCTGTGGGTGGCAGGAAAATCTCAAAGAGGGTGAGTCCTTCAAATGTACAATTATATTAAAAAAATACTTATTTTCTCTCACTGGCTGACAAATTTGATCTTCTAAGTGCCAGGAAGACAAAAGAGAGAAAGATAAGATGATTTTTTTTAACCTTTCCCTTTAGAGTTTGCTTGTTTCCAGATCCTCTCCATTTAAAAAAAATAACAAAAAAATAAAACTATTTCTAAACACCATTAATCCAAGAAGGCTGGTAGCTGCTCCTCTTTCAGCTGTCACCAATTTCAATCAATTGTACCACCTGCTGTGTCTACAGATCCAGTCACATCACATGCAGCTCCAGCCTGTAGCATCAGAATTAGCACCAGCTTTTTCGCTCTGATGCTAATTCTGACGCTACAGGAGTGTAGTCAATGACATATTTGCTTTTGTTTCGTCGCTGTGCAAATCGGATTAAATGTGACATGACAGGATATGTGTCCGATTTGGTACCGCCTATGGAAGTGGCACAGATCTGATATTTTCTTCCGGTGAAAAAATCAGAATCTGGTCATTCAGTCGGCCATGAAAAAGTTGTATTTGGCCCCCATTTGTCTAAGCCAAAAAAATCTTTTAAAACACACGGAAATTTAAGAGTTTCGAAAGTCAAAAAATTTGACACTTTTGAAACTCAACAATGTTCAAGTTCTTTTCTCGAAAAGTTTTGAGTTTAATCTCAAATTTTAGATTTTGTTTTTTGTAAATCTTTGAACTTTTTACACCCAGTTTTTTTTTTTGGAGGAAATTCACATTTTCTTTTTTCTAATTACAATGACCCTGATACACCATTGATGTATGGAATAACAAAGGTAAATAAAGTCCAATCCAACACATCAAGGGATATTCATATGCAAAATTAATTTTAGGATGTTTTGAAAACTTCCTACCACTTTTTCACCCACTTCCCAATTTTTCATACAGTGCATTTGTCTGCAATCCCAATAAAACATGGCAACATTTTTTTGTTTTATCTTTTTGCAATGTGGTAAAAAGAGGAAAAGCCTAGGCTTTCTACGTTGTGGAAGTGTGAATGCTTTCATCAGTGTTTGCTTCCCTTCGCTGCACAGTGCAGACAAAAGAATTGGCGACTTCTGCAGAGACGCTCATGGATGTCCCTGAATAAATGCACACTGTTGGGTCATAAACACGGGTTGCACAGAGGAGTCAAGGCGCAGGCTTTTAAACGTCTGAGCTGTTGATGAAACATCCCCACTGTGGCTGTAAAGGTTGCGTGAAAGCTGAAAAACAACTTTAGCAAAACATGGAAATAGTTCTCTCCAGATGTAGACCTTACATTACAGCTAAAAGACGTGCAGATGTCACAGTCAGAGAGACTATATTTGGATGCTTGACTGTAAATCAGGAAGATCCTGCACCGTGACACCACATCACAAAAAGCAGAGCATTTTATCACCCATTAGTCAGCTTTACCACAGACTGCCTGCTGGCCTGAATCCACACTCAAGTTAAAATTACCAGTCCTGCGCAGCTGCTGGCAGGCTGCAGGCTCGGCTCTCTCGTGTACAAATGCGGGGAAGCTCTGTTACTACGAGGTTAAAAGCAAATGATCTGCTTCATTGGGAGGGAATGTTCTGCCAAATTGGATCGGAAATTTCTAAACAAAAGCAATCTTTGTTCACGTTCCCGCTACTGAGAAACATTTGGACGCGTTGCAAACTCCAAAAACTCAAGCAATATAAATACACTCTGAAAAAAAAAAAAAAAAAGGAAAAAGAAAAAAAAGTTACACACCAAGAAGGAAGAGTGTAATTTGGATATTATTTGGTGGAAAAAATGCAGTAATTCATGCAAGAGGAGATAGAACCAAACAATAAGAATCACGACGACATTCGTTTCAGTGCAGCCCTTCCTCAGAAAACAGAAACGATCAACAGAAGTCGTGTCTCAGGTGCCTCTCTTCATCTCATAGGTTTACTATCGAATTTAGGTCTGGTGGTTGAATGTTTGTTTGCTGAATCATTTCCATGTTGATTTGTATGTATGAAATATGCAATCGGACTGAAAGAACCACTTTTGAATATTGCTTGTGAATTTTAGACTTTCTGAGCCCCCGGCGGCACAGATCCACCCCTGACAGAGCCCTTTTTCATTTGCTCATCCTTTGTGTCACACCAAATCATAGAAATCTCAGTATTAGTCCCACATAAAACACAGAGGGGCTGATCTGCTGTTCACTGTCCGAAATGAAACTGAAATTCGAGCAAAATTATGCAAAGAAAGATTTTGGCCTAGTTAAAGTCTGAACCCAAATCACGCTGAGATGCTGTTGCGTCACCTTAATCAAACGATTCTTGCTCGAAAACCCTTCAGGGCGGCTGAGTAAAAGTGACAGTTTAAATTAATTTGACGATCTGAGACATTTAAGTGTAACAAACAAGGAAATACATAAGAAGTCACAACATGTCAGGTTTCATTAGTGGGACGTAAATATCACAAAGAAGTGCTCAGATTGCATTACATTATTGTGTAAATGATATGCTACTCGCTATATGGGCTCTATGCCTACAATAAACCCAAAGCAAACCAACAGTAACACTGTTAGTCGAACTGTTTGCTGAGGGAACAATTTATCGTATTTTTAATCATTTTTTGTGATATGTTTCTTATAAGCGTTTTGATTTATTGTTGTCACAAGAAATTCCAACAAATGATGTTTAAAACTCCTCTAAACTCAGGATTTTGCTATTTTCTGCACTGTTTGTTCAATCAAAGTATGAATAGTTATGACAATAGAGCTGCCATGGGCAGGCCATTATGTGACTGTGGTCTTAAAAAAAAAAATCACATGACCAATGGGAATGTTTTTCAGACGCAGTATTTGTGTCTGTGGGGCTATAATTGCTGTGGCACAGAGTCAGAGTCATAAAGTTACCTGAAAATATTTGTTATTGTCGCATTTATCGTTATCACAACAGTATTGCCAAATGTTGTGACACAACCTGCAGTCCATATCCCTCACCCCTACTGTTTTACTATTAATTTCAAGTCATGTTGTCAATAAGAAACATTCATCAACGGCATCACAAAATATGCCCTTTCTGGCATATTTTCCAAGTATAGGCAAACATTTGCACCTTTTCCATACACTGCCTGCAAATGTTGACTAATAGCCATTTAAATAACATTTCAATAGCTAAATAATTCAAATTTGAGATCCAGCCTCAAACCACATGCAGCCATTTCAGATCCAAAATAATACGAGTCTGGCAACGAAACAAGTCCAAGTGAATTCCCCGGTCTTCACACGCGGAGCAGTATGCTTCACACTTCCTCCGTTACCAGCCGTCCTGCAGGGAATCTGTCTATTTGTAACACAAACGCAACTCGTAGCGTCGCTTTTCATCCACTCTGACCAGAGTATTTGTTTTTTGTTGGGATTTTATTTGTTTGTTTTCTGGCTGAGTGTGTTTTGCCAGCCCCACCTCGCTCCCTAGATAGTACGCACATGTACCACAGAGGATCAAATTAAAAACGCGCAATTATCCATCTGAGTGATGGAGGGACTCTGACCCCGTCACGATGGAAGACAAGCGTGGAAAACAAACAGTCCAGGAAGGGAAACGCCCCTTTCTCCGAATCAACGAGCGGCGAGCTGTGTGTGACTTTGGCACACCCATGCTTTTAATGGATCTTTATGTTTATTCACCCCATTGAGCTTTGCTGATTGTGTGTGTGTGTGTGTAGGGGGGAGGGGGGGGTGTATTTGCTCAGGTCCTCAGATCCTCAGATTGAGTTTTCACTTTCCTCTGCTCTTCCAGGAAATGTCTTAATAAGCTCTTTCACTACTCAAATCTCAGGCCAAAGGGATTTTATGACTGCAAACAAACAAACACACAAAAAACAACCAAAACACTTTTGGCTGCTTGTTTCTTCTCCTTTTATGAAAAACAACCAAATCTCAGAACAACACTGGAGGATTTTGCATGCACGGTCAACGCAACATATACTTTAGGATGAAAAGTATAAATAAGCTGGTTCGTTTCTGATCACTGTTTCTAGCATAAGTTGCAACACAAAGAAATGTCTCGTTAAAGTACAATAGGGGGACTGATGTCACATCAAGGGACACCAGTCCCGTGATGTGACAATTAATCAGTTGATTGGACTTTTAAAACTTGGCACATTCTGCAAAATTTTCACTTGAGCACATTAGCCTTTTTAATATAAAATGAGAAATAGATTCAAAGATGCAAATGAACAAATAATTCAATTCCTTTTTTAAAAAAAGGAAAATGAACATTTTATTGTCTAAAATGCAATTGCAACATTTCCTTCGTGAATCTTTGATCATTTGTAATAAAGGATGTATGTGCAGTTAAGAAATACTTCAACATCAAAACAGGAAAAGCTCTGCATTTTCTGCCCAACTTAACATCAATACAGCGTAGGAAGGATAGTCTGTTGATTATTTTTCAATCAACCAATTAATAATTAACGTGATTAATAAAGAACTTTTTAAAATGAAATTTGAACCAGGTGAAACTAAACCTATACCACTTGAGGAGTTCTGGATAGAACAAGTTCAGAGAAGAAAACACTTTCTTCCAAGAAGAAAGTGTTACTTTTGTTTATTTCAAATGCAAAATGTTTACTTCTTTTGTACAGTTTTAGCTTAATTGCTGCTCTGACTGTGTTGTCCTTTCAGCAAATGGACTCTTTTTTTAAGTCTGTATAATCCAAGAAATGATTAATCGGTTGCTTAATTAATTTTTGATTATTTCAGTAATCGATTAATCAGGATTAATCAGCATTAATCACAATTAACCGGTCAAGCCCTGCTTTCTGTCCAGCCCTGAGGCACCCAGTTTCTTTATGACTTTGTCTGATAAAGTAACTTAACCCTTGAAAATGGCCAACTGGACCATCGTGCAGAACCTTGTTCTGAACCAGCTGGATGTTTATTGGGCATCAAAACCAAACATAGCATTCAGCATTCAGCTTCTATGCACCACAAATCTGGAACAAACTTCCAGAAAACTGCAAAGCAGTTGAAACACTGAGCGTTTTTAAATCTAGACTAAAACCCTGCCTGTCTAGAGCTTCTTTTGAAACATAATCATCAGTCTGATGTCTTTGTATTTTTGTGTTTTTATGACGTAAAGCATCTTGAAATGCCTTGTTGCTGAAAGTTGCTATAAGTCAAAGTAAACTTTGATTTGATTTGATTTTGATTTTGAAGCATAGAACTCAAACCCATACATGATAAATACGGTATATGACGTTTCTTCCACGAAAACTTTCTCCAGAAACCGTCTGACCTCCACTCCTCCCCCTCTGCCCATTTTAGCTAAGCAGAAGTCCATCCAGCCATGTGGTGTCAGGAGGTTCCTCCTCAGCAGTCTGTAAAATTGTATCAAAAAGGTTTTTAATTTCTTTTTTGTTAACCCCCCCTTGATTCAAATGTGTCACTAAATTAAGAAAAAACTATAATCTAACTGGAACTATTATGGTTTACAGCAAAAACCAAGAGAAGAACCTCCTAATTCCTGTTTTCTCTTTCTGACATCTAACTCTGAAACCAGTTTTAATTCAGATTTCCTAGTTTAAAGTCTGATCACAAACTCATCACTGCTGCCGACACGTCAGGGAACAAACACAGCATATTTATTCCCTTCAAAAGCTGAGCTGTGGATGCTCACGGACCATTTCCAGTCCGGGTGGAATGTGAGCAACATGACACGAAGAGTGGAATATTTTCATTTGTCTATTTTTAGTTTTGACTGACAACCTGACCAACTGCACTTCCAGTGTGTTCTGGCGAGAGGCCCTGCCGTGCTGCACTTGGAAAATGTGTCACCGTGTAACAAGCATCAGCGCTCATTTAATCTGCTACATCTCCCCGACACAGTAGCCGTCTGTATACTGGGACAGTCGGTTGTGAGGACACGTATTTTTTTTTAACCTCATCTCTATTCAACAACCTTCATGTCACTGAGTGCACAGTTTGAGATTATTGCAGGTAACCGGGTTGGCTGAAGAGCTGCAGGCAGAAATTGAGAATCTGGATGATAAGAAAGCACCTGCTCACACTGCAGAAACACCACGTCTTACCAAGAGTTTTTGTTTTCTAGTTTCTAGTGGAAATATCTTGAAAAGACTTGAAATCAGACAAAACTAACTTACAAGCAACTTTTCAGGATAACATAGGAGCTCGTTTATGGCAATAATTCCTTTAAGGAGCAGTTTAATGTGTTTTTCAGGTACATTGTGTCATTTGTAGCACAATCAAGTAACTGTTACCTTCAGTTGTTACATAAAAATTGATGTGATATAGATATATAAAATATGACTTAAAAGAAACTTGACTTTGTAATTTAACGCTTTGAAATTGGGTCACTGTCTCCTTAAGAAGCTTCTGCTCTCTCCGAAACTCTTCGCCTTCAGAAAGTTGTCACAACGTGGTTCCTCTATTAACCCTTTAACGACATTTGTAATCAGCATTGCATTGAGAAGCAGCTCCTATAATGAGCTCAGCTGATTCACAGTTCCACCAGGTGTTTGCTAATTGCTACTGGAGGAGCTGATTGGGGGAGCCAAAGGAGAGAATGAAAGAATTCAAAACAACAGTCCAGGTATGTTTTTGACAAGCAAATAACATAACATGATACAAAGATGAAAAAAGTTGATTTTACATGATACTGCCCCTTTATAATAATCTGTCCATGGAACAAGATGTTTTAACTTACATGGGAAAAAAGTCTTGTTACTTGGACAGATTGTTGTACTTATAAGTACCAAGTAGTTATTTATTAAAAAAAAAGCTCCTATATTTTGCTGAAAAGTTGCTTGTAAGACACTTGTCTTATTTAAAGTGTATTTATAATATCTGCACTTGAAAGTAGACCAAAAAAACTTGGTAAAATTTTGTGTTTTTGCAAAGCTCTTAAAGTAAATTTACATCTACCATGTTTCCCCAAGCTGTTAACCTACTGTATGTTTAATATGATTTCACACTGACTAAATATTAATGTGTCGTCTGTCATTTCCGCTCTGCTCCCTCTAATACGTTTTGGCTTGGCTCAGTTCCTCAATTGTTTTGATTTTCAATTTGTAAAGCAATTACTCAGACTGAACTCATATCCAATAATAACAGTATTTGGATTACATTGCCGTAATCTTTTTCAATGTTTTTAAATGTGTGGAACCAAGCCCAGCGACACCACAAGTAAATTAGTTTTTCATTACCAGAAACACTAAAAATCATGTCTTAACTCTGCATCGCAAAGTGAACACTGCCACTTTATTAATAGGATGTAAATTTTACTTGATATTTATGAGGGTTGATTCTGTCAAAGCACAACAAATGAAAACTTGATTGAAATTATATTAATTTCGTCTTTACACCCTGAATAATGGCTCACTTTATGTTAGTTTTAAGCTAATTACATCTGCACACTTCATGGACTTGGACTGTTATTTATATGTTCCTCTGCTGCTGGAACAAACCTAATTCCCTATGAGGGTCATTATGGTTACATCCAATCTACCCTAACCTGATGGAGGCTGCCAATCAAACGCTCCGCCATCACTGACAGGCTAAAAAACACAGGAAATCAAGCAATGCACTGGAAGATTATGGCTATAAACTCCTCTTAGTGACGTAGCTAATAGTTTTTCTGTTCAGACATTACAGCTCTGCACTAGAGGTATAAGGACAATGACATTCTGATGAGAAGTGGGAAACTGGAACAAGGTCGAAGCGGATGGTTTTTAAACTGCTGGTAGGTTGCAAAGCCACCAAGCCCATTGCAAGATGCAAAGTATAGAAAAACAAAGATCCTGGAGTGCCTCAAAAAGATGGCCTCCAACAACCAAATGTACAAGAGGAGGACCAAAGGGAGCCGTCATGAAAATAAAAGCCCATACCAAGGTTGTCATTAAAATAGTACAATTTGTGCCAATAAGCTTAAAGAATGTATTAATTTATTGTATTGCATAGATTTTACCGAAACATAAATTATTTTTGACAAAGCAGTACCCATCTTGGAAAAGACTAAGTAACTGGCTAAAGCTAAGTAGGTCTAATAGGAGGGCTGGTGTCTGATAATCATGCTTGCACAAGAGCAAAAGGCTAGGGTTCATCTGATCAGACAACATCAAAAATACAAAGGTGCCCTTGAAATTGTTCATGTGTACACAGAGTGATACAGAGTACCATGAGGGGCAAGAATAATGTAAAGAAACATTGGTGTGTTGTATGGTCTAGATGTCCTACTGCCACATTGGCGACACCACCAGTGGTGGTGGAGAATGACATGCCAAAGATCCTGTGGAGAAGTGGTGGGCAACTCCAGGCCTCGAGGGCCGGTCTCCTGCAACGTTTAGATGCATCTCTACTGCAACACACCTGAGTCAAATAATGAGGTCATTAGCAGGACTCTGGAGAACTGGACTGCACTTAGGAGGTGATTCAGCTATTGGATTCAAGTGTGTTGGACCATTGAAATATCTAAGAGTTGCAGGACACCAGCCCTTGAGGACCAGGATTGTCCACCCCCGCCATAAGGAGAACCAAACCGATAGAAAGTACATGACTAACCAACCAGACACTGTGGCTTTGGACAAACTCAAATTGGCAGAAGTAATAAAGATAATGATCCCAACTCTTAAAAACATAGAGAAGGAAGAAGACAGAAAAGTTAAGAAATTCCAAGGGATAAAAGAGGAAATGTAGAAATACTGGAAAATTTAGGCAAACACTTTGCACTGTGACTCCTAATTAAGGAATAAAACTGAAATAAAAGAAAACACGTATTTCAGCAGCATTACACACAGATGGTGTTTGGCTGTATTTTCTTACACTGCCTACGCCAGTGATCTCAAACTGCACTCCTCAAGATCCAGAGTCCTGCGACTTTTAGATGTGTCTCACGTCCAAGACAACTCATCAGATAACAAAACTTCCTCACCAGCAAACAGTAAAGCTCTACTGAGCTCTGCTAATGAGCTAATAAAAGACCCAGGTGTGACGAAGCAGACAAGCATCTAAAGCCCTTAAGGACTGCATTTTGAGACCACTGGCCTACTCTGTGCAATGGACCAGACTTAAGAACAAATAAAGAGATTTAAAAAATCTTGTTTGGGTTACGGCTGAACATTTTTCTTTCAACACTTGTGCCAAACCTTGGAAGTATGGAGTCCTGGGCAAAGAGCCATATCACATTGTCCACCACATACAGTTGGCTTACAGTTAAATTAAGATTGAAAAACAAATACTTGTTTCATATACAAATTGTACTCAAGTTGTATTTCAATTGAGACAATCATGTGAACATCAGGTGAATCCATGACCTGGGACACAGCCTGGATATCACACTCTGGAATAATCAGTCAATGGCCGGGCAGCAAAGTGTTTCCTTTATGGGAAACAGCAGATAAGACCACTTTACCTGAAAGTGTTTACAAAGCAAAAGATTCTATGGTAACAGCAGAAGCATTTTGACAACACTTAACAAAGTCAATGGCTTTTCTGGCACGAGCGTAGAGAGCGACTGTTCAGCCGGGCATGCTTGAAGCTCCGCAGGGAAGAGCAATTAAAGAGACGCGCAGCTGGAGCATCCGCATCGCAAAAAGTAACCAAAAGAGAAGATAACTATATTTTTTTCCTTCCTTCTGTTTGGTCCTGTTGCTTCCCAAATTCAAATGACGAATGTCCGGTTGGATGAAGATATGGACTGTTTTTCGGCTACAAATAATAAAAGATGCTTGATTACCCAGTTAAAACAGTCTAAAGCTCCTTGGTGGTGATAGAGACTCACCAGGCGCAGTGGGTGAAAAGAGTGGAGCACCTCCTTGATTAAAATGCTAATTTTAACCAACAATGAGTTTACCAGATCCTAGTATGATTCCTGAACACAAAGACACATGCAATGATCCTGCATTACATTATGACCACCAGTCTGTGTGCTTGTCCCCCTTTTGCAGCCAAACCAGCAATGACACATCCAGGCATAAACTTCCCCTACACCACTGAAGATATGCAAAGGTACCAGATACCAAGAAATTACAGATCCTCTAAGTCGGTGGTGTCCGATTTTTTTTATTTTATTTTATTTTTGCACCAAGGGCCAAAATCCCAAAATCGAATGCCCATAAGGCCAAAATGTGCTTTTCTTCCCCAATTAAAAATGCAGAAATGTAATTATTGTGACTTCTTCCTCCTTTACCTGCATCACAAGATGGATAATATTATGACGTTTGCCTCTATTTTTAGTTATTTAACTTTTTGTGCCAATTCTTTTCTATTTTGTTAACCTGCAAAATGTTTTTAGTTCATTTCCAGGTCCCAAACACAAAAATTGTTCTTATAAAATCTTGCCACGTGATACACAAGTAAAAGACGGACATCCACCCGACCTTCACCTGGTGTCAAAGAAAATGTGAGTACTCAATGTTGTGGCTTTTGCTGTCAGACGGGTCAGAGCCTGAACTCTCCTCACTTACGTAGCAGATTCAGATCACTTCTTAGTGGTCATAATATTATGCCTGATTTGTGTATAATAATAAAGCTGCATCTGAACACCACATTCTGCAGCCTACAGTGGCATGATTTGCTGAAGAAAGTTATAAAAAAAAAAACTTTTCAGTTAAGCAAAAATTATTTGCCATCCCGTCGATGATGGATCGTACGTTTCTCCAAGCCGGAACAGCAGTACGTCTAACTCACAGTCAGCAGGAATGAGTAATGCTCTCCTCCGTTTTCCAGATTTTGACTGAAGCTAAAGAAGAAAAAATAAGAAATCTGTTTTTCTGCAGCTGTTCCACACTTTCTCACTCCATGCAGTCCAACTGTGAGCTGCCCGCTCCACGGTAATATGTGGCCCTGGTAAGGGTGCGCTTTAAGGTGCCACGGATTGACATCATAATGAGTGCATGAGGGCTGAGGGGCATGAACGGAGTCACTGGAAGATTCACGGCCAGGACTCTGACTGGAGAAACAGGTGTTTTTAAAGGTGCTTTGTGAGAAAAGAGACAGAATGTCTCCAAATGTCTGAGAAGAAAAACTGAAAGAAAAATCTTTTTGTGTGATGGTTTAAACACAATCCATCGGCTACTGATGTCCTAATCCAATCCCAGCCATCTGCAGTGGTAATTCTCTAATTACTTTCCAAAAATGTGCTCAATTTGTAGGTGAAAGAAAGATTATACTGTATTTTGCAGGGATGAATTTGGATCATTTTGTGCAAAAATAGCTGCAACAATTTTCTATTAAGGAGAGCTTAATGACTGTGCGTGTGTGTTCTGGTTTTCACACGGTCTTAGGAACGTCAATCCATTTACACACTCATGTCATGAGGATCTCTTTTCTGGTGTGTGTGTGGGTGTGTGTGTGGGTGTGTATTTGGCTCAGCTGTGACAAACACACACACTTTACCAGCTTTGTGGGGACCTGATGTTGATTCCTATCCCCTCACTTTAAACACGACTAATGTCCTAACCATCAAAACTAAAAGATAATGTTTTTGTTAATGAGTAGGAGACAACTTTTAGGAAATGTAGTTTTGCTTTTTTATGAATGTCGCAACATAATATGGTAATGTTATGTTGCGACATGTTTAGATGGAAAAAATGGTAGAGGCATAAGAACTAGTTTAGATTTTTTTAAATTATTGCATTCCATTTGTAGTTGAAACTCGATCTGCCTCCAAAGACAGAATGCTAAATAAAATTTAGCTTTCATTCAAAAGAGAAGGGTACAGAAGTCGTACAAAGTGGCTCTCTTCACTTTCAGCTGGGACGCTACTTCTTAATGCTTCAGGTCTATTTGTCTGGCAGTGCTCTGGAGGATTTTTAATGATGAAGTTTAATCTAGAGCTACTGAAAATCATCCCAAAGCATTAGTGGGGATTTCTTTTTTCTTTTTTTTATATTGGTTTCAGCAGGGGGTAGTTGCCTTCAAACATGCACCAATAAAGGTGTTCCAGTTGATTTCTCTGACTGCGAAGTTGGAATTTCCCAATTCCAACTACAAAAGACATAACCATAACCCCTGCCCCACTATTCAGCCACCCAGTTCCTTCAGACTAGCCAGCAGCAATTAGCAAACACCTGGTGGAACTATTCATCAGCTGAGCCCATCATAGGAGCTACTGCTCAGTGAAACATTGGTAAAAACGTTGCTAAAGGGTTGATAGAGGAGCCATGTTGTAATGACTTCCTGAAGGTGGAGGTTTTTTTAAGAGCAAGAGCTTTTAAAGAAACAGAGGTCCCATTTAAAGGTGTTAAATTGCTAAATCAAATATCTTTTAGGACCTATTTGATATTTGTAGCTACTTGATTCTGATATAAAATGGCACAATGTGCCTGGAACACACATAGTACTGCCCCTTTAAGGAGCTGGGAAATGCATTGCAGCAAAAAAGTCTCTCAGTGAGGCGATTGTGTTCATGCTCACAGAGTCCACATATAAAAAGAAAGTGTTGAAAAAACACATTTTGGTAGCAGAAGGAGTGGGGAAGAAGTAAATGTGTGACTTTTGACACTAACAAATACAAGGAGTCTGTGTCACGGATTAAATTAGCTGATGAAAGAGAAATGATGGTTAGCAAAAAACAATGGACTAAGTATCACTGAAAAATACTTAGTGAGTGAATATTTCCTTAATTGTTACTGTGAATAAAAATGAAGTGGGAACAAACACACTGAATAATGACGGACACACAGGTCAGTTTGAAACTTTTACAAACAACAAAGGTCTGTTTGATGTCTTCATTTCTGGGTTATAGGTCATTTATTTAATATTGTGGTCAACATCAGATATGTGTGGCCCAACAAAGACCATTGGATATCAGCTCCATTCAAATCACTGTTGTTACTTATCACTGCCATAAACATTGAAAACACTGAATGTATTCAATGTTTGCCTGGTTCAATAACCCTCAATCTAAATGAAAGTGTAATTACCAGACCTGTGCTGAATGTGTTGTGATGTTGACAGGGTAATTCAGCCATTAATCCAGTTTTAATTTGCTCTACTACTCTGGTATAGATAATTCATCCATATTTTTAAAGCCAAGAACGGTAGAAGTTTGAGATGGGAACCAAGGCTACATAGCCATTTTCATTTTATGAAATCATGAGCTCATCTCTAACCCTGAGCATATCTTCCACATGTCAGGAACAGAGGAGAGGGTCTCTGACCTGGGAGTCCACGGGGAGGATGGGGTGGCAGAGGGGCAGAAGAGAATAAAACAGAAGCTGGAAGCAGCGGCAGGAGGCTGACTGCTCACATCACTATGGGCCACGCTTGAAATATTCGGCAGAGTGTGAGAACAATCACATGGAAATAAGTTTGAACAAGTTTGTTTTTAATGCGCTTAACATATGCTTCCTCTCAACTCCTCTTCTGCTGCCATTATTATTCTTAAGTACTATTGCTTTCTCGATACAGACATCTTGAGTTTAATTAAGCGACTGTACTAACTATGGGAGCATTCAAAACAGCCCTGTTTAGTCCGCTTTCATCTAGTTCATGTGTCTTGAAAGTCCAGTTCGTTTGGGGAGGTGTGAACGCACAATCGAACTCTGATTCGATTTGAAACAGCCAACGCTGGTCTGGACTGGAGACCACTCCTAAAGCAGCGCCGGCATTCTGGGTAAATACAACCAAAACAAACACACGTGTCTAGCGCTAGCGGGAGAAATGCCTCGTTGTCTTTTAACAAAGACAAAGAGAAGCTCGGTGTCTTTGTGATGTCTCCTTTAACGGTTCTTGATCCACCTCAGACGAAGGGTGTAACCAGGTTATTCGTTTGACACAGAGCAGTGTAAAAGCAAACCGCAGCGGATAAATTGTAACAGGTGTTAAAATTTTGAACCGAACCGAGTCTACTGGACTATTTCCCAGCCACTTTTCCATATTGACGATATAATTTGCTACTGCTCTAAAGCACAACAGTGTTCTTTCAGTAACCTGCATATTTTTTGGTGAAAATGAAAGAAAGTTGATTTAATTGACAAGTTTATGTTGTTGTATTTGCAGCCCTTGCAAAGTGAAAAGCAGAATGAAACGGCTCTACATAAAAACACAGTAAACATAAACAGGAAGCAGCTGGCAGGTGAATAATTTTAATGGCGGCAAAAGGACAAAGAACAAGAATCACCTGATGTTGGTGAGTGTAAGTGTACTATCACTGTACGACTTTCTTTTTTTCAGTGCTCATCTATGTAGCTATTGTTCTTTATTTGCTAAAAAAAAAAAGAAAGCAGTTGCTAATTTGGTTTTTAGTCTCAGAAAGTAATATTAAAAATTCATCAAAAGCCTTAAAACACTAAACAACAATGCAGCCTTTTCTAGGAGGAATGTAACAGAAAGCCTTAAGGATGTTAAAACAGACGTGACACAAGCTGATTAATAACTTGAAGGGTTTCAGTATTTTCTAGGGTCTTTAACAGCTACAAATATGTGAAAAGAAGGCCATCTCATTATTCTACTAACACTTTCCTTTTTGGTTTGATTTCCACCTCTGGTTTTCAGTCCTAATGACCTGCTGCCATAATTCACACAGGGGAAGATCTGGAGCTCTCACCAATCTTTGGGCGGCTAATTGGCACTTCAGTGAAGTAAGTCTAACCGACTTTGCATTTGACATATGGATTTTCCAAATTAAATATTGCTGTCTTTGGATGGGTCGTTGCTGCCACACTGGGAGAGGTAATGTTTAGTTGTAGGTAAAACAGAAAACATCTTCATCACTGTCTGTATTTTTGTTTCCTCCCTCGACTTCATTGATTTCTCTTTTTTTGAAACTAAGACTCTTCAAGCTCGTTGATGAAAACCGTAGCTTTGACAGAGGGAGGAACTGCAGGGCTCTGCTGTGATTATACCCCAGTCCACTGATGCCAATCAAAAGATGAGTTAGAGTGATACATGCACACCCAGCAGCCAGATCTCCAAGGCTTTCTGAAGCCTCCTAGGCCGAGGGGGAACATGAAAAGTCTCAGAAATGAGACATCCCAAGCTTTAATGTGCCTTTTTGCTGTTCTTGTCATGGGCAATCACAACACGAGTAGTTAGTTGGAACAAAGACCCGAGGTTGCAATGCTTCTCTTTGTGCGAGATGAAAGCCGAACTTGGCAACAGGTGGATGTGGCTCTGCTTTGACTTTCAGGCCTAATTAAAGAGCAGAGTCTGATAGATGTGAGCGTCACGAAACCTGAGCCCGGCAGAATCCAACCTTTGATTATTATCAGCTGAGGGTTGATTTAAAAAAATGTCCTAATTATCTTTTAGACGTCACAAAGGAACCAACAGATTATGGGATCTCTCTACAGGCAGTGGACCTTTCTGCAGTTTGAATTGCTAAAACCTTTGTCTTAAAATAAATAAGAAATAAAGAGATGGGCTGTGGTTGTTTTGTGTACTGTACAAATACATTACAATACACTATAGTTGAATGGTTCATTAGAAAGCTAATTCAGGCTGTGGTTCAGCACAAGCGTACAAAAACAAGTTGCCAGTTAGAGCCGGAGTCTTCCAGCTAGGAAAAGTGAGAAAGACAGAACAACAGAGGTCCAGAAGTAGCGCTGCCTTCTCTCAATAGCACGATGAGCTATAATTGGTAAATAGTTGTGGTAAATTGGTGGGTGTTGATCATTTGACGAAATCCAGGCATTTTTGACTTGTAAAAGCCAGGTTTGTAACTTCAGTATACCAAGAAGGTGTATCATTTTTCGTCAAGATGAATTCCATATCAGAAGATGAATGCTTTAAGCACTTAATAAATAAAGCTGTTCTTGAATTGTTGTTTTGTGTTGCTTAAAAAAAGCTAATTTGCAAGTACTATATGTTTCTATATTTTGGGTTGGGTTATTTTGATTTGCTAGTTAGGATTGGTTGTCTAGTTGTCTGATTGGACGAAAAAGAGCTGTCTGTGATTGGTTGGTGGCGTGGCTCACTGGCAAAGACGCAGAACCAAAAGTTTGCCTGAACACACACCGAGCGAGCGTGTGTGAGATGGAAGTGGACATGCCATATATTATTCTTTGTTCACGAGAATATATGGGCTCACATCAGAACGCTAGCCTTCTGCGTATATAATGTCATATACATAAGGTTGCTTTTACAACATGCTAACATCTCTGCTAGCTAGCTTTATCTTTATATGTGACTCATCACTTTATTTGTTGGAGGCGTTAGCTTGTAGACAGGTAGACACAGACAGATGGATTTTCGGCAATAAACAACCATAACGAAAAGCACCAGACTTCAAACTCTTTATGCCTGGCCGGGCAGCCTGCCAGGCTAATAATGCGCTGAGGGAATCCCTGCTGGTATCTTAATAATCCCTTCAAGGGTTATTAAGGGGAACATTAACCTCATTATGCTGTCGAAGTGACCCTGATTACAAACATAACCTTCATAAACTGCTTTTAGTCTAAGAACAAACTCCATGTCTCCATGTGCCGGCAGTGAAAGCAGCTCTTTTTTTTGGGGTCTGTGGCCGTACGACATACAGTTTATGTGAGCAAAGAGAAAAGAAGAGAATTAAAGATGTTACAGCACAAATGACATCCTTGACATGCTAATTGATGAGTGACATCATGACCCATAAGTTGATGAATTAATGAGAACTACTGCATGTCGGAGCTCAGAACTTCGTTTTGAATGTTTGGGTAATGAACTATGAACAAAAATTATTTCCACTGAAGATGGATGGACTGAATTTAGAAGCAGCGAACTGGCACAACAACGGGCAAATATGGGCAACATATGGACAGATGAATTTGGGTCCTCTGGCGTCTCTGGAGATTCTGGTTATTTATGATAAAGGTTAAAGTTCACAACATAACAATGGTGGCTTATTGTTCATCCAAGGCACTTTTTTACATGATTGACATGAAGTAATAGCTTGATGGGGGCATTACTGTGAAAGTCCCAAAGCAATTAATTAAGAAGTATTTACTCATAGCTTCATTTTTAGTGGTCATCTGCTTTTGGTAGGATTTGCATAAACAAGCTTTTACTTGGTTCTAATTTTCATAATCACACAGTTACATAATTATAATGAGCTCACTCTGTAATTCATCCCAGCTTCTATTATTTTCATTTCTGAAAGCAGGTCAAGCAAAATGTACGGCATGTGGAACATATGGGAGGCTTTTTTTTGCAAAGACAGCGTACAAAACCAATTCCACCTGCCGTTTAAAGCTGCGGGGAAAACATAGCTGGCTTTAGCTGTCCTCAATCTCACGTAAGGAGGAAAAAGCAAACACAAAAAAATGTTGGAATTTGTGTTGCTGCAGAAGACACACTGCAGAAACAGGAGGAAGTGTCGCACAATAATCTGGCACTCAAGCAAAGGGTGAGTAGGCCTGTTGTTCCTGAGCCGTCACCTTGGTTTATTTCACAGTGATTTACAAGAAAGCCCGGAAAGTCTCTGTATGTGGGCTGCTGCATCAACATATTCTGAATGCCTGCTGTAGCTGCTCTACTGCACACACAGCCCAAAAGCGATGAGAAAAAAAACAACAACAAAAAAACAGAAGGAGGCCTGAGAACGGATTCCCTGTCCCCTCTGTGAGCTGTTTAAAGACCATCATGGTGTTCCCTCTGAACGTCTGTTTTGTATTTAACTCTTCAAATACACAAGTGAGGCCATTTATAAGACACAATACTGTTTATATGCACAAAAAATAATGAGTATCCACAAAATGGGATTACTGTCTGCTTTCATACTTCACTGAAATTAGAAAATCAATGTGCTCTAATCTAATTTCTATTTGAGAAATCTCAGGTTGTGTTGGAAAGCCAAGGGCTCGGGGAAGAAGAAGGTTATTTTAAATAACTATGCATGGGAAGCGTGAAAGAAGCTTAAATCTTCTGAGGAAAACTTCAGTGACATAGAGCGCCTCTTACAAGTAATTATACTTTGAAGTTTTGCTTATTTTGTTACACCACGGCCACAGTCTTAAAAGTATTCAAATTGGATTTGATGTGATAGGCCGACACAAAACAGAGAATGTTGGTGAAGTGAAATGAAGAGAAATGGTTTTCAAAACAGTTCTGAAAATATGAAAAGTATGATTATTAGTTGTTTCTATATGAGTCAACCTTTGTTGCAATTCCAGAAGCAAATCTTTTGTATGTCTCAGCTGCTGCGTTTCACACTGAATTGTATCAAACGAAGCAAACACTTTAAAAAAACCTGTTCCCCTCCTCACCTGTGGTGGCGCCACAAACCACTGAAGGAAATAACAGAAACATTTGAAGAAGACGCTTCAGATGTTTCTTCAGGAAAACGTTTACAAAAATGGAGTAGAATCAGATTTTAGTGGTTGTAGGATTTGCTCTTTTGTCTTTGGTAAAAGATAACGAGCCATTTCTCCTGCTAGAATTAGACAAGCCTTTGGTTAGGCCGGATTTACCCAGAATGCCCTATGCTGTAGTCCGTTTTTCCTGCATTCCGACTTTGCGTTCACATATTCAATCAAACTGCATCGGAGTTCGCTTCAACCAAGCTGAGACATATGTTTGCAGGCAGACCAGAGTTCACTTTTTTTGTTCCGCATCAGAGTTAATTTGCATGTTCACACTCCCTCAAACAAACCAGACTTTCACGGCAAATCAACAAGAGTTTGATGAAAGCAGACTAAACAGGGTTAGTGTGAATGCACTCAAAGACATTCGCTCCTATCCTATCAGAGACTGGTAGCATCTCTGAACATGCATTTGCAACAGGTTCTCAGTAGGATTCAGTTCTGAACTTTGGCTGGGTCACCGCTTAAATTGTGGTTCTATCGGTTTACGGCTGAACCTCTCTAATCGTTTGCAGCCTCTAACATATTTCTTCCAGGACTTGCTCTGTGTTTAACGTCATTGATCAGTCCATCCATCTTCATTGATCTAAGTCTGAATAAATCTATAGGGAACCAGTTCTTTTCTTGTTTTCTTGTCTCACAGGTGCTGAATTAATTTAGAACTAGAATCTATGGAAAAACTAGGTGTGGAAGTGAACTCACCCTCTCCTCCTCCTCTCTGAGGTCCGGCATGGTGCTGACGCACAACGTCACCGCGGTGATGGCTACAAACAGCACAGACAGGCAAGCGAAGATCTTGCCGGGCAGGCCAGAGTGCGGGTTCTCTACCATGTCCCTGAGCCTCCGCATGCAGCCCCCCGAGAGGGTCTCCTCCGGCCCGCCTGGAGGCTGCTGACTCTCCTCGCAGGACTGCGGGGAGGTGAGCTCGGCCTCCTCCTCCTCCAGCCTTTGCAGCTCCTTGTACTCCTCCTGCCTGAGGCGCAGCTTGCGGAGGCAGCACCACTCCAGATTATTATCCTCCAGGCCCCAGTAGACCAGCTCCTCCTGGAAGGAAAGGGCGCACATCTCCCTCAGCAGCCTCAGCTTCCCTGCCGCCAGGAAGGTCACTATGATGCGGAAGGCAGACGGGTTGCGGTCGAAAAAGTACTCGTTGCGGCTGACGTCGTAGTCGTCACACACATCCATGATCTCGGCCTCGTTGCTGCAGCTGCGCAGCTTGCCCAGTCGGGTGAGCGGGAACTCGTCCAGCGTGGACCAGGGGATGTGATACTTGATCCCCCCGACGTTGATAATGGCCGCCCTGTCGGCCAGGCCCCCCTCGTCTCCGTCCTGCTGGTTCTGCAGAGGCTGGAGCAGAACCTGGGCTCTCTTGTAGAACAAGCCCTTCTTGGATGTGACTTCCTGTGGATTTTCCACACGGTTAAAGCGGAAAGGCGTGAACTGGTGGTCAGTGTTGCCTGCCAAGAAGGCCACCTCCTGGTACATCACTGCGACCCGGCTGGGGGAACCTGTCCTGCACAATGCGTCGAGTGTATGAAGCGACTGGAGGCTCGTCACCCATTCAGCAACAAAGATCGCATCTGTGGAATAATAATAATAAAACAAAACAAAGTAAATATTTTTCTTTAAACAAACTCATTTAAAAAAATTTTTTTATGAAAATCCCTTAAAATGTTTGCTATTGCCAATCTTTAAACCCAAAACCTAAAGACCAAAAATTTAAATAAAAAGCATCATCGGTCCAAGAATGGAACCCTGGGGAACTCCATCAGAGATAAAGGCAAAAAACGATACAGAAATAAGGAAAGCAACAGAACAATAACCCTCTCACTGTCTTCACCGACAGGATCGCACTGACCCAGTGTGCGCTTTTACGGGCTTGTGTGTGTGTGTTTGTGGTTTGGGGAACTGATGGTCTGATGGGACATCTACATCGTTTCCCCGATGTCCGACCATGACAGCTGACGCGCTCCACCTGAGTGTCGTGCTAAGAAGGGTTAAAGCTTGTCTTAATCCATTAAGATCTGAATAGCTTAGAATATCCACATTGCCTCAGATGGGCAATCAGAATATTGTGCTCTACAGTATAAAAAGATCAAATATCATGAAGAATATGTAGCTAAAACCATATCGTTCAACTTTTTTGCTTTTTTTGTGTGACAGAGCTTTACAACCAGATTGAAAGATTTATAGACTTAAAATTTAAAATGTTAGCTAACAAAGGATTGGAACGTTACCATTCTAATATTTAGAGTTTTAAAATACACCATTGGTACGAACAAAATACAGCCTTTTTTCGAATTGAGTTTATATATGAAGAAGTAATAAAAATGATTTGTTCTTTGTATCAGGTTCTCAAATTATTCAAATCTGACTTCAGATGTACATAAACAAACACATTGTCATCAATCAATATGTAAATGGTTATCAGATGTTTTCCGACCTGTTTGACATTCATCATTTTATGGTGAAAAGGAGAAAAAAACACTGCCAGCTTTCACAGGAATAGAAACCCACACAAACTCTACACAATTTTCAATAATAATAATATTAATGATACTGAAAAGCTCCATGGTTCTTCTTCATCGGACGAGGGAAGCGAATAGACATGAGAGTCAAGGTAAGACTGTATGTTCCTGTCATAAGTTACTGTAAAAAATATCCAGTTAGCATTTTAACTCAGTGTTTAAATTGGACCGATGAGCTGAAAGCAGACATGTTTACCCACAATCCACAGCAAATTAAAACCCATAATGTCAGCGCAAACATCCATCACTAACCGTCAAACACGATCATACGATGGTAGAGTGATGATTTGTGCTTTAGTTGTTGCAGCCATTCCATAAGCTTCTGATTTATGGGCTGCATTTTTTACTTTTTTTTTCTTTTTTTTTTTGCCTGATTTGTGTTTGTTCAACAATGACACGCTGCCTCTTATTGTGTTTCTTGATGCGAGACCTTAACGGTTTTTTTAAAAGTTGGACCAACCTCAGAAAGATGAGCAGATGCCTTTAAGTTATGTGCTATTTCGAAAAACCATTTGATCTTAACTTATGTAAGACGTAGTAGTCTGACTCATCAGCTGACATGTATATTTCAGACTCTGAATGTCTGACTCTCTCCCATCTCCCATGCCGTGACAGGAAAGTGAGTAACAGGACTACGTTTCTTTCTCGACAGAGAAAAAGAAGAGCAAAGTTTTGTTTTAAGAAGACATGGATGTAAAAAGAAAACATGATGACTTTTCTTTTTACATCCAAAAAGCATGTTTCCTGCACTTTAATTGCAACAGCGCCTCAAAGCGCAGCATGCGGACGCCATGCTGCGCTTTGAACTCACTCAGCTTCAATTAAATTAGTTGCTTTTCCATTTTACCGCGTCGACGGCCTGTTCTGTTGAACATACCGCAGGAAATGCACTTCATCGCTTCGACCTCGCCGCCGCACACCGAGGCGAATGTGAAAACAAAAGAGCTGCCGCGTTTAACAAATAACGCTTGCACACTGGATGCTCAATGCTTAATCTTGTGCAGCGGGGGTTTATGCATTTTTTAGAATTACACTGACGCACAATCTATGATTTGATGCCGACTTTTTTCTGTAATTAACAATAACTTGTGTAGATGCGGTTTATCTGAAATGACATAGGCATTTCACAATGTATAAACAATGTAAGTTTATAATGACACATAGATCTGGGAACCAAATCCTTATCTGATCCCTGTGAAAAAAAATGGATTGGAATTTTGTTTCAAGTCATAAAAAAAGTTTTAGGCACGAAAGGAACTTGGGGGGGGAAAAAGTAAGAAAAAGAAGAATAAACTGCACAAAATCACAAACCAGCTCTTTAGAACTGATTTTCCCTCCAGTATATATTTAAGGAGAGTGCCAGGAGTATTTTTTTCATGGATACACAAAATGAGTTCTTTGTCTTTCTGAGTGGAAAATTACCTTTGATCTTTCAAAACATTTGTAGGACAGGCAGACTTTATTTTGAAAGTCTAGTTTGTAGGGCTTTAATTGAGAAATGTTAAAGTGTTATGTGTTTTCCATGCACATATTGCCTTTCAGTAGCAAAATCAAGTAAGTGTGTCACCTTCAGACACTTGACTTAAAAGAAACTTTACTTTGTGTTTTATAGCTTTTAAATTGGGCCTCTGTCTCTTTAAAAATTCCTGCTCGATCTAAAACTCCGCCTTCAGGAAGTCATCGCAACATGGCTCCTCTGTTAACCTTTAACAACGTTTTTACCAGTGTTGACGTGAAAAGTAGATTGTGTATTGAGCTCAGCAGATGCTCAGTTCCACCAGGTGTTTGCTAATTGCTGGTGGCTAGTTTGAAGGGGCTGAGTGGGGGAATCGCAAGGGATTGTCCGATTGCCTCGGTGAGACAAAAGCTTGGAAGCTGCAGCTCAGAGGAAGAGCTAGGTCCTCGAAGGCGGGGCTAAGTCCACCCAGGCATTTTGCACAGCTGAATAGTTGCCATGAGAAATGAAAGGAAATCAAAGGAACACTCCAGGTATGTTTTTGATGAGGGAATAACTTCATAGTATATTGTTAAGCTAAAAAAAAAAAGTAGATTAAAGCTTTAAGTTTCAGGCCCGGGCTGCACAGTGGTGGAGTTGGTAGCACTGTTGCCTTGCAGCAAGAAGGTTCTGGGTTCTATTCCTGGCCCGGGGTCTTTCTGCATGGAGTTTGCATGTTCTCCCTGTGCAGGCGTGGGTTCTCTCCGGGTGCTCCGGCTTTCTCCCACAGTCCAAAAACATGACTGTCAGATTAATTGGTCTTTCTAAATTCTCTTTAGATGTGTGTACATGGTTGTTTGTCCTGTCTGTCTCACTGTTGCCCTGCGACAGACTGCTGACCTGTCCAGGATGGGTTTCAGGCCCAAAAGCATCAAAATATCAACAAAAAAAAAAATTAATGGCACAAAATATTTTTAAAAAAGATTTTCCCTCATATATATCTCACATATATATTTAGAGGCAGTGCCAGGGCTATTTTGTTTATGTGTAAAAAAAAGTGAGTTCTTTGTCTTTCTGAGTGGAAATATTACCTGTGATCATCCAAAACATTTGTACAGAAAGGAGGATTTTCTTTCAAAGTATGATTGTCTGCCTCTGCAAGGTTTTAACGGAGAAATATTCCCTAACTTTCTCTTCCTCGAATGCCCTCGCTGAGTCTCACTGCTGGCATCTATCGCTGAATACAGTGTTTATAGAAAGATTATGTTTTATCTACAGTCAGATCAAAAAAAAAAAAAAACAGATTTTGATCTTTTGTTTTCAATCAAACACAATACTTGTTTCTGGAAATGAGACAGTTTTGTTGTGTAAAATGAGTAATGATTTTTTTGTTTAATCTGTATTTGTGTATTTACTCGCCTTTTTTTTTATTCACCACTTGGCGCATTCAAAACAAACAATGCAGGCAGGTATTGATCTACAAAATAAGCAATTTGATAAGCAAAGAGGATTAACTACAGCAATAGAGTATACATTTTTTGAACAAGTTTTTTTCTTTTGAGTAAATAATTCCTTAATGTGGATAAAAAACGTACTACTTCTATTGGTAGATTATTTCACTTGTGACATTTATGACATATAAGGATTTCAACCAGGCTAAATTAAAATTTTAAAAAATATGTATGTCCATTGCAATTATAAAATCATAATTTAAAATTAAAATGAGATCTTTTCAGAGGTTTTTCGTGAATATGTGTGGCTGTGGTCTTAAAAAATGCCATGTGGTGCGACTGGTTTATCTTAAAATAAGGTATTTCCCATGATGTACTAAACATTATTTTCATAAGTTTCCATTTATTTAGTGTGTTTAGAAACATTTTATTTTTTTTATTTATTTATCTGGCAATTATTACAGCTTTTTTCCCCCGCCCCAAAAATTAACCAGTTCCATGTACATTTGTCTTGTAGTTTTTCTTGTATTTTTCTTCACCATTTCATCAAACTGATAAACACCAGTCACTCGATGATACCAACAATCAGACATTTTGAAATGTCTTATTTCATATGTACTAAGATATTAGCACCAGAAACTAGACCAAAACTTACACTCCAACAACAAAGACAACAAAATGACAAGTCATGGAAAAATGGTCAACAACTTTTGAATGCTTTAATTAGGACGAAACAAGTGAAGTTGAAAATTGTACTTTTTATGTTTGCCTTTTATAAAACTTTACAATTGGTGTTTAGGTATTGTTTAGAATGCCTTCCAATAACACATAGTTACCTAGTCAAAGTTTTAAATTTACTGTAATATGTATATGTCAGAAAATCTCAGGATGTGTCTTTTTAACATGCAAAACTGCTTCTAATTATGGAAATTTGCACAACTTGCCTATAAGTTACATAGCTACTCGTTGTTTTTAACGTTTCCAGTTGACTTGTGTTTTTGGTTTATGTGGAACTACGTGACAACAGAGTCAGATAGAATATAAAACCCAAAGTTTCCCTGTTTTTCTTTTTCTCTACTTTATAATACATGACCCTGTACCTGCAACTCAGGGGACACTTTAAATGCGGCGTTGTTCTTTTGCCACCAGTTGCTCATGCAAACCAAATTTGCATGACTCTTTGCATAAATCAGCAATCTGCAAACCACTGATGCCCTCCCACATCCACTCCATCTTCATCTCTGCAAGAGGCCTGAAGGACTCATACAACGAGAGCTTAAATGACACTGAACCATTACCTTTCTGACTGGTCTCTTCAGGCCGTTCCTTTTTATTCAGACTCCACTCCACATATATTAGGGCATTTAAGTCCTTTGTCTCCAAAACCATGGCAGGAAATAAGACAATAGAAATGTGTCTTGTAATCTAGACAGATTGAAAATGTCATAGTATGAATTAACAGAGTATGTTTCACTGAATAATGATGCTTACAGCTTATCAGCATTGGGAAACGACAGAAGCTCGCCGTTTCATAATGAGTCACAGAGGCTGATGGTTATGTTCAGAAAGTAGCTCGATTATTGATTCGACGTCTGATGTTCATAGCTGGAAATGGAAAAGCAGCACAGCCGGCTTCTATCGTATGAATTATAAATGTGCCGAATGGGTTGACGGTCTTTAACCCAAAGCTCATTATTAATGTACTCTGAAAGCCCAACAATGCGGCAGCACCTCTGTGCAGAGTGGAGCCGTTGAACAGAACGCAGCACGTCCAGACACGTGTCCGAGCGGGACGGCTTTCTGCAGAAACAAAGAGCCTGGAGAAGGCGAGTAGTTTCAGTAATACATGTAGCTACTTCCACAGAGGAGCTGTAAGGCCAGGGAAGTTTCACGGGACGAGTTCCAAGAAGGATGTAAGAGCGGTTTCTCTTCTCTTACGGTGTCTTCACACCTGATTGTCCAGTAGACTCGGCTTGACTGGGGACCAGAATTGCAACATCCATTATATTTTCAGCTGATGCCGCTCACTTTCACACTGCTCTGTGTCAAACAAACCGAAACCTTTGACAAAGTTGTTTACCTCTTCGCCTGTGGGGGCACTGCACCAAGAACCACTGAAGGAAACGACACAAAAACCTCCGAAGAAGACATGAATGCAACGGAATGTAGGCAGAAATGGGTGTAGCGTCAGATTTTAGCGGTTATAGGATTTCTCCTTTGTCGTTGGTAAAAGACCACAAGCCATTTCTACTACTAGCGCTAGACTCTCATGTTTGTTTTGGTTGTATTTACCCAGAATCCTCTGCGCTACAGTTCGCAGAGCATCCACATACGCATTCACACCACACCAGAGTTCACTTCAACAGAACCAAGAGTTATGTTTTTAAACGTACCAGAGTTCACTTTTTTGTTCGCATCAAAGTTTGATTACGTATTCACACCTCCCCAAACAAACCGGACTTTCTAGGCAAACAAACTAAATGTGGATTCGAGTCACATGACTTGGAATCGAGATTAAACGACTTTACACTAAATCCGAAACAAGACCTCACTTGGACTTGAGCCATTAAACTTCTATCTTACACCAAAAATAAAATGTGTGACAGCAGAACCGTGCCTGCTGAACAATCCAGCCCACTGTGTGCCTCTGGCTATTTGCTAATGTTTTCTCCTCCTGTTGCCGCAGCACGCACAATGACTCTCCCGTGTTGTTTACCTGCTTTTTCTTCTGCTTCCTCCAATGAAAGCAAAAAAAAAAAAAAAAGCCGACAGAGGGGGAGAGGAGCTGTCATCTGCTGCCATCAAAAAGGAGCACAAAGTTGAGAAAAGAAGGAAGAAAGCCATGCCTGTTATCAGCCAGGATACTAGGCAACATCAGTCTGAACAACTGTAACGGGAGGAACATTTTCAATCCAGCAAGCGAGTGTCTCAGGATGGATTCTTAATTGCGAGACTGGAGCCAGTGGAGGCTGCCAGCGGTTGTATGGACATGTTGGTTGAACTGCAATCTATCAGACTTTAAAAACATTGCCAGTATTTCAAGTATCCAGATTGAAAGATATCCTCTTATTATGTATCCACAGCAGATCTCCGTGTTTTCTGAACCTCAAGCCAAGTCATTTCATCCAAGCTGGCAAATAGCAGAACCACGTTCCACAAAGCAACTTAATTAGAAAGTTCACTTTTATACGGTTCCTTTTTTAAAAACAAATTGCTCAGAATGGAAATAACAAGGCTTGGTGTAAATTCAAACTGGAAGACTCTTTATCTCGCCTGCACCGTCTGTCACCTCATGCAAGCCTCCTTCTATCTGACGGGATTCAAGCACCAGAGTTTTACTTGTCAAATTCAAATAAACTTTTTAATAACTACTTCTTTCCAAGTTGAAATGCAGTTATTTTATGGTTATTTCTGTATCCTGGATTAGTTTGTTAATTTGTGTTTGTAGACGGTGGTGGAGTTTTGGTGATTTCTGAGTAAAAACGGCGACATTTTCTAGGGAATACAAATTGAGGAAAATGTTTCAGCAACGCCAGCTCCACTAACAACACAAATCGCTAATACACGTTTGTTGCTGGGTTTCAGATGACGTATCATCGACGTCACCCAACGCAGATAGAGGGCAAGTAAAGGCAGCTCGTTTATTTCTGTTGATCCAGCATCAAAATGCCTAAAGTTTGTGTCCTGTACTGTTGTTCCAACCGTTCTAATAGAGAGAACGATGAACGTTATTTTTGTGTTTCGAAGGTAGTTGGTCACAAGGGAGTTAATTTTTTAAAAACTTACCAAAAAAAAAGAGGAGAAAAGTGGATCAACAATCGACGACTAAAAACAGGAGGTGCGGAAACTAACAACGCCACAGCGCCACTTTCTAACAGGTAAAGATCATTGTTTAAATTGATGGTTAAGTGGATCGCCTCGACACCGGGTAAATCCTCAGGATTATAAGAAGTCTTTTTTACCGAGATAATATGAATCATATCATAAATATACATGTATTTTTTTCGAGATGCCTCATCTGCTCCAGCCTACTTAGGGCATTAGTGTACTCTTGATCCATTTTGCTTTGTTTTGAACCGGAGAAATCCACTTCTGGACCTCCATCTGAATTGTGCGTGTCATCTGGGTCACGTGTCTGAAACCCAGCGATAAACTCCAAAATCAATTTTTTCGTCATTAAGCTAAAGTGATTCCTCTCTCACACACACAGCTCTCCTTAAGTAACATTTACTCAAATCTATACCAACATTTTAAAAAAGAAGAATGTTTTTTGCGTATCCACTATAATATTTTGCGTCTCCAATGGCATTGAGGTTTAGTGGTAGAAACACACCATGTAGGAAATGAGTCAGTTTATCTGCACTGGAATTGTGAACTTGCTCATTCACTCAGCTCCTCTGAACATTGACATAGCTTTACTGTAAGTATTTTTTTATATTTTGTTTGTCGCTAACCGCTTTTATCTTTTCACTTCATGCTACTACATGTGTGAACAGTGATATTATTTATTTGTTCATCATTCCGATTACATAAACCTCCAATGTTCCCTCTAACGGGTTTGCAAAGTTTCAAGCAGCATTAAATCCACTAGATCTGATTTTTTGGTTTATGCTGAGATAAAGGATAAAACTATCCAAATATTGTCACAAATGAACTAGGTTAGTAAAAAAAATAATGCATAAGCAGGTTTCTGCATATAACATGCACACTCAGGTTTTTAATAACAGCATCATGCTGCTGAGTCATGCATAAAGATGATACTTCATGTTTTGAGCAGCTTTAGAGGCATTTTGCACTGAATGCTCTATTATTACTGTGTTGCATGCATCTCCATCCCTCTTTCTGCATTGACTCCTTCTAATCTGAGACAAAATGTTCAACGTTAAACTTTTCCGTCAGGCCAAGGCTCCTGGGAAACAACTCTGCATGAACAGAGCCATTTGCTTCTATCTTTTTTTTTTCTTTCCAGTGCATTTATGCCACTATATATGTCCTTCACTTTATGCCAGCTCCCTTGTGATCTCTGAGTCTGACTCTCTCTCTGCAGGCGTGTTTGCATCCAAGGTTGTCTGTCTCAGTCCTGCTGCTGACCATCTCACCGACCTGTTTGTGTTTTTCATTCCCTTCCTGTTTCCCAGGTCGTTTTAGCAAGGCACCAAATCAGAATGTTTTTGTTTTTATCAATTTCAGATTCACAATTTTTGCAACCCCCTGCTCTGCCAATATTGATTGTAGCCAATTCTCTTTCAGATTTGTCAATAAAAGAATTCAAAATGGTTTGCTGCGTTTGGGGTCAGTAGGAGCAGAGGCGACGTCACACTGTGTGTGTGACAGCACAGACAAGCTGAGAATTGAAAGACTATGTTTTACTGTTCTGAATAGAAAGAAACAAATCATTACAGTGACACTTTAAACATTAGCATAGTTAGTATTCCTAACTGTAAACAGAAGTGTCTATGTATAATCATTAGAGAATGTAGATCCTAACCTTTTTATATAATATTAGAAATACATTAAAAGATGCAAATCAATTATTCAATTCCTTTCTTAAATAAGAAAATAAACATTCACTCAGCCCTTTCTGCTTAACTGAGCATCAGTGTGGGGTGGGGAAGATTAGCTGACTATTAATAACTGAATAGCAAAAGGTGAATAATAGCTTTTTTTTAACAGAATTTGAAGCGGGTGGAGCTAAAATAAGACAACTTGACGAGTTTTGGGTAACATATTTACATAAAAAAAGGTTTTTCATTTTTCATCATGTAAAATGTGTAAATTATTTGCACAGTTCTAGCTTAATCACTGCATGCTCCAGTTAATTAATATGCGACTAAATTAATTGCTGATTACTTCACTAATCGACTCATCACGATCAATCGTTTCAGTCTCCCACCCCGCCCCCTTCCTTTACGCTGTGGCTTCTTTCTGTAATGTGGCACTGTGGAAAAATACAACATTTAGAAATAAACTCTCTCGACTTCCCTCACTTCCTATTTTTCGCAGTTCCACCGTAAACTCATCATGAACTTTTTCGAGAACAGCTTCCACACAAAGTCAGCCCACTCCCCCGAGGAAAAGACGTTTCTTAACTTCACCCTCTGTCTCTCTCAACGCCTCGCATCATTACGGCTCTTCTGAAGTTTCCTCAGCTCTATGACAATCCGTAATTGAAAATTAAACCTGAGCTCCGACTCTGACACTACGTGTCAATCAGACAGCAGAGAGGAAGCCAGGCAGGAGGAGGAAATGGACCGGATAAAATGCATGTTTAGTGTCAAAAACGGGGGGAGGATGGACTTAATTGAGCAGTAATGTAGGAGAGATAGATAGCGTTACAGAGGAGAGTTTTAGAAAACACTGTTTAAAACCATATCCGAATACAAGCGTACATTTGTTCACGCACGGGTGATTAGTTAGGATTTCTGAAGCCTCCTTTAGATTTTTTATACCCTACAAAACTCACAATATACAGTAGTAAAACTAAACATTTAAAATCTAAACAGACCAAGACTGCAGAGACGCGTTATGAGTCTCCAAAAATGCAGGAAAACAAACCAGATTTGTTCCTCGTCCGTTCCGCTAAAGGCTTCCAAACACTCACTAAGCGAGCAACAAAGTTGCTAAGCAGGCAGCGGTGGGCAACATTCACACTCTGCCCGGCAACTGGTCCAAAAGGCAATATTTTATATGTCAATTTTTTTTCAGCGTTTCCTTGCAAATTCACTTACAGCATCTGTTCATCAAACTTTAGGTTCTTTGATTCATTTGCATTCCTAACGCTTTTAGTATTTGTTATTTTCTCCATCGAGTTGCTGAATGGGCAAGAAGTCCATGTTTCATCTTTGTGTATTTGACTTATGTTCACAGTGATTTTATTGGCTCAGAATGTCAGCTTTTTAATGTCTTTATGCTGTTCATATCTGTCTGTTTCTTCACTTAATTCCAAAAATTTTTAATGTTTTATTCTGGATATTAATCTAAGCATTTAGCCTCATGTTTTGCTCAACTTTTTTTGCCTGGTCGTTGCTGAAACTTCTGTAAAGCATAAAAGAATAAAGAATAAAACTTTGCATTGGATTTGAAAGCCTGGAAAAAGATCTATTAGTAGACTCGTTCTATTTCAGATTAATATAGACAGCAGGTCGTACAGTGTTATAAATTGAATCTGATTCAATTGTTGTATTTTCAAACCATTTCTGATGTAGAATTAAACCCAAAATGAAAATTATTCAGTAGACTTTTTTTTCTCAAATATTGATAGTTTAGTTCTTTCCTTCCCTCTTTGGTTGTCTTACCAACAGGCATTAAGTACTTTAACCATTTTTGGGGGGGAGTTAAAAACCTAACAGACTCAAAAACTCATCTCTGCCCATTTCTGCCCGTAGTTCAGCTAAATAAAACTCATGCAGAGCTGAAAATGTTACCTTTGATTTTTGAGATGGGGAATTTGTTGTTATTAAAAAAAAAAAAAAAAAAAAACACAATTTTATTTCTTTCTCAATTTTAGGTCTGAAAATGAAGCAAAATATAAAACTTTAGCATTTTTTCTTTCATTTATGGCATGTACATATTTCAGGATATTTGTGAATCTCCAAAATAATGACGAGAAAACTCGAGCAAAAAATGTAATTGTTATTCTGTGATGGAATTTCGAGTCATTAAACTAACAAGAGCCTCTGCTGTAGTGGAATATATACGGCAAACATGTCATAATTTTTTGACAAAGCACTAAATGGACTCAACAGAGAGGAAGGCGGCACCTCTGGGAACTTTTCGTTATACTGCGAACAATAACTATGTACTCAAATATGGACTATCCATCCCATGACTCCAAACTCTTTCTGCTGGGTCGAAGCCAACCAGACTCACCAGGTGTGCTGCGGGGCGGGAGTCCATCTGCTCCGGCTTGCCGGCACGACCGCGTCCGTCGCCACGCAGCGTGTCTTTAAGTTTTCCACGCAGACGGCGCGGGACATCGCGGCGGCGAGGATTTTACGCGGAGCTCTCCGGACTTCCTGTTCTTCCCGAAAGTCCCGCTTTCAGCAGGAAGCGCGCGAGGAAAAGATGGATCATCTGGGAGTCCGCATCAGCGACGAGCCGCCGGGTGGGAAAGGGGGGAGGTTCGAACCCTCTGTCCATCGGAGGCGACGTGGCAGATGTTCCACGGGAGTGGGTGTGTGAATGTGTGTGTAAGGGAGAGAGAGAGAAGAAGAGAGACCGTCGTGGTGGTCACAGTGCTCCGCGCGGACCGCTCAGGTGCGTCCGGAGCTGCGCGCGCTCCGCTGCGCTCTGACAAACACAGGCTGATCTGAGAGCAGTTCGAGCGAGTCAGAGGGAGGGTCTGTCTGTCTGTCTGTCTGTCAGCCGCTGCTGCACGCCGAGCTGCGACTTTTGATTCCGACCGAGAGGACCGTCGATGGATGCGCGGGCGAGGATTAGGAGCCACTGAGAGAGAGAAAAAAAGAGAAAGAAGTCTGACTTTTTTTTTTTTTTTTTTCCCTCAGAATTTTGACTTTAAAGTTAAAAAATCAGGATGCTGACAACAAAAAAAAAGAGTCAAAATTTCGAGGAAAAAAGAATGTAGAATTCTGAAAAAAAGTCAAAATTCTGAGTATTTGTTTTCTTTTCAGTGGTCGCAATCCCATCATCTTCCAGTGGTAAGCCAAAAATATTTAGGCTACACCAATTTAACTTTTCTGCCTTTTATCACTTCACATGCACAAACTTGTGTGGATTCTATTGGCATCTTTTACTGGAAATAAAATTTGCAAGGTGCCAGAAACAAAGTTACGTGTATTTTATGTTCTGTTTGATGCGTGCAGCATTTTCATGACATTCTGAAAGTAACAGAGTTACTTGAGTGCACTATGTAAGGGCACTGTGTGCCTGATAAATACACTATATCAACCCATTCCTGGGTACATAAGGACTGGATAGGCAACAAATTCATTTCGGGGCATTCATTTCTCTTGTCATTTATGAAATCATTCCTCTTAAAACCTTGGAAGCCCTTTATGGAGCGACCAGCAGTGTTTGCGCTGTCATATTTGCATTGCAGTTGAGCTTCTCATTAGGCAACAGACACACCCAGACTCCCACCACAGATAGCAGCCATCCGCCAGCTCAGACTCACAGACCGTCAGCTAGTTGGGGTGGGGGGTTATCATCTGAGACAACGACCACCAGACACTGATGGATGCTAAAGTGAAACCAGTGATGATGGCAGCAGAAGCATCCATCATGCCTTGTTAAACGCCCGCTAGCAGCGCAGGGATAAACCACTGATGTGCTGCTGACACAACAACGAGTTCCACCAAGAACCACACTGAAGGAAAAGACACAAAATCCCCCTAACGAGACACCGAGTGCAACTTCCTCCATCACAAAATGTAAACAAATGTAATAGCATCAGCTTTTAGCGCCCGTGAGTCATTTCGACTGCTAGCGCCAGACACAAGGGTTTGTTTTGGTTGTGTTCACCCAGAATGCACTGCGTTGCAGACCGCTTCCCGCTTTTGGAGCGGTCTCTGGTCCACTTGGCGTCCACGTAGGTGTTAGAAACACGCCAGAGTTCACTCCAGCCAAACGGAACCACAGCGGACCAGAAGATACCAGAGATCAATTCAAACCTCGCCAAAGTCTGAACCATTCCTGCATCACACCGAGGTGCTTCCGAGGTTTGATGAGGTCAGAGTCAACTGATTGTGTGTTTTGTCTTGTACAACCACCTATTACTATTACCTACAGTGGAGTAAGAACGGATGACATGACAAAGATCTGACAGCAGCCAGCCTGCTGACCCTCACTGATGCCATAAGTGTATTATTGATCCCTTTTGTACCTCATCTGTTTGCTTCCTCGGTTGTCACTCTCAGTATGTCTCTCAGTGTCATCTTTAAATACGCTGCCTCAGATATATTTATTTAAATTTCATTCAGTGGTTGCTGTATTCTGTTAATGACTCCAAAAGTTTTCTCTTTGTAGGGTTGGGAGGTGTGGAAATGATAAATAGGAAATGTTAGATAACCAAAGAGTTGAGAATAAATTGAGAGATAAAGTAACAACAGCAGCAAAAATGGTCTGGAATAGTCTGTCATTAATCTGTCAGACAGGGAATGCATTCAATTTTACAATTTTAGCAGCTATTATTTGAGCTGTCCATCACAATCAATGTTTCAGCTTTGATTCCTTTGCGACCATTTCAATTTCTTTTAGGACAAAAAGAGAAATCTTGGTTTTAGCTCATTTTTATAAGCTTATTTAACTGAGTCAAATTTCTTTTTTATTTTGTTACTGTGTCGTATTTTATTATTATTATTATTTGGTCTTGTTTAAACGGGTCACTTCTGTAAATGAGTTCCTAAACTGCACTTTCTTGTGGAGTACCTCAGAGTTCTGTCCTCGGTCCTATTCTGTTTTCGTTGTAAAAATGCTGCGACTAGGTCAAACCGTCATATTTCAATAACATTTTTTCATTTGCATGATTATCACCCCGTATGATTTTATGAAAAACAAATATCATACAGCCAAAGTAATCCAGGAATTTTGTGGTCAGTGGTCCTGGATCCACAGATGCAGTAGACTAACATTTTGGATTGGCTGCACCGATGTCCCTGACTTTTCTTTTTTCTTTTTTTTTGTAGGTGGCCAACTTAAAAAAATATTCTGGAAAGCACATTTGATTCTGCCGTTTGGCTGTTTGAAATCTTTTCTTTGTTTTAATTGTTTTTGGGTGATACTGTCAACAGAACCTCAAAATCTGGATCACCAGACTTTAAGGAAGAGTTTAGTTTTTGCAATGGAGTTGCTTGTGGAAAACAATTTACTGGGTCTCAGGCAACTGCTACCACATCTTAGCACAAATACCCATCAACTAAATTATAACCATCTGCCACGCTTGAATTTTGACGGTGTGAAGTGGAAATATATACTCAGAAATAACGAGATCAAACAATTTCATAGTTGTGTGACAAACGTAATATTGGCCTTTAAAAAGCTTCTTACCTATTCTGTGTTCTGCGACATGCAATGAAATGCAACATCATGCAACAGCTTCCACCCCGGTACCTTCCCTGCTGAATAATTCACTGCCCAGCAAATCCAACATCTTTAAGTCATGTTTTGAGAAGCAGCGTTCCGATTTTCATATGCAGTCAAAACTTGTGGTGGGCTGACAAACTATTAAAATTCATGAGGACTTCCACAGATTTTACAGCCTGGCCTCCATGTTGGCGCAGCTGCTTAATTCAATTCAAAAAGACTTTCTTTGTCCCCTAGGAACCGTCAATGTTGTTGTAACTCATAAAAGTTTGCTCAAAGAGTTGCTGGAGATGCTGATGTGTACGGGCTATTTTAGTGGTTTTGTAAAACTAATACTGTTGTTATATGAGGATGCTGAGGTTTATTAATTATGTTCGTTGCTTTACGAATCTCCAGGTGTTCCAGAAGAGTCTCCAGCTTTCTTTATCAGGTTGTTTAGCTTTTTAAAGTCAGTTAGAGAAGATATGGCGCTTCTTGCTTTAAACACTGAAAGACCTGCAGTTCATCCAGACGGGGCTTAGACTCCTTGCCGCCATTTCCCATGACGGCAAGGGCTTAATGTGTTTCTTGAACATAAACAAAAATATCATCTCCATTGTTTTGTTTATGTTCAAGAAAATCTTAAACAATCTTCCTAAACTATGACGTAAAGTAAAGTAAAGTGGTCCACTATCTCTCTGTACTCACTCAGCCTGTTAGTCTCTGATTCACCCAGTGACTGCAGAGCATTTCTGTAGATGCAGACGTCTGTATTGGGTCGGAAGTTAGAGGAATACAGAATGAAATAAAATGGTGCGAATACAGTACCCTGTGGTGCTCCTGTGTAGCTAACCCATTGATGAGACACACTGTCATGATGGGTCCTAGTTTCTTTACCCACATACAGACCACCAGGAGAACGGGGGTGATATTAAATGGAAAGGTTAAATCTGGAGAAAAACAGAGACCAATTAGACTGACGGGGGTTAAAACTTTTTTCGTATTGGAGATAGGAGAGGCTCTTGTGGTCTGTCCAAATCAGCACGAGATGTTCAGCACCCTCCAACCAATTCCGCCACTCCAAGGCAAGCTCTATAGCTAGCAGTCCTCGGTCTCCTACGTCATAGTTCCGTTCTGGCAGAGACAATCTGCGAGAGAAAAAACCACAAAGATGGGTTTTTTTTATCTAGGTCAGAGATTTGTGAAAGTACGGCTCCTACTCCGGTATCAACATTTACGCTGATGATCTCTGCCTTTTTGACATTTCCTCTCAATCTCAGTAAGATTAGAAAGAATTTTCAACTCTTTCTCTGGAATATTGACCTGATGTTGGAACTTTTAAGGTTCCTCTGGAAGGTAAAGATCTAGCATCTAGCATTTTTGTCCTCCATTTTTACTTATATACAGGTTTTCATTTGAATTATGGTACTGCAGTTGCCCGGTTTACAGTAAAAATGGCATGTGCTGTAAACCCGGTTGTGTACAGTAATGTGTAGTATCCATCACACATTCAATTTTGGCCTTATCTGACCTGAATGTCTCATTTTTTGTTTAGCTTGTTTGTTTTATTCTAACGCTTGTATTTACTCAAGTTCTCTGATATTTTAAACTTGATATCTTGTGGCTGAACTCCCTGATGTTCAAACACATTTTTAATTGCTGTGTGTTTTTTAGGCAGGAAAGCCTTCTGATTTCCTTTGCTCTTAGGAAAAATAACAAGGTTTACTTTAAAATGAACTCATTAAAGCAACCGTGCTAACCTTTGAGGTCAAGAGCCTTTCTCTAATCTTCTGTTGTTTTGCCACTTTTCTAAGCTCATGCTACTTGTACGCTAGCTTGAGGATAAAATCATTTACAGTGTAGTAATAATTTAAAAAAATATCAACTTAACAGAATGACAACGTAGAAAGTGATTTAAGATATGATGGACATTCATGTCTGCAGATTTAGCCAGACTTGCCGGAATGAGTTGAATCTACAGTGGGGCCTAATAATACCAAATCATGTGTCTCTAATCTCTTCCTGCTCCCTTTAAGGGAGGCATGGCAAGCTATTAAACCTGTAATTATAGTCCCAACATGAAAGGAGCAGAGAAAACACAAAGCCTTGTTTCCTCCTGATAAAGGGAGATATGTATACTTGCACTGAATTGATGGGAATTTGTTTCATTTGTTGAACGGCCAAAGCTGTACCAGAACGTACTCCACACTGAGGATGCTGCTGAAGCTGGTAGGGCGGAGTCATCATCCCCATGGGAAGTGTCCTGGACCGACATGGTGCTGAAAAGCCGCCCAGTAAGGAGGAAGCCATTACTCCAGAGGAACAAACCCATACTGGGACAAAGAAGTTCATTTTTGGAGATGAAACCAAAGCGGAAGTGTTTGGCTGTGATGACCATCGTTACAGCAAACTCCTGTTGGAAACGTGTGGAATGATTCCCAAAATGTTTGGTCCAAATCATAAAGTTCAAAGGTAATGCTACAAAGTACTGAGGAAATGTATGGAAACGTCTGACTGTGAAGAGATTAATCAATCATCCATGACAGCCTCTTTATTTTTTTATTATTGTGGCTTTTAGCAAATGAAATACATTTAGATATTCTAACTGAACTAAAACGTAAGAAGTTTGCTCTGATTTAACTTCAGACACAACAGAAAAAGGTGCATCTTTTTACTTGATGTAAGTAAACTTCTGGATTCACCTGTATCTGATGGCATCTAATTATGTTTTTGTTTGGGGGTTTTTTCCAGTTAAGAATTTATTCAACGGTAAGTCACGGTCATCCGGAAGACGTTAATTCATTTCTTCACAGTGAGCATATGCAGCCTCCAACAACGTATATTATGAATCAGATAACACCAGTTTGGCCTTGAGATTATGCCCTGCTGACAAAACGCGATGCTCACCTTCTGCAAGACGCCGTCGTGATGCAAGACCTGCACAGAGTTTCAATATTAATGACATACACAAGCTGATGTGTTTCGTCCCATCAGCCCACTGGGGCTCAGCATGCAGCTGCTCTTCACATGTGATCAAACCCCCTATCAGATGTTTCTTCTGCTTCAATGGAAACACTTTGAAGTAATGCTACTCTTACTTTAGTGCAGTTTTTTTTTTAGGGGGCCAGGGGTTGCTGCTCTAGTCAACTTGAATGATTTCAGCAACTAAGGAACAAGCAGATTTTTATCGGGGAATTTTTCTGCCATAATTCGAGAGCACACATTTTCAGTCTGAAAGCAGGATTTCATCATCCCCCATGAAATCCTGTTTTCAGGATTTCATGGTTGTTCTCAAAACTTTTAATACTTGTGCTTATATTTGGAGTTTGAAAGCAGGACTTTGTGTCTCTCTTTTGAAAAATGTAATGCTCGTCCTCAAAATTTTTGCTCTCTTTTAAACATCGTTCAAATGTGGCTCAGAGGTTGCCAGGCGACTGCGCTTTTTTGTTCCAAGCACAAAATGTTTCACAAGCAAGCAGAGAGGTTAGCAAGCAGAGATTTGATCCGGGAAGGGACAAGTTTCGAGTGCGAGGAGAAAGGTTTGAGAAAGCACAGTGAATACTTGAAAGAGAGCAGATGTTTTAAGATCAAGCATTGCAAGTTTTGAGGAGAAGGACATCAAGTCCTGCTTTCAAACTGAAAATGTGTGCTCCCGAATTATGGCAGAAAAATCCCCCCATATTTTAACCTTTGACTTTAATATGCAAAACAAAGGAAACAAGTAAGATAAAAAGGAAGTCTGAAGTCATATCAAATTGATGTTTTCAAATTATATTAAAATGAGTTTAAACAGAAACATATCTAAGAGTTGCAGGATATCAGGTCTTATGTCCTGCAGTTGAAGACCCCTGATCAAGTGAATGAAAAACGTCATGGAAGTCAAGAAAGAGAATAAAACTATTTTCTGATATTAAAACTGAGTAATAAGACAAGCGTTATATTATCAATTATATGGCTCCCAACCATAAAATCATGTTGAGTTTCCTGAAAAACACCATGAAGCTCTCTGCAAAATGGAGGAAGAGGAAGTTAGGTTAGCTATGAAACCATAATCACCTCTCTTTTTTTGTTTCGGTGATCAATTTAAAGTTAGTAATTGCTGTATGGTCTGTTAAAGGTGTTGGCATAATTTCTGTTTGGCAATGCTCCAATTGTCCAAGACTTGCAGCCATGGATCAGATGAGACCACAGAAGTCAGTCATCCAACAAGATGACTGACTTGGTGTGTCCTGGGGTGTCCTGTTGTCAAGAGCACATATGACATCATGCTCAACCCTTATGATTGAACATGGTGTTCGTTAGGGACAATCTATGACGAGCACAGAACAGAACACTACTAGGGTTAGGGTTAGAGTGTCCAACCTTTTTGGACAATGGGAGAACGCCGGAGCACCCGGAGAGAACCCACGCCTGCACAGGGAGAACATGCAAACTCCATGCAGAAAAAGGCCTGGAATTGAACCCAGAACCTTCTTGCTGCAAAGCAACAGTGTTACCAACTGCGCCACTGTGCATCATGCCTTCTTTTCTAAGTCTTTAAACTTATATCTTCATGGTGTGGTCTGTGCTCATGAAATGAAGTCAATATGTTAACTTCAGTTCAGGAGCAGGGCCACGTCCAGACCACACCTCTAATTTTCCAATCAGTTCTTCTCAGTCCGTTACGTTTCATCAACCCTCTACCTCTTTAATCCTTTTGCTGCAGGTTTCATCTGGGGGTTCAATGTGGACTCAGGAAAATAAAGAGAAGCGATTTTTCCAAAGACCAAACCCCCACACTGAGTCTTCACCTCTTCCATTCCCTTCATCCCCTCATTCCCTCATGGCCCAATCATACACACACGTGGCTGTGTGTATGATTGTTTGTCTCTGTGATGGACTGGCGACCTGTCCAGGATGTACACTGAGTCTTCACCTTCATCCCATCATTCCTTCATCCCTTCTTTAATAAATCTTTAAACTTCTATCATGATGTGGTCCTTGCTATTGAATTACAATCTTCATCTTGATGGTTTTGGTCCTTATATATAACAAGTGTTGCTCATTTTATTTGGCAGCATCCTTTCTTTTCCATGATTCTGGTTTCCTCAAGCCCATAGCATGCCGAAGCTTTTTCATAAATGGCTTCTTTAGAGAGCCTTTGCTTCAGCAATCTCCTCATCCTGTTTTAGCTCTTCTTGAGCTTGTGATTGTATTCTAGCTGCCGTTCAATTTCACCTGTCATTTTTTCCAGCTCTTTTCTATATTTTACTTCATTTAAATAGAGTTCCTGTTTCACTTCATTCAGTTCTTTCTGCAGCATGTTCTTCTCAGCATGAAGGAATTTTGCTCTCTTCCCGTTCCGAATCTCAACCTCAGCATGGCGATATCTTTCTTCCCGATGTTCCTGCTCCATTGTCTCAATTTCTTCTCTGAGAGCTAAAATATCAGTTTCATATTTCTGGACCATTTCTAGATTTGCATCTTTCACTTGGTCCAGCTCTTTCTGCATGCATTTCTCTGCTTCTCTGGAATCTTTTTGAATCAAAACCATTTTCTGACAAAGATCTTCGTTCTCCGCTTGTAGCTCTGCATAAAACATCTTGTTCATTTTTGCCATCTCACCATGGCATTCCTTGTCATCTCTCAGCTCCTGCTCCAATGAACAAACTCGTTTCTGGAGGGTAAAAACATCTGTCTCATATTTCTTTGTCATTTCGAGGTTTTCCTCTTTGGCTTTGTCCAGCTCTCTCTGGAGACATGACTCTGTCTCTCTTGCAGCGTTTTGTACGGAAGCCAGTTGCTGACGAAGAGCCTCATTCTCAGCTTCTAAGTCTGCATAAAGTATCTTGTTAATCGTCAACACTCTTTTTTTTTTCAGAGGCCACAAAATCATGGCCTCTGGAAAAAAAAAAAAAAAAAAAAAAAACTCACTGTACTTAGTTTTAGTTTCTCTGACTCAATCAGCAACTAGGTCATTTAGATCGGTACAATGCAGCACAGCAGGAAACAAGCGCTTCTGTAGTCATGCAGATATAATACTTCAGACATAATAAAACTGTTTTGTTCTGACATGTTTCCTTTTAGAAAGCCGTGATGAGGCACTGAGGTGATATTTAAGGGGGGAAAAAAAGAGGTAAGTGAACTCTCAGCGGAGCTCATTTTCAGTCGTCTTCCAGCCTACATTACACATAATGTGGGCCGATCGGCCCCTCAGACGTCCACCTCGCCAACATCCTGTCATCGTTCTGAGCTAATGAGGCCTAATGGTCAAATCAGCAGAACAAGAAAAAGCACTTTAGAGCTGAGACGGTTGCATAAATGCATTTCATTTTGATCATTTGCCTTGTTTTTTTTTTTGTGTTTTTTTTTTTCTTTACCAGATTTTTATTTGAAATCTTAAATGTCACTCGGCCGTCACAGCAGGTAGGAGCGAGAAGTACTGATCGACAGCAGACATAACGGCAGAGAGAACGATGAAAGTCTACAGCCGCACATTTCATGGTGGTTGTTATCAGCATTTATATTCAAACTATTTAAAGCTGCAACAGCCAATATTCTGATTTCAGGTCAAACTCTTTGGTGCCACAATAAAAAAAAAAAAACAATCAAATGCGAGCAATTTCTGATGATTGGAGGATTCCAGACACAAGTTTAGGTTGACATTTTTATTTCTGCAGTCTCAGCACTGTTACAGGCCATGAGCTTGTTTTCTACCTGTGGTTGTTGGTGTGTGTTTCTCTCAGCAGCAGTACCGACCACAGCTGTCTCCACTTTGCTTTGCCTTTCAGGTGCAGAGAGTCTGAGCTGAGCGATTAGCTGAAAGCAGCATCATTTGGCAGCAAAGATGCATCTGATCCTCCCCCCCCAGCCTCAACGTTACTTTCTCTGTGCAACGTTCTTTGCACAGAGAACGTGCAAAGAACGTTCTCTGTACAGATTTACAGAGGACGTTCACCACTGACTGATGATGTCATCTAGGACACGGCACTGAGGAATATATTCTCTTCTGGGTGTTGATGCAGATGGAGATCTTTGTGTTGTTGCTTTACTGACAAATTGAGATTTTCCTAAAATGGAAAACATTAGGTACAACACAAAGTATTCATCCTTTAACAGCCATTAGTGCTACTTTCTTCTGTCTTTTAACTCATGAGTAAACAGAGCTGCAAACATCCAGTGACTTTTCCTCACAGACAGACATGGGGGCACACAAATCTGTCTGTCCGTCTGTCATTGGGCTAGAGGTGGGGTACAATGCGGGATATTTACGGGAAAAATAATAACACGGGACATTGCGGGGAAGGGGGGGTGAAAACTTGTCAGGTCTGGTCGCCAGGCCAACACGGAGACACGCAGAACAAACAAGCATTGTCACACACTCCGATATCAAAGAGACAAATTACCATAAAAGTTATTTTTTTCAAACTGTGGGAGGGATTTGCTGTACCTGGAAGGGCAGCAAGAAAATACTCAACTTTTAGTTTTCAGCTATGATAAAATAAATTTTTTTTTTTTTTTAAATGATAAATTTTTACATGTCATCACCTTTGGTTGTTGTTACTTAAACTGTAACTGTTTCAATATGAGATTCGTGTTTTGAAAGTGGAAAAAGTTTGGATTCACTTGGAAGGCTAAGTTTTATTGGCGGGTCGGGGGGGGAAGGATTGTTTCACTTCAGAGCTGCCAGAACATCTGTTCTCAGTCTGCTCCTCGCTGGCACACCAGCGCTGCCACACACCAGCAGCAGCAGCAGCGTGCCGGACAGATTCATGGGATGGCACTTCCTGCCACATTTGTTACTCCTGTCACCAGCAGCAGGAGACATTCCATGATAGGAGTGGGCTGTGGTTGTCAGGGGACGTGTGTCTTGTCAAACAGTGATATTCAGGAGGGCAGGAAAGGGTCTGCTGGTGCAAACACCCACCTGCATTCCTTCTATCTACACCGATTCTTTTTACTGCTTAGCAGTGGCACTAAGCTGCAATAAGTCCAGCAAGATCATTTAGAAATCCTGTTTTGGCTCCAGTGGCCTTTATTTGAAAGTGCTAAGACAAGGAAGAGGGTAAACAGAGAGAGGGAAGACATGCGTAAAAAGTCATCAGGCCAGGAATCAAACCTACAACAGCAGCATCAATGACTGCTTATGTGGGTTGTGCTTAACCGCTACACCACCACACCAGAAATCCTGATGGTAAACAAAAGTATCCACACTCCTTCTGCTTCTCCATAAGCTTCACTGTACTTTAGAGGATGCTGTGTGACATGAAATACAGCATAAGGGTGAAGCTGAAGAAAAAAAGAAAACATTCAAAAGGCTGCACAAATGAATGACCAGAAAGCCTTAAATAAAATACGGAGCGACAAAATGTCTTCAGAGGGTAAGAAGTGAAGGAATGTGGCAGAATGAGAAGAGAAGTTTACAGCAGGGTTTGTATAAAACAATTTTTAAAAAAGCCTCTAGTTTCTCTAATTTGTCCAATAAAAGAGCAGGACATACCTGCACATTTCCACACTGCAAAAACACAAAATCTGACAAAGTAGCTTCTCCTGCAAATATCCTAGTACACCTAAAGTAAGAAAAAAATAACTTCTAAGTAAGTTTTCAGCAAGATATAGGTGCTTGTTTTAACCCTCTCAGGCTCAAATGAAGTTGTAGTTGCAGGAAAAATCTGATATTTTCTGCAACATCTGCCTGGAGAGGGTTAATATGATTAATAATAAAAAGCTCCACTGACAGATTATTTCACTTATAATCAGAAAATGTCTTGGAATAAATGGAGCTAGCACTTTTTAAAATTATTAATGAACTATTTACTTGAAACAAGGTCCTATATCTTGTCATGTTTCAAATGCACCAAGAGATTTGAACTATAAACAAGATATATTTAAAAAAATACTTGGTAAGATTTTGTGTTTTTGCAGTGCACCAAGACATGGCCGTCTTCCTGAAGGAGACACAGAGATCTGCTGCTCAGGTTGGAGAGTCAGTAAACATGACTTCCTCTGGACTCTTCAGAATCCACACAAAGCGGTTCCAAATCCACCCGACCACTTTTATACAGCTGTGGATTTTTCAATTTCCATTCTGTCGGCTCTTTTCAGGAAGCCGTTGGTGATCTCTTGGGGGGGAAACAGCACCCACCTCACATCTGTGTGACTCCCGGTGGTGACGTCACGAATCAGACTGAATACTTTCCGAGCCCACGGTGGCTAAATGTGTTTCCAGAAAGAGAAACGGAATAAGAAAACGAGCTCATCGAAGCGACTCGCGTGTGATGAGTCCGTGTTTTCGTCCGGACGGTCTGTTGCTGACGTAAAATGCTCTTTCACAGCAAACCAATGACCCCTGCCGGCACTGAAGCAGCCGGGTTGAAGCACCGGGCCTGACTTGAATTGATGAAGCAATCATAACCGTGTAAAGATCTGCTTCAACTCCGATAAACACACTTCCAAATCCATTAATCCCAGCCGCCGTCGCTTTCTATATTTGGCCGCGACGCAGGGTGGCCTCTGCGTGGCTCCCTCTGAAGCCCGGGGGCCGCCGCTTTTTATTAGCTCTGTAAATCACAGCGGCGCGGGGACTGCATCCGAGAGACCAGAGAATTACAAGTTTCCATTAATGTAGCAGAAGAAAAGAACGAATCCCCCACTGCAAGAGCAATGAATAGCGCTTAAAATTCACTAATGGTAATGATGCAAATAATACAATTAGGCCCGTAATCAAGGTTGGCACCCCAGCTGCGGTCTGAAATCATGATTCGCATTTTCTATACTCCCTCCAATATAATTATCTCATTAAGTACAAGCTAAATAATCAAGTAATAATGCTCGTGTTGTCATGGGAAGAATGGCTAACCATAAAAATAAAAAGTTCTTATGTAAATCTAAGTTCTGTTGTCCTTATTGTGAGTCTTTCGCTTGTAGCTTTCGCTTACATTCTTTATTTGAGAGAGAAATCGGTGTGGACTTTTGCTTTATTGCCGTGGATATCACCCAGAAGACCGCTGATACCTGTAATGAAAGTTTTGGACCTAAAGGTCACAAGGAAACATTGTGTAGAGGGCTGAGATGATACGGGATGAGTCTCATATCCGGTCGACAACAACATCGTGGGAGATAACGCCGCGCTCGTCATAAAGCTGCTGACAGAGCGCTTTGTCTACAGCGACGGACACGATGACATTTCACCGCCAGATACACGCGTCTGATCAATGATCAATGGCCGCAACTAGTTTCTCTTTGCAGGAGATGCCTCGAAGCTGCCAACACCTACAAAGGGCTTTTGTATGAACCATTAAATAAATTTTAGTAAACGTGTTCAGCAATCCCCCTCCCCGTTTCATCGATTTTGTTGTCAACGACATTTAGAGAGACTTTCATGCAAACTGCACCTTTAAAAACACGTTTACTCAGAATCCTCCTCCTCACCCTCTCAAGGACAAGAGAGAGACATCTTTAAGAGTAAAATAAACAACTGGTTCATCTCAGGACAAACAGTCAAGCTGATGTGGATGTTTTTGCTCTGTAAGCGGTTTATTTCAGGTTTGGGCTAAACTCTGGTAATCTCTCATAAACCCTACTTATAGAGAGAAAAGATGGAAAAGGGATTAGCTAAAGGTTCTGCTGTTCTGAAGTGAGTGGTTGTTAAAAACACCTTTTAAAGACAAACTGCGTCATTAAGACACATAGATTTGGAAAACTTGAGAGAGCACAGCAGAACCTTGGCCTAGAAAAGAGCCGAACCCCACTGAGAGCTGCGAGGGCATTTCAGGAACCACGAGTTAGTTTCCTCACACCGCAGTGGAAAAGAAAAAGAAGCCTGAAACAAAGAACAAACCATGGCAACAAAAAGAACCACAAAGCAAAATAGTTGCTGAAAATTCCCTCCAGTTCTTTAACAAAATGAAGCTCGCTACTGTTTTTATGAACATGAACGTTTGAACGTCTCGGTTGTGTTGGGAAACAAATCTGAGCGTTCCACCTAGGGGTCTCCTTCAGTTCGGTGCAGGACCAATTGGGCAGGTTTTTTTTTTTTTTGTGACTCTTATCCAGACAAAATGTCCCACAAAAGCAGCGCTGTACTGTTTTTTCAGTACAAGAAGATCAATAAAACTCTCAAGGACAAAATGTGAAGCTGGCACATACAGTCAAGCATGAATATTAGTAATCTGGCATATTGATTAACTTCCTTTATGCCCATTTTCTTATATAGAAATCTCAAATTTATGTCATTTTTGATTAATACTTATTATGTTTGTCAGTGATGATAAACAAATCATTTTATGCAGACATTTTTTTTTTGCTGCTTCTACATATTCCCTGATCCTATGTTTCCTTTATTATTATTATTATTATTACGTGACCCTGTAGAGGTTACCTCTGACCCTTGACTCTAACACCGTTTACCTCTCATATATAAATATTACATTACAGATGTGAACCTAAATGAACCTCTTTGCGTTTTACACTTACGCATTTCATCCAATAATGTGTCATTTAAATGTCTGACCCCTTAACACCGAGACCTGTCAAGAAAGCTCATAACATCCATTAACCATGATTTCACTTCCTGTCTTGTGAGGTAAAATGTTCAATCCAGTTATTTTTCTTGTGCCAGATTAAGTTTGTTTCACATTTCTCTAAAATGTGTTGTGAAAATTGGAATTTTCTGAAATCATTTTGAAACTGAATGGTTCCTCAAGGCTTAAGATGGTGTGTTTTCTATCTCCTTATGCAATACGTAATTCACTGGATTTCATTTAACTTGTGCCTTCGTTGCCGAAGCAACTTTCTGAGGGGAGATTTCATCTGCTTAGTTAAATTGTTCGTCCAGAATTAATCCAGAACAGAATGGATAAATATCCTCTCATATTTAAAGCCCTTAGCAGTGGAGCTCCGACGTACACCAGCAATCTGATTGGTCTAAATGTTCCTAACAAAGCGATTTGCTCTCAGACGTCGGGTTTACTGCTGGGCCCCAGAATCTCTAAAAGTAAGACGGGAGGCAGATTTTTTGGTTTTCCAGTTTTAGTCCGGTCTCCTTTTCAGACTCTGCTTGAAATTTCATCTCTATACACTTTTTTCTCACTTTGTTACTTTTTCCTACTACTCTCCAAACATGCGACATCATATTCCGTTAACTTTTTGTTCTCTTTGTTGTTGTTTTTAACGCTTCATAAAAATTGCAACCAGGCCTTTATTTCTGTTTGACTGTAACAGTAAACTGAAACTGACCGCATTCCTCTATCAAAACTGAACTGGAAGGAATGAAATTCCCTTTGAATCTGTCTGAATGATTGGATTACATTTAATTTCTGTCTACAAAACTGGATATTTATTTCGTAAAATGGCTTCAGACTACGTTTTATGGCCATTTTCATTTTGTTGCTTTTCAAAACGTAGCAATTTGTACAGCAGTGTGTTAATTAAACTATTTAACTTTGATGTCAGTTAGAAAAGGAGGCCACTCAAACTGTGAGAGAAGCGAATGAAGAGCAAAACATTTTAGGAGTAATAAGAGCTTTTTAAAAAAAAAAAAAAAAAAGGTAGGTAAGGTATAAAGTCTCTTGATGTAACTCTTCCAACAGATCATTTCAAACTGAAGCAATGGCTGCTACTAATCTACCTTCTAATAATCTTATCAATACTTTCAGTTACTTAATATTTGTAACTGCTGATAGACTTACAGCCTCTTCCACTCTAGAGGTTTGGATAGGAGTCATCGGTTTGTTTTGTTTTTTTTGTACTTTTATGACATTCATTTGGGAGTTGGAACCACTTTGTCTTTGCCCCGTTTCACCTCTAGAGGTTCACTTGCACGACTCGGGATGGAGAAACCTACAGAGTGACATCGGGGGGTTCACCGATGGATGAAAGGAAACGGAGCTCTTGAACCCTTCGGTAAGAGACGTTTAAATGTAGGAAAACCTGCATCTTCAGATACATTTTAGATCGGGCATTAAAAGAGGTGCGAGCTCGGACTATAATCCATGTAAATACAAAAGCAAGTATGAGAAAAGCTTTTTTTTCTTGTGTTTTTTTTTACATTACCTCGCTGTTCTTTGGGATGTTGTCTGACTATCTGTTAAATCCATGTGAGGAATGTATTAGTCGATATTAGACTGATTAAGCAGTAAGACAGCAGCTCTGTGAATATGAAAGCTCGACTTATCACTGTCCGGTTGCTGAGGCTTTTCAGAAAACCGATCACGAGGCATTCAAGAGAGAAAAACCCCCCCATCAAAGTCTATCGGGAACCATGTGCTTTGACTAGACTTTACGTCTGTCATTGTGACCAACATCTCACCCAAGGACCCATTACCTCGGCTGGATGACGAGTCGACAGAGTAATGTCTCCGACGGCTCGGTGGGCCGGCTCTGACGTCTTCACACCACAAGGAAGACGTTTCGGGAACAGTTTGCTTTCACGCACCAGCGACTCCATCGCTCCTCTCCGCATGGCCAATTGTAAATTGAGGAGTTCTGGAGCAATAACCAGGGTAACATTAGGGAAATGTGAAGAGGACACAAGCTAACATGGATGAAGCCTAAGGGAAGGTGGCCTCATACGCATCGGGATTTTACTGCCTGAAGCTGAAATCTCTTTTGTCAGAATGATTTTGTAGGTTTTGCAGGCGTACCAAACTCTTTCCTAATTTGAAGATTGCATTGAAACGAGCTGTTGGTGTAGCAACTAATGACCTAACACCTGCTTTAAACTTCTCCGATTCGTCTGCAGTGTCCTTTGATCGTCGTGATGGAAATTGGCCCCTTTCCGTTTTATTTATAAGTGTCTGAGTAACGGGGGTCGAGTAAAAATGCACACCAAAACTTTTCAGGCAGCACTTTGTGTTGGTCTGTTACATAAAACCCCAATAAAACCTTGTACCGGGTCAGCGGTCAGGAGAAGGAGATGCTACGACACATTCGGCAGACCCCGCACATCCTGGACACAGACAGTTTAAATCCTTACCTTTGGCTCGGCGCTCCAGAGACAGTTTCTTCCCCGCAGGCTGCCTCTCTGATGGACACAATAGACACTTTACAACCCAAAATAGTCAACTACTTCCCTATGAAACAAAAGCATATGTGCACAGTCACATTTTTTTCTTTATTTTTACAAGACATTTTATTCCATAAATTAAATAATCTGCCAAAGGAGCTGGTACTTTTTCCATAAATATTGACAAATTAGTGACTTAAAACAAGCTCCTATATCTGCCTGAAAATGTACTTGTGTACTAAGACATTTGCACAAGAAACTCTACAAAAACAATAATAAAAAAAAATAAAAAAATTGCTTGATAAGATTTAGTGGTTTTACAGAGTATGCTAAATTCCTTGTTGGCGCTCAGAATGAAGTGGATTCTGAAAAATACATTGAAGTCTATGCGAGTCAGTTTAGAACAAACACAAACGCATTCCTTCAGAAATATCTTTATTTAATAAAAGCATCTCTTTCAAGTAGAGAATCAACTTTACAAGTGTCTTTACATGATATCTGTTTGATGCGGTGAAAACCTATTGATAAAAACCACAAGCAGAGAGCACAGAAACACAGTGGGAGAGGAAATAAAAGGAGAATGTGTGGGAGTAAGCAGGCGAGGAAAAAAAAAAAGAGAGAATCTGATGGCAAAACAGTCACTGAACACAAATCACGCTGAGACATCGGCCTTCAGACAATAATTACAGTGATTTAGCTCCGCGGCTCAAACAGGAAAAAGATGCCGAGTTCAAGACGAGAATGAAAAGGAGCGGAGCTGAGGGTTTCAGGATGAGCAGAGGGAGCCAGGGGTAAACGTTAGCCGCCGTTAGCGCTTTGCGTCACGGATGAAATGATCCGCGAGCAGCAAAGCTAGGTGACGTCACGACGGGTGAGGAAGTGCTGGTGAAATCCTCTGCTCAGTCCTGGGAGCTCACGTTTAAAGAGCAGGAGCAAAACTGAAAGATTACATTTGATAAGCAAAAAAAAAATCAGTTTTCTGTAGAAATATCGCAATGATGCTAATTCAAGTATTCCGCCAAGAGCTCTGAGGTTAGCTTTTTTTCCCCTCTCCCAGATATAACAAACACAACACAAGTGGAGAATAAATCATGACTGACCGAATTGTTTCATGGAAAACCATTAATCCAACCAGTCAGGAGGGAGACTGGAGACGCTCTGGTTTCATATCTGAAGCTCGTCGTGGACAGGAAGCGGCGCGAGGACACGACAGGCTGAGGATCTGAAAGCCCACGTTCCGCGCGGTGTGGACGTTTCAGGTGAACTATTCCAGCTCTCCGTTACTCGTCTGTAGACGGTTTCTATTTTCACCAAGAAAATTCTAAGTAAATCCACTATTTTAACATGATTTTTTTTTACCCCGAGAAATGCTGTGCTAATCCTGAGCCTAGCGGCTAGCTAGTTAGCTTAGCACGACAACTGTAAACAGGGCCAGACTTGCTCTGGCGAACATTAGTGGAAGAAAACCCTTCAAGCAGCAACTCTATTGTTTAGAATTAAATGTATAAAATTGTTTTATATGCACAAAGATGATCCACAGCTGGCAATCTGAAAGAGGGACGCACAGCATATCAGCACCGGTATCAGCTTATATTAGTCAACATATTTGTATGGACTGCCCAATAAATAAAACTGTGCAGATATTAACAACCGAGTTATTTCCATATTCCATCCTAAAATCTCAGTAAAATTAAATCAGATTTCACTCAAAATAATAATAATAATAATAATAATAAAAATGTTGATAAAACAAAAAAGTCTGCAAAACATCAAAATATAAAAAAAAAAAAAAAAAACGCTATAAAAAGAAATATTTGTGATTTTGTCTCTAGAAATTTTAATTTTAAGTATGCAGCATGGTGGAGTTTTAAAGAAACTGTACGGTACAGTTTTTTTTTTTTGGTCAAGACAGTCGAGGAAAACAAAAATATCGGCAAATATTGGTTATCGACCAAAACAGCAATACTAATATCAGATGTCAATATTGGCCTAGATTTTCATATCGCTGCATCCCTATTTTGAATCAAAAAAATGTCCAAGGGCTGCTTCGATAAATGAAATTTGACAATTTTACTTCAAAGCGACACTTTCTTTTTATGTACCTCAAGCTTTAATCCTAGATAAGAAAGCAACATATATAGAATAGTGAGATATAAAATATTAAGCTGCTCTGAAATCTGAAGGGCACAGAACAGGGACAAGACAGTTTGACTCTTTAGATAAAAACTGCAAGTTTAAAACACAATGAAAGAGATTTCGCCTAAAGACTCACCAGGCAGTCAGTCAGATTGAAATCAGCCAATACTCCTTTTGATCAGCTCTGATTGATCTGTGGGACACATTCTGAAAAACTTTTTCCCCTCATCAAAACTTAAGATTCCCACCAGTTTTGATTTATAACTGCGTCAAACAACACCTACTTTCCTGCTTTTTTTTATTTAATAAAAAAAAAAATGAACCCAGTTAATCCTGAAAAGTTTTCATCAATTTGATGTGGCACATTTTTATCTTTTATGTGGTGCAGTTCTGAGCAAAAAAAAAAAAATCAGTCAAAATGGAGATTGGTATTGTCCAGAAATTGTGCATTTCTAGCTAAAAACAAATAAATTACTTGTGAAAAATGTCTGTGCCTTGATTTTTATCAGTTCCAGATAAAAAGAGAAATTGTTGAGTTGGTTTGCAACATTTTTGTTTCAAGTTGCATTAATCTATAGAATAGTTTAGGAAAGTGTAAACCGCAGCAAAGCAAAACAAAATTAAAGAGAGAAAAAGTAAGTGCATAATACTTTTTCTTGTGCAAATTTTGGTTTAAAATTTTGTTGGCATATTCTAAATAAGTCTCTTAGTAGCATATTAAAACATGCTATGAAGTATTTGGATTGTATTTTATCTTAGTATTTGAAAGTTGAAAAATTGTCCTCTGTAGTGGACATTTATAGTTAAATTTGTAGACCCGGGGCCTTTCTGCACGGAGTTTGCATGTTCTCCCTGTGCATGTGTAGGTTCTCTCCGGGTTCTCCGGCTTCCTCCCACAGTCCAAAAACATGACTGTCAGGTTAATTGGCCTTTCTAAATTATCCCTAAGTGTGAGTGTTTGTCTCTGTGTTGCCCTGCGACAGGGTGACCCTGCCTCTCGCCCGGAATGTTAGCTGGAGATAGGCACCAGCTCCTCCCAACCCCATTAGGGACAAGGGTGTAAGAAAATGGATGGATGGATGTATTATTGATGGAGACTCAGATATTAAGTTGTCTGATGAAGAAGGTGAAACATCAGGGCTTCTGCCTAATGTTTCAGGCAGAAGCAGAGGAAGTTGATTCAAAGAGCTCTGAGGATGAAATTCAGAGAGGGCAAGCAGATGCAGAGTCGGATGAAGCAAGACAGTCCACATCTCAGTCCAGTAGCACAGGAATTGCTATGATACTCACACTAATGTTTATGTTAGTGATGATGGACAGTTTTGTCAATGTGAAATTCATTCATTTGGATATCTTCTTTGGGACAAACTGGTTGCCATCTAGGTTCAATTTCAAATGTATAGCGTTCTGATGTCCACTGTAGTGGACACATAATATTCCAAAAATAAACATATTTTTTCCAAAAAAAATGTTTTCAGTATTCTGATTACCTTACAAAGATTGTGGAATTTAAAAAAAAAAAAGGTGATTGGACAATATTTTTTTCCCTGGTAGTCAGGAGGTTAAGAGATAGTGGTTTTATAATCCTGTTATTTTCAGTTGAACTCAAAATGTCTGCCCCCATAAAATCTGTTTTCTTTCCTGTGTTCTGATTCCCGCCAACAGGAAGTCACCATTGGCAGAGTCAGATCCGCTTCCTGTTACTGGGATGTTATCTTTTATTCATCATTAACAAAAGATCTTTTGTTAGCACACAAAATGTTTACAAAATGTACAAATAACAACAACAACCAAAAAAACTAATGGAAGAAACACATTCAAATGTCTGGATAAACTAGTTGACCCCCAATAACCTGCTGAGATCAAAGAATAATTATAACAATAATAATAAAAAAAAAAAATCTTAAAAAGTGGAAGTCGAGATTAAAAATTTTTTTTTTAGCTGCACAACTTGGCAAACCTATTTCAAAACTCTTTGGCAAGAACCATCAGCAAAATATACACTTATGTTTTTTTTTTAATCATCATTTCAACAATATAAAAATCCAAATAGAAAAACAACAAAAGTATCAAATTTCATAAGTCCTAGAGCTTACCTCACAATAAAATGTTAACGTCAAAGGATTTATGCCACAAAAAGGCGATTTATATTTATATCTATATTCATATATATATATATATATGTATATATACGTATATATTTATATATAGTTATATATATATATATATATATATATATATATATATATATTATATAAATATATATTGTATATATATATATATATATATATTATATATATATATATATATATATATTTATATATAACAGTGCTACAAAAGTCCAAGCCTTCATTTCCGCAGAAAGGCGCTGGTTCTGTACAGGACATTCAGGTTTTTATTACGACACACATTCATCGCTCCCCACGTCGTAACCACGGCGACTCCGGGTTACAGGGGGAGGGGTACCGTGTGTGACATCGGTAAGGGCTGGCTTTCAGTCGTTTTTTTGTTTTGTTTGTTTTTTTATCCCCCTCGTCACATAAAGTCGTTTAGCTCTGCCTCCAGGGCGGCGGCCATCTCGTCTGCCTCCGAGCTGCTGCCCTCCTCTTCTTCGTTGGAGTCTTTAGACGACTCGTCGGAGGAGTCCCGCCTTTCCTTCTTGCTCTCCACGTCAGCATCCTCCTCCTCCGCTCCGGCGCCATCGTGCTTCCGTTTTTGACCCCTGGACAAAAAAAACAACAACAAAAAAAGAACAGAACTTGAAGATTGCGTTCCATATGCTAAATCAGAAGAGTCTTAAGGTTTTGAGCTTGCTGATTGGACAGAAAACTGCAGTCCAGCAGGTTTTCTGGTTTTAGCTCCTCTCCATAAAAGATTGTAATTCCTGAGATCTGAACTTTTACATATTATTTTTGAGATATTATCAACTCCATGTTTGAGTAGAAACAGGCTAATAATTTGATAACGTTCACATAGAATAGGGTTTATATTGGGAAGAGTTGCTCTTACGCTAACCACACTGATAAAACCTCCAAAAAGGATTTTATGTCACTGAGAAACAATTAATAGAAGCCGTGAGCGTTTTATGTAGCCGTTAGCTACATCCTGATGTAGAGCTCCAGCTCTCCGCTTGTTAAAGGTCAGATTTGATTTCCTCTAAGAACATTTCTTTGCTTTTGAGTTTGTCCTGCTTTGTGAAGACAAAACATCCATCTGTTGGTATTAATGAATAGAAAAAGCTTTCAGATAACCTGGAAGACTATTAATTGAAACCAAATTAACAGTTTACAATAAAATCTGACAGCTTATGGTAGATAGCAGAAGCTGGAGACTGGGGATATAACCACAAAGTGCTAATTTATTAAATACAACCAATTCCTACAGCAGCGAGATTTGAGTTGTAGTTACAATATCTGGGCATTCAGACACCGTAAGTCTGAAATTAAACTTCCACATGCTTCAGAAACCCTGAAAACAAAACCATGTCTTCAAGATGCTTTTGTGGGCATGGATACGACAATGTAGCAAAGCTGTCCAAAATATGTACATTATTTAAAAACGTACATACGGCGAACATATTGTACAACAAAAACAAGCAATGCCATCTGTGTTGCTGCAAACCAGCCACTTATAGATAATGATGAAGCTGGAAGAGGAAACAAAACAAAAAAAAAGGAAAAAAAAGAGGAAAACAGATTTGTAGGTGGTTGGAGAATCCTTTGATGTGCTCTGTGAGTGAACATGCCGTCTCTCGCTCCACTCCAGCTTTCTCCGTGACATCCTCTGCCGAGAGGCTTGTTAGCGTTATGCTAATGAGGGTCTGCGTGGTTATTGTGGAGGTCCGACACAGAGCCCACTCCCCCATCCCGCTTTCTCTCATTAGGCCTCGCTAACATACAGTGGCGCCGCCTCGGCTCCAGCTCTCCGCTTGTTAAAGGTCAGATGTCGACTAATATGAGCAAAGAGGGCAGGTGACGCGCCTGTTCCAGGTTACCGTGGGAGGAAAAGCTCAGCAGAAGAGCGACGCTGATCCTTCAAGCTAACGAGTTTTCATTTCTGAGGCCAAGCGGCTGCTGTGAGTCACGCTTCTAGTTTTGCTGCGACTTCCAAACGGTTTTATTTATTTATTTTTTATAACCTGAGCCGGTTGGAGAGGCTGCTTGAGTGTATGCGCACATAACTCCATTCTTCTTCTTCTGTTTGCAAATATTAATAGTGGAGACTGCGGGAGTTTCGGGGTGAGTCCCCTCCTGCTGCTTTCAGCTTTGGATCATTACATCCAATCTCTGCCCTCTGCTATTAGTCCGACCCCCCACCGATACACACACACACACCCACACCCACAAACACACTCTCCAGACGCTTCCCCCATGTTCATTCATGTCAACTGCTAACCAAGTTTCAGATGTAATCTACTTTTATGTGATTTCTGCTCTCCATTTCAGCTGTTAAACTACATTGTAATAAAGGTGGAACGTTGCCATTTACAAAATTATTCAAATTTCAGTCATTTTACAAACATGAGACTCCCAGAGTGAGCTGCAAGTGATGGGCTAATCTGACAATTTGCTGCATTAAATGTTTTTTGTTGCCAGGTGAAAATAAATAATGTTAACGGAAATAAATCTTAAGTTGTTTTTTTTTTAAGTTTTACACAAGACATTTAGTCAGAGGAAGTAACAGACCCATCTGTTTTGGTGAGACTTTTTTGTTTTTAAATGAATGGTTATATTTTAGCAACAGGTTCCTGCTCCTGACAGACACACTAATGATTCAGTGCAGCGATTACACTTTATAACTTATAAATTGTCACTAGAAAACACTCTGAAAAGTTGTAACTGTTTCAAATTTTACAGTTATTATGCTAACCGTATAATAACTGTAAATTATTATACAGTTAATAGCTGTTTGTTTGTTTGTTTTTTTAACAAAAAACTTTTTTGTTAAAAAAACAAAGAAGCTCCAAGCCATAGTTATTTTTTCACATGGTTACATTTAAACCAGAATGGGAGTTGCATATTACCAAACTATTACTTTTATTCTAAAGTTGGTACTTATTAAAGGTGGTAGTCTCTGTTTACCTTGGCAAAATGGTGGGAGTCAACATGACGCGAAAGCTTACTGGATGCTGCTACTTTTTTCTTTTCTTGTTTGACTTAATTCTGCAACCATTTCAGCTTCTATGCACCTCAAATCTGGAACAAACTTCCAGAAAACTGCAAATCTTTTTTTTTTTTAGTCTCGAGTTCCCTTCGCAGAAAAACTTACCAAAGAGAAATCTTGTTTGAAAGTATTTGTAATATATACGCCACAAAAAAAGTCAACACAGAGTCAAAGCAGAGTCTTTTCAGGGAGTTCGGATGGAAAAGTCAAAAAGAGTCTGGTATTAAATCAAGAGCTTGAGACAGTGAGCTGAACCAGAAAGGCTCTGTCAGCCTGAGAGACGTAATGACAAGAGTTGTGGAAGGAGGTGTGCTTGGTGATGGAAAGGTAGCTCATTATTAGGTGTTATATCTTGAAACGTTAGCAAGAGCTCAGACGGTTTCATCTATGGATGTGACCTCCTAAATTCCCTCATTACTGGATCCATATGCCGCTGACCAGTGGAGTGAAAGGCCGCCAACTTCTTAAAACTCTTGTCGCCAATTAACTGACGAGATCTGAGTACTTGGTGTGTGTGGGTTTACAGTAATCCCTATAAAAATACATTTAACTGAAGGATTTTTGTGATTCATAATACTTAAATTAATCAAGAGTTCTTATTATTTAGTTTAGAGTAAGTGTAACGATATTGGAAGTAAGAAAACCTGTGAGGCTAACCGTTAGGTTTCTGAGTTAGTGGGGGAGATTGCTGGAACAATCTTTCACTCGGTGATACAAGCTCCATATTTGGCATACAGACATAACTTTCTCATAAAAGTATGTCAATCCACTTGAAAACACAAAATGGCCACCTTCTATCAAGACGTCTGCCATTCAAAGCGGTTTTAAACAGTGTTGGAACTATATTCTGATTGAATAATCCTATTTTGATGGCCTATGCATCAAAAATATATGTTTTTGAATCTGAGGAATCCAGTTCTGTATAAAAAAAAATCTAAATTACTTAATATTATGATACATACAATGGTGATTACACTTAATCAATATACCGGGTAGTGTTAAATTTAATTAATTTATTTTTTAAAATTTTTTTATTTTGGGTATATTCTGAACAATACCCTAAAAATCAATCTGCAAATGCAAAAGAAAAAAAGACACTGTTAAAAAAAACAAGCATCCATATACTCACATGTATATGTAGGAAGAAGATAATTTGCCCAAGTAATTAAATGTGGAAACTACAAATTTTAAAAAGCAAATTTAAATTTGCGTAAAATGAGCCGCACCGTAACGCCCACCATCTTGAAAACAGGTGGCCATATTGGAATTCAACAAACACCATTTAATTTTTTCAGTCAGAATACACTCAATTTAACATAAATTTACACATTTATGTTTATTCAGGTTCTCCTACAAAAACCATTTCTTTGGATTTGACAAGGCAGCCATCTTGAACACTTTGGTCCATCTTGGATTTTCAACCACGTAACGTACTTTTTTTTTTTTTATAAAAAAGGTACGTCGTAAAAATTATGCGGGCCCAATTTGTTGTTTGCATCACCTCGTGAAAATTCCTTTTTCTCCTCAAAAGTCAAGAATAAATAATTACATTTAAAGAGATTTCACACATTTTTACAAAAGGAAACCAATTAATGTGGAGGTTTATGTAAATGTGGAAAAAAAGGGAGAAAAATATTTTTTTCTGATTTTAATGCCATAATTTGGATCATAATTTGAAAGCATGAAAAGAAGTTGTCCAACGTAAAGACAGTTTTTACAAACCTGACCTTTGAATGGAACATTCTCTTCAAATATGTCAGACTTTACAGCTAGAAGGGTCCAACAAGTAACTCGGTGTGGTATGTTGCTCCTCAGACAGATGTTGAAGTCATTACTCGGCAATGTCATTATGTGTACATATTGTGGGAGTCTGATTGCATTAGGGGTGTCAGGAGAACGTACTACAGAGTGTCTGCTGGTAAACAAACAGCCTGCAGCTTCACAAGCCTCAGCACATCATTAGAGCTGCATTAGGGACCCACAACGACTGATATAGGACAGGGGGAAAAAAAGCCTCTACTCCAAACTCATACAGCAGGAATGTCGCCTATGGGGAGCGTTGAGAGGGACATGGACTGGGAACGACTTCATAGACAGGGTACAAGAACTAATCCTCCTCTTATCTGAATCCAAGACAACCAAGACTGTAAAAAATCTCTTCAAATGGTTTTCACAGCTCTGATCTATGGAAGTAGAACAGATGAGGGGTGGCCATACCACTGCCACCCCCACTAGAGCGCTCAGTTTGTTCATATCATACCATGCAGAGATGAACTGCCAGTAATAACTTTTTGTTGTTGATCGTTAATTAACTAACATTTACATGAAAGTACCTGAGATTATAACCAAGTGGCTAATTTCAATCTGTAGTCCCATTGGCAAGTTGATGTATATCAGGGTTTCCCCCCAGCGTATTATAAGCCTGGCGGGCCACCAGGCTTCACTTGTGCCCCACCAGGCTTAGCATTGCTTATTCATTTAAGTCTTCTTAAAATGTTTGCATTTTTTAAGACTTTGTAGACGCTGTTCAATAACACATAAATATCAAGTGATATTTTCAAATTTCCTGTCAACTTGAAACATTTTTTAACTCAAAAATATGACGGACTGCTGGATGAGTGACTACTGTTACGGCTGCAGGGGGTCTCTGCCCTTTTTCCTTGTAGGGGTCTGGAGACAGGCCTCCTGCAGGTGTCATGTTTTGCCCTGATTAGTGCTCTGCTGCTTTAAAGCTGCCATGCATGCAGCAGACAGGAGTCTTTTCCCTCTCCCTCCTCAGAACTCCATTTGGTTTGGTTTCTCATGGTTGGGTTTTGTTAGGTTTGTTTCGCATTTGCTTATTTCTGGTTAGTTATGGGTTTTGCATTAATCTTATTTTGGTTTCTCATTTCGGGTATTCCTTTTCAGGTTTTATTTCTTTAGTATAATTTAATAAATTAAATTTTCATTTAATCAGAAAATCCTTGTGTGGTCTCCTTTAATGTTACCCCACCAAACGAGCCGAATGGACGCTGCCCTGGCACCCAACCACTGGGCTTAGCAAGTTTTCTGGGAGAAACCTTGTATATGATGCTTAATTATAATAATAATAATAAGAAGAAGAATAAGAAAAAGTGGCCTCAGATTAATGCACAAAAAAGACTTTATGAAGGCGAGAAGGGGGATAATTAAAAATGGTTTGTACTTTCTACTCCGCAATGGTTTAATAATTTCCAGTTTAGGCTGATAAGTTGAACAGTTAGCATAGTGTGAGTTATGTTATATATCTGTGTTATACAGAGTTATATACAGTTAAGCTAGCATAGTTTTTCCACTTTGAACAGAGCTATGTGTTTTGTTCGGTTAAATAAAAATTCTAGAAACGCCCCTGGGCGGTGGAAGAGGCAAAAATAAATAAATAAATAAAAACCGAAGGAAAGGAGACTGAGGGCAAAAGCAGGATAAAGTAATTAACTTTAATATTGACGCAACGTCTGTGACTGAAACCAATCCTGACAGGTTTCTTTAAGCAAAGAGTTAGATAAGACGTCCAACAAACTTGAACAAAGACAGGGAGAACTAAAGATCAAGATACCATCTTTCCTTGAACTCCAGTCGCTTTTGCTTTTTTCTTTCACTCAAACGGGCCGTTTGCGGGAGCTACAAAGGCTTCTTCAGCCTTCATTTAGCTACCATGACGCACATTACAGACCTTCAACATTAACAAGTCCCCGAAGGAGTTTAACGAGGGCAGGAGGGATAGTAGTCAGTCGTTTTGCTTCCCCTTCCTCCATTAATCCCCATATCATCTGCTGCATCCATGTTAACTACAGAGGCACTTATAGATTCCACTTCTGCCTCGCAAGCTGAGAACTGATAGGCTGAAGGTAGACCCCTGTTTTCAGTTCAGAGGCAATGTGTCGGTTTTGTTTGGGTTTAATTGAAGAACAATGGCGCATGAAGGCAGTGGTGCGATAAGAAGAGAAATCCACTGGAAGAATAATGGCCCAACAACAAGCACTCAGAGAGTGACTGAGTCATCTCTGAAACCACAAGCTTCTAAGCAACCCACTTGTGAAATATACATGGTGACAAGGATCGAGAGCAAGGAGTTCCCGGTAGAGGAGTTCAGTATGCTTGGAGGCAGTTGTCAATCAACAAAGCAGAAATCTGTTAGTTCTCTTCTTTCTCAAGGGGTGTCAGGAAGGTTCAGACAACAGGATGGCAGATCTGCCTTTCAGTGCATGTTGTAGCTGTTTTTATTGCCATTGGTAGAACTGTGTGAAAGAGGTGGCTTGATGTTTCGATTTATCTAGAAGAAGAATCTCCTTTTAGAAGTCAAATTGCTTTTTTTATACTAAGATGATTATTATCTGTCAGGAAAGTCTGACTGACATATCTAACTGTTTTAACTCTTTTAAACGCCAGCTCTGAGGAAATTCATCCATTCATTAGCTGTGATCTTCGTTTTCTATCCGTATACAAATCATTTCAAACTCATGTAGCTACCGATTGTTTGTAATTTTCATAGAAAAACACAACAACTTTTTATGAATTATGAAGACAAGTCGTGAAATGTTCAAACAGGTAAAATACATTATTGAAATGGGAAGTGTGAACAGCGTTTAAGCTTCTCTTTGAGGTTGCATTTTAATATTTGGTGCGGTTTTAGTACCAAATGAAGCATTGCACACCAGAAATGTCCCAAAGTGGGCTATGAATTATGCACAGTTGGTATGTTGTCGTCCCTCTGGTGTTGCTCAAAGCAACACTATCTGTCTGGATGCAAGCGAGGATTTTTTTCAGGCAAGGATGACTTACTTCAACAAATCACAATAAATGTAATTTGCCAAGCAAACAGACTTTTCCGAATTTGCCTAGGCAAATTCTAAAAAAAAAAAAAAAAAAACATCAAATTGTGTACATGTTTTGCAACATTGATGAGAAAAGCCAATGTTTTTTTTTGTTTGTTTGTCAAACTTGTGATACTAGCTTCTTTTTATTTCAGCTGCATGGTGTGGCTCAAAAGCAAGCAACAGGGGAGTCTATCCCATGCAACTTTAATCACCACAGCTATTTTTCTACATCGGCTTCACGCTTCTAAACTTTTATTGAACGTAATCAGTGGAACCTCACTACCTTTGGCCTCCTGTTTCTTGGTACGGAGTGTGCTTTCAAACACACCTGTCAAGCACTCTTAATACACGGCTCCCTTGACTTGCGTTTTTCTGCACTTTGTGACCTTGATCAATTAATACCGAAAAGGAAAAGTGGAGAATTTATAGTTTTGTGCTCAAGGTAAAAACTTGTTGAAATATTATTAATGGTACTTTCTTAAAATTGCACAGCTCCCTCTGGGTTGGTGGTTAGATTGTGCTTCAGGTAAAAGGAGTCCCAAGTATCTTTATGCCTCGTTTATGGCAGAGGGGGAGATATCTGGGCTTATGGAGGCACTGCTCTATCCTATCATGATAGGAAAAAGGGCTAAACCCAAAAAGCAAAGCTCTTGATTTAATGATGTATCAACTTGAACCCATCAGACTATCATCCCGGCTCAATGCGTCAATACTGAAATAATGAGATTCCCATTATTCCAGAGAATGTAGCCTTCTTTGAGATGCTGCTCCTATGCGTTTGAAGGAATTCGCTAGGATGGATAGGGCATCTGAAGAAAGACCCCAAGAAAGTTGAGGATGGACCAAGTATTCCCTTTGGCCAGGGAAGTACTTGGCATCCTGCAGAAACAAGATCTATAATAATAGGGTCTAAATATCTCATCGATAATCCAGAGTAAAATCTAGTTAAGTTACTCGGCGTTGTGTTGGAAAGCGATTTATCATGAAAAGAGCATACTGATAAATTGGTGAGCCAAATGGGTAGAAGTTTGGCTGTGACAAAAGAGATGTTTGAAAGTTTTGACAGAGAATAGTTTAAATTTAATTAAATCTCTTTGTCTCAGATTATTGTTCGTTGGCACAGAAACTACAAACGGTTCAAAATAAAGCAGCTCAGTTTGCACTTGGCTGTGTTTTCAATATGGAACACCTTATCAAAAAATACATTAGAGATACATCGGAAGAATCAATTTTAATATATTGAAATGATTGTCCTTTTGTAGAATGTTTTTCATAATAAAAATCATTTGTTTTGATCTTTGGCCTTTGCATTTAGAGATTTTTTTAGGCCTTTTCGGGACTCCAAGTAATAGAAAAGAAAGAAAAAGAAATGAAGTTGTGCGTTGCTGTAGACACGGATGACCGTTTCGCTCATGAACCAGTTATCACAAAAACCTAATCTCAGACAGACTGAAACATAGTTCCACTTTCTGATGACATTAAAGAAAACTACTGGCATTCTCCCTCAGAAAAACGCCTCTAGACCCGACCAAAGGAAGTCTGACTGTAATGTCTAACCGTAACAAGTTTGACGACGGTATGACTCCAGGAGTCAACTGTGCAATTCACTGACACTTATTTCACTGTCATTTCTATCTCCCCAGTCACCGATGTCTGCATCACATCATCTTTCTCTCTGGCACAGCTACAGGCAGTGGAATCAGATTTAAGCCTTCAGGCATCTTTTCAGAAGTATTATTCCCCCCCCCCTCTCAGCCTGCACTGCTGCTGCTAAAGCTTTTGACAAGGCTGCAAAGATCTTTTCACTGGAGCCTGAGATGGATTATCCTGCTCCTCATTGGGCGGCAGAGAGGGGAAAGCAGGTAAACATATGTGGGGGGAAAAAAAATAGAAGCTTTGGGTTCAATGCTGTTCTTTTTACATTTGTTGTTTTTCTAGCAGTGACTGTGTTTCACTTCGGTGTCTTTAAAAGCATTTAACTGTATAAGCAGGAAACATTCAGACTTATTATTATTATGCTTACATATCTGACTTTTCTCAAAACTCAATGTTCCTCCTCTAGAGATGACTTTATGACAAATAGAGCTGTGTTTTAAAGGGGCAGTGTTGCCTAAAATCATTTTTTTGAGATTTGGGTTACGTTATAAAGTTATTCCCTCATCAAAAACAAACACGGAGAGTTGCTTTGATTCTTTCATGCATGTTTGAGAAATCCATTAATCTCCCGTGGCAACCATTCCGCTGAATAAAACACCTAGTTGGACCTAGCTCCGCCTTCGAGGACAAAGCTCCTCCTCTGAGCTGCAGTTTCCAAGCTTCTGCCTCACAGAGCAGTTTTCCCCTGCGACTCTCCCACTCGGCTCCTTCAGACTAGCCAGCAGCAATTAGCAAACCATTAGCATTATCTCATTCAGAAAAGCAATGTTGTGATGACTTTCTGAAGATGACTTCAGAACATCTTGAAATTTTACCGTTAATTTACTAAGTGAAATTTTTTAAAGTAGTATTTGATATATATATACAGCATTGTTATAACAAATGAAGTTAACAGTTACTTGATTGTGCTATAAAATGGCACCATGTGCCAGAAGAACACTCAATACTGCCCCTTTAAGGCGAATCATGATCGTTTTCTGGACAAAATCAAGACAAAAAACACAGCACAGAATAACTGCATGCACAATAAAGGAGCTTGGTTTTTTTTTTTTTTTTTAAACACAACTTAAGTTTGCAAACAAACCTTCAGAACCTTTTACAGCTCTCAGTTCAAGCTGAAAATGACAACAACTAGGCTACGAAAACTCTAGACTTCTTCAAAAGACGTCAGAACTGCGCCGATCTGTTGGGTGTTTTGATCGCTCTGTAGAAAAGTTCCCCCCCCACCCCCAAGTCGTGCATAAGCTTTTCTTCAACTTCCTTGTAGAATGTCATCAAAAGGTTACATTAGTATTCTAAGGAGAGCATTGTGACTCAATTTCAGAGAATCGTTTACCTGATCTGTGTTCTGTTGTAGGGAGGACATGTGACCTGGGACACAAATGTGGAAACAACCAAGGGAAAACCTGGAGTTTGTGTAAAATATATATAGAAAAAAACGAAACAAAAACAATAATTAAAAAAATATATTTTAGACAAAACTACAAACTGCAAGAATTTGGTTGCAGGTTTCAGTCAGCATTAGACATAAACAGTTGCATTATTAGAATAGCACATTTAGAGGTACAATATAAACATGAAGTTGATCCAAATGAGTGCAAAAGGCAGAATCACTGAATGATCTCAGCAAGAGCCAAACATCACTGTTTAACCACAACAAATGTGTTTTCACTTAGTAGTTTTTTTTGTTTTTTTTCCCCCCTCAAACAGACAAACTAATAATTGAATCTATGCAAGCAGATGAAGTGAAAAACAAAAATACTCATCTATTCTTAGCAGATTCTGTTTACAGTTTGTTCATAAGCACATGACAGACGAGAAAATAACGGAGGCTTCCGATGAAGCTCTGGTTGATAAAATAGTTAAAATGAAATGAAAACTTATTTTCAACACGGAGCTTCAATGAAAAATGTAGCAGGAAAACAACAGAAAGACTCAGAGATGTAAGACGTTATAGAGGCTCACATCTTCCTGAGCATTCTGCACTCACCTCATTTACAGAGATGTGATGCTTAGATTCAATTATTTTAACGCCATAATGTGTGGAGTTAATATGAATAAAAACAAAGAAATGCACTCGACAGCTGTAAAAAAAGTATTCTTTTTCTCCTTAAGGTTTAAAATCTAACTTGCTGAAAAGATGCGGTTTGATCGCTTGCTCTGTTTTTTTATTGCTTACATAGAAAACATTTTTTGGGACAAGCATACAAGCGTTACTAGAGCAGTTCTCCATGTTATAAAAAATAGTCTGAGTATGGCAATTTTCATTACCATTAGCATGTGAACGATTCACACATTAGGATTGTTATATAACTCTGACAGATGAGTTTACGCACAGCAAAGCTTGACTTTCGGCTAAAGTGCCTTTCATTTTATTTTATTTTTTTGAAAAGAGACAAAATTATGCTGCAATGTCTTTCATGAAACCATCTTTAAATTTAACATAACTTTTTATCTCAGGATATTCGTAATTGTTTTAACCTTCTGGGCTGAAGGTTAAAACAGCCCAGAAGGTTCAGTTCCAATCTCATCTACTTCCAGTGAACCAATGAGGCTCTTAATTTTAAGATTAGGTCCCTTTGACCCCCTGCTTTTACATTTTTACAGTCTTTTACAGGCCAATCATCGATCTCCCAAAATGAAGGAAATCAGGGCCGATTTATCAGTGCATCCCTACGTCTGACGGCTTTCTTTCAACAATGGCTTCCTACGTCGGCCAGATACGTGGATGCACCAATCCACTTTTATCTCTTTGATACTATCGGACGATTAGTATCGACCGATACCGATACAGAAAAGCAGCTGAACAAAATGAAAATATTTATTTATTTTAAACAGACATAAATGTACTGAATTACATATCCATTTGATAACTGCACCAGTACAGCACACTTAAATACACCAATAGATTCTCAAGGTTGGTCAAGCATGTGAAAACAACTTTAATTTGTTAAGTCAGTTCAATTAGAATTAAAACAGCCAATGTAAAATAAATAATAAAGAAACTGAAACCGATACACCTGTACTGTAAGTTCAATGAATAACTGTAACATTTATGAATGTGTGTGTGGGTTATGATAAACAATGAATATTGCAACACAAGCCGCTACCTCAGAAAGGGATCTTTGCTGAGTAGTGAAACCATTCTACAGCAAAAGCACGCAAACAAACAAACAAAAACCCTCCCCCACTTCCTGCCCCATCAGCAACCAATAAAGAAACAGGGTCAGATTATATTCTCTTTTTCCAACCCCTCTGTCTTCCTCTTCTCATATATATGTGAAAAGCCTGAGTCAGCACTCGTATTCCTCGCGGCCTGCCGCCTCCTCACACCCAGCTGAAGATGAGGATCACGGCGCCGTTTCTCATCGCCGCTGCACTAACAGCACACACACCGATGAGTCTGTCGGACTCCAGAGGGGCGGAACGCTAACGGGGCCCTTTAAATCTGTATCATAACGGTAGTTGTAACGTGGAAAATGCAAACGTAAATCTGAAACTTAACGTTAAACATGTAAAAGAGGCAAGATTGGATTGGACGACTGGAGCGTCCACCGCCATAAAAGACGACGTCGTCCACCGTTTCTGGAATCAGGAATATAAATCTCATAATGGCGGGGGTTTGCTCAGTAGGTTATTGAGATGTAGTTTGTGGGAAATTACTCGGTCCCTCGGGACATCCGTCTTTCTCCTCCTGCAAATCCCGATTAAACGGAAGCGAAATGTCAATGTTTAATCAACATCTCAGCAGAAGGCGCCGCTGGAGCACGTCGCGTTTGTGAGTCTCAGTGGGAACCTTTGGAGAATACGAGCAGCGCTTTCTGTCCGTCCCAAAACGCGTCTGCTGCTTTTTTCTGACGGTTCATCAGCAAAACAATAACATTTTTTACCTGAATCCAATTACGGACCAGGATAGCGGTCGTATCCTGCCCCCTCAATATTAATACATTTGTACACCATCATTCATTTTGTTATCATAATTAAATTCAAGCAGTTATTCAGACAGAAGAGGCACTTTAGGGGGGTTTAGAGAGGCAAGTGAAATGTTAGAAAGTTAGAAAAAGACATAAGAGAGGTATATGGTACTTGAAAGGTTTCTGGAAGTTGCACCAACTCAAATTTAAGACTTTTTAAGATCATTATGAATAGAATTGAAGACCTGTTACATGACAGAACTGTACCCAAAACTAAAATTTCATGGGCTGACAACAGCAATGAGCTAATGGTGAGAACAAACATCGGTATTGGAGCGAATTTTATCGAATAAAAGTTTGGCATGTTTGTGGATACCAAAGGGAAAATTATGTAATGTTTTCTGTTGGATAAAAACCCCTGCTTGCCGCCCATTTCTGCTTCTATGATTCATGTTTGTGGCATCTAAATTTTCAATGTAAATGTTCACACACATGAGTTTGTGCGCATTACGGTGTCTGGGCTGATGGATGTTTTATAAATCAAAAAGGAGAACGTCTTTAAAAACACTAACATACTGGTGCATTATGCAGTCAAACCTAATCAAAATGTATGATGCTTCACCTTTCATTTCATACAGCAAATGCAGCAGAGCGCTACCTTTAGAATCGGCCTTTTGCTGGAGATATGAGGCATACATTTAGAGGAAAAAATTCTGCCTGAAAAATAGCTTTTAAGAGGTCACATTCTTTCTGACTGTCTTGTTAGAAGTAAGCAATTCAGCTGAGGATTTATGGGAAAAGTCAGCATCTAAGAATGCAGAAAAAAAGACGATCACATTATTAGCTTTTCTTGCTCACTGCTCTTGAATATTACATTCTTGGAGCAGTAGAGTGGCTTTACAAAAAGTATTGATGCCCCTTGAAATTTGTGTTGTGAAAGATCAACACAAAGGAGAACGATGTACTGTTCTAACCTAAAGCTTACATTCACTGAACTATTTTTCCTCCCTGTCTGAAGTTAAATTAGACCAAACTTTTCTTGTTTTGAAATGACCAAACTTGGTCATTACAAAACATATTTGTATCTGACAGAATACAAACATAGATCACCCTTTTCAGATTTATAGACTTGCATCCATTTTCTTACACTTCACAATTAGGGATGCACCGATCTGAAAATTTGGGCCAATATCTGATATTAATACTGCCAATTCTGGCAGATAACCGATGTTATATAATATACCTTATCAACACCTTGAAAAAAAAAAATCAGTTAATATCGGCTCAGTTTACAGTTTTATCTATCGGACTATGGACTTTGAAGTTCATTGCAATTTTGAGCGATAACATTGTATAACGATACAAATTAAGATCAGGAAAAAATATTTCTTGTATTTACTGTATGGCAATGAATGCATGGTCCATCATTTATAGCATCACAAATATTACCATTTGAAATAGGCTTCTTCAAGACACCACTTACCTAAAGAAGGATGATTTATATCACTAAAGTGCCCACAGTAATTCTGATAATATTGTCATCCTTTTTTTATTTATTGTAATTCATTGGAGTTTATCAAAACAATGATGAATCAAGATTCTTCAGGGAGATTTTTCATAATAAATGATAGACAATACAATAAATGCCTACTTGTATATCAAACCAATACAATGTTAGAAATGACTAATAGGCCAATACTGATGTCAGTCCTTATTTACAATAATGTAATTCCAATAGAATACATTGAGGTTTGTATTTTTAACACTGAGGTTTTGCACATTTTGTTAACAGCTCTGTAATGCGTCAGGCAAACAGAGACACTGAATCTCTCAGCTGCCTTCATTGCAACTACAGCAAGTCCTTCACCTTTTGAACACTGGCAGGAAAATAAAGTATTGTTCACTCAAACAAAGAGTGTTTGGATTCATTTGTTTGTATCTGACATACTGTATTACCCAGGTCTCATCAAACGGAAGGGACTCCGACCGCACGCAAAAGCAAAAAAACCCAAAAAAACCCAAAAAAAACAGTCCACTTTGTGGAGCTGTGAAAAGAGCGAAATGGTTTGACAGAGACAGACTGACTTCCGCAAGGCTGTTTGTTTGTTTGCTTGGCCCTGAATGGCAGAAAACTACACACGCGTCGGAGAGGTTTAATTAATCTGCAACGGTGGATAGCGCTCAGAGCTCAGCATCTTCATAGGTGGAAAAGAGCGGGACGAGTACAACAACAAAGCCGGCTCTGTCATCTCAGAGGAAACATGTTCAGTAAGAACCGACAGTAATCTGAGCCCCGCGCTGGAGAAATACAGTGCCATTACTGCAGTCTTTGGGGTATCGGCCGATGCTTGAAAACAATTATCCTCAATGGGACCCCGGGGCTCAGACTTTCTAATTGGAAAGCACTTTGAGCTAAACTTTCTATAAACGCGAGCAGATAACGGCCTTATCTTTGCCGTAACTTTCCCAATCTTCTTCTTCATTAGGAAATCGGGACTGAGCTGTTCAAACAGCAGCCAGTCGGACTGAAAGGAGACGACTTCAACCCCCCTCAGGTTTTACAGCAGCGCCTGAACGTTTACTCACGTTAACGGGGCGGATGTGCTGAACTGCTACACAGCAGTTCTGCTAGATTAAAGAGTGAACTGCTGACTTAAAGTAAACCATAAAAACAGGATTGTTCTACCTGCAGGTCTCGGTTTTATGAGCTGTTAAACAGAAATTTGGGCAACTAAGAAAGAAAAGAAGAATTTGGAAATGCATTGATTTGAACTCTGAAGATTAAATGCTTTAATTGAAGTAAAATTCATTTCTTGTACCTTTTTCTTTATTTCCTTCGTAAGATTTTGGCCAAAAATACTGTAGATTGAAAAACCCAAAAAGGGCCTCGCACGCTTGAGTTATGAGAAGGTTGGCTTACAGTTTTCAAATTTTTGATTATTTTCAGGTTTTGGGTTAAAAGGATGTTTTAATATAAGCTCAGCTACAACAACGGGACGTGGGCTGCTCTTTCTTTTGAAGTCTTTACCGTGTTAATCAGTAGGCGGGAGCTTCCAACCCTGCTTTTGAGTAAAAGTTTTTGTTAAGACATTATTTGTCTGTAAACAAAAATGAACTGAAATTAAAGAGCTCCACTGCTGTTTTATGGAGAACTTAGGCTGTGATAAAGTGAACGAGAGCTAGACTTTGAGCAGGAAACAAGTTAACTACAGCAACAATATTCTGTCATATCCTTTCGCGATTTCAGCTTGTCTGTTAAGGAACATGAAGGATTTAGAAATGTTGACATTTTGTAAATCTGACTTAAGGTAAGGACTTTCATGGGTAGAATATAAAGACATTTTCAGCGCAGACATTAAGACTGTTGCGCACTCAGGGTGTTTACTTCTATATTGCAGGAGGCTAAATCTATTCTGAATTAGCGACTGATGTTATTAGCAGCAGGCTGGTACCGGTAACTGAGTAATTGGCACTGGCAAATGCTATGGAGACTATTGACCTGTCGGTTTTACAGAGACTGGTGTCTAGCACATGTCGGATGGTCTCCCACTCTGCTAGCCATTAGCACGGATAGGCTAGAGTCAGAATTCAATTTGTTGACGTTGGCCTCAGATATACTGGATACTTATTCGTCACCTTGCACTTCCTTCTTTCAGAAAACTTTAACAAGAAAAACGGTTGGTATACAATGTCTGTAAGCTATTGTATAGCATTAGCATGTTCTTCTGTCTTCTTCATCTGCATGGGCAGGCTAGTGACACCATTGAATTTGCTAGCGTTAGCCTTGTAGATAGTAGAACCTAGCATGCCTAAGACGGTCACCTACTGGATTGCCTTCTTCCTCTGGTGGCCATTAGCATAGATAGGCTAATGTTAGCTATGTCAGAAACACGGACGAACAGACCGCTGCTTAGAATCTGCGGCTCTCATTCAGTCAGGCGGAACAAAGAGACCCAGATCACACAGAACCACAGCCTGGAGAACCAGCGCAACAAAAGCCAGAGATGTGGGAGAGAAGGCAAGGCAAGACGGAGAGTTAGAGGAAGAAGGAGCGCAGTTAGGCCAATTCACCGGATGAAGAAATCCACTTTCATCCACACTGAAGCAAACAGTGAACAAAAAGGCAGCAAAAACACATGAGACCCACCAGCCTGACTGGGCCATTTGTGGTTTTCTCCTATTTGAAGAGGAGGAAGATGACAGAATCGGCTTTGTCTGCAATGTAACATATTTATTCTAGACGAACGCAACGGGAGGGCTTTTTAAGGACAACTTCCTGTTAAATATGTGATGTGATCAGGCAGAGATGTTTAACCCACCGCTCCGCTGCTATTATGAACGTCTGAGTGCATACAGGAAGGGAAAATATGCCTTTCTGAGACAAATTCTCAAATAATGAATCTTCGCCTGTGAGTGCGGATTGCTCATTTAATCTTATGTACAAGTAGCACTTATGTACAGCCCACAACCAGAATCAGCCCCAGCAGTGGGCTCTGAGCTGTGAGGGGGCAGCTGCTCTGCAATTTGATAAGGTGATGAATGTCAAGTATGGTAATTTGGTCTGGCTGCTCAGTCTGTTTACTGAAGGAAAAGGAGCGTTGGTGAGCGACGGCACCGGCTAAAGCAGCTATTAATTATTTAGGGAGGTTTGCGTTCTGGTGGGTGGTCAGGGTCCGCGGCCAACGACAAACACGCCGTCGTTGACGGACAGTCGGCGGGAACAACAATGTGGCTTGAAAGCGTTGACATTGGGTCGCTGACCCGACGCAGCGGAGGGTTTATTTACACCCAGACTGACGGGCAGACGGCCAGGATCCTTTAAATATTAGGCACCATCATCTGTCCAGAAGGTCCGTTTGACTAATTTGGACAAAAACCTTACAGAGAGCGGTGCTGATGAGTCCTAATCTACTCTAATGTAATACAAATCACTGCTTAATGAGAGAGATAAAACAAGGAAGAAATAAAACTGAAAGAGGGATGAGAGAGCAAGAAAGAGCAAAAGAACACAAAGTCTGAATATAATGTCATTTTCAAAATATTCAATATATTAGAAAATGGTGGACCAGAGCTAACTGTGAATGGCTGAAATCTGTAAATACTTGAGACTGGATGTCTAGTCTAAAAACACATATATCCACCTATTTTGAATATGCCATAACAGTCTTCCTCATCTCGTCTGTTGAGGGTACAGCCAGTCACCGCCAAGGAAAATAAATGACCTTCCTGGATTGGCTGCTCAGGGAACACCAGCTGACAAGCGTGTCAAGTAGCATCGCGCCGAAGTATTTCAGCTTCCTAAACTGTATTTAAATATATGCAATGGGAAAATCTGCAAATAGGCAAATTTTCCCTGAGTAATTTCAAATTACATTCCACAAAAAGAGAATAAAATCCATGAACACTGAGCCGTGAATGGAGGGAGTTACATTTGTGGTTCCAATGAGGCACTTTGTCAGATTCGAAGCACCTTATTAAAATAACCTTAAAGCAGATATTAAATTCACTGTTGATTAAATGAACAGAAATGTTCATTTCTGTATTAAAATGTTTTTTTGAATTAATCTGGTGTAATATTCTAATCTGAAATGTTGTGTTTTTGTCATAATTAACAGGAATGAAGGCCTGATATGTTTTGTGGTGCACAAAGTTACTGAACTGTCAGTAAGTTCTCCATAATCTGTCTTTTTTGTCACACAGGTATACTCTTTTCTTTTTTTTCGCCCCCCCATACTTAAATCAAATTCAGCACTTTTCCAGAATGCGTAGGATCCCTTTTAAAGGGACAGTTCAGGACTTTTCAAGTGAGACTCTGTTAATGAACAAAACAGAATTCACTTGTCTTTATAATGAGAGAGAGAGAGAGTTACTCGGACGTTTCAGACATGAACTCTTCAGGAAACGGTGTAGACTTCATCTGTCCAATTGTGACAAATTGCCCAACGTTAGCAGCGGTTTTAGTCTAATAAATTCTACCTGTGAAGAAATGGAGACCACATTGAATGCTGCTGGAGACATGGTGGAGGGAGGGGAGAGGGAGAGGGATGACAAATGCATCTTGGGAAGAGCAAGAGAGCGGTTATTCTGGTTAAAGTCAGAGCAGAAATATTACTTCCACACTGTGGGGCTGTTCATCAAGGTGAGCTGCGTTCCTCACCATCATCTCTGTTCTCTCACTTCCACTGCAGTATATTTATAAACCCAACAAAGTGCAAGCGTTGCACTTCTACCCGGAGTCCCGTTACGTTATAAAGCTTACGGAGCGGGTTTTATATAGGTCACAGTCCAGCGTTTATGACACTTTTCATACATCACAGCCTAAATGATTCATGCCATAGAGGAGCTACAGAATATAATGATTACCAGTTTAATAAAGGGATTTCTAAAACAACGCTGACGACACCTGGAACAAAAAGAAGTGGCGCTTAGTTTTTACTAAAACACTAAATACTAAAACAACAGAAAATGTATGAGTTCCACAAATGACAATTAATCTGTTATGCTATTTATTATCCCAAATAAAAAGAAAATGCTGGGGAAACATTGGCCATTGTTTTCTTGCTTTCATTTGCTGTCATCATAAGAAGAAAATCAAACACCCAGTAGATAAAGCATTTAATAGACTAACACTTTTTGGAAAACATTCCAGCCTAATTTTACAAATGTGTTGTTGAAGCAGCAGCGTGGAACTTTTTATTTTAAAAACATCTTTTTTTTTTATATACATTTCCTAAAACTAGCGATGCAAAGCTAATGCCTGTAGCATTAGCCCTCATTTACTCAAAGATCCCCAGTGCAGTGGCAACCTAGATATACAGAGCAGAATAAAAATATTAATGAGGACCATAATTAAGAATACATTCTCAATAAAATCCAAACAAGATAGAAGCTAAAGGATGTAGCATTAGCTTTACTGTAACGCCTGCAGCATTAGCATTAGCTGAAACAGCTGCAACAGTCAAAACGATGTACAAATGTTGCAGCTGCGCTAATTCACCGTTCATTCAATTTTAGAACACAGCTTTTAAATCTTAAAAAGTCTTCCTTTAAAAATCTGAATCTTCCTCCAGTTAACATTTGCTGAGCTGAACTGAAGGACAGACGTGTTTGAATGGAGGAGGAAACCAGAAACAAATGGCTCAGTGCACTCGAGAAAATGAAAAGCCACAACACGGATTACAGCCACCGATGCCTTAAAAATGCATCCAGACACAACTTGTCCAGAACTTAAATAGTGACTTTACTGTATTTGTAAAACCACGTTCAGATCGACTCGTGTTAATGTCGCCACTCCGATCGATGGCCGTTAAAGTCTTCGGGCTTCCATAATAACATGAAACTTCCAGAGTGGCTCTCACTGACGCGGTACTTAGGATCTGCTTCCTAGAGAAATTTACTCAAAGACACAGCAGCAAACTAAGTTTACAGAGCAGAATAATGCCATTACTGGGAAATAACTTCTCTGTTATAATCCAAACAAGTTGGAAAGGAGGATGTAAAAGCTACATGAAGGACTTCCTGCTGAAACTCTTCATTGTTACATAAGGGACAGTGAATGGCTGACGGGTTGAAATGTTTTATAAATGTCTCCTCTCATCTGCCATCACAGGTGACATCCTATGTCAGCCCAAAATATACAATAAACATAACTCTGTCAATGTTTTGCTTATGTCAAAGAAACCCCACAATTTTGCAAGTCCTCCATTAAACTAGAAAGTCTGAACAAGTTTGTTCACGCAATAAATAATAAAAAAAAAAAAAAATTGTCATACCACTTCCTGTCGTCTTCTTTGTCGTTTCCGCCAGTAGTAGCAGAAACGACACTTTTGTCCGTCAGTTTTGTGGAACACACTATTTTCTATACAGCCCAAAAAAATCCCCCCCCAATCGTCCCAGCGCCAAAACTTTTTATTGAAAATGCTGTGTTTCCATGAAGCTCATTTATATTCAGATTTCTTATTTGCCCAATTATATGGTCAGCTAGTGAGAACATCAGCAGAAGCAAGCAAACCACAGAGTCATTGTGCTTTTCTAAAGCAGAGAATGCATGTTTAATTTAGGAGGCCTTCAAAGAGGCTTATCAAACATCCTGAAGGTCCGTGCGTTTGTAATGATCTACAGCTGAAATTATTCACTCTAACAGAATCTTGACATCAGGTTTACTAGCAGATGAGTGCTACAAGGCTGATTCCAATACCTTCAGGCTGACATGAGAGCAAATAGAGGTCAGGAGGTGTTAAATAAGCTTTAGAATGTAAGAAAAGTAAGCTCCTTTGAGCGTCTTATCACTCAAAGGAGTCAAAACTCATTTCAGAAGACTTATCATCCACTGACACGCAGCAAGATGAAATGTTTGATGAGAGAGAAAACACACAGAGTGGAGGGCAGCACCAAAGGGAAAACCAACTTGATTCTTTGGTCTGAGGCGGTTATTTATTTATTTATTTTTTAACTTCTGTGTTTCATTCATGTTTAATCAGCTTTCCCACTGTAGCGGCCCTTTGAAACCAGACAATGTGTGCAGCCAGAGGGAAGACATGACTTAATGCTCCGCTGCACCTCTGCAGATCTGAGCTGTGACTAACGACGCAGGACGCCGTTTAACCACTAAGTTATCAATTTAACCATGACTGAACTTCATCTGAGGCTTACGCCAAGGTCGCACGTTCAAATTAGGAGGATTAAATGTCCTAATTATGAGGATTCACATTAACACCTAAAGCGTTATCAATTCTGGCATTGGTCTGTCGATTTCAACACAAACGGTTCAAGTGAAACTAAGCGAGATGCACCGCATTGGTCCGTGCGCAAGCAAAACGTAATGCTAATCCAAACACTGAAAAGTTCATACCAGCGCAGCATTAGCATTATCTGAATTACCTCCTGTAAACTAAAGGAGGTAATTCAGCTGTTTGCAGTTGACACCAGAAGTTTACTTACAGCATTTGAAAATGCTTTTTTTTCCCCGGGGGGCCGTAGGCAGAGAAAAGGCTTTAAGTCTCCCACGGCCAGCTGAGCACAGGCGGTGGCATCAGCCAACTCACTTATTGGTAAGCTAGCAATTAGCACAGCAGTCTAGTGTTTTGCTACTGTGGCTTAAATTTGGTTAAAATGTAAAAAATAAATAAATAAATAAAATGGCGTAGGGGGAATGAAGGGAGAAAATGAGAGGAAACAGGAAAGATCACATTTACCATCTTAGATATAATTAGCCACATTGACTGATATGAAACATTTATATCATTATATGTTTTCCAGCCATTAAAATAAATCAATCAAAAAGTTTCAGTTATGGAAGTAAAACTAGAATATTTAAATCTCATCTTTTTTTTTTTTTTTAAATCAGAGTCATTGACCAACTACATCACTGCCTGAGATTTTTATCCATGGCAAAAATAATGTTTCGATGTGTCTGAGTGAGTTATATCCCCATCTCGAGAGATGTGACAAAAGAAAAAAAAAAAAAAAAAAAAAAAAATGCCAGAACAGACGAGATGTGCAACCCTTCAAAAACCCGATACAGCAACAACAAATAAAGCCAGCAGCCGAGGAGAGCCGCGGTCTGGAAGATTTTCCAAGTACTCGCTCCTCCGAAGACGAAACGCATTTCAAATTTCACACTTTGCTGTCTGACAACCTTAATGGAAAACTTTACGACCCGCTTGCCTCCGTCCGTCTCCTCCGTCCTGACGACGTTGTAATAACATGCTCACTTGAGCCGGCGAGTTTCACACTCTCATTTTCACGCGGAGAGAAAAAAAAAAATAAAAAAAAAAAAAAACGCTCTCCGGAGGAACACGGAACGGGGAGAGAAAAGGGGAGAGGCTGGGCGCATGAGTGATTCTACAACACCTAAAGAGACAGGAAATTAAAAGCGAGGAGGACTGATGGCACACGTGTGGAAGTGCAACAAACTGATCCGAGTGTTGCCAACGTTGGGTCTAAAAAAAGAGAAAGATGACGGAAAACAGTCAGCAGTCAATGGAGGAAGCACTTGAAGGAAAAAAAAAAGAATTACAAATATTTTACCATCTTACACATCTGGTTCAATTCCCATCTTGTGAATACAATGTTACCTTGTTATTGGAAAACATTCATACTTCCTCATGGGGCCAAATACCCGACTAATAAGCAAGATTGCTGCGAAGCGAACGGCTTAATCCAGTCAGGCTATCTGCTTGTGAGCAGGGAGTGCTTGATTCCATTGAACAAATAACTGTGCTATTTGACATGTCAAAAACAAATTCACTTAATGGAAATGCCAAATTAACAAATAAAAACTTTATCTGTGGTTGGTTTATTTTGCAAAACAGCGACAAAAAAAAAAAAAAATCTAGAATACTTTACATTTACATTAAAATCAGTGAAAATATAATATGAACATTTATTTCCTCCAGCCCTCCACAAAAATATGAAAACAAAAATCATCTGGCTCCTTATTCCTTATTTTTAAATGGGCATATATATATAATGGCGTCGCCTTCCTTCAACCTTCTCCGGTCTCACACTGATGCCAATTTTCACACTGAGCTGCTAAAAATCAGCAGAGAGAGAGAAAAAAATACAACATCTTCTGAGATTGTGTGCCTGAATCTGAGGATGGGCTTTAAATGATGCGGGCAACAGCGGCTGTGGTGAAAAACAGGACGTAATTTCAGCTGTGATAAGCAGTCAGGAGTGTTTGAAAAATGATTCACCTAAAACGCCGGGCTTAAAAAAAAAACCCCAGTGACCGGGGGGCAACTAATATTAAAGTTTCCTCATCTCCTTTTAATAAAATCCAATCTGACAGGGTCCATGGGGAGAAGGAAAAAAAAAAGATCTCTCAACTAGTTGGCTCAGTAAACACCAAAAGCAGACTGGAGAACTCATGTGATTGGTCTAATTTGTTGGTTGCAGGAGATGAGACTCTACAAGAAAACCTGGCCTGGCAACAGTCTGCAATGTTCTAATATCCTTTACATAGATCTAAAATGGACATCTATGTAATTTTAGATCTATCTGAAATTAAGTAAAGCCGCAGAGTAAAAACATGAGCATTCCCATGTTCATATCGGGGGGAAAATGTGAACAAAAGACAGATTTATCCAAGACTAGTTCACTGGAGACATCTGAAAACACTAACGCCTTCAGTTGAGCTAAATGCTGAAATGAAACAAGTAAAACTGTCAGGATATGATTTTGGCAGCTTGGAGCCTTCAGGCTCTGCAACACCAAAGTCTGAAGCTGCTGCCCTCTAAAGACCTGGCATGGTGATATTTCAAAAGCAACAAAAATATTCCCCGGCGCTATTTAAAAGATCTGAAAAGTAACGGTCAGCAGGAAACACAAAAATGTGTCTTAAACAATCAAACATTTTCGTCTTACACCTGCATAAGTCTGTGTGTTAGCAACATGTTGAAGGAAACCATTTATGCAGCTTATGAACGTCTTCATTTTTCATTACCTTAGATCAAACTGTGGTCCATGGGCGCCCCCTAGTGGTCCACGAAGTACTGCATGTAAACAACCATTTATTTGCCGTTACGTGAGCTAAAAGTACGTCGGTACAGTTAGCTTACCAAAGGATTGTGTTAAAAATAATGATAATGATGGAAAACTGGCTTAAAGTCAGGTCTCTCAAAAGAAAAGCTGCAGACACCGGTGGCAAGAAAACAATTCCAGGATATTATCAGAGGAAGCTCAGTTACAGCTGCCACAACTACAATTATTGCGATTGGATTCCTTTGAACGGCTCCATGCGGTGAGCAGTAGGAATTGCTCCAGTTAATAAGAACTGTTCTTGGTTTTGGTCCTCATGCTGAGAAAGTTTCAAAAACTCAAATCTGGCTGTTTGTGGCCTTAGAGCCACAAACAGCGATTAATTATAGTGAAAATTCATTCAATAGAAAAGTCTTTCTCAACAAGACTTCTCAACAAGAGGAATTCATATGTGAACGTTTCTCTGGGGTGAGTTGCAGAACCTTTGTTTGTAGAACACCATTATGATACACATCAAGCCACCAGGGAGCAGGAGCAGCGCTGCGCCCCACGCTGACTAACTGCATCTCAACACCTTATTTACGTCAGGATTTCTTCAGGCTGAAAGAAAGTTTCGTTTCTGCCTAAGCAACTCTATTTTTTTAAATTATGCTTCTAAATTACAAGTAGAAGTAAAGAACTAACTTCTTTTCTGATTTCTATTTGTTCTCAATCACTGAAAAGCTCAAACTCCACTTTCAGAATCTGTAAATAACTCAAAGCAGACTTGTTCACGGTTTTGTCATGGCCAGTCACATTTACCAAACAGCACCGCCGTTCTCATTTAGGATGAACAAAGAAGACCTGCAATAAGTCAGTTAAGAGAATAATATTTTCATTTCAAGTTGTACATATTAAAATGTTGCGTTATTTCCAGGGCAGTTTCCAGTTAGTTGAGTGTTTGTTAAATGTTAAATGGTCCACAATTTAACAGATTTTTGTTTGTAAAATTACAAACTACCCTGATGACTTAATTTCAACCAATGGAGCAATATTTACACATACGCTTTTCCCACAAGTCTCAACAGCATAAACCGTGTATCAGAGCTGCAACGTTTCAACAAGCTAAGATTAAAAAAAAAAAAAAAAAGAAGAAAAAAGAAATCTTTGGAGAATTACGTCCATCTAAGCAAACATGCAACACAGAACGGAAAGAGAGAAGCATCTCAACAGGTTGTGAACAAATTTAAGAGGTTGAGTTCGAACCAAATGCCCCAGCAGTCGGTGCTCAGCTCATGTGCTCTTCGATACGTCGAACTAGGATGATGATGATGAAATGGTGGCTTCAATGAGTGCGGTTTTACTTTATATGCCCCATAATGTGCGAGCATTCAGCCCATTTAATAAAAGTCCTGTCAGGTTTGAATGAGGGGGGGGGGGGGGAAAGAAGTTTGAATATAAATGACAGCTGAGAAAAATTACGTTTTTAAATTTTTTTTTTATCCACTCCTTTTTAAGCAGATGGTTGAAGCCAGCTGAAAATGTAACAAACTTTATGGAAACGATTTGAAAGTGAAAGAAACTAAGATTTACAACACAAACTACCCATGTTGAAGGAGTTCACATTTCACTGTAGTAAGGTATTTCCATAAAATACCCTGAAGCTCAAATAAACTCAAATAATTCAATGACATTTGTATATTATCTGAAAATGTTGTATTGGCCTTCATTCTCAATTGTTCTGGTTTTGATCCCCATTAGGGCCAGCTGGATCATCAAAATTGACATATTTTGACCCCCTGTCGAACCAAAAACTTCCCAGTGGTATTTAATAGTTATTGGAGTAACCAAATCACATTTCCGTATGGTAGACGATTAGTAAAATAATCAAACAAACCCTTAAAATAATCAATTGTCAAAGTTGGTACAAAATGTCTCCCTGCTGAACAAATTGTCACAGCGGAGGGAAGCAGTTTATGTTGGACGTGTTTGAAAGGAGCCAAACTGCCAGGGTAAGAAATGATTAAATGAACAAGCAGCCATAGAGAAACAAAGTCATGAAGTACTAGTCAAAAGTTTCTAGACCCTATAAGGACTAAAGAGTAAAGACAATGGATGGATGAGTGGAAGTTTGGCCAGCCAACAATTTCACCAATGGTTCTCCTAAATCTGCAGCTGAATATACAGCATCATACCCAAATTAGATGTGTCATTTCTCTAAATATTTCAGTGTGAGATTGTGAAGATGAATTCATTTTGCAGCGTTTCACACATGATAAATGTGGAGGATTCCATATCTGCGGTTTAAAGACACAGACGGACCCGATACGAAGACGTCCAAGGCAGCCCAGGCTGAGTCGGTTCGAGGTTTTGTTTTGGAAAAAAAAAAAGTTATACAAACTTGGCGTTTTTGCACCGCATTTAATTACAGGAGACAGTAATGGAAGTGTTTATGCTCGAAGCACATTAGCATCAGAGTGAATTTCTAAATGCACTCAGTGTGTTTGGAAGTCATTCAGAGACTTGGCTCTGCTGGCAGCAGCACGCAGGACAAGTGCAGGATGCAAGTTAAAAGCACTTTATGCTTGACTTTAGATTATGCCTCACATGTTTACTGGGAGAAATATAAAGTGCATTAGCGGTGAACCCACTTAAACGTTGTCACTGTTCTGCAGAGGAAATGGACAACAGCTTAGTACGTGTTAATGCAAACGGATTCATTCAGTTGTTAAACTTTTTGGAGGAAATCTTACATTTCACCCACTTAAAAAGTAACATCCATTTAACCCAGTGAATATGTGTGGTTTAAAGAAAGACTAAGGAGAGAAAAGCCAGATTGACATTATTACAGGTCTGTTTTTTGCTTCTCAGTAGAATGGAGAGCTTTGTTATCAGATTCAATGAAGGTTGGAGATTTCCCCTCAGTTGGTTAACACAAACGACCTAAGTGCTACCAGACAGCGCTAACAACACTCTTTGGTGTGCAAGTTACTACAAAGAGAAGCTTAGGTGTTTTTAGCATGTATTGCTACACTTCTGTTACAGTTGTGCACAAATCTTTGTCAAAAAAAACAACACAATTTTGCAATATTGTGGTGTTTCCTTTATATAAGAAATACAATTTAAATCGCATGTGAATAAGTTTGTTTACGTGGAAAGTCATTAAAAAAAAACTTGCCGCGTCATCCTCCTCCTACCATTTCCTGTCATCTTTTTCGGCAGTAGCGATATCGAGTTGCTGCTCATGAGACTCGTGTGTCAGGGGGAAAAAACAGTGGCTTCATCACAATTTTGCAAAATTCACCAATTTCGAATCAGTTGAAAAACCACATCATCCTAGCGCCAAAACCTACCGGGAAAGGTTTGTCAGAAATCGTTGTGTTTCCATAAAGCAAATTTAGTTCCGTAATTTTAGTTTGTGTGATTTTACGGTCAGTGAAAACGCAGGTTATGAGGCGTTGAAACCTGAAGTCAGAGGAAGCATCAAATATGTAGGCGCTTTGGCTTCAGTCTCCTTCAGTAAACTTTGCTTTTTTCCTGCTGAAGAGTCCCATGATGTCTGTCAAGGAACATGATGGATCAGGTAATATTGACAGTATTGCAGGATTCTTCCTCCTAAGGTACTAATCTTCTTACTCCACAGGTGAAAGAAATACTAAGAAACTGATATTTTTAGCAATGCTAACCGCTAATATTGGACACTACAACAGATTAAAATGTCAACTTCATCATCATCTCATCCTTCCTTTAAAAAAATAAAAAATAAAAATAAAAAAATCAAACCTTTAAACATGAATTGTGTCATTTATAGTTCTTAAAGAGAAATGGTAAGTAGGTTGAAGATTTTCTTCCACTGTAGAACTAAATTTCTCATCAGTAAGACGAATTTACAAAGTGGCATGCTGGACATTAGTATTGTTTTGCCATTAGCGGCGTACACTGAATGCCTCCGGCGTGTTGGCGGTTGGACGGGCGGCGGTGAGAAAAGAGCAGTGGAAGCCAGCGCTCTGTTTTCCCCTGCGGCTGGCCCCGGCAGAACGTGAATGGGGCCGAGAACAAAACGGAGACATTCACATCGCCGCGGTCTCTTAGCAACTGATGAGAGCGCTGTTTTGTAGCAAATAAAAGGAAGCGGCGGAGCCGGGCATGGAGACAGACAGGATGGCGACCATTAGGGCCGGCTGGAGGTGTGAGGCAGAAAGGAGCCGAACGTGGAAGCATGGAGAGACGACCGGCTGTTTGACGGCTCACTGGACGACGGGACGACGGGACTGCTCCATGTGTCAGAGAGTCCATTTAAATTAACGACTTCTGGGAGTTTCTCTTGCCTCCAGTTTAAGTTCAAAATTCTGTTTAGCCAGCAGGAAAAACAAAGTATTTTTTGGCATTCAGTGAGACTGTCAGATGAGAGTTAAGTGTTTTATTGGACAATAATATAATGAAGACATGACGGTGGCCAGCAACCTTTCGCAATAATCAATTAATCGAATAATAAATTAAAATGGCCTGGACAATTTCCAATCTGACGCTAAATATTTTTTGAAGGGCAAGTTTGTTTACAACTCATAATTCATTTTGTTTATGGTTTCGGTTATGTGTTGTTTTTGATTCCGTTTTATTATTTTTGGTTGTCGTGTTTTTATTTTTGATATTCTTCTACACAACAGTGAACTTTGTTAATCTTAGAGCAAACTCACATATTCCACTATCAATACATTTATTGAAAACGGCCTCAAAATGACAATATTATTGTTTATCACAATAATTATTGCGTCCAGCAAATTTTATTAACGTGACAAACTTCTACTTAGATTGAAAGTAAACCATTATAATCTAACTTCAGCTGGTATTCACTGACAGCTGAATTTATATTGCGTAATCCAAACCTTACAACACTTTTGGAAAGTTATTGTGCAAACATCAAGTTTCTACAATCAGAACATTCCAGGCTTAGCAGGGGGTTAGCTCTGGTTCATATGAAGAACCCATGACACCGGCGTATTTCTATACAGAACCCAAACACCCACCCGCCAATTTGTGTCCACACCGCTCTCCCCAAATCAGATTCACACTTCTCCCCCCGGTGTGTCAGGGCGTTTAATCAAGGGTTGCTGCTCTCTGTCTCCGAGCAGTCCCGAGGCGGACTTCCAGAGAGTTTAAACAGCATGTAAACAACGGTGTGGACGGTGCGTCTCAGGCCTGACTCATTAGCCACAGCCAAAGGTGCCAGACCAGGTGATGGATGTCTGAACTACCTTGGATACTGAACCACAGCTGGCAGACAGAGAGTTCTCAGTGTCGATGGGAGGAAAGAAGGAAGGAAGGAAAGAGAAAGGAAGAACTCCTGCATTTGAGGCTTTGTTAGTTCAGGTCAGTGAAGCTGAAACTCGGGGGTCATGAACTGAAAAGGTGCGATGTGAAGACTAAGCTCCTCTTCTACAGCTCCAGTTGGAGATTGTTTGTGGTATTTACGGTGTCTACTTTTTTACATTTTGATTTATATCCAGGGGGTTAAGACAATCTTTTCAAGCCGCTTAAGTTTCCAACAGAGACAATTGGGTGTTTAAAAAGTGGTACTGGCTCAATACTAGATCTAGCTCAACGACTCATCTGGTGATGTCAAAAAAAACCATAAACCACAATTTTCTCAGAAATTATTATTATTATAAAAGGCTAAATTTATGTGTCCTCATGAACAGATGAGGACAAGACATAGAGCCGACTCACGTAACTCTTCTGTGTTTCTTTTTTATGACAATAATTGGTTATTGCTGATGTAAGTTTGAGAACAGCCAATACAAAAAATAGGGGGAAAATTCATCAAATTTGGTTCAATAAGTACACATAGTTACCTTTCATAAACTAGACTGGATTATTTAAATTTTTACCATGTTAAAACACAAGCTGACCATTCAGTGAGAATATAAAACTGGCACAAGACTATTCAAGAAGTCTTTATATCTCCTGCTACACCCCTAAAAAAAAAATAAAACGGGCAAACTCCTACACCTCTAACCAAAGATATAGCAGTAGAGCTTTACAAAAACCATCTAGTGCCGTCTGTCACGGAGGAGTTTTTAAATTTAAGAGAAAAGATCTCTCTCTTGCTCAGAGCGCAGCAGAGACGGCGAAAATCATCTGCTGTGGCAGACTGACGGCCCTGCCTGTCCTTCAGCAACAAGAGATTCTCATAATTATGTCCTGAGATCTTCAAATGCCTGCTGTCTGTTTGGAATTAGTCTCCATGGCAACCGACCAGACCGTCTGGCTGTGGCACAGACACGCTGATGAAGTGGTGCGTTATGATAATTGTCACTTGCCGAAACGCTGGACCTGGAAACGTGCAGCAGATTTGGAAGGTGCGCACATAATGAGCCATGTTTTACCCCCCCAGTCCACCGCTCAGCGGGGGGTCTGAGGTGAGCGTCAACATCGGCTGCGACAGTGTGTGACCTGAAGCTACTGATTGGTTTTATTCCAGGGTTTCTGCAGGTTTCGCCAACTCAAATTTAAGACCATCATAGTCCCTTTTAAAAAGATAATTAGGAATGGAATTTAAGACCTAAATGTACGAAAGAAAATTGAATATTTTATACAGTGGAAGTGAAATGCTTCTTTGCATAGAATGGATGTAGCATCATACGGGTCGGCAACAGAAGTGAGCTAAAGGCAAAGACAAACCAACTGGCAATTATTGCCAGTTGGTTTGTCTGATGGGCGCAAAAAAGCTAGTTAGCTATGAGGTGGAAGTCAGTTAGCAGTAGCCTCAACCACTTCCACGTCACAGAAACTAATGAAGGCGTCTGCGTGCGACTTGGTCTTTTACCTGACAGAAAAAATAAACTATATAGTATATTCTAGGTTAAATAGTCCAGACACAACAAAATTTAAGACCTGTGATTAACATAATTAAGGACAACTTACATATTTTCTAATGAATTTAATACATTTTAAGACCTCAGCTTTAGACACATGAATTTAAGGCTTTGTAAGGATGCCTGGACACGCCGCATTCTATCTCTGAACATGTTTGACTGGATAACAACTGTTGCTTTAAGACACTATAAGATCCAGTTTGGCAAGGACAACTGGCACATAACATTTGTTCCTCACCTTGGGGTAATCTCTGACAAACTGGAGTCACTGGGAGGTGTGGTCTGAAGTCTTTCCTCCACTCTGTCAGCCTTAGAGGGAGGCCCTGATGTTGTCGACTGTCCAGCTTCTGGCTGCTGCTGCTCCTCCTCGTCTTCCTCAGCAATATCCTCGCTGCGCGGCTTCTCCTTCCCTCGACCCTCGCTCTCGTTGTCGCTCTCCTCTCCTAAAATGTCGTCCACCTGAATTGGGTTTGGTTTTGGAGGGGGGAGCTTTTGTTTAGTTTGGGTTTTTTCGCACACCTTAGTAACACCAGCATTAACACACTGAACACAAATCTCGACTCTGTCTTCTACGACCCAGATGAAACTAAATAACTCAGCCAGTCTGAGATGTGTCTTGTGAACTGTTGAAGGGTAGACGCTGGGAAATACTATTGTTGTGTTCAAGCAGAGCCTAAAGGAGTTAGCCTATCAGTGAAGCTATTGAAGCATAAAATAGCATCTCAATGCCAAACATGTCACAGGAGAACAGAGGTCAACACCAATTTCCACCTCTACATTTCTAAGGGAAGAATTTTTTTAAAAGTTCCTGAAACACTGAAAAGCTGAGTAGATATAGTAACACTTTGCACCAATCTGATGGCTGAACAACCTAAAAAACAGATTAAAGCAAATATCTCCATTGTTGAACTAATGTGTAGTCACTAATTTAGCAACAAGGGGTTTTAAATTGAGAATGTTGCTTAGTTTGTCTACATATGGTTTTTGATTAAAATGTGTGATTAATTACGGAGCCTGTAATTAACCCGATTAAAGATTCGAGTCTCACCACTAAATATCTTCTAAAAGTCATTTGCGCTAAAAGAAATACACAAATAAATAATAACAATCTGCACAGAACACAGCAAATCGACAATTGAGGATGCGGAGCACCTGGCAGCCGGTCATTTCTAAAGCTGACGATTATTGACCCGTTCACACGGGTTAGCCTCTTGACAGCTTTCGGATCAATATCAACGGGCATAACCCATTGCTTTTTAAATATCGACTCGTTTCAAACACTTTGTCTGTGGTCAAAACAGAGACGACTGAAGAGGGATGAACGTTTCTGGCTCCGCGCCAGGCTCATTACAGCCACACGCTGCCGTGTCGATGATAGGAGGGACGCAATGTAAGCTAATCCATATAGAAAAAGGAAAAAAACAAAACACTTGTCTTTGTTCTCTTCTCCAGCTTTGATTGAGGCCGACCTTGTAGGCGTCTGGCACGTTACAGGCTACAGATCCAAACAAAAGAGGAAAATGAGTTTGGTTTGTTTACAGAAGAATATCAATTCACCATTTCATTTTCTCGTCTTTTTGTTGGGCTAAAACGGTTCCATTTCTTTGACATTTTTCCAGAGACGTAACCTCAGTTGCTCTTGCGCTTATTGACCCACTTTCTGCGGTTCAAAGACACAGCCCCTGACATTTTATTAAATTTTTTTTTTTTTTTTTTTTTTACTCTCTGGGCCACAAAAAGGGGTCTAATTCATAATAGAACCAGTACATTGGATATATCTTCTAAAGCTTGGGAATGACTGAATGTAGTGAAGCTCTTTAGGGTCCTCTGACAAGGCGCTGTACAAATACATTCAGAATCGGCTTTGTCAGATAATCAACAAAACGTTGTTCTGAATATCCACGTAGCTTTGTTTTTTTCTTTCGTTTTATCCATCTGCAGACAGGCAGTTTTAATTTGGTTGGCAAGCAAGTTCTTTGTTCTCACAGTTGTGTCAAATACACTGTTTTCAGGGCCGTCCTGATGATGTGTCCTGAACACCCAACCTAGTCAAAGACGGAAAAGCTTTCAGTGGCTGGAAAGTTCCCCTAAGTCTCTGCCTTGTATTTGAAAAGGTCTATAGAGATGCTTAAGATTAGCACTTATTTCCTTGCACCATCAACGTAAACATTATCTCTCCCCATAGTTATCGACAAACACAATGTGCTGTCTGCAGAGATCTTTTAGCAGAAAACAGACAAGGACTGTAAGGCAGTGAAATTAGGATTGGCAATCTGGTTTTGGAACCAGAAGTTATGGGAAATCGGCTTGGGGTGGACAAAGTTTGGTGAAGGACCAGCGTTAACGTTGCTTAAAGCATTACCAATGTTCAACAGTTCTTCCATGCACCGTCTTTGTTGGTTTGACTGAACCTGAACTTGCTTGCGATAAAAACATAACACGACCTTACACGTGTCATTATTTGCACATTTCATTCAAGTCAACGTTTTACTATGGGTCTCTGATGCTCTGACTCTTGTACTTTAAGTTGCTCCGTAGCTGTGTTTCCATTACAAATGCATGCATGAAATTTATCGATATTCCGCTAATGTTGAAAAAGAAAAAAAACACAACTTCGCTATTGTGTTTTCATTAATTAAGAAATGAAATTAAAATCACACATGGATGAATTTGTGAATGCTTTAAGACATTCAAAAACATGATCATTCAACCACTTCCTGTTGTCTTCTTCATGGTTTGCGCCAGTGGCAACATGAAGAAGACATCACAGGAGCCATGTGAGTCTTGTGATGCGAAAAAAAAAGTTTCCATTGCAGTTTCCAAACGTTCAAAAAACAAAACAAATCTAATCCTACTGCAAGATCTTTTTAAAGAACAGTTTTGTTTTTTTTGGCTTGTTTCAATTGAGCCATTTTTATTTTCTCAAAATGTTAAATTCCACAATTATATGGTCAATGGAAATGCAGCTGGAGATGGTTGAGGTCTGAACAAAGATAAAACTAAGACTGAAACACAAACATGCTGTTCTGAAGAGAGCAGCAGATTAATAGCCCATAATATTTATCTAGGCAACAAAGGAACACTGAAATTAATTCTTTTTAAGGCCTTTTGGGGTATGTCTCTTCCGACTCTGACCAAGACACAGACGGTGTTGAAAAGTTTGCACAGTAAAAGCTGAAAAGTGATCAGTGAGCTCCAGCCCATTCTGTCTTTACCAGATTAGCACATCTGGGGTTTAAAAGCTTCTGCTGTTCTCTGTTCAGCGTTTGTGAATAGCAATTTCAAGATGTGCTACAATTCATCAATTTTGTGCCCTTTCTAATGTAACACTCCCCATTTATCTCGGCTTTGGACAAACTCCAACAGTGAACTGGCATCTAGTCCTTAAGTATTCAGGTTGTTTGAGGATAAAACCCAAATTTAAATGCAACAAAAAAAAAAAAAGAAATCTATAAAGCTGATTCATTCAGAAAAGATCTCGTTTTTCCTCTTACAGATACCTTCAAGACAACATAATTAACTACACAGACAGCGAAGCGTGCTCTGTCTGTGATTACTCGCCTTTAAAGACAAATGAATCTATTAATCTCCACAAACAATGAAGCAAACTTCCAGCAGAATCATTTGTCCTTGCTATAATCAAAGGCCAAGCACAAGAGAGCCTAAAACCTGTTAAAGCAAAGTATGTCAAGCCCTCAAAGCAGCTTGAAGGCAGGCTTTTCATCTCCAGACTGAAAGCTCTGATGTCAGGAGTGATTCCAGGGCACAGAAGCTACTTTAGGCTCACAGACTGCTGAACGATTGTGGCAGGGAACTTTTCGAAACTACCCGACTCACCGAGTCTATCTAAAGGTGGACAGCAGAGTTAGATGGAACTGATATTTGTTTGCGGTCAGAAGGTCCATCACCGCCTTTGAAGCTTCGGTCCTGGCCGAACGGCCGATTCAATCGGGTTTTCGATATTTCCTCGAATGCCTTTCATTTTTATTAAGCCTTCGCTACCCAGATAAAAACCCAATGAGAACAAAACCTCTTAATCAAGGCTGACCTGGCCAAGAAAGACAGCAGGAGACAGATATAACAAAAACTGAGATTAGAAATATATAAAACACAATTAATTTGGCAGTAATGTGCAGTAGTTCAGACAACAATAACCTTACAAAAGCGGTAGTAATTTATGACACAAGCACTGTTGACAGAATATCCGTTGTCGTTTTTTCTTTCTTTTCATTTTGCGTAAAGCCTTCAGTGAAAATTGTTCGGACCGTTTTTGTCCAGCTTGCAAGGCGTTCCAAGAAAAGGCGCGGAGAAGCTAATAACCGCAATTTAAGGTCTGGTATAAAGAACTCTCGGTTCTCTATCTAAGTCAAGACGCCTTAAAGATCTAACATTTCAGTTCAATCTTGTGAAGCCTGTGTCCTCTCATCTCGTGAGCTGAATTCATCGCCCGTCTGTGCGAGTCCATCCTGACTCTTGATAGGCAACGTACAGCAGGGCGAACGCGAAACGGCATCGAAACGTGATAAAAGCAGATCTGCCGAACACTCAAAGACAAGATAAGTAATCTTTGCAAACCCGGAGTTTAAAATGTATGCATGAAATTCAGCTGGAGGTGGAAACTGTGGCAGGCACAGATTCATCTACTGGGAAAGTAGATGACAGTCAATTACTTTGGAATGAAAGCCGGCAATTAGGAGTAGCTGGAACAGTCAGAGGAGTGAGCGGCTGTGGCCCAGAGCAAAATCGTTCGGAGCTGAGCGCGGGCCAACTTGAAGGAAATGACTGGCCAACGCTGAACTTTGAATAAGTTTCTGTTCTTCTGTATTACTTTTCCACTTAATATCTTTTGATATCGCTGGCCAGGCTGCAGTCGGATGAAATTAATGTCATTTAGAAGCTTTTCCATTTGTCGTTGTGAGTCGTGATAAAGTAATAACCTATGTAGGCACGCAGCTAAGCTACATTATTAATTAACGGGCTTCATAATTCAGCCGCAAATCCGGAGAATGCCATGAGACGATGGGAGTGTTGTCATTTTTGTTTTGCCGTCAACTCACACCGACTGGGGCGGAAAAAAGAGAAGCGGTGCAAAAAAATAAAAAAACAGGGCGACATTTCCACCAAACTGATTCATCTTACCTGCGACCAAAGCAAGTTGCATGTAATCTGAAGGTGATTTTATTAGCCGAGGTCTGACTGTTAATGAAAACACGAGTGTTTCTGCAAAACAAGGCAGCCAACAGGAGGCAGGAATAATAAATCTGGATTAATGTCCTGCGGCAGAACAGACGAGGCAGGAAATCTCAGCGAGAGCCTCTTTATAAATCCAATTAGTGTTTATTGTTCAAACTCCTGACTCCTGCTTTTGTACATAATACGTTTACAGTTCCATGAAAATGTTTAAAATCTCTTGAACTTCTCCAAGATTTATCAAACTTCAAAACACGGTGTACATTTTTGGCTATTTTACAGAAGAGCTGTGGGTTCAACACATCTGAATCAGAAAACCCAACTTCAGATGAACCGTGTGCGATGCCGCGAGTCCTGTGGTGAAGAAAGCTGTGCGTTGTTCAAGAACGCCAACGCCTGCAACTAAACATGTTGTAGAATACAAACTTGCAGGATGGGGAAAAAAAAGTTTCCATTGCAGGTTTGTGAAATACACAAATTTTGACCACCTGATCCTACCGCAAAAACTTTGAATCAAAAATTATAAGTTACCACCATTAAGCAAATTTGCTTGAGATTCCAATTTGCGCCAATTTATGGACAATGAAAACGCAACTAGTTAGGTGGAATCTCAGTCTTTTGAAGTATCGGAGGGAAACGTCAAAATAACTTCCGCAAGATTGCACAAAATTCTTCGTTAAAAAATCCACTAACGGGGTGTAAGTAAAGTAAGTCCTGATTGACTAACTTTCCCATCTACAGGTGTGTCAATGTCTTACCAGAGGCACGAAACTCTGGAAAATTTCTACAACCACACCTCCAGGTTGTGGGTTTTTTTTGTTATTTCTTTTATGTGTGTGTGGTCCATGTTAGTTTGCAAACTCTACTCCCTGTTTGTTAAAGCCACGGTGTAGCGTCAAAATCTGGCGAAACTACACAGGAGGTCGGCCCAAAGACAACACAAAGTGGGAGCGACAGGACTTTGCTTCGTTGGAGCAAAAAGATTGCTTAAGATCCTGATGGGAAAGGAAATGAGCTTAAATCCTGTGAGGCTGCTTTGTAGCCTCACAGGCCAAACCCATGTCCTAATGGAAGGCCGCTCCGCCGGGAACAATCCCAGCTCCGATTCACATTTTCCCTCCGCCCGCTTCCTCCTACGTGCAGAAAAAGCTCCCGCGCTCAAACGTGGAGAACGCTCCGATTCTGTTTCAGAATGAGACTTCTTAAGACGATCTGCAAACAGGATGATACCGGCTTCTCTGTTTCTGCTTTCTCTCCCCAACACCAACTCAGTAAAAGAAGAGCCACACTTGCAGCTGAGGGTGAGTTGAGGCCAGTTACATAAGGATGAAAAAATATAAAAATAAATAAATAAATAAATAAAATAAAATGAGGAGAAAGATAAGAGAGCACAGCCTTGGGTGTAAAATCAGATTCCAGAGAGTTCTTAGACGAGTATAAACGGCGTGGTTTGAAAATGTTTCTGAACAAAATTACAGCTAATTAGAAGGGTTGCTAATTTCTCTGAACTGGGAATGGAATCAGGAAAAAGAATTAGCAGAGGATAGCAGGTGTCTACCTGGCTGTAAACATCCCTCTGGGGGGATTAACCTGATGTTGTGGGTCTTTGTAGGATATTACATCTCGTCTACATGGCGTCTCTTTACATAAGACAGCCTTGCTTTGCTTTTCAAATGTGGCGAAAAGCACGAGCAACCACGTGAGGCAATGGCTTCTTCCACTGCGAGGTTTTTGTTTTCATTCAATTTTTACAATTTCCCCCCAAAATAAGCAATTTCTCCCAAGAGTTTCTCTTACTTCTAGGAATGAGCAGCAGCGCCTCAAAGGAGAGGCAATGAGAAGAAGCAGATTCAGATTTAATAATAATAATAATAATAATAAAAAAGACATGATTTAAGAATCTGAATTTGAAGCTAAATTTACAAAGCTGAACACTCACAGGCCACTTTATTACCTGTACACCTGTTCTTGCTAGCGCAAGAATTAGCCAAAAAAACAACTTATTTAATTTAAGGCTCAGTTGTACTATAGTCGCACTTTTAGAGGTTTGTTTTTATACTTGGTGGGGTATTTTATAGAAAATGATCCTTCACTGGCGGATAGCGGTACAGGTGAACCTGCTCTGCAAGAGCATCCTCTGAATCGTCCATTTTGAGTGGAAGGTGGTGCGTACGATCCGCGTCGATACAATTACAAAAACTGGTTGAAGCACGACCAAGTCCCGTAACACCGAGAAAGGCAAACCGGGGTGGAGTACGGCGCAAATGCCGACGCGTTTAGTTGATCGGCACGTCAACCTTAAAGCTAGCTCTAGACTAGCCCTAAGCTTGCTTTAGTTCAAACCGAGCATTGGAAACGAGCGGAATGCAGGACTTTGAATGTGACGGGGTTCTTGGCTCCACAAAGTCCGGTCGGAGTTAGGCCTGTCACAACAACACATTTTGCTGGACGATAAATTGTTCCAGAAGTTACCATTGTATTTTTAAGCAATATAATGGTAATGGCAAAGTAATAATGAAAGAACACGTTCTAAAAGATCAGTAAACTTAAAATTTGAGTGAACATTTAAATATCAAATATTTGAGTTTGATTGGTGAAACCTTTCAATTTGGACCTAATGAACCAATTTTCATAACATTTCCACACTGCGATGTTCTCTATTCATCGCACTTGCGAACACATATTTATGCAGTGTCACTATAGACAAGTTTACTGTCAACAAAAAGTATGTTGAGTGCACCAGCAGAACAGACATAATACAGACATTATGGCTGGACAGTAGAGCAAATAGGTAAAAAAAAAAGATCATATAAATGTTTGTCATTGTAAACACATTCCTAGAAAATTAATTTTCTTGGCTCCCAGTAACACCTAAAAATCTCGTACATCTCACAAAGGAGGTAAGAGATCAATATCTGCAGGCTACTAAGTGCGAGCTGTGATCATGGCAACAGAGGACCGTGTAAAAACCTTCTATAATCCAACACTTAATGAGTTTTGTCTCTAATGGCCTCCATGTCAAACTGTACAGTCCAAACCTCACCTTAATGATGCACCATTATCACCAGATCCTTATTTCGGTTTGTTCTGTTTTTAGTTGCCAAATTTGACATTTTTCAGACAGAATTTAATAAAGTTTGAGAACTGACCAAATGCTGTCGAGGCATTTGATTCAGAAATGAAGAGGTAAAAGTCATTTCATTTTCAAGGTTTCATTTTTCTTTTCTTTTTTTTTTTAAATCCTCTTTCAAAGTCAAGTTTCACATTTCAAGAAAGTCGGTTTGTCTGAACAGCAATGAAGCGACTTCATGGAAAAGTTGAACTTTCTTAGCACGGAGAGGGTTAAAAAAAAACAAAAAAAAACTCTCCTTGGGGATCCTCTCCATCACAGCAAAACTGAACGATCTGACAGACTCGCTAGATTAATTTAATTCTGCCATTCCGACATCATAACTTGTGTTTACGCTCCTGCGAATAAGTCATGAGCGAGTCGATGATAAGTAAGGAGAAGCCCATAAAACCCTGACAGATCCGCTCGGCGAGCTACAGGATGACTCATCAGCTTTGCTGACACAGTACAGTAGAGGTGTGAAAACTTCTCACTGCAAAGACGCATCGCTTTGCAAACGATGCACAACTCCACACAGAGCATGGCTTGGGGTTGTTTTCCACTGGCATAAAACTGGATTTTGGAAAACAGATGGAAGATCTATAGTATTAATAGCTCTTTAAAGTTTTTTTTCTTTTCTTGGGGGTGGGGAAGCAGAGGGATTGTGGGGGTATTTTCTCACGTTGTGACCTCAAAATAATCTGTTTTTGACGGACATTTTCGATGATCACGCAAGTCGATGTGTGGAGATGAGAGGGGGTGTTTGCGGTTTTGACATCATGAAGTTGCACAGCAACTCAGTATTCATTTATGCAGCATATGTGTGAAGGATTTTCCCCGTAACTTACTGAGACTCTGCACCTTATTGGTTTTGTATCATTTCATATTTTCACCTTTGTTCTGGAACCACATGTTTAGTTCTTCAAAAATATGAGAGAATGATCTAAAAGTAGAGAGAGATAATATAAACTATGAAGGTTTACTTCCAAGTAAAAGAAAGTAAAACAGAAATCAGTACTGAAATAATCAAAATTTTAAATATGGGAGGACAGGCAGAGAGCCAATGTTACTGGTTTTACGTAGTTACTCCATTTCAACCAGATTTGCCTTCTTATAATTTAACGATATTTGTTCCACTTGCTGCCATGAGTATCTAAAAACATTCCCCTTTGTCGAAAAGCTCAAACTTAGTCTGACTGGAATGTAGAGCGCCGGAGAACAGCAATCCTGTCACGAAAAATGGACAACGTGTAACTTAATGTAGCAGGTGGAGAGCTGAAATGATTAATCTGATTAATTGTAGATAATCGACTATCGAAATAATCAACTTATTTAGTGAGTGATTAGTTACTAACTAAAGTGTGACTGGAGGACTGTTGATGACTTAGTAATGCATCACCAAGTTTCAGCCTTATGGGTGCCAGGCTGAAATGATTAATCGAACTATTCGTCTACTGAAATAATCGTCAATTGATGTAGTAATCAAATAATCGTTAACCTTAGTTTGCTGACTAAGAAAAAGTAATTTGGGTAAAAAAAAAAATAAATAAAATAATAATAAAAACCATTCAGGCAAGTAATTAAGCCAAAACTGTACAACAAATACATATAAATTTTCATGTAAATATGTTTAGGCTTCACACAGTTCAGATGTACTAAAGGAATGGTACGCTATTGCATTTTAGGCAACAGATTGTTTATTTTCTTACTTAATAAATGAACTATATTTTTTGTTTACTTGCATATTTTAATCTATTCCTAATATTGCACAAAAAGGTTGAAGCGGTTAAGTGGAAAATGCGCAGTAAATGCCAATTTTTGCATCTGATTAATCGATTAATCGTCAGAATAACTGATTGATTAATCAATTACCAAAATAACCGTTGGTTGCAGCCCTAAACAGGCGGCAAAATCCCCCACCCCGAAACAATCAAGACTAGTTTGACAAAGACTGTTAGGAGGTGTTGTTGGGAAAACATAAGCTGCTATAATGCACGACAGAAACTGCGAGAGCCTGGGAACCGATTGGCTGTGGAACGACTCGAGCTCCGAGAGTAAAAGTTGACTGACCTTGCATTTAACTATCAAAGAAACGCGCGACTTCGCCCACTCAGCTTCTGTCTGACAGAGTCAGCTTCCTGGACTTATCCAGGCGCATGTTCATGTTCCTCACACATGCAGAAACTCTGCTTTATTCACAACTCCGAGGAGAATTCTGTGTTCCTGTTTAGAGGTTTGTGAGGAAAGGAAAAAACAAAAACAAACAAAAAAAACACTTCAACGAATTCTCAAGTGGGTATAGTAAACCCGGCTCGCACTCACCACAGAATCCCTTTAGCACAGTTTTTTTTAAGCATATAGTTCTCATTTAAAGGTACTTTAATCACGTGCAATCTATTAGGATGTTACAGTCTTAATCTTAGACTGCTGTTTTTGCATTTTTTGCCGGCGTATAGAGAAACACATGAAAAGGAACCGAATGAGGGTTTTTCGCATATTTGATGTACGCGCACACTTTGAGGCAATTCTGATCTGAAGAAGACAAGTGGTTTGGGATTAAAGGTGTGAAATTCACAGCGATTTGATAAGTCAATTTTAGGGCTGCAACTAAATCATTTTATTCATCTAAATTCTTTTGATGATTCATTGGATAAAAAGAAAATTACCCAATTCGGTCTTTTTATGCAATATTAGAAATACATTCAAGATGTAAATAAATAATTCACTTCCTTTTCTAAATAAGAAAAATTTTCTGCAGCCTAAAATGCAATAAAATGGCATTTATCTATTGTGCATTTGATCATTTGTAGCAAAGAATAAAAAATATTTCTAACATTAACAAGTGAAAAGCTCAGCCCTTTCTGCCTGGCTTAACATCAATACAATGCAGGAATAATCTGTTAAAACATTAATAACCGAACGGCAAAGGGTGCCTAAAAGGATTTTTTTAGTTTTTAAAGAATTTGAATCAGGTGAAGCTAAAACTTCCACTTGAGTTTTGGGTAAAACATAATCACAAATATTTTTTCTATGTATATACCTTAAATGCAAAATGTGTATATTTTTTTTGAACAATTTTGGCTTAGTTACTGCTCCGACGATTAATCGATTACTTTATTAGCCGACAACTGTTTCCATAATCAAGAACTCCCAATTAATCTGATTAATCACAATTAATTACGACTAACCCAATTAGTCACGACTAATCCGATTAAACACAATTAATATGTTTTATTCTTTTGGCAGAATTGTTAATATTTACCATTCACAACCTTTAAGAGTAGGTTTTAAATGTCAGAGATGTCTCAGTAATTCTCAGAAGAAAAGGTCAAACAAATCTCCGTGTTGCTCTTGTTCTGCCTAATATCTTTCTGAGGTTCACTGATTCCAGAAACTGACTGTATCCTGATGAAACTGCAGGCGTAGCTAAAAAAGAGGCCCGTCTGACACACTCGGGTCATGTTGTCCTGACGTTATTCAGTGAACTAAAAAGATTATCTTACTTCAATGCGAGTGGCGGGTAAGTACGCTGAGTTCTGGTAATGGGCCTCAGTGTCTAAATTTGACAGCGGTAGATGGGGAAATTACAGGCAGATTTGGGGATGATTCCTCTCTTCATTGGGAAACGGCCTTCAAAACAGAGACGCACCGATCCACTTTTTTCACTTCCTGTTCCGTATTGGTCAGTGGTGATCCCATTTTTTTCTTTGTAATTACTTCAAATCAGTGTTAAAAGTACAAAAAAACTGAAACATGAACTGAAATAGAGTTTTCTCCCTGATACGCGCCTAAAAGCAAACAGCTGGACTCGACTGAATTCTCTGATGTGTTGAACGAAAAACGGACACACGCTCTCCCAAGTCATCAAATGGCCAACAAGGCTTCAGGAAAAGGTCACACAGCTGGTACGCTGCTGCTTTTCTCCGCCCGCCGTCCTTTGCACATGTTGCTCCAGGTAAACTGACGGAGCGTCGTGTAACCGTCGGTGACATTTAAATGCGAGGCTGTCCACCTGACTCAGACGTTCTGCCTCGCTCCGGCCAATTAAGCGCGCTACTATCCCCCCGGTGGCCCGGAAGATCCACAGCGTTTAAGAATGTCAAAGACTGCCCTTTCGCCGAGGCATACGCCAGGAACGTGGCATTTGAAACTGTGTTGGAAAAGGTATTCTGCTTCTGAGTCAATTTGTTTTTGTAAAAAAAAAAAACAAATGATGTTAAAGAGGGATTTAGTTGCTTCGAGGAGCAAATGGTTGCCCAAAGGAAACGCTGACTGCAGCCTATTCACCGGTCCATCCAGGAAGTTGTGATCGCAGCTATTAATTAATTAAGTAATTCATATGTTTGAAAGTTTTGTGCAGATTTCCAATTTTCACCGGACATCGTAACTTTCCCGCAATTCTGACCAATCACTTCAATGTTTTTTTTGTTCATTTCCTTCCAGTCTGACCAATCGCAGCAACTCGGGTGAACTTTGACCCATCCCATTTATTTATTATAATTTAGAAAACTTCAGAGCAACGAAGGAAATTAAACTATAAGCAGCATCAATAAAAGCGGTCCAACGATTGGGCTTGTCACAATAACAAATTTCGCTGACCGATAAACTGCTCCAGAAGTTATTGCGATAAACGATAATGTTGCTTGTTTTGACAGTATTTTAAAAGTAATATAACGGTAATGGCAAAAATATTAATTCAAGAGCATATTCTAAATGATCAGTAAACTTTAAATTCTAATAAACATTTAACACTGGAACTGGAAGACATTTTAAATGACCAAAATAAATAAACAAAGCAAGAAAAACAATGCATTTTGAAGTTTTTGTAAACTAAACTTCAATAAAAAGAGCTAGTATGGACCAAAGCACTAAACTGAAGACTTTTATTTTTTTGACATAAAGAGAGAGAGAAAAAAAAGAGATAAAATGATAAATCATGCCAATGGAAATTACTGAGTTTGTTTTAATTTATCATGCTATTAACTGATTTATTGATTACTGTGACAGGCGTACCGATGATTAGTTCTTGACCATCACTACCAACACTTTTTACTGTTGGTTTGGCCATTTAGGTTTTTCGGCTATAACTGGAGCTTTCAAAGTCGTTTTCTAAAGACACGACAAACTGCGCTTTATGAAGCGAAAGTTCTAGAAGAAAAACGGTGAAGCAGCCGAGAGGAATCCAGCTGAGCCGTCACATCAGAAACCCACAATTTATGAAAAGGCAAAATCAATAAAAATGGCCCTGGATGTCTTTACAACATGCCTCGTCACATGTTCCATTTAGACAAACCACAGAGGGGCCTTTTTTCACCACTTACCGAGAGGTTCTTGGCACATCTCCAGGGTCTGCTGAGCAAATCTCTCCGCGCTGCAGCATTAGCACAACTCGGTCTCAATTAAAGAGCATTATCCAGGCAGGAGGTGCCGAGTTCTCTGTCATTACTAATCCCTTCACCTGCCTCATGAGGCCCACAGATATAACATGCAAAACGCCGGCGGATGTGGAATGGAAGGACGGTACCGGTGCAAGTGGAGGGACAGAAGGAAATCAAAGGAATGCAAAGAGTTTCAGGAAGACTGAGTGGCAACCGGCAGGTTTGTGGCTGATCTTTGACCTCCAGCTGGTGGTTAAGCTTTCACCTGTCAATACTGATTAGAGTTATACCGTTCCAGCTGTGAGCAAGGATTAGTTACTTATTAGAGGACGGGCAGTTATTGCACCGGTTATCAAGGAAAAGACATTACTAAGATGTAAAACTGTGACTCTTTAAGACAATTCTAAAGTCAGACTATGTTTGCAAACCCTCAGACTTCACGGTTTATCTAATTCTTATCTAATATTTGCAAAAGTCTGACCATGACAAAGTTCAAAATGTTAAACAAAACAGTGAAACTTTGCTGCAATACTTTTACTGCTGTTAGAGCAGCAAAACAACTAAAACAACTAATAGGATTAGTTCCTATTAAGATTTTGGATGCAAGATGAAAAACGTTGTTCTTCACCTCAGACGGCAGTTTTAGCCTCACCTGTTCAGCATGTATGAATTTTAAGCAATAAAATAATTTAGTTTTATTGTTTAAAATAGGAATTGAATTATTTGTTTATTTATTTATTTGTGCATTTCTAATATTGTATAAAATAAGCGCAAGCGGCTAACCGAAAAATCTGCTGAATGTGGCAAAACAATTTAACCAATTAATTGTCAGAATAACCGATTATTACAATAATCTGTAGCTGCAGCCCTGCATCCAAAATACTTATATAGAAAATTATTTCTTTTCAAATAACTTCTTATAGACTGGAAGAAAAAAAAAAAAAGAGTGGACTTTGGGAGTTCTAACCACGCAGGATCGGGAATGTAAAGGACAGATTATGTGCTTGTTTTTTCTTGTATATAAGGGGAGAAAAAAGCCTGTTGAGCTTTGGGGAAGCTGAACAGGCTGCAGGTGGATGCAAGGTTATGATGTTACAACATATCCAGAAAGCAGCTGAGTCACTGTGTTATGTGCTGTGTGTGCGGCGGTGGTCCTCACCTCTTTGTCCATGCTGTCCAGGTCCTCCTTGCAGAGTGTGTACAGCGGCATTGTTTCCGACATGCTCGGCTGCCGCTCCCGGCGGGAAGGCCCCGGCTGCTCGTCGTCCTGGCTGGACCCGGCCGCCTCGTTCTGCTGACCCTGGGCGGCTCCCCTGAGGCGCAGGAGCAGAGGAGAATGAGAAAACCGGTCTGAATGGTTGGGAAATGGGGTTTTTATACATTCACATCTCAGGTACTTTCTACTTTTTCAGGAATCCTGGGGGGGAAAAAAAGCACAGATGTTGACATCGGTATCGGTCCTGATATTTTACAGCATCTAGATTGGTGACAATGTGGCCAATCTATTCAGTCTAAGTCTTTGTGCTCTGATGATTTTTTTATTTTACATTTAGAATTCCTTATTGCACTTTTTGACCCATTTGAAAGGTTTGCTGCTGTTAGTTTTTATGTTTAACCAAAATGTTCAACCTATTGTTTTTGTAAATTTCAATTTCTTTATTATTTATTTTATATTGGCTGTTTTTACATGTTTGACCCAGCGTGTGAAGCTATTTGTACATGTTCTGTACTAGTGCAGCTTTATCAAATACATTTATAATTCACTACATTTATGTCCGTGTTTAAAAAAAGAAACGTTTTAAGTCAATTCAGCTGCTTTTCTGTATCGTATTGTATTGGCCAATACTAAACCTCCGATACTGGTATCGGTATCAGAAGTGCAAAAAGTAGATAGGTGAGTGTGTCTCTGGAATAAAATTCAATTTCAAATTTTGACTTTCTGTTTTAAAGTTAATTTAAGGACACACTAAAATTAAATATTCTACATTTTAGTGACTCTATCAGAAGATCAGAAGCATCACTTTCTGGCGCTTTGTACTTTTATATTTTTTCCTTTCTGTCTTCGTGTCACTCAGATCTTTGTGGGCCTCGCCAGGGAGCAAAACTCATTTGCAAAAACGCAAAACACAATCAGCTTTTAACCAGCCAGCGCGACAAAAGCAGGGACGTTAAAGCAGGAGAGCGACGGTGGGAAGCGCGCAGGACTCAGAAGAGCCTAATGGATGTATATGCAAATACGAAAGGGACGGCTTCCCAGTTTCCTCCGGGCGCTGCTTAATTGAACGGATCTCCTTTGATGATTCTGTTCATTTTAAAGCAACTCGCTGAAAACTTAATTGTGCCTCTAATCCATGAATAAAATAGGGCAATTTTCCACTTCAGATGATTAATCACAGAGCATCGTCAGAGATCTGCTCAATTTGAGGATGTTTTAAGGATGGAGGACGGCCGTCTGGGGTGAAACGGGAACAGAGAAAGCGATAAAAGACGGGACGAAAAGTGACGCGCTTATTTCATTTAAGTGAAACTTGGAAGTCATTTGAAAATAAAAAGCATTTCATTTTCTCCATAATCATTCTTTATTGGCGTTTTGCAAATAGAAATCATTTTGGTGCAGTGCAGAAAAGACTCAGTCCTTCAAGCTGGCGGTATTTCAGATATTTAAGGCAAAAAGTTAATCAGTAATTATCGATAGACTGAAAAGAAGCACATGTATCATGATACACTTTTCAGCCGTGTCGTCCAGCCTCTAGAAAATGTTGTAAATTTGAGGATAATGATAACAGCCAAAGGCAACTACCATTGGTGCTCAACAAGAACATCCGCATCCAAACCTCTGCTCTTATTTCTAACAACCCCTAAGGCTGTTTCAGCCTCGTCTCATGTTTTACAACGAAACCAAGTGTGAACGGAACAGGAGGTCACCCAAACTGATGGGTGACTCACTGATGGGACTGTTCTGGTGAATCACTCAAACAAAAAGCTCGGCTATCGGGAGTTTTTCTGAGTTTGGCGGCGTTCTCTGGTGAAAGCAAAGGGAATGCTAAGAAACTGATTGAGTGTTGAATTGGGTGACAAAAGAATTATTACTACATTTTATGATTATCAATGTTCATAGTGATATAACGGGTTGAGTGCAGTACCTGAGACCAGACTGATCCATGCGGTCGGAGAGGGGTCCCGACACCTGGTGGTAGGCTGATGAACGCCCTGCCTGAGGGCCCCTGCGGATTAGCTTCCCTGTGACCGAGTCATAGGTCCGGGCCTCTGAAAACGCTCCTCGGGGTCTGGGGTGGATGGGAGCTGGTTGGAAGACGGCCTTCTGCAGGCAGCCCTGATTGTCGAGAAAAGCGGCCGGGCTGTTGCTCCTTCAAGAGATGGAACTGGGAGTTTAACTCCGTACTTGGGCTCGTACATGTTTAGCTGCTAACAGATTAGCCTGGGAGATCATGATTCTGGTACCGTGGTGTCCTGGAGTAATCCTCCTTCAGAGGGTACAACTGCTCCTCCACCCGTTCCCAGCGCTCCAGGCAGCTCCACAGCCAGTCGGGGTTGACCACATGGAGGTGCTTGCAGCCCTGTGCTTGCCGTACCTTCTCGGTTCCTGCGAGAACCGCAGTTGTAAGCGGTTTGGTGAAACATTAGCTCACAAGGCAGAACAAATGTGGGGTGTATGAGAAAAGGATGATATTTTTTGAGGGAAACTTGGAATGCAAATAATTTGTTTTCACATAAAGGCTACAAACACTAGAATTAATAGTATAATCCACTAAAAAGTGGTAACTAAAAAGTCAATTATGTCAACTACTCAACCACAACTGCTCAAAAACATTAGTTATGTTAACACTAAAGCTCTACACAAACATGGCATTTTTCCAAAGCTAATGGTAAAGTTTAGCTAATGCTGAAGTGATACAAAACATTGTATTTAGCTACAACGCGACAAAAACATGTTATGTTGTTAGCTTAAGCCAGTGTTTCTCAATTCCAGTCCTCACGCCCCCCTGCCCTACATGTTTTAGGTGTTTCCCTTATGCCACACACCTGGATTGAATATGTGGGTGATTAACAGGCTTCTGTAACACTTGATGGTCATGCAATCATTTGAATCAGCTGTCCTGGAATAGAGGTACATCTAAAACATGCAGAGCAGGGGGGCCTGAGGACTGGAATTGAGAAACGCTGACTTAAGCTAATGGTAAACCAGTGCACAGGGTTTTTCGTTAAAGCTAATGCTAAAGCGCCACACCAATGTGGTAATTAGCAAAAGCTAATGGTAAAGTGCTCCACAACATTGCATATAGATAAAGCTAATGTGCTACACAACATATTAGCTAAAGCTAAATCACTACACCAACATTGCATTTAGCTAAAGCCAATGATAAAGCGCTACACCAAAATGGTATTTAAATAATGTTACACCATTACACTGACATGGAATTTAGCTAAAGCGCCAATTATATCTGCCCTTGAAAGACCATAAGCACTAATTTAATTGACATCATTTATATGTTCTTTATTTTGTACATTCTTTATTTTGTTTCTGTATAAACAAAGTCTGTATATATTGAAGACTTTCTGTCAAATTCTTAGTAAGGTTGAGTTTGGTCACTGAGTTTGGAAAAACTATGTTCCTGCTCCAACTGGAATCTGAATTACCTTGAACATGAAGGTGCAGACACCTTTTACTAGCATAACCTGCTCATCATGGGGTTGCCATCTGTGATTGTGGCTCTGGATTCAAAGTGTTTCCGCATAAATGAACAGACGTTACGTTTTTAGCTTGGTAAACGTTACTGCAGCAGTGGATGCTGGTCATTGTCTGACTTTCTCAGGTATGAAATGCTAACGTAGGTAAAATCATGGGTTAAACAACTTTTACTCCATTTACTACAATATTAACCAGTAGATTTTGCTGTTGTTGTTGGCTAAGTGACTAAAAAAGTTCAATTTGTGAAAAAATAAATGCAACTTATTCCCTGACAACCAGAGTCAGTGAGCTTCATGAAAACATAAAAGAAACGTGAATCTAACTGGACGACACACAACTGTGCTCTGTTTGTATCATCCATGTCTACATACCTGCCCTCGCTGCAACTAGATGTGTCGTCCGGTTGGGGTCCTGAGAGTTGAGGATCAAAGTCTTGCCGATTTTGGCCCCCAGGGCTTTGGCGTGGTAGAACTCCCTTGTCCTCTCCATGGGGTAGTTAGTGGGGTAAAGTCCGCTGAACACGACCGTCGTGCCTTCCAGAGTCTTGCTCTTCAGCTCTGGAACGATCCTGCGGATGTCCGGCATCTCCAACACCTCCTTCCTCAGGTAGGTCTCATAACGGGCGAAGTACTCTGCGTGGATCCGTTCCAGCACCTCCTCCAGGTAGATGAGGTGATCGTCCTGGTCGTTGTCGGTCTCTTCCTCTTCCTCCTCGTCTTCCATGCTCTGGTCCAGCAGCTCCTCTCCCACTGTGACTCCGGACTGTTCGCTGTTCTGGGACTCGGTTTCCGGTTCTCCCCTCTCTAAGAAGCCATTCCCTAGCTCGGGGTCGGGCAGGACGACGGCCGGGTGTTCTGCCGAGTCCGAGCTGTTCTCGACTTCGCAAGAACCTTTGCTGTCCCCGTCCTTCGTCACGTCCTCATCTAAGGGCTCCTGAACATCTCTTTCCTGTTCAGACTCCTTTGTCACGCGAGTCCTACTTTGACTCTCACCGTCTGGCGAGGCGGGCTTCCCTGTACCCGATTCACTCTCACTGTCACTAGAAAGGTCAAAATCCAAGTTATTGGAGTCGTGGCTCCGTGCTAAAGAGTTGGCACCTCCCTGTGCCTCATCTGTCCTGTTACCACCATCCTCTTTTACATCTTTTTTATCCTCCACCTGAGTGTCCTTTGGTTTCTGCCCAGACTCTGTAACCTTTTGACCAGCGTCTGACCCTCGACTCCGTCCTGCCTCCTCCCCATCCTCTTCCACACCCCCCAGTGTCCTTTCACCGGCAGCTCCTTCCTGAGAAGACTGAGGTAATGAAAGCTCTTCCTTTCCTGAAACGTCTGGCTCCTTTGACCGTTTCCTGAGGCCATTATTTTGCTCATCAGCACCAATCGCCTCCGCTTGTTCTGTGCTCTCTGTCGGCCGACTCGAAGGGCCTCCAGCTGGAAGACATGAAAATCCGATCACAAAAACAAACAAACAAGATGTGAGGGTGAAGTAAGACCTGCTGATGAACTTGGAGGTACCGCATTGTGTGACGGAAAGAAAGTCAAACACAGTTTTTCACACCTTTTAGAAAATGCTCAGAAATGTGGCCTTTATAGAGGAAACTCAATATAAAGTCATTGTTGAAAGTAACATAAAAAGTCCCTGTTACAGTTTGAAGAATGCTGTGAGGTACGTCGCCGCATACTGCGGAGCTGGTTCCAGCTGATGGGAAGATAACTGAAGCTAAAACCTAGAAAAAAAAAAAACTGTTAGAGGCTGAAAAAGACTTGAGGCGGTTCTCGTCTCAGCAGGATAACCACCCTAAACACACATCCAGAGCTGCCATAAAATTTTAATCAAAGCACGTTCCGTCTTTGAATGGTCCAATCAACCCCAACACATAAATCCGATTGTCAAAATGTTAAAATTGCTGTTCTCAGGTGCAGCGTTTCCCCCAGAAAGCTTGCTAAGCGCGGGGGTGGGACTGTTGAGGCAGTCCACCACCAACCCACCGATTATTTATGTTTAAAAAAGTTAAAGGTTGACAGGAAATTAGAAAATATGCCAAGGTATTTATGTTATTGGAAGATATTATTGACGACCGCCTATGGAGTCTTAAAGAAGAAAACTCAAACAATTACAATTCAATCAGTTTTTTGGACATCATTTAAAACCTCAATGGATCTTAAAACAGGTAATTCTGATTAAAAAGTAAAATGAATTCAAATTAAATATGACCTAAAATGGAAAATGGTGAGTAAGTATTTGGGTGATGAACTCAATATTCTTATGATACAAAATGAAAAATTCAAATATTTACTGTGTTAAGTTTTCTTCTTTCTTTTCTGCATTTTGATTTGCTGGCTGTTTTTTGACCAGGATTTGCAAGGAATACTCTGATTGGACACGACAAACACGATTCTTTGTTCGCAAAGATATATGTGCTCTCATCAGTCTTTTAGAGGTTTGTGTTCGGCGCACTGTGATGTTTTATACTTGACATATAAGCTCTTTGAAGGGACGATATAAACGCTGATACAGGTGAACTTGTTCTGCAAGATCACCTTCCAAGTACATGATATTTAATAAAAGGTGGCGCACACGATCCTGTATTTGCTCTCGCTGTTAATGGTTGACATATTAATATGATATTAAAAAACTAAGTTTAGCCTGGCAGGGGTTGCAAGTAAAGCCTGGTGGCCCGGCAGGCTTATGTTACGCTGCGGAAACCTGCAGATGCTCTCCATCCAAACTGAGATAAGAAATCAGGAAGGACATTCAGCCTCTAGATGTGGAAAGCTGGTAGGAAAATATCCAGAAAGACTTGCAGCTCTACCTGTAGCGAAAGGCGGTTCAGCAACGTGTTGACTCAGGGAAGCTCAAAATAAATTTTTCCCATTTTCATTTGGAAATTTTTTTTTTATTATTTTCATTTTTCTCCCAATATACAAGTATGCACTGCTTTGTGTTCATCCATCATAAAAATCCTATTGAACTATATTATGGTTTTAACAAGAGAAGACATGTAGATATAGCAGTATGAATCCGTCGGCAGCTGAATGTCTTGCGATAACGGAACCCGACAGTCTGACTGCAGACCTATTAGGAAACTTGTCTCCAAGTAGATCAATCAGCAACTTTCCTCTGCCTAGTTGCCCGAATCTGCCTGAAGTTCCCCTCTAATACGCTCCGCAAAGAGAACTGCTTAGATCTCTTTGCGGAGTGCACAGCACAGCGAGTGCAGCTCTGCCTTCGCCCCGTGTTGGCAAACACTTCTTGGAGGAGAACACTCCTGCGAGGCAAATCCGATTCCTCTGGGAACGCTGAGTCACTCGGCAGCCAGCGACTCTGTTTGAGCGTGAAATATGTGAGGAGATAACCTGTCAACAAGGCAGGCTAGGAAAGAAAAGAATACATAAATAAAAGTTGCCTTGTTCAAAGTAAGTATACTGTATCGTTTGAAGCCACTGGGCTGAATGGACAAGATGTGGAGGCGTAATAATCAGAGGAGACAGGCCAAGCTACAGCAGTTTGGGGTTTGTACCGGCTCTAAGAACACGAAAGCAGCACACTAAACCATGGACAAGAGCTTGCATGAGCCAGGGGCAGAGTTTCCGTCCAATAAAATCTCTGCAATTACTTTTCATAGTCAACCAGAGAAAGGCAATTAATCCACCAAATCTAACTAGGCATGGACTAAACAATATCATTTCAAGGTGTAGTTTTTAAGTGTTTCGAAAAAGAAAAAGGAAAAAAAAAAAAAAAAAACGTTCTTGTACCCTTCTTGGCCATCTGAGCTTCCCGTGATCCAGGCGGAGCGTTGATGTCTCCGATGCCCTGGAAGTAGATGTACTTCTTCACAGTGATGAGGTTCGGTGCAAACTTCCAGACGTCTTCCCGGTCGTCGATGATGCAGACCATGGAGTCGCCGCAGGGGAACAGGTTCCTGCAGAGGGTGAAAAATATGTTTTATGAAATGTTAAGGGACAAGAACGTCAATGTTTCACAGCGGCCAACACAGAGGCCTGATCGCAGTCAGACAGGAAATCTGTGGGCGGAGTTAGAGGAAAACAAACCTGACTCAGTTCTGTCAGGAGGAACGGTCACAATTCCATCAAACTACAGTGAGATGTTTATTGATGGATAACTTAAGACTTTGGCCCATGTCATACATTTTGAGGCAGTTCTACCAAACAGGAAAGAAAAGTAAGCGTCTAAACTTAAAGAAAAGCATTTAGCAATCAAACCTAATGTTGGTCATCCTCCTAAAACAAGAAGATTTAGTCTGATTTCATGCCAGACAGAGGAAAAAAAACAAGGGAAATTGATGTCTATACAGTGGATGTAAATTTAAACTGTATCTGCTTTTTAAACAACAGCTCAGAAACATCATCATGTGTGCTGATGCGTAAACAGACAGTGTGTCTCTTACCTAAGATTCCCCGTCTTGGAGGAAGGATCTATGCATTCGTCTCTAGAAAGGATTCTGTGGGAGAAAAGTTTCTTTTCGGGATCCAAGAAGCCTAGAGAGGAAGAAGAAGATGTTTGATTCCTGTTTCGTCTGAATTATATTATCCATTCGTAGGTTCTTGCAGAGTAGATTGATTTCAACAGAAACTTCGTTTTGAATGTGATCTAACGTTTGCTGGGTTTCTGAAACGAAATATGCCCCGCCTTATGAAAAATAAAATAAAAACTCCACTACTGCTGCTGATATTAACTGCTTTGAAACAAGATGAACTTGCTGCAATGAGGTCAGCAGCAGAATCCAATTCAACCTGCATTAAACATTCATCGTGGAGGCAGAAACAAGCACAGCAAGCATCTTATTATTTATACCACAACGAAAGACAGCAGCATGAATACCAAAAGGATGCTGCATAAAAACTCCGTCTAAAACCTGACATACAGCAGCGAAATGTTTATACTAAAAAAAAAAGAAAAATCTGCTGGAAATCAGTGGTAGAAACTTTGCCCTCCCCAGAAAGAACCAAAGCTGAGCTGCAGTCCAGAGCGTGAGCAGACACTGCCCTCTGGTGGACACTAACAAGAAGCGCAAGCGGATGACTGTCAAATCTCAAAAATTATATATTTATTTTTTTCCTTCAACATTTTTTTTTACATGAATGTCTAAAAAAATATGTAGTGTGCATTTGTATTAAACCCCTTGTATTCTGAGACCCCTAAATAAAATCCAGTGCAAGTCACCTCAAAAATGCAGTGACTGCAATTATGTATAGTTTGTTTGTTTTGCAATCTTTTCTGCCTTACTAGTGACTCGCTGTTATTTATCCAAGCAGAATTTGCAAGAAATACTCCGGACGAAAAATTCCAGTTTGTGATTGGCTGGTGGTGTTGTACATTCTTTCAACTTTATAAAGTTGTAAGTGCAGGCACAGATCAAAACGCGAGTCAGTACGTGCATCGGGCGATTGCGGGCGAGACGGAAACTCACTCAACTCGCTCTTTGTCCACAATGACATATGCCTCACATCATATGCAACACTAACCTCTAAAAGCGTGACTGTGACTCAGACTTTATCGTTGCGCTTGTATGGGTTTGTGTTAAGTGTGCGCGAGCCGAGCAAGCGGTGAGGCTTTTAAACTTTACGTGTACGGTATCCAAACAAAGACAGCCTTTTTAGACTTACAATACAAATGCTGGTAGAGGTGAACCTCCTCTGTAAAATCACTGTCCTAATTTCCATTCCAGTTCATTGCATCAATTGAATACTTAGCTTTACTATCACTGTTACTGGTGTATGAAAAAAAATATTTAAAGTAAATAAGCAAACGATGTTCAGCCTGGCAGAGGGGCAAGTTAAGTCTGGCAACCCGCCAGGGTGATGATACACGAGGGGAAACCCGAACACTGAATTCTGCAACGTGATAAAACATGAAAAAGTTCCCAGAGTCTGGAAACTATTGCAAGGTACAGCAGATGCTGTCGTTTTAGTTGTGAGAAAATGACAATGAGTCCATTACCAGCGATGGTGTGTGCATATAAACGGCTCCCGAATGTGAAGACGTGCAGCTCGTAGAGTTTGGCGATTTTCTCCAGGAATTCCTTGCAGTGTGGCCGTAACCGCGTGTGGAGCATGGGCTCCCCCCTACCGAGCTGGAAGTGGAAGATCCCCTGAAGGAAACATTTTTTATTTTATTTTTTTAAATGGCCGCCACGGGATTTAGCGGTGAAACAGTGGGGCAGTAGGTGGGAGCCGTACCTTGTTGGACATGCGCTGGCAGTGCTGCTCGGTAGTGTGGATCAGCGTCTGGTCCAGGTCCACCATTAGGACCAGCTTTTTGTTGCGGTGCAGCCTCTGCTGGTCTTCTCGGGCCAGCTGTTTGGCTTGCTGTTGAGAGAGAAACAACAAACTGTCATGTTTTCCTTCCCGTTTATTCAGGGAACTTCTTCATCCGGCGCAACTAGGACCTGGGAGTTTCTCAAGCTATCCGCTTGTGGCAAACTGGCGCACGGAAACACAATGCGACTTTACAGTAGAGCGGTTGTTCATTCAAGGTATCGCCGTCATATGACTCACCTCCGAGCTGACCATCAGTTCAGGGACACTGTGCACCATGGAGACTGTTGCTGTCCCCTGCTGCCTGAAAGGGAAATAATAGGAGTAGGAGTTCTGCGTTTGTCCATTTCTAATGTCCTTGAACATACTGTGACTGGATGAATACATCATCAACAGTTGCTATTCCAATAACTCATCTCCTACAGCGGTTCATTTGGGGTTGTTTGTAGCTACTTGTTACTTTATTTGTTTTGTCCTGCAAGAACAAAACATCTAAAACCTGAAAGTTGATAGTCGCGCAGCAGAGTGGATGACTCATGAGCAAAGGTGAGCAACTAAAAGATTCAACATGGTCGCCAAGGTAAGAACTAACATTGCAAATATTTTTTCACAGATTAATACTTTTGGTCCCAAATTATACATAACGGATACCATAAAAATCATATTAACTGACAAGTTATTGATTTTTCAAGATGGCCGGTTGTCATGGTTTTGCGCTAAAATCGCCAACTGTGAATGTGTTTGGTGTCAAATCAAGGCCTACATATTTTTGGAGCCATAAAACCCACATATATTTCCTTGATCTTGTGCTTCCTTCTTCTTATGGACATTTTTCAAAATGGCCACCACAGCTATAATGAAGAACATTTGTTCGGACTTACATAGCCAGCAGTTATTGCCAGTGGTGGACATAGCCAGTCAAAACGTTAGTTCCACTAACTACTAATTTGCTAAAGAAGAATCTTTAACAGTAAACACAAAGAAATTAGCAGATATTTAAGCTACATATAAAACAAATAATTGAAAACTAGTGTTAAACCACACAAAAAAAACAACAACAAAACAAATAGCAGAACCTAACGGTGAACTGCTACACATCTAATAATCAGCGGAAGCTAATGCTAAACCACTAAGCACATAAAAATAATTACGACCTGATGATGAGTAAGTTTTTTTTTAATTTACAGTAATATAACTAATTCTATAGTCATGTCTGATGTCACTTCATGGCATTATATGACACAATCCACTCCGACGCCTGGGGAGCCAGCCGAATGTCATCTGAAACGCTACACCGCTGTAGAATCAGCAACCAGTTCCTCCTTAAATGAAGAAAAGAACCTTACTGATTCAGATCCTTGCCACATTCGGCGCACAGACTCTTCATCACTATTGGATGGCTGCATTCTTCGATTCTGACGATGACACCCCTAAAGACAGGAAAAAACAAAATGTGTGAAATTCGTTAAATCTAGATTAAAACAGTTACATTTTTGTTGCATAAACACTGGACAGCTCTGGGCATTTCCTTTCGTCTGCATGCTGACGATCGCTGGCTTTATTTGCCAATTAAACATTTGAATATTTATTTGATCAGACCAATCCTCAACGGTTAAGACACAGATGGCTCAAAATATTTGGAAAGGGTGTACTTTTTTCTTTTTTTTTTAAATTTGACTATCATCTTTGTTTTAAAAAAAAAAAGTCTTTGAGTTTCACTTGAGTTTGTGTGAAAAATGGACTCATAGGAGCCCCAAACTGAGCTTTGTTGCAAAATAAAGAATAAGGAATCTCATCATCCACAACCAACTGACTGCAACACAAAATAATGGAAAAGGTGCAAAGTCCAGACCTCAATCTGACTCAAACTCTGTGCTGGTAGATCAACAGAGCTTTGCATTAGCAAAGGTCTGCAGACTTCAATGAACCCAAACGACCTTGTAAAGATGAATGAGGCCAAATTCCTCCACAACAATGGAAGAGACAGATAAAGAAGAACCCTGCTGCTGAAGGTGGGTGTACTTACTTTATCCACACCAGACGTTTGCAGTTTCACTTTGTTAATGAACAACAACCGCATCAAATCTGCTGTGTGCTTTCGTACGGCTCCTGTTTGTTTTAAAGAAAGGTGAATTCTATAATATTATGTACATAATGTACAACTAATTTTTCAAAATGAATTAAGTTAATAAATTATTTTAGTTTTTAAGCAATGTGCTATTTTTGCATATTATGGACTTCTAAAATACAGATTAAGTTACAATATCTTCAAGAAGTTTATTTATTTCAGTATTTTATGCAAAAAAACCCCCAAAAAACATGGAACTCACATATTTTAATTAAATATATTGCTAAATTTTATTGCAGTTTAGCTTTTCAGAAGGTTTGAATATTAGATAAGGCCTTACACGTGTCGTTTCCATTACAAATGTGCACAAGACTTTGGCAATATTCCTCTAATGTCCCAACAAAATGCAACCCTAACGCTAACCCTAACAGTAGAGGGTTAGGGTTAAATTTCCTATTTAATGTTTACATTAAACAGGAAATGCAAATAAAATCACAGGTGAATAAATCTGTTCACGTGGTAAGCCATTAAAAGACATGCCGCGGCACCATCCTCCTACCACTTTTCCATTGCAGTTTTACGAAGTGCGATACAGTGGAGTTACTTTCCTTCGGCTCAAACTGAGCCATCAGACGTTCCAAATACAAGAAACTTTTGGTCCAAAGTATCCAAAACTGTTAAAGAAAGCTGGGCATGAAGAGGCTCCCACTTCACTTACAATGGATAAGTTGAGTCATGAGACTGTCATACAGCAACAGTCTTCAGTCAGAGGCTTCCTCAGATTAGTTGGAAGACTGACTGCTAATGCGCATCCTTTCTGCCCAGGTAATTATCTTCCTTTGTTGATAAATGATATGAGTTATAACAACATGTAATTTACCTTTGGAATACTTCACAGCATTCCGTTTTATTTAATTGAATAACATCACGAAAGTATCATTGAAATTTTCATATGGCTTGGAGAACTGAAGAAATTTCTCAAGGTAGAGTGGGGGAAGTATTTCAAACTCAAAATGAGATACTGACATGTACTAAACAGTTTAGAAATTATTAATTTACTTGACAGCCTTAAATTTTAACATGGGTGTGTATACTATCAAAGTAAAAACTTTGAGGGGTGTATTTCTTGGTCCTCCTCATGTAAAGGAGTGAAAAGCCTTACTACTGCTATTTATTTCCATTTTTTTCCCAAGCCTCAATTCTGGAAGCTCTTCCCGTAATAATTTCCCAGAGGTATTTTAGGCAGACGGTGTTAAATTCTGAATAACTTTGTAACATAAAAAACGGCGGGAAAAGTCCCGTCTGAGCCCACTCGGTTAGACTTTAGCTTGCCTTCCACCTGTCAACCTCCTCAGCTCCTGCACGCGCCCTGGTTGTCATGTCAAGCCATAGCAACGCGAGACAGCGCTACATCTGGTTTGCTTTTCAAAATAAAACCGAACACTTAGATTCTAGTAGAATTGATTTATATCAACAAGTGTCAGCTCAGTCGTTGGCTTACTTGTGTATACTCTACTTAAACTATATCATCTCTAATATAATAGCTAAAAGGTCTAGTAAGGCTGTGTGACATTTTACTCAAATATACAGCTTTTACTTTGAAGGTTCTAGTTAAAAGGCTCTTCATTTGTGCCACCTTGACAGTGGACGATGGGCTAAAAGCAAGTTAGCTTGCTGTTAGCTTCTAAGCTAACAGCCGTGTTTAACAGGGTGTTATCGGAAGATGCAGCTGACATACTGCCCGTAGCCTTTCCGTGCAGGTCAACTAACATGAGCTAAAATTAGCAGGTAGAGTCAGTAACTCACCCGGGAGGAATTATTTGTCCTGGCTGACAGCAGAGCTCCCTCACCACTCCAGCACGGTCCGATTTCACCTTCTTCTCTGGCAGCCTAGCAGCAGCCTCCGTCTCCTTATCCTGAGCTATGAGAGCACATAAGGCAAGAACCGAGTCCTCTTTCACGCGAGACCCTGGCTTGACCTTCCACTCTAGGAGCCGGAGCGGAAGAGCTCCGCTTGGCCAGCGCATGTCCGCCACCTGCACCGTGGGGCCCTCCGCTGCGGCAGCTGCGGCAGCTGCTGCACCACGACCACCACCACCGCCACCGCCGCCGCTAGGATCTGCTGGAGGATCCTCCATCTGTCCCACTCCGCTCCAAAAACACCTCTTGTTTTCACTCGCGCTCCGCCTACAACGTATCTAAACTCCCCACAGTGCCGAGTGGCTCATTAAAGCACGCAGACTGCCGCTCTCGAAGACAGCCAAACACAAACGTGCAGGCGATTATAAACCCCTGAAAGTGAACACCGTGAAGCTCCGTTCGCTCTTCCCGCTCGTAAACAGGAAAGCGCAACGCTGCAGCGACATGGGTCGCGGAGCTTCCGGTGGACGGGCGGCATAAACAAGACAATACTCTTCGAAATAAAAGCACATATGAACGCGTGCACAATTGGTTTCGTTTAAACTGTTTTTCATAAATCACTCCTCTGATCAGTATGTAACTCTAAATAATGTTATTGACAAAAAAATAATAAATTAACAAATGTATGCAAACATTTTACCGGGTTTTTTATGTTTTGTTTTTTGTTTTGTTTTGTAATTTGGAAGCTACATAAATATATTTGCGATATTTAAATGTCCTTCACCATCCGCTCTGTTACTCAAAAGTTTTGAGTCAAAATTGCTGCCACAGACTTAGTTCAATACAAACAATGTGCAAATAACCTGTCATGATGAGGTTGGAGCGGATTACTGATATACTGCAGTTATTATCGCTGAAGGTTATGATAACCTACAGTAAATTTGATTTCGCGAAGAAAAGGAGAGGAAGGCATAAACCTTAAGTAATCGCAGTGTCGGGACAAGGGCACGTGCCCTCACACGCTTCAGTTTAATGACGTTTTATTGTGAAATCTCCCACCAAAGAGTAGGTTTTCGAGATAGTTACCCGTCTGAATCGCGTCACATCCTGGCTGAGCGCGTTCCGGTTTCAAGACAACGTCAAACTTCGGGCTCGAAACTGTGGCGTTCATTACTAAAAACACAATGGAAATGAGTTTATTTACACAGTGAAAACAAATGTTACCTGAAGGCACTTTACGAGGAAAGAAATTCACAATTTGTTTCGAGGCGTACGGAAACAAAACAGAACAGAATAAATAATATAATATTAATATTAAATATTATTAGATATTAGTGAATTGAATTCAATTGAATTGAATGTGCAATGGTAGATGTCTCAAATGTACATTTTCACTCAGAATAGTTGATTTATAAGAAATCTGGGATTCATGTCCTGTTATTAAATGTTAAAATCCACACAGTTGGATTTAACTGCTTGACTTTCAAGTTTTGACGGAACCATCTTTTTTTTTTTCCTTCAAAAAACGTATTTTATTTCGATTATTATTTATTTACAAATGTGTAAAAGTACACTCAAATACACATACCAAAGGATCTGTTGCAACAACAAAAAGGAAAAATAAAACATAGCAAAGTGATCCGCTTATGAGATAAATCTAAGTTTCTTAATCCTTTTTTTTTTTTTTTTTTTTTTTTGTACAAGTTTATGATTATTTCAATTAAGGTTTTCAACAAAGCCAACTTGTCTTTAAGTCGGTCTCTTCACAGTTGTTACGTGCGTTAACGGAAACTACCTACTCTAGCGCGAGCGTCTTCGGATAGCGGAAATACGTCAGCAACGCCTGGAACCCAGAGTCTCAGGCGATGACGCTGCTTGAGCGGTTCGCTGGAGTAAACGGAGACGGAAGTAGACAGACGAACACCATCTTGGACTCGCGCAGCGGGAGGCTAGTCTTTGAGTGACCAGTATGCTAGTAGCCAAATGAGGTGCTGCGGCTGGCTGGAGGGCAAACCTGTGGCTGCTACTCGCTTCTACTGCTGCAATCACGGTGGGGAACCATGACAGGGGAAACCTCGAGAGCGGTAAATAAAGCCTATTTTTAGCGCATTCGCGCAGTCCGACAGGGTTATTTCTTGAGGTCGGCTAGTTGACTGACAGCTAATCGTCGCTCACCGTCATATTTTTTTCTTATGACAACTTTTTCATTCAAATCACCGGACAATGCCAATGCGGCAAAGCCTTTTCTTTTGCAAAAAATACGAGTGGTGTTCTAGTCTTCCCCTCAGTTTGGCAGCAGAAGGGTTCCACAGTGAACTGGTCTCGGTCCTCCTCAAGAATCGCCCTCCTTGCTCTAAAGTTGCAGAAGGAGTCCCTGGTGCATGAATGTCCGAGCTCAGGTCATTGACATCCCCCGTTATCTGGGTGTCAATTTGTCAGCGGTGGAGACATTTTGTTCCTCACATGCAGACGGCGAACAAAAACAACAGTTCTGGCCTTGGTGGGAGTTTCCACCTCCCTCACCCTCACCCGCTCCTCCCCCCTGCATCCTTCCCAGCATGCAAACACACACATGGGTTTGCAGAGATAGACTCTTCTCATGGTCCACAGGTCACTTTCAGTCGCCAGCCATCAATCTCACACACACACACATATAAAATCCACTTCTAGAAAAAAAATATTTACTGTCACTTGTAATCTTATTTTATTTATTTATTTTTTTTGTAGAAAAGAGAAAGAAAAAAATTGGAATTCGGAGATTTTATTTTTAAGCCATTTTACCAACTCTACATATAACTAATGTAGAGTTGCATGTACATTAGTTGTTATAAAGACCCCCGGGGGTCTTTATAACACACATATTATCTAGTTATTAACCAGGTGTGTGTATGTGTGTGCGCGCGTTTGTTTCTAAGACCTTGTGGGGACCATTTTCCTGACACATGCTACGTTGTGGGGACCCACTGCTCCTTGTGGGGACTGAAGCCTGGTTCCCACAAGGGGAAACACTGTTTTGGGGTTAAGGGTCAGATTTAGGACTAAGGTGTGAATTGAGTTTTGGTTAGGGTTAGGTATGTAATGGTTAGTGTTAGGATAAGGGTAAGGGTAAGGTTTAGGCTGTAGAAATGAATGGAAGTCAATGGAAAGTTCCCGCAAAGATAGCTGCGCAAACAGGTGTGTGTGTGTGTGTGTGTTGGGTGGGGATCCACATTTTCCAAAATATGTCATCTTCAAAACCAAAAATTCAATCAATCGATCACAACGATTTATCAACCAACCCTAGTTATACGATGAACATTCTTTGTTTTTACTGCAGCTCAGATTATGCAATCATCATCTGGCTCTCCTGCGAAGACATCCACACAACGGCCGAACAACCAGATCCCTCAGCGTCGTCAGGTACCGCTTCAAGTCCTACTCATGCAATCTGGACGGCCGTCCGTGATGGATGTCCTTCTCCTTGATTAAGTACGTTCTGTTTCCAGGCCCGGGAGGCGAAGGGGTCTGTTTTGGAAGACCCTCCTCGGTCTCTCTGTGGGTTTCCCCCTGGCGGCGGCCGTGAAGTACGCCGCTGCGGAGCCGAGGCAGAGAAGGAGGATGAGGATTGTGGTCGAGGGATTTGGTCGTTTCTGCAGGTTTGTTGCGTGCGTGCGGGGCTCCTGCTCAGCCTCAAGAAGTATGGAACACGTTTTGTTGCACTTTTCCCGTGTTCCGTTTTGTTACGGAACACGGGAAAATCTCCACGTTTCTGAACTCTGGTTTATTTGTGTGTCACGTTTCAGCAGCAACACAAAAACACAATTATGAAGCAGCAGCAGAATTATGATAGTAGACTTTTAGGGAAATAAAATTACATTTGTGACCCAGCGAGGCAATCCAGAAGCTTTTATCTCTATCTCTTTTTTTGCTTTGTTTTAATATCCCCTCGTCCAAATTACAAGCGACGTCTGACGTGTGTGTGCCTCCAGGTCTCTCTCCGTTGGGATCTTCATCTCCGTGGATTACTGGTGGACCACCAACGTGGCTCTGCGCGGGATGGACGAGGTAAGATCCACGTGGAGATCACTGCTACTCAAATCTTTGGACGGTGGGATCTTTGAGATCCCCAATCGAAATCATGCAATACAATAACTGACGATGGTAAAGCATATTCTGTTTGATCACGTCCGTAAAACCCTTAAGAGATTCCCACTACGTTCAGTCATTCGCCAATTCATGCACACAAACTCCTACCACCAACACAAAAATAAAAACAGTTTTTATATATACACTGCATCAGCTATCGATGCTGTTTTTACTCTCAGTGTAGCGATTTAATTGAAGCGGCAGCATTAGCAACAGTTCGTAACTTGAGGCTTTTACTTTGTGGTCGTGATGCCCAGGTGAGGCTTTTCAAACGTGCTCAAGAGTTTGCATTCGGTGACATCTAGTGGCCAAAAACGCAAAGTGTTTATTTATGCTAACTACACACATAGTTAGCATCTTATATTTATCGTTTAATTCAGAATTTTCTTGACTTTTTTTTCTATCGTTTTAGAGGGATAGAAAAATAAGACATTAGGGGAATACCTTAAACAAGTTTCCTCTCCACAAGTCTCACCAGTGATTCACTTCTACATGAGCCATTGAATCAGGTTCTGAACCACTGAAACATAACAAAGCTGCCTGTTTGACACAGGTTTCATTGTATCAAACCTTGACACAGCAATCCAGCACTAGTGACTCCAGTGCGGGGGTGAGCAATCCTGTTCCTCGAGGGCCGGTGTCCTTCAACTTTTAGATGTCTCCCTGGTCCAACACTCTTGAATCCAATAGCTGAATCACCTCCTTGACTGCACTTGACTCCTAAGTGCAGTCAAGTTCTCCAGAGTCCTGCTAATGACCTCATTATTTGACTCAGGTGTGTTGCAGCTAAAAGTTGCAGGAGACCGGCCCTCGAGGCCTGGAGTTGCCCACCCCTGCGTCCAGCGCTAGCCGGCCTGGCCATAGCTTTCCTATGCAGTCCTACTCGATTCTCCTCTCCGTCGCGTTCAGTCTGGGTTTTCTCCCTTTGAGTGAGATTCCTCCAGTAGAATTCCAAACGGGCCAATCAGCAAACGGTAGGAGAAGCAAGTTGTGAACGATGACAGTTTATTTTCTGCAGTGTTTTAGAATTGCAGTCTGCCTGTAGTTTTGGCAATGGCAGCGGAGGAAAGGAAACGAAGGCGTTCAGTCCATGTTGGCAACTCTCCCAAGTACTGAAGGCTCGGCCCGGCGCTTCTTTCTTCGCAGCAGAGGATGGTTGTTTACAGCGCAGGAAATGTCCGGTAAACTTCATAAGCGTCAAACTGGTGCATTGCATATATGTCACGGACAAATGTTAGCTACTGAGTAAAGTTGAAAACATCGATAGAGTCCACGCCTCCAGTAAGCAGTGTGTTCTCAATGGCCAAGGGTCCAGACCCTCTGTATGAAGGTAAACAAGGGTCTGGTTTTACCAGGCTACGTGTTACCATGTATTTAGCTCCATCAATTTCACATAAGGTTTGATAGAAAGGGCCGTACCCACAGCACGATCCACCACCGCTATGTTTCACCATCAGGATGGTCTATTAGTTAGTCTTCCATCAAAACAGGAGTCACAGTCACATGTCCAGGTTGACATCATTGGCAAGTAGGGCTCATTTACTCCACCTCATTTACTTCTGCCAGGCAGAGAAACGTTGGAGTGTGAGCAAACTCTACCTTGGTTTGGTAGATCCTACTGAGTCTTGCGTTGTAATGTGAAAAGGTTCAAGAGTCTTTATTCAGAGGCCAAGTGTCAATGACACTTCTGTCCTGCCCCCCTGCCAGAGCAGCCCATCCTACTTGTCCGAGATGTCAGCCTGCCACCAGAGGGCAGCAGACTACATAGTGGAAGGAGCCGTAAGGAACGGAGGGCTGTACATCAAGCTGGGGCAAGGACTTTGTGCCTTCAACCACCTGCTGCCCCCCGAATACATCCGCACGCTGCAGGTCTTGGAGGACCAAGCCTTAAACCGGAGGTACAAGGAGGTGAGTTTCTGGAGCACAAACAGGACACCCAGTTCTGCAGGAGAGGGGTTCAATGTGTACGTCTGGACCAGGTGGACGCTCTCTTCCTGGAGGACTTCAACAAAACCGCCGAGCAGCTTTTCAAGACCTTCGACTACGAGCCCATCGCAGCGGCCAGCTTGGCTCAGGTTCACAAGGCGGAGCTCTACGACGGGACTCCTGTGGCGGTGAAGGTGAGCTGCACGAACACTGTGGGTCATCTGTCTGTAAGCTTTCTGACCCGGCGTCTTGCACCACCCGTTACCCTCCCATAGGTGCAGTACATTGACCTCAGGGACAGGTTCGATGGGGACATCAGGACTTTGGAGATCCTGCTGGACGTAATCAAATTCATGCACCCCAGCTTTGGATTCCGATGGGTCCTTAAGGTCTGGAGATGGTTGACTTTCTCTGAGATCTGCTGCTTCTGTCTGCTGACCAGTTCTCACTTTGGTTTCTGCAGGACTTGAAGGCAACTCTGGGTCAGGAACTGGACTTTGAGAACGAAGCCCGAAACTCAGAGAGGTGCGCCGAGGAGCTGAAGCATTTTCACTTTGTGGTTGTTCCCAAAGTCTTCTGGGAGCAAACCAGTAAAGTAAGCTCTTTCATCAAACATGAAGAAAATAAAACCCACTTTCATCATCGGTTTCATTTAATACATTTTTTTTTTTTCTTCCTGGATTAGAGGGTGTTGACAGCTGAGTTTTGCAGCGGATGCAAAATCAACAATGTGAAAGAAATCAAGCAACAAGGAATAAGTCTGAAAGACGTGAGCTGATCTCTCAATGCTGATTGTAGAGGTTTTTCATGTTGATCGTTACTGAGACATTGGTGTGTTTGTGTTCCAGACTGCTGACAAACTGATCCGAATATTTGCAGAGCAGATTTTCTACACCGGCTTTATCCACGCCGACCCTCATCCTGGAAACGGTTGGTACATCCCGATTGTTGCCGATCCAACCGTTCATCACTTCTGACATAACGAAACCCACAACTGGGATCGTGGGACAGACAAGACGAGTGCAGACATAATTATCCAGAACAAACCTCTTCTTGGAGAGATTTAATTTCAGACGTGTTTTGGGAAAAGGTCTGGAAAGGTTTGGATTGGAGTTATTCTGTAGGTGGGAACCCTGGAGTTGAGTCTTCATTACTCTTAGAGTCGGGTTATTTGGGTATTTTACAGGCTCAGATTTATAAAACTTATATCCATAAATTCAAAACCTAGCTTTGGAAAAAAAAAAAATTCTTTGGTGTCATAAGAAGCTAGCTGATAGAGCTGATGTAGCTGTCTGAGCGTTTGTTTTCCCTCTGGCAGTTCTGGTGAGGCGAGGTCCAGATAAGAAGGCCGAGCTGGTGCTGTTGGACCACGGCTTGTACGAGTTCCTCAGCGAAAAGTAAGGCCTGAATACTTCTGTTTCACTGATGCTTTTGATAAACCGCGTGTGGTTCTAACTGTGACCTCTGACCTCAGAGACAGAGAGGCTCTGTGTAAACTGTGGCGGGCCATTGTCCTGAGAAACAAGGAGGAGATGAAGACGCACTCCGATGCTCTGGGGGTCAAAGGTAACTAAAAATAAGGTTTTCAGTTCTCCTGGTGCTTCAACCGAAGCTAGAGAGTAACTTGAGGGTGTTTGCAGAGTACTTCCTGTTCTGCGAGATGCTGCTGCAGCGCCCCATCAACATGCGGACGCTAGCCCTGTCCAACGTCCTGAGCCGGGAGGAGACGGCCTACATGCGACAAATGGCCGTCAACCGCTTCGAGAGCATCATGCAGGTGCTGAAGTCCATGCCCCGGCCCATGTTGCTGGTGTTCCGGAACATCAACACGGTCCGGAGCATCAACATCACTCTGGGGGCCCCGGTGGACCGCTACTTTGTCATGGCCAAAAGGTAAGAGTTAGGGGATTGTACAAGTTCTTCTTCTTGGGATGAACGTGCTAGCGAAAAGCACATGGCTTCATTTTAAGCTTATCTTTCAAAGATTCCCTCTGGGGCTTTTTTTTTTCGTCTTTACTTCCAAGCGCGGTGCGAGGCTGGGGGAAGATTCAGGCGGAGAAGACAGGAATCCTGCCCAGGTTACGGATCATCAGCTGGTGCAGGACGACATGGGAGAGCCTCAAGTTTCAAGTGGCTTTAAGGTGAGCATCTTTTTATTCGCATCTTGAACAAGACTTGGGTCACTCATCCTTTAAAACCACTTGTTGGGTGAACCCAAAATTATTAATAATAATAATTTAAAAACCTTTGAATAACAACAGTGAGTCTGTCTACGTTCCAACCCCCACATGTGGTTGTGAGACATTTCTAAACAAAGAGATTACAACTGTTTGTGTTTTTCCCAACATTTACAGTGGGGACACCTCTGGTTTAGATCATAGCATTCAGAATTGCCTAGTCAAAGTCCAGACCTAAATTCATCTAACAATGGTGAATCCTCAGCAGCAGTTGAAAGTCGCTGTTCACATGTGCAACAGCGTGTCTGCACATCCTTATAAAGTCTTTAGTATATTATAGAAGTGCAAGTTGGTCTTTGGTATGTTAATCTCACAGGTCTTAAATTTTGTGGCGTTAGGACCATTTAATCTCGCATATCATGTATAAAAAACTACATATATGGTGTGTCAATATTTTTGTTTTTCTGTCAGGCAAATGTTTGAGTCGCACACAGACATCTTCATCACCTTCTGACTCCAGACGGTTGATGTGACCGTCATGGGCAAAATTAATGTCAGTTGTCTGGACGACGTTCGTTTTCGTCATTGACTCACTTTTGTTGCTAACCCTTATGAGACTATGCAGTCTATGCAACAAAAAAAAAAAAAAAAAAAGATTTTAAGCTTGACAGTTCAGGGGTTTGGACTGTAGCGAGCCTGAAGCAACATGAGAAAAAAAAAGCGACTGCCAAAAACCGCAAATAAATCCCTGAAATGACAGTTTATGCTATGCTTATTATAATGCTTTACTTCCATTATACAACAATCAACCAATAATCTGTTACTTTTATTGCCCTAAATTTAATTCATTAATTCATGGCATTAAAAGGGTCATAAAAACTATTAAATTGTACTGGCTGTTTGTCTTCCTTCAGGTCTGAGATGGCCGTTACGAGACTGACCCGCACCTGCCTGAGGCTGCTGGAGATCCTGGGTCTCGTTACTCTGGACGCCGAAGTCTACAGTTACCTGACGTAGTTGCTGACATCCGACAGCAGGAGGAGCCGCTTCCAAAATCAAGTGAATACAGCTCACTAAATAGAGTTTTCAGGGTCTCCTTAGCAACAAGGGTATAAATCACTGCTGGAGACGCTGCTGACTTTACATTTTTAGCCAAATCACATTCAGTGTCGGGACGGGCGAGAATCTGAAGAAGCTCTGCGTAAAGAGCGAAGCACTGAGCCCCGCTCCAGGACAACTGAATACCACAGCCAATGCAAATGAGCTCAGTGCATTTAATGATTTAAGGGTAATTTTTTTTTTGGTCCATTTATGTTTAGAGGAGCAGTACAGTGACTTTTTTTTTTTTTTAAATGTAAGTTGGAGTCTGAAAAAGTCATTTTTTTCTTTTTGGGGTGCACTGTTTCTGGTTGATCTTTGAAATCTGATTTCAGCTGAGCTTTTTTTTTTTGAATAGTGGCTAAGTTGACAATAGTTGTGAGTATTGTTAATTGCACACGTCGAGACGCGACCTGGATGGTTTTCATTTTCGGCCGATCACCTATCTCCCAAAATGAAGGAAATCTGGGCCGACTTACCGGTCCTCCTGTGGTCATCTAGTCGAACTCAAGCTTTGCATTTTAAACTGATTTGTCTGTGAGCTGAAGAAGTGTGAAACTACCAAACAGAGAGCCAACAGATCTCTCAATGAAGGTTAAAGGAACAATCCACTAAGTAGAATGCTTGTTTTTATTACATGACAATAAAATGTTCTACCTCTCCATTGAGTTGTCTTTGATCAATAATGAGAACGACTCAAACCAAATGTTTTCTTCTCCTTTTTTTAATACAAAATATTCTAGGAAAACAAGGTGGACTTCTGAATAACAAAAAAAAACAAAACACAAAAGATGGTGTCCGCAGCGAGAACACGGCGAGTTTGGAACCGACGGGAATGTGAGAACGCTCAGAAATGAGCGGTTACTCTGTCGATTTCCAGAAGATCGTCCATGATCTGCGAAGTGAGACGAAAGGGAAAACGTGAAAAAAAAAAAGACAGGAAAATCTCCCGCTTGGAGGAGAAGCGGTCAGAACTCGGGCGCACTCACGATGTCCTGCGTGGTGCCGATCTTCTTGGCCAGCTCGCTGCGCTCCATGGTGCTGAGGTACACGTACTTGCTGAGGAGTTCTCCGTCCAGGACGTTCCTCACGGCGTTCTGAAGACTTCGTCTGTCGCAGTGCATCATTCTAAACAACGTCAAAAGGGGAAATGACGTGTGCTGAAATGTATTTTGTTATAGAAGATTTTTAAAAAATAAAAAATAAATAAACCTGAAGGCTTTTGGGTTGAGACCGGCATGATGAGGCAGCAAAGTGTTGAGGGCGTTCTGCAACATCAGCAGGCGACGGTACGTCTTCTCCGGCATGGGAAGCAGCAGGCCAATCCCTCCGTCCAGCGTCGCTGCAGGAAACGACGTTTTCACGTTAGCAAAGAGGAGATGAGATATGAAAACCTCGCAGGACGAGTCGCGTCTTACCGAACCACGAGATCTGCTTGTTGTCCCAGGTGAGAGCCTTCTTGCTGCCGGAGTCCAGCGATCCGCGGCACGGCATCCGCCACAACGTGTTGACGTGCGCGCCGGCGTTGAAGTCGGCTCGCCTCAGCAGGCGCATTCCTCCGAAGCTCTCTTTGGCTGCAAACACACGTCACGGCTTATAACGCTTTTATTTACCGAGGTCCTGGCGATTCAGATCAGATCGCACCGACCCACCTTCAGGTAAGTACATGTACACGAACAGGTTCTTGTCTCGATCAGACACTGTAAAAACGGGGAAGGATAAAAAATTCAAAAGGTTTGCAACACGGAACATTTGAGGGTTCTGTTATCTAGAAGTCGTTAGGAATTTTACCCAGGAATCCAAGCTGGTTGTTATCCACCATGAATTCAATGCTGTAGACTTCCAAAGGCTTGGCGTCCTGTTCAGACAAAATGAAACGGGTTCAATTTAACAAAGCAACAGATAATTATTCTCTACTGTTCCAGCTGCTCTTAACAGTTCCAATGAAGCCGAACTCTCTAAGCAGACAGACTCAGGCTTTGCTACATCATGCTGAGCTGCAGCTAGTAAATAAGATTCTCCACAAAGCCCTTAGATCTCTGGTTTGCCAAAGCAGAGTTCTGTGCTATTTCAGACCTGAAGATCCAGCGTTCTCAATCGTACTTGAAGTAGACATAGAAAAGTTGATGATGAATTTAGAAAATTCTACATGAGGCTTTTGATGTGGAACATTCAAACATCAGAGCAGGTCCAAAGGACAGATTTAGTCCCTGCAGACATAAAGCTCTGGAACCCGTCGTCTTTGTGTCTTTATTCAGCTGGGCTGTGAGGAAGAGTCTCGGCTCACCCTGCTGACGAGCGATAGCGTCTTGCTCTCCTCCTGGTAGCGCAGCAAAGAGATGCTCTTCATCAGATCCGCTGCCAGGATGAAGTTCTTGATGCTGATCATCTGGTGGATGTAGAGCTGCGTGTCGATGAAGGCCATGCCTGTCAGGTCGTTGTCCTTCAGGACCCACAAGAAGATCTACAGGGAACATGGACGCCTTCGTCACCCTTGTTTCTGCTATTTGAAACTCTACAGCTCTTTCTTCTCTGTGTGTGTTTTTGTGACCTTTTGGCCAATGGCTGACACCAGGTACCCATGGCAGTGGCACAGGGCCGTCACCGGTCCCTTCTGCTCCTTCTCATATAGCACTTTAAACTTGTTCTTGGTGAGGGGCTGGCCTGGCTCTGGGACCACCTCTATCACGTCCAGGATCAGGATCTGGACACAAACAGACGCTGTGAGAGAAACAAAAGCCATGCGGCATCAAAGTTCAGTCTGCAGAGGTATGAGCCGCTCACCCTGCCCCTGCAGGTGACCTCCTCCCCCTGCATCACACAGGTTCCCGCTGCGATGTAGCCTTTCAGTCCCGATACCGTCTCCTGACTCCTCAAGGCCACCGTCTTCATACAGGTCACATGTTCCCACTCCTCCAGGTCGATCCTGAAGGAGAGAAAAAGGTAAAAGTGTTCGGAATACCTTTCAATTCCTAATGTCGGATCTCAACGATGAACGTTAATGCTGGTTTTTTTGAGAATAAGACCAGAGGAGATGGGGCAGGACATCTGGGATGGATCAGCCATTATGCTACACTATATAGCATATCACAGTGTAAACTTTAATATGGTGTTGTAGTTGTCAATAAAATAAAGACTAAACACAGGATAAACACAGGATTATAATTTCATTCACATTACTAGCTGGAAGGAGAACACTGGAAGTCAAAACCACCAGAGGCTCTGCTGGAGGCTGGCACAGAGCGTCCCGATCAGTAACAGTCGCCTCCTTCACTATGTCCTGATTGGACATGAGAGCAGCAGAGCCAGGGTGTAGTTTTGGTTGTTCATCCTTACTGCCAATACACAACTGATGGCAGTAACTAATGAACTGCACTGTCTGTGGCAGATTGCACATCTGCCTCTTTGGCTAACTGTACACTGAAATACACTCTATTTCAGTCTGATAGTTTACTGTATTTTGTGTCACTTGGACAAAATAATTTCCCTGTCGGGATCAGCAAAATGATCTTGAACGAATAAACTCTGGACTCAGAGCCTTCATGCACATTTACTTGAAGCCCAGCACAAACATTGTCCCCTTCTAAACACTTTGTATATATGTGCATAGAAGTTTTTCTCTTTTTGAATTCATTCATTTTTCATAACTTTTTTTTTTTTTTTTTTTAAATCGGTGTCCATTAGGCTCAGCTTGACTGGAGTTGGGTGGGAAAGCGGTGACTTTGTTTTGTATTTCTGCTTTACATGTGAACATTGTTGCAGATGCTCAAAAAACAGGACGAAATCATGAAGCGAAAAATAATTCAAAACTGCTTTAAAAGTCTCAAATGGTTTTTCACAAGATGGATTTGTTTATACAGTGCAGATCCAAGTTCAGTCACTCAGCAAACAAACAATAAAAACCAAGAGATTCTGGAGAAATAAATGTGTAACTTCACCTCCTTTTTTTGCACAGCAGAGTGAACGCACAGCAAATCAATGTGCCTTCATTAACCTTGAGGTGAAGCAGTCACGGTTTTAATTACTGCCGGCAGAGTTTCTAAATGAGCTGAGACCAGGATAAACTACTTCCTGGTTCCAGCTGCCCTGACCGGAATAAAGACAAGCAATCAAGTGAGACTGAATTAATTGTCCTCTGCCTGACTGGGGCAGCAGAGCCTTGCGGAGATGTTTTTACCTTGTGTTGGGAATGGTCTCCCAGCTGACAGGAGAGATGAGCTGGATGGAGAACTTCTCCTGCTGAGGGTTAATGTGGCGCTCGTCTGCAGAGAGGATCAGGAGGAAAGGCATCAACGCGCTGATGTCTACCCAATTATCCACTGCTTTTAACACCAGCTCACGAGAGCTTAAAGCTTAAAGCTCACTGGATAATTAAAGCAACAGAAACTGTGCGTTTTCTCCGACCTCTCTCGATGGTTTCAAACTCCTTCTCCTCTCCCGTCATCCTAGGGATGCGAGTGCACAGCTCTTTCACACTCGTGCACACAGCGTACACCTGAAATCCAACAGAAGGGAAGAAGGAAAAAAAAAGAAAAGAAAACTGTAGCATCAAAGAATAATCCCTTCAGAGTCGCTCGCATTGATTTTTTTTTTTCTTCCTCCCTTTTTGCTTTAAGAAAACTTCAAGGCCAGAAGCCTTTCATGTCGAACTTTTCAAAGCAACTCGACCCGTGTGGTTTTATTCCGCCTCGTCTTACCGAGGCGGAGGCGTGAAAGACTGGGGAGGGTTTTATGAGTTGAATTTGCACCGACGAAGCGCTCGGCACTGAGGAGGCTTACCTTGCTTTCCACGTGGTAGGAGACATAGTGCACCGTGCACCTCAGGGGGATCTTCCTGACGGGCCAGGGGGCGTCGTAGGACAGGTAGGTGGGGAGGACGCTGATCCTCAGCTCGCCCTGTGGGAGAAACGGTGAAACATGATGCGTTTGAATGCAGAACGACTTAAAAGCCAACGACTTTAATGGCTAAAAGTACATAACTAAATGCACAAGTTGGAATTTACATTGGATTTTCTCTTAACACGCACAACTACAGGCTGCAAGATAAGCACACACCCACAGCTATATCTGGTTAAATCACACACTCATGTCAGCATCAAGAAGCTGCTGGCATTTTTTTACTCCTCATCTCAGCAGAATACAAACTGTTTGGTTTCCTGGAACAGTCCTGGCTTTGATGCATTCTGTTAGCTAATAGTGAGCCAGCTTTATTCACTCCAATGTAAGTGTTCATATTCATTTGTGTAATAAATTGTTTCTATCACAACTGCCATGTAAAATACACACATTTTAAATATGTTGTTTCAATGTGACAGTTTTACTAAAAGCAGGATTTATTTGGGATCGTTTTCCTGTTGAAACATTCAACTTCAACTATTTGACAACTATTTCTGACAATGTTCAGGAACCATCAAAGCTAAAGTAAATCAGAAACTGCATGTTGCTGGATCACCGGTACCAGGATTGTCAAAGACCATTTGTCCAGCGGTGAGCACCGCTAACTACAATGTTAGTTATGCTAGCCCAAAGCACTAATAATAATAAACATTACTAAATTCCACTGAGACTAAAGCATGACTACACCAACATGGTATTTAACTGAGGCTAATGCTAAAGAGCTACACCAAATATATCTAGCAATAACTAAAGCAGAACACAAAGACAGTATTTAGTGGAAAGCACTGCAAGATCAGAATATTTAGCAGCCGCTAATGCTAAAATGCTACACAAGAACAGTACTTAGTGGAAGCTATTGCACTACACTAACACCCAAAGTACTTACCGGAAGCTAATGCTAAAGCACTATTCTTCTACAGCGTTTAGCAGAAGCTAATGCTAAAAAACTATACCAACATATTTATTTAGCCAAAGCTTATGCTTAAGCTAACTACTGTGTTGGTATAGAGCTTTAGCATGAAGTTCCTCTAACATAGTACACCAATATAGTATTTAGCATTAGCTAATGCTAAAGTGCATTAGCTACTGCAAAATACATAATATTTAGAAGAAGAAATGCTAACATGCAAAATTCCCATTGAATTTAGCAGAATCTAATACTAAAGACCGACACCACCACTGTATTTAGTGAAGGCTAATGGTAAAATGCTACATCAAGAAGGGGTTTAGCTGAAGCTAATGCTAAAGCGCCAACTTCAATTCAAATTACATCTGCCCTTGAAAGGCCAGTCCTCAAACACCAATTTAATTTCGACAGTTTACATGTTCAACAATGCATTAATGTTTACATCTTGTCCTCTTCTATCCCTGTTTTACTTTGTTCCTATATGTTTCATTTGAAATGAAGATATTATGCGAAGAATATAATGCTTCAAAATAAGATGCTTTTACCTGCTTGTTGAAGTACAGGAAACCTTTCGGACAGTTGATGTTGTGGAAGGGAGAGAAGGACTCGATGGGTCCATCGATGCTCATGGGATGGAGCCTCAGTGCTCCTCGTGAAGTGACGAGCATCCAGTGAGGAGACGGGCCGCAGATGAATACCTGCCCCAACCAGGATGGCAAAAAGTTAAGTCTTCACACCATGAAGTGAGATTTCCTAAATATTCTTCATGTATCTGATTCCTACCCCCGAATAACCGGAGATGTCCTCGAAGTATCTGAACCTAGAAATGCGACTTTTCACCGCTGGGTTCTCCTCCGTGCCGCCGCTCTCCGTCTTCTTGTCTTTCTTCAGCTTGGATTTCTTTTCTCGGAAGTTGATGTTGTGGTGAACCTGCTCAGACGGACACAGTCGCTGTTAACGCTGACCTCTACAAAGACGACACGCTCGCTGCTTGTGGCTCGTACCTTTTTGAAGCGAACTTTCAGGTTGTTTTGTGGCTGCTGCTGGTCGTATGGGAACGCCTCGTAAATCAGAAGCTCGTTCTCCACGTAGACCTAAAAAAAGAAAAACCGAAGGAGGTTGAAGTTATCTCTTCAGTCTAGAAATTAAAAATTGAGTGCAATCAAAGTTAGGAACTCGCCAGCAAGTACGGTCTGCTGCGATTGTTGCCCAGTGAAACCAAAGCGACTTCTTTGATCAGTGGGAACTCTCCCTGTCGAGCCACTTCCTCCTTTTTACCCTCTCCCTGAGTAGCTGATTGGCCGGAGGAACTGTCCACCAGTACTCTCTGGCCTACTGGGAAGTTCTTCACCAGGAAGACCAAACGCCAGTCTGGTAGCTGGAAAATCTGTTTTTGGAAAGACCACAGAAGGGTCAAAAACGTTAGACCTACATGCCTGAAGCATTCGGGAGAATCCTTTCCCTCAGTCAACTGCAAGCAAACCAGCATACCTCCATCACACCGTTGTCCCTGATGATCACACACCAGTGGGATGGCTCTGCTTTGCTCGGGGTTCCCTCACTAGTACCAGGTGCGGGTCCGGCGGAGCCGCGGCTCATTTCCTCTTTAGCAGGTGCAGCGTTGGTGCCGGACTCTCCGTACAGCATTTCCTCCTCGTCGTCCACGGTGTTGCTGGACAAACATGAATGATATTAAACAGGGTTTCTGCAGGTTTTGCTGGCTTAAATGTCAGACTTTTTAAGGCCACTACGAATGGAATTTAAGACATTTAGCATGACAGAAATGCAGAGAGAAGAAAGACAAACGCAAATAAATACATCGTATTCATTGTTGGCAACAGAAGCGAACCAATGGTGAAGACAAATATCATCCAGCCATTTGCCCTTACCCACAACGGGTATGGACATAGCCAACATAGCTAACCAGCTAACTAGCTAGTTGCCGGTACTGATGTACCCCAATAATGGTATATATATAGATGACTTTAAGACTTTTAGAGACTTTTTAGGGATGTCCTGTTAAACCAGCAGGGTTAAGGCCCAATAGAAGTGATGGGAGTTCCTACCTGAGGTCCTGGTAGACCGTCTCTGCCTCTGAATGACTCCTGCTGATGAAGTCTTCTTTGGTGGAGGAGCTCGTTTTGTTTTCTGTGGTGAACATGCCGCTGACATCTCGGTATGCGCACAGTGCGATCACGCGGGATTGCTTTGGAACAGAAACAAACATTTCGATATGACGGCGTTATGTTGCTTTTAGGGCTCTAAAAGAAGTCTGCAATTCTGATGCAACTTTTAAAAATCTAATACTTCTAAGCTATAACCTTCTGAAAAGAGAGAATGCTTCACTCACGGTGGAAATCTGAGGTTTCTGCAGGGCCAGTCGGTGGGTTTTCCCCATGTAGGAGTCGCTCTTCAGCACAAACATGGTGACCACGCCCTCGGCTGTCATGACGACCACGTAGGGGTCCGCCACGGAGCAATGCACGATGGGGGAGCCCAGGTCCACTGGGATGAAGTGGAGCTGTTTCACTGAAAGCATAGTAGGTCGGAAACCAGTAAGCAGGAGGAAAACCTTTTTACTGGAAGGATTAAGATCCAAAGTTTGCTTAAGACCTTCCATTCATGACTGCAGTCTTTACACATGGAGATTTTACCTCCTTCCAGAAGTCGAAGGCCCATTGGTGAGACCTGGATGATGTACTGGTCGTCACCGATGTTTCCAGCGAACACCGTCGGGCCTTGAGTGGCAAACCCGCTGGTGTCCAGCTCCATGATTTCTTGACCCGTTTGAAGGATCTACAAGCAAGCATTGGAGGTAAGATGCCACCTGATTACTGAGCTGGTCTCAATAACAAGTTTTGCTGGATGATAAATTATCCCAGCAATTATTGTGACCAACGATAATATTGTTGTTCTGAGAGCATTTTCAAGTTTATATATTGTCACGTTCCTAAAATAATGGCCTAAATCATTATTCTAGGAAGGTGACAACATATTGCTTGAAAATGATCTCAAAGAAGTAGAACCGAACATAACTTGAAAAAGGCGCCTCAGCATATTGGTTTGTATGTACAAAAGCCTGCCTTCCTACCATGGTGGAATCCTCTCTGCTCAGGATGAGGAAGCCGTGTTTTTTGGCATCGTCCTCCATGGGAGGCTCCGTCTTCTCCTCCTCTTTCTCTGGCTCTTCTTTGTCCTTCTCGACCTCTTCACCCTCCTCTTTACCGTCGGTCTTTCCTCCGTCCTCTGACTCATCGCTTTTTGAGGTCTGGAAAGCGACACAATGCGGCAAGGAAAAATGAGGACAACCCTGAATTTAACACGCCAGAAAACCTCAGTCCCTTCTGAAACGACTCCTACTTTCTTGTCTTCCTTGACCTCACTTGAGACGACAGTCCACATGTCTTGGCAGCCTGGCAGCTCGAAAGTAGTGACCACTTGAGGTCGAATGCTCCTCTTCGGAGAGAACGGAAACAAAAGGAAAGGGAGGATTGAAGCAGGTTTAACAAACAGCAGATGGATGCTGTATCTGGGGTGTTTACAGGCTACTCCATGGATCTCTGAGGCAGCCCTGGTAAACCCAGACTTCCCTTTAGCGCCGTCGCAGGACCTGCGGCAGACGGCCCTCGCCACCGCAGGTTTTCGGACGTCGCGGCAAAGCTAGTCTGGTACGTGACAATGATGCGGTGACGCGGAGACAAAGGGTTTTACCTGGAGGACGGACAGCGCGCCGTTTTTACCGTAACCGGAGCACACGACGACCTCCAGGTCAGGTTCAGGGTTGCTCTGAAACTGCAGGGGAAAAAAATATAGTTAATTACGAAGCAGTCTGAGTAAGAAGTTCGACGGTAGGATAAGGAAGCGTGTGTTTACCTCCTCCGACAGGAAGGCGGGCTCGCCCATGGAGGCATTCGCACAAGGCCCGATGTTGAGGATGCTATCACACACCTGCGGGAAAATACACACATGTTCCCTTTAAACGGTCCAACCTAAACAGAAAGTGACTTTTCAGGTGGTTCTATTTTGTCCTTCCTTCTGCCTTTTTTTTGTTTTTGCAAATTGAAATCATACTAATTGGTGAACATCTTCCACATGTTTGCCTTGCTTTTGCAATAATTTTGTGTTGTTTTGTTTTAATGACTTCAAAGAACAATTTAATTAAAAAGATATCCCATCTTTTATCTTGTTTAAATCTGCATCTACTATAGATAAAACGAAAAAACGTGACGTTTTTCACCTCAAATGAGTAGGTGGCCAGCTGGGTGCCTGACTGGGCCTCACTTCCGTACACCTCAATCTCATCCACTTCATCTGAAAACCACAAAGACGTCAGCCGTAGAGCTGATCAGCTCGCACAGTGCTGCCACGGCACATGAGGCGGCAGTGGCTTTACCTGTCCAGTTGGCGGAAGACTCCATGCGTTTCTTTTTGATTGGTGGTTCCTCCTGGAAGTCATCAGCAGCCAAGTGTTAAAGTCAGAATGGAAGCTGTGAAGTCGTGGTGTGTCATAGAAGCCTAACTCGCCTGCTTTTCTGCCTCTGTCTCCTCTTTGTCCTGCTTGTCTTTGCCGTCCTCCACCAGCGTCTCCTGCAGCTTCTCTGTGTACTTCAGCAGCAGCGAGTTTCCGAGGCGGGAGCCCAGAAAGAGGTAGCCGGGCTCCATGGTTACCATCTGAACGAGGGAAAGAACGCAGTGACACCGAACCTTTTTTTTTTTTTTTCAGAAAGAAGGGAAGAGAACCTGCTGCTAGCATTTAAACCGAAGAACCTACGCATGTCGTGAGGACGCTGGCCGCTGCTTTGTCGAAGTGGAAAGCCCTCACGCTTCTCATGCCGTCTGTTATGAGTGTCAACACGTAGCTGCAAGGAGACCACAGTCGGTGAAGAATCCCAAAAGTCGTGTACTTTCTAAAGACGTCTACGGGAACTCACATTTCCCCTCCTCTCAGTGAGATCACCATCTTGTCATAGGCGATAAAGTCAGACTGAGAACAGTCCAAGGCGATCTTTACTTCTTCTTGGACACCTGTGAGTAACGAATAAATTGCTTAGAGACGATCACTGAATATCTAGAGGTATATTTGCAGCATTATACAGACTACTCATGTTAAAGCTAAAATTATTCAGGTTTTCAATTACTTTTGAAAAAAAAAAAAAAATCTATACTTCCATGCAAAAATACGTAGAGAACATTACAGCGTTCTATTGTATCGATGGTTGGTACGAGACCGATCATTTGTTTGGATCATACAAATAGTCAAGGATTATAGATGAGAAGTTATAAGAAATATGTCTCTGTTTCTCTGTCTCACTTAAAGGGATTTTAACCTGCCTGCAGCTAGAGAAAGAAGAAAACGGGGAGCAGGAATTTCAGCTGACAAGAGACATAACAGAAAATTACAAAGTTATAAAGAAAACACCATGAAGTCAACAATTGAACAATTGAGTGCCAAATATTCAATTGTTGAACTGAACAACTCAGCTTCAGTTCAACAATTTAAGCTAAATTCAGCTGCTGAATTTAGCTTCATTTAACAGAATTAGGTTCTGTTAAATAACTTATTGGTGTAGCGCTTTAGCTTTAGCTTCCGCTAACTATAATGTTGGTTAACAATGTAGAGTTGGCTTCTGTTAGATAACGTATTGCTGCTAGATATTGTTTTGTTGCAGTACTTTAGCATTAGCAGAACCAATGTTTATGATTACTGCTATAGGGTTAAAGCAACTAAGTATTTACTTAGCGGTGCCCGCTACTACATCTTAAGTTACTTGTGTGTGTGTGTGTGTGTGTGCGTATGTGTGTGTGTTTCAAGGTTTTCCATAAGAGAAATGCTAATGGCTAAAATGTCAACCTTAAGGCTTGATGTAGCAGGTTAGCTAGAAGATGTCATTGACTTTCTCCATCAGTACTCAACTTATTTCAACCTTTTTTAATTACTATATTTATTTTTCAGAAAGCATAATAAAGAACAGAATTTTTTTCTCTCTCGTTTTTTTTTTTTTCCCCTCCATTTAAAAATATTTCATATTTTACAAGAATACATTGAACTCCTGGTCTCGTGTAACAGGAAAAGCTGGCTCGGTTGGTTTTGCTTACGCAGAGGGAAGGATGTGGTCCCGTTGGTGAGAGAATTCAGAGAGACTCCATAAGGTGGGACACTCTGGTTCAGATACAGCAGTGAATTCACAGCAAACACAACCACACCGCCTAAGATGTGACGGGATCAGAACACAGAGAGGCGACAATAACTTTACCAACAAAATCCATGTGTTGATTCAAATCCTACACCCAGAAAGGTAATGATCTTTACAACAAACTGTTAGCCGAGTGAAAAAAAAAAAGGCTCACCGATGGGTTTGGGAACAGCCATGACTTGTGTGCAATCAAAGGGCAGGTTGCTAAGAGACCAGATGACAGGATGGACCTTCTGCATGATGTTGAGGGAGATGGCCACAATGCTGCACGTGTCCTGACGAACAGCAACGCGCCTGGGAGAGGGATCACATCACAGGAAGTGAACGTTGCGTGAAAACAGATTATAAACACGTCCAGGAGTCACAACGCCGACTCACCCCGGCCACGTCTGGTTGGGCTCGTACAGAATGAGCAGCGTCGGCTCGTAGTAACCGTGAAGGAACTTCATGTCGACAATGTTGAGCAGCTTCTCGTCTAACTCGCGAACGTCGATGATGTAACTGGGCAGGAAGCTGGATTTGGGTCTGCAGACGGTTCGCACAACCAATGAGAACAACCGGAGACATGGACGGGGAATTCTGCTGGAGGTTCAGTCCTACCCTTCTCCTACTCCGTTCTCCTGCTCGTCTGTAAGGGTGTCCTTCCGGAACGGTAGAACCACCAGCTTGGTGCCGTAGACGAGCATGACGGCGCAGCGGTTCTCTGGGTCAACGCGGACGATCGGGATGTGGACGTTCTGTACGAAGCCGTCCTGAAAACGCAAAACAGCGGGACGAGACGAACATAAAACCCATCACCCTTTGTATTTCATACACAACTGGCAATTTACGAAAACGACCAAACGCAAACTGGGGAGAAAATGGTGAACAGTTTTCATTTCTTTCTGAAAGTATGGCGGACAACTGTCTTCATCCTCCTGGAGTCAATACTTTGTAGAGTCACCTTTCAACACAATTTCAGCTGCAAGGCTACAGAGTGGTATGGCTATCAGCTTTGTATTTGTAGAGACTTAATTGTCTTATAAAGTTGCTTATGTTCTTCAAGACTGGATGGCTAGTACATGTTAATATCAGCTACTAGTAAAGTTGATCCACAGACTGATCTAGTCTCACACCGTTATAATTAAAAGAGCCATTTTGGACGCAGTCCAGCTAAGAAAAACTTGCTTGCAAATGTAACATAATCTTTTGAAAAAAAGACAGCTTATAATTTTTGATAAATGAAATGATGGTGTAAAAGCCGTGATTTCATTTCTGTTCTTCTATGGGATGTTGATATTTGTGGGAAATGCATGGAAATATTCTTCACTTTAACTTGTTTGGGCACACCGCTTTGCTCTATTTAGCTGCCCAAAAAGAACAAAACAAAAATGAGATTGCAAAAAGGTATTCCTGGTTACTTTAGAGTCATTCTTTTGACAAAGCGTTAAACTAAAAGTTGTCCGGTCAACAGGTTTCCCCCACCTGAGCTGTGAATGTCTGCATCTTCCCCAGAGTTATAACAAGTCTGTGTTGGTCTAAACCCCATTAAAATACACTGATATTTATTGTTGCTGTGTGGATTTAGGTGAGGTGCTTACTCTCAGTTCTGGCTCCTCAAAGTAATGCAGAGAGAGAGTTTTGAGGTCATGAGTCCCGGGGTCGTACTCCACTACAGCCAGCTGGAGAGAGAACATGCACACGTCACTGAAACTGAGCTGTTTACAGTTTGTTTACAGCTTAAGACAGTAGATACCTTTGCATCTTTAAAACTGAGAAGAAGCGCGTCTCTGTTGGCACCTATAAGCTGCACGCTGGCCATGGACATGATGTTGCCAAAGAGAGAAAATGATGCCACCTGCTCCAGCTTCTCCTTCCGAGTTTTAGCATCTGCAACACATTCAGAAAATCATTGTTAAAGATGTTTTCTTTCATAAAACGTGAATCGTTGAGTGTCAGACGCACCGGGGGGCTTGTCGGTCTTGGACGTGCTCTGCAATAATCACACACAAAAAAAAAAAAAGTCAAGACATAGAACAACCCCTTTCAACAGACATTCACAAACAGGTCGGGCTGACGGCTACCTCCACATCGTGAATGATCCTGTAGACGAAAAGCTGCGACGTTCCGGCGATGACCAGGTTTTTCTCCTTGCTGGATATAAAGTTGCAGTAGACCGAGAACTCCACGGCGGTGGGGGTGTGGGCCTGTCTGTACACGGCGTACATCCTGAGAGGTTCCCTTCAGCATCTGACAGGAGACAACGACCGTGTCAGCACCTCTACAGCCCTTCTTTTTCCCGCTGTTCAATTTAAATGGTTCCTTCTGTTAGCATCTGTACTGCCAGACTATTGCCACAGCCAGACAACGAGCTACACCAGGAGCGCGTGAAAGGAAGTAGATAATGGGTTATTGGTCATTTTTATATTATATATTTTTAATATAATTACACGCTTAGTATTTCTGTAACAAAAATAAAGCACGTAACAGCTTCAGTCGGTTCAGCTAGCATCATGCTCGTGTAGCTCATTAGCTAGCATGTTCGGCGGTACGTCCAAGTTATCTAAGAAATTCTGAATTAAACTTATTAACGTACCTATATCCGATAAGTTATCTAAGCTTGACGCTTTATTAACTGCCTCTTAACATACATTCAATGAGTCATATTTTTTGTGTAAAAATGACTGTCAGCGCTCTTGCTAATTGCCAGGTAACCTGGCAGTTAGCTTTGTTGTGTTGCTCCCAGTGTTCTTGCTCTGCGAACAAAGCAAAGACATGTAGTCGTGCTGCTGCCCCCTACAGTTTAACATTTTAGAGACGCCAAAAAGCCCGGGATCTGACATCTAGCCACAATTTACACTATTTTCAAGAGAACAAGCAAAAAAGCTATGAACTCATATGATTGTTGTAGGTTATTGAACATTTTTTATTTGTCATTTGTAATATCTGTAGTATATGTACCTACAATAGAACCCTGCAGCCCTGGCATACTTCTTAATATTGTGTTCTTGTCCTTCGTTTTCTGAATAATTACATAAAAAAATAATCCAGCCAAAATACCAGAAGACTGACAGTTCGTCTAATATCAAGGTGGATTTGTGAATATGAGCTTTGCCTTTTCCCCCTCCAGCTTTGGTGAAAAATCAAACTATACTTGTCCACTATTTCTAAGTGTACGACCAAAAATTTGAAGAATTTATTTTAAGAAAAATATTTAAACATTTATTAGCAATGCCTTTGAGCTGATTGTTTTTGGTTACGTTTCTTTAAATTAATTGAAATAAATTATTTTTGGGGGTAAAAAAGATAAATGATGTTCCAAGGAGGGTTTAAAGCAATGATTCTGTATCTAAATGTCTGAAAAATATTCACTTGCATATTTTAGAAGTACAACTGAAAATCTGATGCAAAATAAAAGAGAAAAAAATCTGAACTGCAGTCAGGGCATTCATCAAGAACAGTCAAAATTCTTAAACAGGCACTTTGAACACTATAATAATCATGCCGACAGTCAGAACTGCAAAGTGGCCAACCGGAAGACTCAAGGTACTGCTAATTTTATTTAAAAAAAAAAAAAAAAAAAAGGAAGCACAGCTCGACTGACTTTCTTTTATTAAAAACAAGACATTCTTTCAGATCGCAGGTGAAAAATGCAAGAGCTCAGAAAGTGGAAACAGAACAGATTCCATCCTGTAAAGCTGCTGAAAAGCAAAAATTAGTTTCTTTATGACAAAGATTCATCCTGACTGTGCTTGCCCTTAGCCAAACTTTCAGCCATTTGGTTAACGTTGCAATCTCAATTTTTGGATTTTCTTTATGCTCAGAATTGTGCTCAGAGATGCAGAAACAGATAAAAACAAAAACAAAATCAAGAAAAAAAACTGCTTAAAAAAAGTAGTATTTAAGACACTTAAACACCTGCACCAATCAAGCCCATTTCCCCCCAAAATGGACCTCCTACAAAGAGAAGCAAGTTCATTCTTGGATTTCAGTTTGGGTTCATTTATTTTCAGCCTTGTCATTGTTTTACTTTCATGCTCGTAGCGCAAACTGCAAGTAATGAATGACCCTGCTTTAAAGAAACCTGTTTCTTCAGGTGAGCTGTGCCGGCATTGTCAGTTGAACAGTTCCCATGGAAACTGACTCAAATAAGTGCAAAGTTGTGTTAAAGATCAGACATTAATAAGCCATGGTGTGCAGAGAGGACATATCCAGCATTGCATTATTACAAGTCTTTCAGTTTCAGCGACTTGGTTTTTTTTTTGTTTTTTTTAAATCATACATCGCTGAAACGATGAAGGCAAACACAAAATAGGTTTCAGACTTGATAAAGGGTTGATTGTGATTAAGCTGTACATCTCCAAAACTAAGGCCATTTAAACATTAAAATGCACTTCTTAAATCATGGTAAACAACAGAAACACCCTCTGCTTAGCGGTAGATTCTCTGGCATGTGATGAGGTATTCTGGGAACGCCTGCGTGTCGTTGAAGATGACAAACATGGTGGGCTTGGTGATGTCGTCGGTCACGCTGTCGTATCGGAGGGGAATATTTCCCGTCTCCTTCAGCGGGGCGGTCTTCATCGAGTGGCAGCCTTTGGTGAAGTCTCCGGTTAAGACCTTGGAGACGAATATAAACTTGTATCCGTCGGCGTTCGGGGGCGAGTACTGATCCTGGACGGACAGAGCGGAGTTGACGGCGAAGTACACTCCCTGACCGTAAACCGTGGCTGTGCGGGGGAAGAGAAGATGATAAAAATACATGACATATGCGACCTTCGGGGGAACAGACATGCATCGTGAGGCAGGTTTGAAACGTACCGTTCTTCCCACAGAAGCTTCTGTTAAACCCATGAACGCAGATCTCCTTCACGCTCCCCTCGCTCGTCCCGTGGTACAGAACCCGTTCGACTACTGGCTGAGTGGAATGCTGCAGTACGCTCGCCTTCTTCAGCTTGTACTGATTGTACAGCAGTCGGTTCATGAGTTTTTCCACCTGGACGACCAAAAAAACAACAAAAAAAACCCTCTTTATTCCAGAAATGTCGCATAAATTTGCCTTCAGGCGTCTTCATCACCTGTATGATTCGGATTTTGCTGTGGTACTCCTGTATGGTGCTGTAGAAATTCTTCACCACTTCCTGGAACTCCTCGGACTCTTCGTCGATTTTGGTCGCATCGGGCAGGTGTGACAGGAGAGAATATTCCTCCTCTGTTATAAAAAGATTAAGGATGAAAATCGAATGCCGTCATCACTTAACAAGGACATAAAGCTGGAAAAACTGACAAAAGGCAGGCAAGGACAACCAGATGGGTGTTACCATCAGCAATATAGCACATAAAATAAAAGCTATTAAAGTAATTAGACCTCAAAGTATTACATCTGTGTTTTTATTAGGCTACTTAAGCTGTTTTAGTTATGTTGTTTCATCAGCTTGTTCAAAATAGAAAACAAGTAGCGGTACCAGTCTTCCTTTCATCATTCACTTTAACAACATTTTTATGTTTTTTGAACGCAAAGTAATTTTTTATACTTATTTTCTCAAAAGAACAGATTTCAAATCCCTAAAATAATCAGGATTCATAAGAAATGAGGAGGCTGGCAGGTTTTGCTTGGGTCAGACTGCCCAGGCCAGCTGCAGCTACAATGTAGTAGCTTGGCAATAGTGTCTGAATTTATGTGTTTGAAAGACTGAATAAAATGTGAAGCACATTGGGGTCCTCTGAACTTGACAGGAAGCTATTAAATGCAAGTATTATATCATTATTGCCATATTTTATTGGGGTTACACAGACTAAAACTCCTGTTTTAGTAATGCTAGCTATGCCAACTTAGCTAGTCACCAATATAAAATGCTAATACCAGTTTAAAATACCAACTCTCTAAGAAATGTTATATTTATGTTTTGGGTGTTGACTTGTCCTGACACCACAACAATAGCACACAGTTACCTGGTACATCCTGGGTCACATCCCCCAACTCCAGCAGCTTCCTGGAGATTTTCACCGACTTCCCAGAAGCAATGTTATATTCCTGCATCTTCTCAAAGTTGATAATGTGGGGTTGATTGTCGAACAAAATGTCAACTTTCTTAAGCTTCATCCTCCAGGCGTTCTCAATAAATACTATAGCGTCCGTAGAGTAAGCTTTTGCCTTCGAGGTGATCGGGTTGTGATGAACCCACTGAACAGTCTTCAGGATTTCTTTGTCCGACACGGCGCTGGAGATATTCTCCAGCAGCAGCTTCACGTCAGAAATCGCTGCGGTCACGTAATCCTTAAACCCAGAAACGGCGATGATAGTTCCCTGAACCTGAATGTCCACCGCGTGCTTCCGCTTGATCACCTCCAAACACTTTCCGTGGTAATCGGTCATGTTTTTGACAGTCCTGTGCTCCACCTTCTCCTCGACCTGCCTCTGGTTCACCTTCTTGTTGAAAGCGATGTCGACCCGAATTAGGTCGCAGCTGTACCCGGCAAACACGTGGAGCTGAAGGGTGTTGGCCGCCTTCAGCGCGTTCTCGAAGGACAGATCGACGCTTTGCTGCCGAGCGACCTGCTGGCTGTTGCCGGAAGTATTATTGGAGTGTTCTCCTTGAATCACTTTCTTGGAGAGCTCCAAGGCTTTTTTAAGCTGTTCCTCTTCATCCTGCTGGGACCACTGGTTGGCCTCCATAGAGTACTGGATGGCTAAGGAGAGCTGGGCCTCTTCCTCCAGGCTGCTGCCAAGAACTCCCTGAAACGCACTCGGCACATTTTGATCAGATAAAGGCTGGGGGCTTTGGACGTCTGTCACATCAGAGTCCTGATCCGCCAGCGCCTTCGGTTCCTCAGCAGTGTACAGATCTAAACCGTCCATGTCATCTAACTGGTCTGGAGCGGGCGTCCCGTCTTCCTGCCGATTATCGACGGTTGAGACGATTCTCTTGGCCTCCTCCAGAAGACCTGAAAGGAGGTCGACGGATTCAGTGACACCGTGGTGAAAGAAATGAGCTGGTGAGGAAGGAAGCTAGTACCTGTGTTTGTGGCTCCATTCGAGTCTGTCTGCATTGAGTCTGCCTTCAGCTCAGGGGCAGAGTCGTTCACACACCCCTTCTGAATGTTTTTCTGAGATAACATCTTCCACGCACTTTCAAAAATGTCCTGGAACATAAAGGGAAACATCAATTCATTTTCTCCTTCATCTTCATTAGCAGAATTTGATTCAGTCTGTATGATATCGATGGAATAATCTGACTGTACGAATTAGATCTGTTTGGAAAATCAGAGTCAATGTAAAGCCATTAAAAAGCCAGATTAGAAACTGCTGTTTTGAGTAAGTCCATATACTTCTTAGAACGTGTTGGCTGTGATTTCCATGTTCACTTTCATTTTTATCACAAAAACAGACTGCCAAAGCTGCACCACGTGTGTATGTTGGTATTCATTCAAAGAGAAATCTTGCCAGCTTTAATTATTCAAGATCTAAGACCTCTGGATTATTACAAACTTCTGAATTAGAACTTGCTTAAATTGATTTTATTCTCGTATTATTGTGACTTTACTGTCAAATGATTGTATTTTTGCAATATCACAACTTTTTTATTGTTGTCAATAAAAAAAAGTGGTCTGGCTCAAATATTCCCTCAAATAGTTGACATCACTCTGAACCATGTAAACCCAAGGAGTGCACCGCAAAAAAAAAAAAAAAATCCAGATTAAAAAAAAAATGTCTTCAAAAACCAAACATTTAAATTAATCAATAAAATCAAGTGTCTGCCCAGCCCCGGTTTGTGGTATTTAAAAAAAAGTCAATATTCAATTCAAGTTAAAACAGGTGAAGTTTCAAAGCTTCTAATTTGCACTGAAAAAACACACTATGCTGAAGGTGAGACTCATTCAGAAAACTGAGCAGTCTCTTCATTCTGTATGCTGGAAGATGTTGCCTCAGGCTGTACTGTGAAGAAAAAAAAAAAAAAAAAAAAAACACTGCCGGCTAGTTAGAATGGATGTGAACCAGGAGAACCAGCCACCTGAGGGGGGGGCAGCTTGGAGCTGCATAACTTGAAAAGCTCGACAGTTCAAAACGTTTTGCTTCATGGCGTTACCTGGTGTGGCAGCGGCTCCCAGGGGACGTACTTCAGGCTGATGAACACCTGAAACTTCGTCTCCATCTCGTTCAGAATGCTCCTGCACTCCTTCTCGTCTAAAAAGCGAGTCACGCCCGGGACGTTCACAGTGATGATTCTGGTGCAGATTGACGACACCACCCCTTGCAGGACCTCCTCTGCCATTTGGCACGCAACCGCTTGACCGTGGATCTAGTGAATTCATCAAAAACGGAAATTAAATATGAAACAATTTTTTTTTTTTCTAATTTACTGATGTTCTTGTTCCCCTATGCACCTTTAGCCCACAATTCTCTTCGCCCTCCAGTGGAAAAATGGACACCTGATCCATGTCGGCCAGCAGCTGGTGACAGTGAATCTGGACGTACTTGAGCATGCCGGGCTCCATGATGAGGAGCGCCTCCCTTTCGATAGGTGTGGTCAGAAACTGCACGATGGCGGCCTGCTTGTCGTTCTCCATGCCTTTAAGGGTCAGGATGTCTATGCTGCCAGAGCGCTCCGACGACTTTATCGATGTGAAGCCCAGTGTTTGCAGGAAGTCGGACCACTCCTTGCAGCACAGCAGCGCCTCCTGCTCCGACTCCAGAGGAACGCTGAACTCACACACTTGGGATTTTAAAAAGATACTGGCCTGGTCGGCGACCTTTTGGCTCAGGGAGGTTACGGACACGGTCGAATCGGACACGACAAACAACGCGGGCAGTCTCCTTTGAGTCAACGCTTGTAGTAAATGGCTCTTCACGTCTTGTCTTTCGAGGAACAGAGCCACCTCCAGACCGACGGTAAAACGAGTCTCTGAAATGCTCCCGAAAAAGCGTGAGATCGAGTCTTTTATCTGCTCGAGTTCCAGTTTGTTCGGTCCTGAAACGTGAATGCCGTCGTCTTTGACTTGGAGGCTAAAACTCGGATGAGCCTTTTGCACATCTTGTTGAATGCTGTTTTTTTGATACCAAGCAAGTTTTATTCGGTCTGTGACTGGGATATGGCACGAGTGTGTTTCTATTTCCACAGTTTGATCCTCCATGGCTGCCTCCTCCACTTCCACCACGCTGGCAGCAGGTGGCTCCTGACTGCTGTGTGGAGTCCCAGCAGGGGGCGACGGCTCTGAGTCGACTGGGAGCGGACTGGTCTGCATCTCCACATTTTCCACTACCACCAAGTCAGTGTCTGTGGCAACCTGGCTCTCAGTTACAGAGTCTTGTGTTGCAGGTTGAAGGAAGTCAAAGTAGGCCTTTACTACGAGTTCAGTGTCGTTCACTTTGTGTTGAAGTCGGAGGACGCAGTCCACAGCTGACGAGAGAACACAGTAATTACATTTATACATCGAGTTACAGAGCAACTCATACCACTTTAGTCTCTACACTTTCTCCCATCTGACACAAGGTTGCCGTAGGTTTCACAAACTCAAATTTAAGACTTTTAAACACCATTAAGAATGGAATTTAAGACCTGTGTTGTGACGGAAATGTACAAAATAAAATCACAAATAATTAGATTGTATGGGTTGGTAACGTAAGTCAGCCAATGGTCATGATGAACATCATCCAGTCAACTTTTGATACATTTCTACTGGCCCATGATGAACTTTAAAAAAAAAAAGCTAGCTAACTTTGTCCCCGCTAGCCAGACAGCTAGCTAGCTGTCAAACAGGCAAGGGTGAAACTAGCTAACTTTATCCCTGCTAGATAGCTAGCTAGCTGTAAAACCAACCAGCTAGGATAAAGCTAGCTAGCTACACAGCCAGCTAGCTAGCATATTATACCAGCTAGTTATCGCACAATTTAATCTTTTGCCTGACAGAATAGTTTTGTGAGAAAAAAAATATAGTCATCAGAAGGTGACGCAGCGTACAACTTACACTCGTAATATACAAAGGTGACCTTGACCGTTCCCTCAGAGAGCATGGTGACCTCCTTCACCCGCTGGTTCCCGCCCCGCTCGCCCTCAAAGTACAACCTGAGCAGATCTGGTGAGGTACCCGGATGCACGTTCTCCAGCAACACTGAGTCAGTTTGCACAATCTGTTCCAGAGTCACCTCTGACCCGTCCAGTTTTCTCTTGGAGATCCTGGTCTGTAGAGTCTGGAAATCTAAAAAAAAAAAAAAAAAAGTTATTTTAGTCATCCATGAAAAAACAAAACAAAATGCCAGCTGCAGATTGACTTTTTGTACGCATCGTCTCTGAACGTCTTCTGAACAGAGGTAAAATATTCTCATTCTCATTTGACCTTTAGTCAAGGGTTGGCTGAGATGAATGAGGATGAAGTCTTTTTCTGGAGACGGGATCAGAGTGTAGTCCATCATGTTCAGGTCCATCATGTTTTCCACGTAGAGCTCTATCATCTCGGTGCTGGTGTAGGGGCTGACCCCCCGCAGCAGAAGCCTGCACCGGTCCTTCGACGGAGGCTTCCTTACGCTCAGCTCACAGTTGTGCACTACGTGATGCCTTTTCGACAGAACTCTGGCTGCAGCTGTCGACGGGATAAAAGCAAAAGGAAAAGAAATTAGTATACGGTGAGTCAGTAACAAATGTATACACTGCATAAAGTCAAGTGGTTCTAGAAGTGTGGACTGCTAATGTTTAATGCTAATAAACTTATTAGCAAGAAAACAACTTATTTTTGCAAGTATAGTAGAAACTGGATGTTGCCACTGCCACAAACCATGAAGAAGACGACAACAGGAAGTAGTTGGAGGATAATGGCGCTGCATGCTTTTTAGTACATGATTTTAATTGTGCTTCTTATTTAATTGATACATTGTGCAATTGCAAAATTGGGTGTGTTTTTTTTTTTTTTTACACTAGAGGAATAATGACAAAGCTATTGTGAAACTACTGGCACCAATTGACTGGACCTCTGTTGAAATAAGTCTTCCTATGAAGCAGGTCGATATTTAGCCAATCATTTATTCCATGTTACATATTTTTATTTGTCATTATTGTTTTTATTTGTCATTATTGTTTTTATTTGTCATTATTTGGTAACCACTGTAGAAATCAGTTTTCACTTTGATTTTGAAAGGTTTATTTGTCTTTTATTCTTGCCAAGAGGACATTTTTCTGGTAATTTTTGATTTGTAAAGCAATAAAAAAAGTAAAATATTCAAGGACGAGAATACTTTCTATATTTAATATAATTGCTGTATCTTAAGAATCATAGTTATCCTTAAAAAAAGACCGTAAAGAAGTAATAAATAGCTCATAATCGTCACTTTAATCATTATCACAAAAAAATTTAAAGTTCATCTCACGCAGCATTAATAGTGATATTATAAATAAATGTTCTGTGCAGAGGACTCCAATGGAAAAGACCAATGCCCTGGAGAGATTCCAATTTAAGACGTCACATGTTCAGTTTTACATCAGAGAGGTTGCATTATGTAAAAACTAAAGCTGCTGCCTTGAGTCTTTTTAAGGTGCAAACTGATTAACATAAAAATATATTATATTTTTATATGATATTTTATATTTAATATAAATAGAAAAATTATTAATATTTTTATATTTGATTAATATACAAATATATTAACTTGGAAAATCAAGATCTGTCTAAGTGTTTCAAGAATAAACTAAAATTGCACAAGAAAAGGAACATTTAAACATTTAAATTGGCTCATGAATTTTGCACAGAATTTTTATTACACAGTTCTAGCACAGTTGCCATTTTACGATTTCAGGCAGGTTTTTCAGGAAACTTCACTTGCCTTCTGCATCTTCGAAACGCAGCACGGCGCGGTTCTGCTTGATTTCCACCAACTCGAGCGAACCTCCTCCAGAGCGACGCTTGTTCTCAAAGTAGAGGAAAAGCAGCTCCTCGTCTATGTTTTCAGGAAGCTGCAGCACCTCCACCGTCCTGCCCTCTGGGTTGTTGCCAGACATCCTAAAAGAGAAAAAAAACAAAGAAACTGACAGTTTTTTTTCTCTGTATATTTGACATCAGAATTGTATATTGATACACACAGGTTTATGTTGTTACAAGAAGTTAATTTTCATCTCACTTTTTCCATTTATAAATTTCATTTTTATTGAAGTTTCTGGGCCCATTTCTCAGAAATATCTTCACCACCAAAATGACATAAGGTTAAGCACGTTGAAGGCTTTGAGACCAGTTGTCCTGGTAACCAATACTTAAATTAAAAAAACTAAAAAACACCCTGGATTTTAGTCTTTGAAACGTTAGACACACATAAGCAGTTCTCTTACTATTGATTAATCACTTATTGAACGCTAATCATGATTTTCATTTCTCGTTGTTTTAAAGGTGACAGCCGTAAAACACATATATAATCATTTTTGCAAAATCAATGTGTGCAAAATTGCAGTTGAAAAATGCCACACATCGAGTTCCTTTTTTTTATTAAATATGCGGGCATCAGGATGGACTTTGACCATTTTTATACCCACAATTGATATTGATCTGATTGAGGTGATGGTGAAAAAGAAAGAGGCTAGAGATGAAAATGTGGGATACTCATAAACAATATAGTGAAATTTTGTGAATATAATGAAAGTTGGCTTTTCGACACGTAAAACAGTCCTCAAAACGTTTGTTTTGCCACTGTTGTGCACTTTCAAAGTGAACTTAGGAATTTAAAACTTTGCTTTATAAAATAATAACTTGTGCTTATTTAGTTTTATATATACTTTACACATTCCACATAATAAAACATTGTTTAGGAAATTGTCAATTTTCTTTCAAAGCTATGAACTCAGAGTACAACTCTTATTGAGGCCATTGGAGAAGAAAAATACTGTTGCCATGGATAAGTACATCATCCCCTTCTATCCATCCAGGAAAACATTTTTGTTCATTTTACATATTTAAAATTAAAAACTTGAATATTGCCTTAAGTCAAAAAAGTAATTACATTTTCCAGGGGAACAGATGGTAATTTTCCAGAATTTATTTGGCAGAAATTTACTCCTTAGAGGTCGTTACATTGTCACGGATGAAATATCTGTGTTGACCAACACTGATTACAGTCATGGAATAATGAAAAATGCCAAGAACCTCCAGAAAATGTTCCGCCTCACTTTCTACTCTGCACGTTAAGTACATGAACAGATGTTTTCATTTGCTCATGAAACGACTGCTGCAGTTTAGTTTCCCTTCCCGCAGCCAGTAATAAATCCAGCCAGGGCCTACACACTGCAGCAGGTTACTGAGCCTGACACTTACAGGAAGTCTTATCAGGAACATTGTTTCAGAGCCAAAATGCCACATTACATTAGCTTGATATGCCGCCGCTGACAGCGCTGGGGTGACGCACTTTTTAATTTAAATTGTAGTTTAGCTAACGTGTGCACATTATGGCTTAGCGCCGTCGTGTTACAAGCTTTAAAGTGAAAGCTGGAGCTCTTGTAGCTTCTACAAACTAGCTTGAAGGCACCATAAAAGACTGCGTGTTGCACTTTTTTCTTTCTTTCTTTTTCATAAAACGGCTACAAAATAAGGAAAGGTCATTTTCCAAAGGCGGTACAGCGAACATTTTAGACACTTTCTTACCTGTGCTACAAAGAAAACATTGACTTTCATCAGACAGTGGTGCGCTTCCTTGTTTTGCTGCTTGTTCAACTCTAATGACGTCATCAGCGCGTCGCTGCGTATTAAAGGAGCGCCGCCAGTTTCTGAACCGCGTTCTTCAGGCCTGAAGGAAAAACTCTGATATATGGATAAACTTACCCTAAAAGTATGAACTTCACGAAGTTTAACTTAATTTTAAGGTACTTGTTTATGAGGCTATTTACCCCCCTCCAAAAAAAAAAAAAGTATTTTTAATTTGAAATACAAGACAAAAAGGTTCATTTTACGGGTGTATATCGATAAATTGTCATCAAAAGTTAATTTATTTCAGTAATTTATGGAGTTTAGGAATTTAATTCAGAAGCTTGAAAATATATTTTAACTCCACACACAAAGATATGTTCCCAGCTGGTTTTCTGTGTTGCAAATGTTGATTTTTAGCTACAGGTCGGCCCACGGGTTCTTAGAAAATAAAAATGTTACATAAGATAAAAAAAAGGGGCTTTATAACAATGGCAGCCTAGTGAAAACTCCTGTATTATTGTGTGCTCTATACTCGTTTATATGAACTTTTGCATCAAACTCAGATGTGTGTCTATACCTTTATATTATAGGAAATATAATATAAATATATACTAAATAGGAATATTTAGGAAATATTCCCCAAAGGTTCCAGAGCATTTGTTTATTTTTCATTTTTCCTGTAATTAAAAATATCTAATCTGATGTTCTGAAGTAATCAGAAGATTGCACTTAATCTTCACAATCCCTCATTCCACGAAAGTATGGCTGAGTGTTAGTTGTAAATTACTTCCTAAGAAATTTAAATCTCAAACTGTTTTTATTAACTTTGATAATATAATTTTTTTGCTGTATAAGATATATGCTGCATTGGGCTAATACAGCATATAATAATCTTTTGTGCCTTGGCCTGCATAAGTTTGCTACTGCTTGTATGTGTGTGAATTGGAGTTAGTTTTCTTGAATACAAGCGATGCAACTTAACACATTCTAAGTTTAAACTACAAAATATTAGTTGTATTTTATGAACAACACAACAATATAACATTTGAGTAAGATTGTGCAATTAATAAGAATGTATGATAAATGGGTTTTATTCTATGTGGAAACTTTTTCATCCAAAAATGTCAATTCGTCAAATTATGTCCAATTACATTTATGTAAAACAAAAAAGATAAATTACATCACAGATAATTGGCTTGGATGACTCATGCAAATAATTAACGCCAAAGTTTAAAAAGGCATGACTAAATGAATCTGCAGTTGCACCAGCGTACAGCCAAAAAGAAAAGAAAATATATTTTAAGTGGGGGTACACTAAGAGAGAAATTGTGAAAGAGTTTGGATTTATTTCCTAAAACGATATCTTATGGCCAACATTTATACCATCATAAACGAGTAGAAAGCATTTGGTGACAAAACTATTCATTAAAAACAGAAAGCTCAGCACCAACGTGAATGTTCTGTGCTGTATTTATTCTCTCCGGGGCCATTAAGGGACTTGTGAAATGTTTATCAGGGTCATAATAATTGGGCAGAATGAGACTCTTAACACTTGTGTACATTTTATAACCTTTGTAAAAGTTTACTGCACCGGAGGGGCATATTGGCATTTTAAACACCGTCTTGTTTAGTTGAGGAGACCGCATTGCATTTAAAAAACTTACAAAAAAAAAAGACAGAAAAGACCCTCCTGGCCTTAAACACCGAGACACGGGGAAACACCTTCACACCTAATGGGCGTTTCTGGGGTTTATTAAGTTCAAGGTAAAAGTTCTACTTCTTACGTGTTAGATAATCACTCCGAGAACGGAACATTATTTTCTAACAGTGGCAATTTTTTCAATCTCAAACTAAAGTGGAGATGCTTTCAAGATTACCCTTCATGCCCATGGCTTTCATACCCTGTTGCCTGGGTTGTATGTAGGACACATACAGCCCACTCTGCTTGAATCAAACTGTAGACGCTGCAGTTATGTGATGCGATTCTAAAGATACCGAAGCACCTGTTTCAAGCCTCTTAAAGAGGATGCTCCTCTGTGGATTTATCCCGTCTCATTGTCTTTTTCTCCTCTGTGACTTCCCATCAAAGCTATAATACCGTATGCTATGAGGCTGTTTATTCTGTAGCTGGGTATGGCTTTTTGATCAGGCGTGTTGCTATGTCGCAGTGTCCAAAAAAAAAAACACGTACAAGATCATAAATAAAATTTCTGCAGTTATATTTTTTCCAATAAGTGAAATAATCTCCCAGTAAAAATAGCACCTTCTAATCAATATTGACTTAAATCAATCTACTGCATCTTGCTGCGACAGGCTGGCGACCTGTCCAGGGTGACACCGCCACTTGCCCGGAACGCAGCTGGAGATAGGCACCAGCAACTCCCGACCCCATTGGGGACAAGGGTGAACAGAAAATGATGCATGGATGGATACTACATCTTGTTGAAAAGTTACTTGCAAATGAGTTTTGTCTTATTTCCAGTATACTAAGATATTTGCACTAGAAACTAGATCAAAAATACTTGGTAAGGTTTTGTGTTTTTTCAGCCACCGATATCGCCACCAAAATTAGTTTTTCTAGAGAATCTATGGATGCTGTGGATTGAATTGATTATAGATAATGTCTATTGTTTTATGTCTTTACAATCGCCAAAAGCATGCAAGAAAAGTATGTGGACAATTTATGGCTTGCTAATTATACCATATGAAAACACAAAACCATCACAAATGTTTTATTAAGACACTGAGTCTACGAAACCAGAACTAAAAAAAAACAGACGGAAAAGACGTTAAAAATGCAGCTGTAGTTGTGGTCGTTAGTCATTCTGTCTTTTTGTCAGATCGTTGGTTCCATCTAGCCCCGTCTCTGGTCTTCACGCAGTTTTTTATTTTTTCAAAGACAAATAAAAACCTGCAGCCAATTCACGAGGGTAGTAGAATAGTCAAAAATTGTACAAGAGTAGAAGTATAAAATCATACACATGAACAAGGAATATATATACTTTATACTTCTTTTTGTTTCACTTTTTCTGTGCCGTTTCACCTGTTAGCAGCTCATTTCTCTGTTTGCTGCAAGTTTGCACCTGTTGGTCATTGTATCTGATCAAGTCATCATCATGGCGTCAGCTCTTCACAATCTGTTACAACCAGTAGATCAGCAGCTCAAATCGTGTGACATAAGTTGATAGAGAAATGAAATACAGAGAAACGACAATAGGGTTAAATAAAGAGAATCCATATGGACAGAAGAAAAGTATATTCTTCTGTCACTGAGGTTAGTGTCGCAGTTTTAACAATGATCTCAATTTCATGCATTTTTTAAATTGTTACGTGTGTAAAACTATGTTTTCTTACTTTTTCTGTCAACTGGGTTCTCTTATCTTCCTCCACCTGCCTTGTGGTGTTGAAGGTGGAGGTTTACAGGCTCAGCAGATCCAACCTGGGACGATCAAAGACATTATTGATCTGCAAAATCTGAATCTGGGATCAGAAACCAGTCTAATGTTTCTAAAATTCTTTAATATTCATCGTCTGACCCATGAACAGGTGAACTTTAGCATTAGATGCTGGAGAATCAACACATAATCAGACATACATTCAGTCTAAATAACAGATGATTGAATCAGACATTTTGATCGAGTCGTCTTCATGTCCTCACCTTTTCCACAATCTGTTACAACCAGTAGAACAGCAGGTGCAGCAGGTCTTCTGCTTTAACTGTTGGTCAACTCAAGTCATGTGACATGAGTTGACGGAGAAATGAGATAAAGAGAAAAGACAACAGAGTTAAAGAGGAAAATATGCATGGACAGCAGACAGAACCAGTTTCTAGCTTCCAGCTCAACTCAACACAGCTCCATCTGAAATGTTTCGTTATGTTGTGTAGATAGAAATGTTCTTACTTTTTTTGTCAACTGGGTTCTCTTATCTTCCTCCACCTGACTGGTGGTGTTGAAGGTGGAGGATTGCAGGTTGATGAGGATCCACTTCACATGATCTGTCTCTTTATTCTGTGTCCCATCCTCAGCTTTCCTGATGCATCAGGAAACATCTTCTCTGGATTTCCTTCAGGATTTTCTGCATCTCCTCAGTCCTCTCTCTCTCCTCATTGATCCAGTACCTAGCACGACTTCCTTCAGTCATGCTAGTGAACCAACACATGATCAGACATACATTCCTTAATTCCTATCTAAATAACAGATGATTGAATCAGACTTTCTGATCAAGTCATCATCATATCCTCACCTTTTCCACAATCTGTTACAACCAGTAGAACAGCAGGTGCAGCAGGTCTTCTACTTTAATTGTTGGTCAACTCAAGTCATGTGACATGAGTTGACGGAGAAATGAGATAAAGAGAAAAGACAACAGAGTTAAAGAGGAAAATATGCATGGACAGCAGACAGAACCAGTTTCTAGCTTCCAGCTCAACTCAACACAGCTCCATCTGAAATGTTTCGTTATGTTGTGTAGATAGAAATGTTCTTACTTTTTTCGTCAACTGGGTTCTCTTATCTTCCTCCACCTGACTGGTGGTGAAGGTGGAGGATTACAGGCTCAGGAGATCCAACCTGGGATGATCAGAACATCAGAGATCTGAGAAGTCTGGATCTGGGATCAGAGACTAGTGTGGACATTTTTAATGTCTATTCTCTTTTTGTGATCCTTCTGTGTTGCAACACACGAATATGGCCATATATTCTAAGTTTAATAGTTTATCTTTACTCCACATAGTCTCCTGTTCTCTACTTTCCCTCTGGATAAAAGCTCTTAATTAAATCCCTCAATCATAAATTCTGTTTATGTTCTCCTCTGTCTTTTAATTTCTTTATGGCTGGCAGCTTTAATTTGGTCTCTAATACAAAATATTATCCGGTAAACTTTCCATACTTAATGTGAATTTTAACTCTATAAGGATTCATACCTTCTACTAACAGTGAATTTCTTTCTATGTTTATTTAGTAAAGCTGATGTTCCCTAATGCCAGCAGGAGGCAAGCAGTATTATATGCTGTGGAATACAAAAACTTACAAGCAGGAACCAGGAGGACAGGAACCACATGGACAACAACCAAAGAATCCAGCGATGAGCAGCTAAAACCTGAAAGATGAAAACTGGGAGAGTGGATTAATGGAGGAACAGGCAAGAACAATTTACTCGACTGTAAATTGTTCAGGCAGGTAAGGGACAGTGTGGGGAAGCACCGCGATTAGAATCCTGAACACCTAAGATGAAAAATCTAGCAACGGGAAAAAGAAAAGCCCCGGTGCAAGACGCTATCTCAGGCTTCCTGAGTCCTGCTAGAATACCATTGGCTTTAACAAAAACAACAGAAATTATATCCTAATGGGATTTCTCAGCAAGGTCCTCAGTTTTTCAGGATCCCAATCTAGTCAGAGTCACTTGACAGGTCGTAGCGAGGTCTAAACCACACTTGTCTGGAACTCACTCTTCTGTTAGATCCAATTCCAGATGTTGAAGGTATTTGTTCCTCTTCTCTGTCCATTTGAGACTTCATAAAGACACACATGCAAGGGAATGACAAACTTGGAATTTTGCAGCATGTTGATGGCGATGGTGAAGCACTAACGACAGGGGAAGAAGACACAATGGGATCCTCACACGCCGTCATTGGTGGATAACTGAGGATAGGGGATGACGAAAGAGAATCTTCACTGACTGGGGAACTAATGGGACGAAATGACATAAAGGGACAGTCACTTGGCATTGTTGTTGAGGGACTGAAGTCAGGGGAGGACAGAATTGTATCCTCAGATGCACTCTTGGATGAAATACTGAAGGGTGACTTATTGTGATTCAGCCAGAAAGTCATGGGCGAGGAATTGGAGACAGGGGAAAACTGAAAAGAATCTCCAGTCTTCTTGGAGGGGAGCTCCTCTTCAGCATCATCACTCTCCCTGGTCCTCTTGGAGGGGAGCTCCTCTTCAGCATCATCACTCTCCCTGGTCCTCTTGGATGGGAGCTCCTCTTCAGCATCATCACTCTCCCTGGTCCTCTTGGAGGGGAGCTCCTCTTCAGCATCATCACTCTCCCTGGTCTTCTTGGAGGGGAGCTCCTCTTCAGCAACAACACTCTCCCTGGTCTTCTTGGAGGGGAGCTCCTCTTCAGCAACAACACTCTCCCTGGTCCTCTTGGAGGGGAGCTCCTCTTCAGCATCATCACTCTCCCTGGTCCTCTTGCAGGGGAGCTCCTCTTCAGCATCATCACTCTCCCTGGTCCTCTTGGAGGGGAGCTCCTCTTCAGCATCATCACTCTCCCTGGTCCTCTTGGAGGGGAGCTCCTCTTCAGCATCATCACTCTCCCTTGTCCTCTTGGAGGGGAGCTCCTCTTCAGCAACAACACTCTCCCTGGTTTTCTTGGAGGGGAGCTCCTCTTCAGCATCATCACTCTCCCTGGTCCTCTTGGAGGGGAGCTCCTCTTCAGCATCATCACTCTCCCTGGTCCTCTTGGAGGGGAGCTCCTCTTCAGCATCATCACTCTCCCTGGTCTTCTTGGAGGGGAGCTCCTCTTCAGCATCATCACTCTCCCTGGTCGTCTTGGAGGGGAGCTCCTCTTCAGCAACAACACTCTCCCTGGTCGTCTTGGAGGGGAGCTCCTCTTCAGCAACAACACTCTCCCTGGTCTTCTTGGAGGGGAGCTCCTCTTCAGCATCATCACTCTCTCTAATCTTCTTGGCAGGGGGCTCCTCTTCGGAGTCACTGTCCTTTGTCCTCTTTCTGTTTATTCCGGGGACAGATGTCACACGAGCCACATCCCTTACCAAACCTACCTGATGATGTTGTGAGATACCAACAGGTCTGGAGTCAACTGGACACAAAATGGGCTCTTCCGGCTTGTCAAGTCCATGTGTGGATTCAAGAGAGGGCAATTGAGACATACCGATGTTCCATATGTATTTAAAATCTGGAGAAAGAACCTCAAGCAGATGTGACGCAGCGTAAGCACGGTCCACTGTCGGACTGGAGCTGGTAGTAGAATCGTTACCTACCTCGTCCTCACTGGAGTTGGTCGTACTGCTACCATTAGAACTGCTAGCACAGTTAACAGACTGTGGAGGTGAACTACATGACTCCTCTCCATTCCCTCCAGAAACCATGGTGTCTGACATATGAGGGAAAACATTTGACCATACCTTACCAAGATCCTTACCATCGTCTGGATGTTCCTCCAACGTTAGGGATCCATCTGCTGGAAGCACTACACTATGAGCTGTGAAGGAAAATGAGAAAAAAACTATAACTCAGTATCAATACCTTCATAAAAATCCAAAGCAATGTTTAAAGAGAACACTGAAATAACCCAGATTTGAAAATGTCTAAATATAAATGAAAGAAGTATGTACTGTGTTGAAGACTTTTTAATAGCGAATCAAATACCTTTAATTTTACATCAACCCTGCAATAAATTACTCAGTTTATCCTCCTATAACTCTCACAAATCTTTGATACTGCTGAACAGGAATGTTTTATCTTCATAGCCAAAACAAGATAAATGAGCCATTCATTACTATGAAACTTAAATTACTGCTTACATAAATTTAATACTATAAAAGAATAGAAAAATAATTAATGTTTCCATTAGCATTTTTAAATTACTAAAATGTTAACTGTAGTGAATTAAATTCCTTTGAGCTCCACAAATTTTTAGAATCACAACCACAGCTACTCTGACACCCCATCAGTAAATCCTACAGTGTTAATAAATACCCATAAACTTTTTCAGATGCCAACAGCAGAAATGTACATCTGTAAAAATTAGAGTCTAAAGACTGAGGATCTAAATAAACAGGTCGACACAAGTGGCCGTTCCTCTGTTTCCAGTAAAAAAGGGGCTCCTACAAAAATCGCCATTATATTTTGTCAGGAGATAAGCCAGACAAAATAATTAAAATAATAATCCTGCATCCTTTATGTGTGCATGATGCCTCAAAGTCTTACTATCACATGTTGATATTACTCCAATTGTTAACATGTGGAGTAACAGCCAATTATGGCTAAAGGTAGTGTTATGAAATTCATTACATCAGTCTCAATATCATGGCTGCACACAACTCAGCAATAAACTCAAATGAATGTTCGCACAATTATATTGCTGCAATTGCAATACATAAGGACAGTCATGACCATCCTCTTCATGGGACAGTCTTGAGAAAACAGAGTGTCTTCACTTTGACACTAGAAGATCTTTCCTGCCAACAGCCAACAGTGTACAATAACTCTTTGAAGAAGCTTAATTAATGAGTTGCAACAATTTTTAATTTCCCTTTGGGATTTATAAAGTATTTCTGAATTTGAATTCTGTCAATATTACTCTCTCCATGGAGACAAAGAACATCAACAAAATGGATTCTCTAAAAGTAATTATCTCATACTAAAATAATAAGTTTTCTAATCACCACACCACTATTAACATTGCTGACTCTTTCTGAAAACGTAATCAGCGTGAAAATATATTACAGCTCCAAATATGCACAGGACCAACACAGCATAATGTAAACAACTAATTATTCAAATCTCCTCTTTCTTAGAAAAATCAAACTGATCAATAAAAAAATAAAATAGAAACTATTTAGTAATAACACAGCAGAAGTGTATATCTAAAATATATATTAACAGAAATATATATCTAAAAACTTTTATAATCTTCAAGTATTAAGGTTTTATGTTAAGCAAGGTGTCCAAGGAGACCAAATGTGTTTTTGAGGCATTTTTTGAAACCTGGACCAGGCACTGACTTCTTATTCCAAAGATCTGAATAAAACAAAACAGATCTTCTAAAAAGAAATAACTTTTTAAACCACATAAGCAGTGTTAAACCCCCACAATCCAACCAAACATGTTAACTAATAAATTAATCACAACTGAACTAACTGAAACAAGATCATTGCTTTTCAACACTGTTTTTCTGGTCTTGAGTAATTACAATAAACTAAATCATTTAGTTACTTTGTGAAATCAACAGGAACACATTGATTGTTCTTTAAAGATTTTTTTCTAAGAATTAAGTTGTGTGTTGTTATTTAATCATTGTATCCATAGAAACTACATATACCACATTTTTCAAAAACGCTGGTTCCAAAACATATTTGAAACCAAAACAACTACAGTCAGCATTACTGTCATTTTCCAAAATTTCAAATAACTAACTTATAAATCACAACACAAATTCAATTAACTCACAAATATGTTGCAGCCCAAAAATGCTAAGTATACCTTCCTAAACAAAGAGTCGGAATTTCCAAAACCTGAATAACAAAATCATCAAAGCTAATTTTAATCAACTCAAATAATGTTTTTATTTTCTTTTCAGATCATTTCACCCATGTAAGAAAAATAAACACATGTATTAAAGTCTATCATTAGAAATGTATGTTTTACATATTCTAAGTATTAGGCTTATTTATTGTTTTCAGATCAGTGCATTCACGGAAAACAAATTTTTTTCAGGGAATTTTTTAAAAAATAGGTCAAGAACCTATTTTTATTGTTTATCTTTTTAAATAAAAAAAAAAAAAAAAAAAAATATATATATATATATATATATATATATATATATATATATATATATATATATATATATATATAATATTGTCTGAAAAAAAAGTTAATCACCATAAGCATTTGTGACATTTCTAAAATTAGATCTAAAAGAGATAAACTAAATAATTTAGGGATATTATAGGAGGTACATGTTTGAAAAGATTTTGTCTTTCTTAACTTTTTATTGAAGTCATTTTATGTCATCTCCCTAATGTATCCATGGGAATTAAATGTTTTGGCATTTAAAAAATAATAATAATAATAATTTTAAAAAAGGACAAAGAACCATCCAGTTGCCAAGAATTGGACGCCAAAGCCATAAAAGCTGATTTTCACAAAGAAATGATTTTGTACTTGAAAATCAGCTTTGATTGATGATCACTACAACACACACACACATGTGATGCTTATTACTGGGGCGACAGTGGTAGGAGTGGAGAGCCCTGCAATGGTCCGTCTGTCTGTTGGTTCTTTCCTGCTGGTGTTGGTTTGAAGGGCCAATGGCTTGATAACCACATGGCTACAATCCATTAGCTTACCATCATCAGTGTGTGAACATGAGTGTCCTAATAAACCTCGACAAGTCTGATGTCATTGCCATGGAAACCAAATGTTTTGTCAGGGCATTTTAAAAAAAACAACAACAGTCAAGAACAAGCTAGTTTTCCCGTTTTGTTTTTTTCAAACCAGCATAACAATTTTTCTCAAACACTAGTGCTTTATCCACAAATTTCAACAGGCTAACACATAAGTCACAAAACTATTTAAATTAATTAAGAAAAAACCCCAGATAAACATGTACCTCTCTTGAAAAAAATAATAAAACTAAACTATTAAATCATAGACTACATTGGAAAAATACATTTTTTAAACTGCTTTTTAAAGTAATATTCAATATTTAATGCGTGTCATTCAGCGTATCCATGGATACCGAGTGTGTATGACCGCATTTTTCAAAATATAACGGTCAAAAACAAGCTAAGTTCCCAACAACTGGGGAGAAATTTAACTAACATGTTCCTTTCTTTAAAAATATAACGAAATTAAACTAAACTATTAAATTTCAAGCTATCAAAGGAGAAAGTACATGTTGTTAAATGTTTCTTTTAAGTAACATTAAATAGCTAATGTTTTTCATTTAGCGTATCCATGGAAACTGAGTGTTTATCAGAGGATTTTTCAAAAAATAACGGTCACGAGCAAGCTAATTTTTCAAGAATTAGACATTAATTCAACTAATTTGACTATAATTAACTAAAATACAAATATTTCTTAAATCACTACACCACAGTTTAACATTTCCTGAACATTCAGTCAAGAAAAAGACTCATTAATTAAATATCTATGCTAGCAAGAATGCTACTTGTCCTTTTTTGTACAGTAAGCGGTATTTCTTTTTTTAAAAAACGCACACAAACACAAAATAAACTAAAACAATTCATTATTATTTTAATATCTTGTTTTTGTTTATTAAAAATAGTAGCATTATAATATTAACCTTCCAGCTGGTCACCCTGCTGCTCCTTCTCCTGGCCAGGATCCATTTTCCGCGGGTTTTCGGCTTCTTCAGCAAGTGCTTATTTCAGCAAGAGCTTCTTGAGCGAGTTTTGCAAAGCAGACTCTGAACAGGTTCAAACCTTCCGAGGCGTTAAGCTTCTTCTGGCGTCTCCTTCAAAAGTCCCGTAGCAAAGGGGAAGATTCCAGAAGGTCAGCGTCATTTATAGGGCTGCAGAGGATAATGTCGTTTCCATGACTTCCATTGACGAAGGCTCAATGACGAATGCACGCGCTAGTGAGCGAGAGAAATTGGACTACAGAAGTTGCAAATTGCACAGGTTAGCTAAATAGTAACAAATCACTCTTACAAGGTAAATACATATTAAAATGTATAATTATAACATATGTTAATTTTTTCTTGTTGAATTGTTATCTTGATACAAGTCATTGTAAGGTGTAATAAGTGATGTAACATTAAGAGTCGAATATACAGATGTCAACTGAGAGAAACTACGTCTTTGTTTTTTCCAAATTAAGTCCTTTGTGTTTTTAATGCAACATCCCTCTACCTTCCAGAACACTAGCAAACCTGGTGGAGCTACTTCCTGCTTTTCCTCACTTTTGATTATATGCAAAAGAAGTACGTTGACATTTCCAATTTTTTTATTTTTTATTTATTTATTTATTTATTTATTTATTTTGTTCATTCATTACACCGTTCATAATACCTGACTATCAACTTTTACTTCTTATTAAATCAAAATAAAAAATAAATAAAAACAGCCTATCTTCGGGGCGCGGGGAGTTGTGGGAGGATTGCCATATCCAATCCAGAGGGAGCTATAGCACCCCCTACCGTCCGCCCTCTGGTGCTACCTCTATCCCAAGCATTTGTTATAAATCATATTAACAACAACAAAAAAAAGATTAAAAAACAATTAAAAAACTCAAGTTTATTACATTTTATTTCATTAAAAAACAATTTCATTAAAAAAACTCATCTATAGTGTACATTGATGAAAAAAAAAAACAGAAACAAAAAAACAAAAACAATGCTGATAATTAATTTCTCCAGTTCTGGTTGATGAAGTCATTTCAGAAATGCACACAGGACTAATGAGGGTATATATTGATTTTAAAACACTGCAGAACAAAAGGACACCCAATCAAAGTTCTCACCATGATATATAAAATACTGATTTTTATTTATAAGCAGTTATTTCTCTTTTGAATCACATATGAATAATTTACCCCCCCTCCCCCCGAACCCCCCGTCCCCACATCTTTCATCCAAAAGCAATACACAGATTCACTGGGCATCCACAGACAGCTGAATAACTAAATTATTTAAATTTTAATCATGCGTCTGTCCCACTCAGGCCAACATCAGCAAAACTTCTCAGGCCAGTAAACTCGACATGTTGCTTCATCCATGAATTTCAAACACTCAAAAAATATTATTTAAAAGATGCACAACGAAATATAAAGCGTTTACTGCTAGTATTGCATCACGTCTATTTAGGATTATTAATGAAAAGAGCAAGTGCTCGTCCACTAGATGACAGTGTTCCCTGTAGAACAAGTAAACAACAACAACAGCCTTCAGATAACTACAGATTTGCGAAGACATGTACAGCAGCTCACAATGTAAAGTTTGGTTTCAAGGCACATGGAGCAAATCTTAACCAATCAGGAGACGGCACCCAACCGTAATGCCTGAAAAGTCTGTTGAAAAAAAAACAGAACACCGTGGAGTGTGAATGGATATGCTTTTATCCCCCTCAACCACAGAGAAACGAACATTTAAATACATCCAGTATCTTAGCAAGAAGATTTTCATTTCAAACCTCCACTACATGGAGCGATGCTGACAAAACTGACAAATTAAACACGTCAACATCTTATATGTACCATTTGAATTATTATTTTTTTAAATTAGAACAGACAATAGCAAAGACGTTACAAATTTGTAAATATCAGAATACAGCTGAATTTGATGGTAAAATAAATGTCAAAAACTGTCCATAAAGGCACTTTCATCTACTTTTCATTCCAAATGTGTCACTTTGTACATAAAAATTGCACATTATATATATATATATATAGATTAGTAATAAGGCATATTTTTGCAGGCTATGTCATATGAAACCCAATCATAATTATTCTTATCCTTCCGGCCCAAACTCTCAGTAGACGCATACATTGGAGAAATAGCTTCTGGGTGAGTAATTTAGCTATTCTAGAAAGTGCATTAAGTATTTTTAAACATGGTGATTTCAGGAGAGTAGCTAAGCCAAAGCTAAGGGTATGGAGCTAAATTAGGGCCAACATTTTTTTAACTGAAAATAAAGATTTGAAACAGAAAAAAAATGTTTGTACTTTTCAGATTACATTTTTTTTTCAGTTAATTTTTTGTCATTCAAACAAACTTTATATCCCCAATTTAGCTCCATATGAACGTTTTCTCAGTTTACCTCAGAAGCTGGAATGACATCATGCCCATGTAAACCTTGCTCCAGTTCCGAGTTAAACTGTCAGTGGGATTATCTATTTATTTGTGTAGTGTTAGTAATACGGGCCACCAGCAACATATTGATTTGCATTTTTATTTACCAAAGGAACATGTTGGCAAACACAGGTAAGCCCAAAACTATTCATACTCCTGGTATAATGAGATTTAACATTGCTTTCATTCAAATAAGATAATTTCTGATAGGGAAGGAGAGATATATTTCTTCAAAGGAGAAATAAAAACTGAAATAAGTATATAAATCTTAAAAAAAAATAAAGAAAGAAAGTCTTTTCATTTACATTGAATTAAAAAAATGCCTTGCTGAAATTTACACCTTTCTCAATAATACATGGAAGAAGCATTTGTCTTTGCAGCAAATGCTTCTCATAATTGCATTCCAGTTTTTATTTTTGCATATTTTACAATGATATACGGTCCAGGTCTGCTGGAGCGTATATTCAAGGTTGGGAAAAGCTCTTTTCCATCACCCTAATCATTAACTCCCTCCACACATTCTTTGTCAGACTCAAGGTGGGCATGGCTTCTCCAGTGGATCTATGCTAATTTTAATCACAAGAAAGTAAGATTAAGAGCATTTTATACCTAAATCTGCCGGGGGTATGAATACTTCTGATCTAACCTACCAATAATGCACGATGTCATTGAATGATATATAAATTGTCAGACGTGCCAAAAACACTAGGGAAATTACTTTCGGTATTACATGAACCATCTTTTGAAAGTGTGGCAGCCATGTTGGATTTTGAGATTGGGGCTTGGTGAGAAATCTCTGACTTTCCAAGTCAAAAATTAAAAATTTCCGGTGTGTTTTACGCCATTTCTTTCCCCAACATGGCTATTCCGACTTCAAGGCAGCAGGTTCAAATTTTCAGTCAGTTTAATGCATTTTAAAATGCTGTCTAGCTCTGTTTGACATGCTAGCAAGCTAACAGTAGTTAGCCATTCTTCCCAGTCGGAATTTCAACTTCAATAAATCTTCTTCACATTTTTAAACTTAAATTTGACATCCAAGAGTCATGGAACGCACCACAACGTTCACAACGAAAAAAACAGGCTGAAGTTTGTTTAGAAGAACCAAGGGCAGGAAATAAGAGCAGTTAAAATCAAGTAAACGTCAAAATTGAAGTTCAACTCAAATCTTCATGGTTTTAAGTGACTAATCACTGAAAAATGTCTGATAATTAAAAGTTTAAGCCAATCAAAAAGCCAACAGGATAAATTACTTTTCTATGTATGTAAATGCATTTTCTTTTAGATTGTATTTTAAAATCGGGAAACATTTTTTGGGGAAAAAAGTAACAGAATGAATCCACTTTCAGTCAATTACCAAAACATAAAAATAATTTTTTTAAATGAATATGTTTATTGTTTGATTGAAATGTTCCCAGTTTGGATAATATGTTTGAAGACTAACAACATCAGTTATTCCTGAAGGCTGGCTGCAGCCCAGTGGGTGTTTTATATATAAATATATATTTCAGAAATGTCACATTGTAATAAAATGCGTTCCTTGGGGGATCAAGTTTTAGGAATCATCTTCGATCGTCAGACATCTGCAAGGACACAAGCAAGGAGCGACGTGACGGAAATGAACAATGCGAGAATTGATCGGCACAATAAAAACAACCGAGACCTTGTCATGATGGCCATTAAACCAAAACGCCTCAACTGTCGCATTGTGTCGATTTATGAATAAGATTTACATCTTAGTCAATAGGGTTCTGACACTAAGTTTTTATTTTTGCCCATAAACGCAGGGCTTAGCAGCCTCAAAAAAAAAAAAGGGGCCTTTTTTGCAATTCAGTTCTCCGAACGCGAACATCAGGAGTATAATGTGGCACTTTGTCTTTCTGCTGCTGAGAGAACAGCTTTGTTCTTTTCAATTTCATTAACACAAGGGCTTTAGATGTCCACAGAAAGTCGTACAGAAAGAAAAAAATATATATATTAAAGTTGTTTAGGAGAAAAAAAAAAAGAAAACAGAGGGAAACGTTTAATCATGTGACATTGGCATTTTAATATGGCATGCATCTTTATTTTCCTCCTGGCTGCTCAGTCTGCGTTGGAACGTTGCAGTGTTGCTTTTTGTCTCGTAAATGAAACGTTCGTTTGACAGAAAGCTTTATTGGCTTCTAATTACCGTGACAGCAGCTTCAGCTAATAAGAAATAACTGGCCTGTAAAAAAAAGAGGTCAAGCAAACATGTTAGCAGACATGACAAAATGAGTATTTTATTTGTTTGTTTGTTTGTTTGTTTTTCCATCATTTGACGTTCGTTCGCTTGTCGTCCCATGCTTGGTATCATCTGCCAGTGAACATCCGGATTTTGTGCTTGTCCGCCAGCAGCAAGGTGACATTATATTCATAATCTCCGTCATGGACTCCAGTGTGTCTGAAAGCTCCGGCCAAATGGTTCTCCTCCCAATAGTGGTGCCAGTTTCCGTACCGGTCGGCGCCGAATCCGAACACGCTGACCTGAAACGGAAAAACCAATCCCAATAAAATGTAAAATCATCAATAGTAGCCCTCAGCTATTGTAAGAAAACATACAATTATGATACTATGACTTGAAAATTGCAGGAAAGATATTGATTACAGTTTTCTGACTCCTCTAATGTTCAACAGCATCAAAATATCGGCGACGGTTTCCCTGATCGTTGGCCTCTCAGCGATCAAAGATTTGAATCAGGTTTGGGTAGATTTTTTATTTCCATCAATTTTGTTAACATGCCACAATTAATGTCGTCTGGTCATTGCCTTCTTACGCAATTCAACTCGATTCTCATCTCCCTTCACACCTCCATCTGGCCTTTCTCTCACTAACCTGGATTTCTCCCGAAGAGTTTCAGCCGCGCCAATCAGTGAACAGAAGAAGAAGAAGAAGTTGTGAACGACGACATTGATTTTCTGCGCCGCTTTAGAATTGTAGCAATGGCAGCAGAGGAAGTGAACAAAGTCATTCAGTCCGTGTTGGCCACACTTCCAAATATTGAGTGGAGGAAATTTCTTAGCGTTAAACTGGAGCATTACATACGTCACAGCTAAATGGTAATGATCGGGTAAAATATCCAACCCCAACAGAGTCCACGCCTCCAAGTATGACTCCCTGTGTGACGTAAAGCTTACAAGGGTCTGGTTGTTACCAGGGTATATTAAAGAAGAAAAAAAATTTATTGCAATGCATTGATAAATCAATGTTTTTACCCACCTCTATTTCTGAGCATAAACTTGGGTTTTGCTCAAGTTCCTGGTCAGTTATCTAGTGTCTGCTGGCACCGCAACCTACACTGCCTCCTTTCCGCTCACTTTAAGTCCTGTACAATCTCAACTTAAACAAATGTTTAAGTTGTTCCACATCGTGTTTCTTTTGACAGAGTATGTGGAAACGGAGCTGCCAGAACGTCATCGTCTTCCAAAGTTACACACGTTTCAAGTGTTGCCATACCGTTTGTCCCGACGCCTGTGCAACTAGCGCGCTTGCAGAAATTAAAGAGCAAATGTGACGTCATTCGCAATCGGTGCCACTACTGAGGTTCAAGCGGTACAAATAGCAGTGTGGCTCAGTCCAGATCCATGTTATTTTAGCTACTTTTCTTGGACAAAAAAATGAATTATGTGAGAACAGAACTGTACAGACAGACGATGCTGCTGGACTGGAGAAGTGTAGCTTACCTCGTCACATATGTGGAGAGCAAGCAGCAAGCTGAGGAAGCCAGTCGACGGATATCGCCCATGACCTTCCAGCCACGACTCATGGACGTATTTGAAAAAAGTTGGACTATAAATTAACACCTGAAATAAACAAACAAAAAAAGAAGCAGAACCTAAGTTACATTGCATTTTTAATCAAGAAAACACGTTATAAGAATATTTAAGCCCACCTTATCTTTATTCGCCTTTATCCTGGCTCTAACTGGTAAATATGTCCTGCAAGAGACATACATACACACAAAGTCATATTCCTTTTTTTAAGCAAGAGCTAAATGGCTTCATTCAAGAGTAACATATGGTGAATATAATGAACGTCCAGTGTCTTTCTTCATTAAGCCTGCGCGAACGGAGCCAATTAAATCCAGATACTGAGGCAGATACCAAAGTAAAGCTCATCCTTTCGTCTTTTCTGTCTTTTTTTAACACGAGAGCATCTGGTGTGAAGCTCCAAATGTAGACACTAAATATTTAAATAGAAAGGTGTGTGAGGCACCTGCTGCTGAGCCCACATTTGCTTAGCATGAAAAATGTCTCCTCGGTATGCAAATGTGGACAAGCAGTCCTCCGACACTCGGAGCCCCGTTTCGCCGAAAACGCGGCAAGAACCCGCAGCGACCCGAAGGCCGCCGGGCTGAAGCCGACATCTCGGCCGGTGGAGCTCAAATTTAACGATGCAGACGGATTACTCTGGCAGCGGGACAACTCTGCCGTTATGAGCCACATTTGCTTGGAAACTCACACCATGTAACATCGCGGCATGATTGATTTGTTAGCCGCGGCCCTGCTTGGCAGCGGCTCCGTTTTATTCCTGCGCGTCCGGCAGTTAAGCTAATGATTATGGGTAAGTGAGAGAGAAGCGGCTGAAGGTGAAATGTACTGGAAAAAGAAGAAGAAGGAAAAATAATAATCAAAGTGATTATCCTTGTTGTGGCAAAGAGACAGATAGAAAAAGCAGGAGAGTGTGACTGGATGGCAATCTGGTGTTAGAGGAGTGGAAATGATTCTGGGAGTGTGATACATGCAGCATGCATGATGATGCCTCTGCAGCCTGGCAGTGAGAAAGTGGGAAATGAAAACCAGTTGGATTTTTTTCTTCTTCTCACACCGAGAGAGAGAAAAAAAAACAAAAAAACTTTTTTGTTTTACTTAATGACTACCTGTAAAATATTCACTAGAACAAAAACTTGAAACAAGGCAAAAAAAAAAAAAAAAAAAATGATCATGTTACACAAATTTCTGAACAGATAATTACTGTGTTGCCTTATTGCTTTTCCAGTGATAATACCAAACATCAGATGCACAGAAACGGATTCTAACGTGATTTCGAAGTTAAATGTTGACGCAGAATTTAGCTGATGCCAATTTCTTGTGTTTGACTTTTACGTCACGCTTCATCCGTTGCTCATGTTTGAGAACCGGCTCGTAGCTCAGTGGAGCCTCAGCTTCTCTCACAACTCTTACTGTGTGATGGTGCCGGTGGTCAGAGCGCTGATGATCCACTGCAGGTCCAGAGTCTTGAACGGGATCAGAACCAGGCTGGTGTCGTTGTCCAGGTCGATGGCGCTCTCTGGGTACATGACATGGTGAGTGGTGCGAGTCCCGACATCCTCCTCGAATCCACTGGTAGGAGCCTGGTTCATCCTGGAGGGTCAAAAAAAAAAAAAAACATCCTTCATTTAAGAGCCGTTTCTCTAACATCCTCCTTCCTTTATGGGCCGAGTTTGTCATCTTCTTGTGTCCCTGGACAATTCAGCGAGTCTTTAACTTTAACTGAAATAAATAAACAAGCAGACCTCAGAAAAAGAGTTTGTGTCTTACGTAATAAGATTCCCTCCAACTTGCTTAAATTACTTAGGGAGATATGAAACGCAGCAAAAGTATATGTTCCCCTTGGGCTTTTTTTTTTTTTTTTTTTTAACATTTTCTTACATTATAACCCCACTCTTTAATCTTGCTTGCAGTTTGATGTGAGAGGCCAACACAAAATTATAGATTTTTGCAATTTTTTACCCCATAACATCTGGAAATAGAGTCGAGTTGTGTGTTTGCATTCCATCGCTTTCTTTCCAACGCCTTGCAGAGCTGCCTTTCACTGCAGCTGCAAACTGACAATGCGAAAGAAGTGTTTTTATTGCAGTTTCGCGATGTCAGAGGTGGACTGTGGTAAAGATGGTTGAATACATAAGCAAACAACATTTCTCTTTTTAACAAAAGTTTGTAACCATGTACGTGATACATGTATTATTCTCCTTCACTATTGTGCACATAAAAATCTCCTAAAATCTTGTGGTTGTCACATAGCAAAATGTGGAAAAGTTAAACTGGTATGTAAGCAGAGCCACAGATTTTAGATAAAAGACATAAAAATAATAATTAAAAAAAACATACAAAAAGACAGAAAAGAGAAAAATGCTTAAATTGTCCTCCATCACCTTGTTCCACAGCCCCAAAAAGCGACTCGGTACAACCCAGCGTCCGTATGGAGCCGGGCAATTACCTCTTGGCAGAGCAGCCGAGGGATCCCCATTATTGTCCAACAATTCTCTCTCAAACTGGGACAGTAATTGGCAGGAATACAGTTTGACGATGGCGGCTGGCTTCGGCCGCAAGTAGGAAGTGCCTGAAAAAGCCTGAAACACGAGTCTGACCCCCCCCTGTCTGACTGGCGTTACCTATTTGGGAGCTCTGGCCTGAGCGGTATCATCTCCCTCATTACCGAGTCTGAGATGACAGCGATATAACAACCTGACATTTTCAGCCTGGGCCTGTCAGAACAACCGCTGGCGAGAGGCATCATTGGCCGAGGCTATTTATTGTTGATGACAAGTTCAATATGTCACATTCCTCCAACCATTCTTGCGTTCAAAGGATATGGTTGTATCTGCACAGCAGACTTGGTGCTGTCAAAAGAGGTATAAAGCCATAAGTGGAGAGTTATTACAGCAAACCTCAACAAGGTAGCAACATGAAAATCAGCAGGACTGGGAACAGTTTGGAGAAATGTAATTAAAAAGGACAAAAGGAGAATAAGCACGAAGCTTAGGAATGCCACTTTAGCAAGATTGGAAAACTTCATTTTGAACATTTTAACAGCATTTTTGGGCTTTCTTGATGATTTAACATTTGTCTACGAACACACAGACGCATCGAAACAGACAGTTTGCAGGAGCAGCCAAAGATCTGGAATCAGTAACAGCTTGGTGGAGTAAGATGGCAAAGACACAAAGTAGCAACTGTTAAATGACCTGGACTTATGTAGCGCTTTTCATTTTGACCATCCACCATCAGCAGGGCGGTCTGTAATGACTACCCAAACACTGGTGGGTTTACATCCAGGCATAGTTTTTGCCTGAACAGAGACTGAAGTGATGGCGATAAGGCAGCTGGTGTCAAACTCAGCTTCAATTTGGGCCATATCAAAAATCTGAATGTTCTTGAAGGACCGATTGTGCCAAAATATATTGATAAAACCAATTAAATTGTTAAAATATTAAAATATCATTAAATAGCTGTTCCTCCAGGATTTTGTGATTGTTTTAATGATTTTCTTTTTTTTTTGCAATCAGATTTGCAGATTTTGTGGTGCCAATTTAGAAATGTCTATGAGGAATTTTACGATGTGTGCGCTAATGTATGATGTTAAATGTGGCTTTTTATTTCCCACGTTATCAATTAGAACTTGACATGAAGTAAGGCCGAGGCAGCCGTCACTTAAACTCAATGTTTGTGACCAACTTTAAAAAAAACCAAAAAACAATATTACAGTAAAATCAGAGAAAATAAAAAATGTGGAGACTTGTTGATTTGTGTGATTTTGCAGATTACTTATTGACGGAATTAGGAGTTTAAAGGGCCACATAAAAAGCTGCGACGGGCCAGATTTGGCCCCTGGGGGCCTCGAGTTTGACTCATATGCATCAAGCTTTTTCAGAGAACTTAAAGGTTTCCTTAGTTTTCAACAGAACACGTTGAAAAATTCAAATATATTTTTCAACAGAACACGTTGAAAAATAAGGAATTTTGGTCATTGTAAATCACTGCAGTTCGTGAAATAAAAAAGAAAAAAAAAAATCTGCGTTTTTCTTTCAGAAGCCTTCACTGTGAGTCCGTGTCGAACCTTCTTTGTTAAACCTTTCCATTATTGTATTGTCAGAGCCACTGAAATGTTATTCATCTGAAGCTGACGGATGGAAATTACAGAGAATTTTTCTTCACCTTCCTGCTTTTAGAGCTCGGTGGAGGAACGCGGCCAGAGGGGCTGACGCCAGAGTAACTGCCGTCTCTGAGGGAACTAAAAGGACTTGTGTTGATAGGTGGACTCTGTGGAATACTTATTCACTTAATCGTGTGTGTGTGTGTGTGTGTGTTTCAATTGCTCTGAGGAGGTAGATATTTTAAATTGGTTCAATCAATATTCAACTCCATCACACAGGCCGTCTGCTTCTCTGCCCCGGCTCGAGAGAAATATTCACGGCAGATGGACTTGAAACAAAATAAATGGATGTTCTGGCCCTTCGGAGCTAATAAATTGGATTGCTTATGCACTGGAAACAGAGGCTTTTAACCCACAAAACGCCAAAAAATTCAGGGAACATAAATGCCTCTGAAATAGAGACATGTGATCTGGACGGGTTCTCTTTGTGCCATTCCAGCTTCAGGTGCTGTGAAAGCGTCGATGTAGCCGTTTGTTCAGTAGATTTATGGAATCATAAAGTTCAGAGGGTTGAAAGAACAAAACCAGGGCTGGTAGGGGTTTCATTCCCCCTCAGCAGAGACATCGGTTCGGAGAACTGATTGGGTTCGCTGGTGGTTTGTTGTGAAAGTAGATGGAAGTTACCAAGGGTCAAATGCAGGCGTTAGCCACCAGTACAATCAACAATCCAGAGACATTTTTATGTCACACAAATAAAAAGTCATTCAGAGGCACAAATAGTACATGTTCTTTTTGTAAAAAAAAAAACAAAACAATTTTTTTTTACTTTATTATATTGTCACCTTCCTGAGTCTATTTTTTGTCAAAAGCGATTTTTGGAAAAAATAAATACAAAAATTGCCCACTTTCAAATGATGATCGAAGCAGAAAAAAGTGGGGAAAAAAAACAAACTAAAAATGACTTGAGCCATAATTTGATAAATATCCACTAGGAACAATTTGCTGTCACTTTTAAAGTCTCATTTTATTGAACTTTCTTAAGTTCAGGATTGGATTGATTTTCATTCCACATTTTGCTGAAATTTGTGCAAAATTACGTAAGAAAATTTGATGTCATCTTGTCATCTAACAAGATGACAAAAAAAGAAAAAAGAAATTGATATTTTCTTTTTGTCATTATTGTGGAATTTGACGAATTGAAATAATTTTGGTCATTCTGACTGACCTAGAACAGGAGCAGTTTGGTCTGATCAAACTTCAGACAGTGGAAAAAAATGGTGTAGGAGTTTTTATTTACTGTATGTAAACTTCTGGTTTCAACTGTTTCTTCTTCACTGCTTCCTGTTAACAGACCAGCAGCATTTCCTACAAACAGGGAAATGATGACTGATCTGAGCCAACAAAGGAATTTAAAATAATCTTGACAAGCTGATATAAAGACGTGGCTCAATATTTCAAAATCTTTAGGCTGGAATGCTTTTGCTTAGCAGTAAGTCATAATTAAAAACAACAACGTCGTCTTGACAACCGCAGGACGGTGTTTGGTGAATTTAAAGAAACTGTTAAAGAATTTACCAGAATGATTGTATGACATAAGGGGCTCAATAAATATATTTGAATGGTTTGAACTCTGTAACTTTCATTTTATTTTTGTTTAGGTGACAGAAGTTTGAGTTTAAGATCCACTGTGGGATTTTTAAATGTGGCCTGAACAGAGCAGCTCACACCGATTTACAACAGCGTCGCATGGACTTCGCAGACAGAAAAAAAGGAGCATTTTTTTTTTTTAACAAAAAAACACCAACATTTTGAAATTAACCTCAGAAATGTTCTAGAAACAAAAAACATGAGCTTGAAAAGTTGAAAATTTCTAGAAAAAAACTCAGAAATCTAGAGACTAATCTCAGATTTTATAGAAAAAGTCAAAAGTTCAAACTTTCCAAAAAGTCAAAAATGTTCAAGGTTTGAAATTTTCATCTTTTTCTTCGAAAAAATTTTTCACCTTCACAAGCACAGAAATTTCCAATAATTTTGTAGAAAACGTCTAAGATTAATCTCAAAACTCCTGGGATTTTTTTACTTCATTTTTTTGCAGAAATGTATGTATTCTTTTTCCCCCGTCTCAAATCATTCTCATCTGATGATGAACAGACCGTAGCTAAAAAAAAAAACATTTCTGTGTTCATCTTATATAAAAACAACGCACAAATCACCACGACAACTCTGAGGCACAAACTTGGATTATTAATCTTTCTTTGTTGATGAGTCATTTTTCCTGTCTTGTATTTACGGCTCTTTAAACTGCAGCCCACCTGCAGCGTCAGCCGCTCATTGGTTCAGCTGCCTGTGTCTTGTTTTGGAGTCGCACATCATGTCTCCTTGTCATGACTGCTGAGTTTGTTGTCAGTTACTGTTAATGAATATTCCCGTGAGACACGGGTCACGCTCGTGACTAAACACCAAATTGAATTTTAATGAAATGATTAATCTATTGTGCAGCGCGGCAGCTCAGTAGGCGGCTTAAAGCTGAAAACGCAAAGAGACGGAAAGAGACTGCAGTGGTGTAGCAAACAATGAGTCGGTGGAGAAAAAGAAAAAAAAAAAAACCCAACAAAAACACTAACAGCTTTTGCTCGCTGACAGTGAGACGTGGCCCTTTTTGAGGGAGCAATTTGCTGAAAGGTAGCAATTTAAATATCGGCCACAAGTTTTTCACACTTTACATGGGGGGAAAAAATAAAAAATTTTAACTTTTCAGATAGATGCAAAAACTCCGTGTTGAGGAAAACTAACGAAGCAACCTTAGGTGACTGGTTTAATGACTGGTTTTAGTGGAACCTTTTCCAAGAAGTATTTCAAGCAACAATTCTGACTCTTTGCTCTGTTGTGGCGGGAAAGATTTATTTTAGTTAAGCGGAAAGCAACAGTCGCTGCGTTTCCGTTACAAACGTGTGCAGAACTTTGTTAATATTCCACCGGTGTCGAACAAACGCAATGTTGCCATTAAATAAGACGTGGAGTTAAAACCACACCGAAATGAGTATGCACAAATCTGTTCTACATCATATCTCAACAAAAAAAAAAAAAAAAATTTTTTTAAAAGGCTAAATGTTACCATTTAGCATCACAGGTGTTTCCGTTCGGTTCGGCTTTCAACAGATACTGTGAAACAGGAAGTTGAATTAAAAAGAGACTAACTCAAAACTGGTAATTTTGACCAGTTTCAGAGGAGTTGCAGTGATTGGTCAGAAAAGAGGGAAACGCAGAAAATGTTCATGTGATTGGTCGGATTTGTGGAAAAGTTGCGATTACTGGAGAAAATCAAACAATGATTGTCGCTGCAGCAAAAGTTGCTCCCACACTTCCTGTCAACCGAACTTGTTCAAGGACAAACTGAAGGCTCGTCCAATCAGGGTTGATTTTGGAGAATTTTTTTTTTTTCTCTTAATGTCTTTTTGATTGCATCATTTTAAATTTTTGTGGATTTCAGATTTTTGTTTCACCATGTCGTATATTAGTGTATATTATTACGCTGTTCATTTGATTTTGAACTTGAAAGGCTCTTAAATTGACTCATTTACATTCAGATTTTTATTTATAACCATTCCGAAAGCCCTTTTTCCACTTTCTGTTGAACTGTCTGTGAAAAAGACAGACCGTCAATTCACTGATGCTCAGCAGTGCTCGCCTGCCAGCAGACTGTGCCGTGCTGGTCACCATTCATCACAGGCGTGTATTTGAACACGGTGAACCATCTCCACTAATGGTCAGCACCTGCGCAGACGGTCCTGGTGTTGTTGAGAAACGGCTCTGAAGAGGCAGGCGGGATAAATTAGCAGCAGAAAGACGCTGACACGGTTCTTTTTCAGGCTATTCTCGTTGCAGAAAGGAAAGAATTGATCTGATCCTTGTTCTCTATGTTGGAGTTTCAGTGGAAAAAAACAAAACAAAAAAACAACTCCAGAGCAAGTCAGAGCAAGTCGCTGCTATGCTTAAAACGTCCCGTTTTAAAAGTGTTCACTACAGTGACTAATGATGTTAGAAACAGGGTTTGTGCACAACACAAACCAAGTAGGTCACAGAGGTTTGGTGGACTTCCGTAGTAATTTTGGGACATGGATTAAAATGGTAAAAAATAAGAAAAAACCCCCCAAAAAACTCCCCAAAATCTTAAAGGGGCAGTGTTTTGTAAAATTGACTTTTGGATTCAAATGTCAGGATTCTGCAACTTAGACGATCGAGTGCCACGAATTGTAGTTTATTTCAGTCTGGACTACTTCTAAGAGGCAGCATTTTGCATTTTCCAGGCACAGAGTTCCACTTTATAGCACAATCAAGTAAGTGTGTTACCTTCAGTTATAAAAGTGCTATTTATAGTAAATATGAGATAAAAGAGGTTTAAATTTGTCAGTCAAAGCCTTGAAATTGGGCCTCCGTCTCTTTAAAATCTTTTGCTCTTTCAGAAACTGAAACGTGGCTAAAGGGTCAATAAAGGAGTGACGTGATGACTTCCTGAAGGCGGAGTTTTAGAACGAGCAGGAGCTTCTTAAAGAGACAGAGGCCCAATTTCAAAAAGTTAATCTACAAAGTAAAACTTCTTTTAAGCTGTACTTGATATATACAACATTTTGATAACTGAAATTAGCAGTTACTTGACTGTGCTACAAAATAGCACAATGTGCCTAAAGTGACATAATACTGCCACTTTAAGACTTAGAAATGACAGAAATATTTGCATGGTATATTTATCAAAACAACATTATATTTTAAGGCGCTAGAGGTAGAACCGACTCATGCTTATTGTGTTGAAAAAGGTTTAGCACACATTGAGGGGAGCAGACAGTCTGTCTGCAGTGAGGATTGATCTGGGTCGTTTCTGAAGCGAGGAACAACAGCGGCGTGGCGTCATGGCGACCAGTAACCGACAGCGGCTTTAATGTCATGGCTGTTTGTTATCCAGCAGCCTCTCGGATACTGTTGGCCTAATTAATATTCATTTCCGCTTTAAATGTCCGGTGTCAAGAACCTCTGCGTTGTACGACACGGCAGAACAACTGAAGGTGCAGCTGGATCGCACAGCATGTAATAGGCAGCACTTTAAAGGTCAGCGGCATTTCAGCTCTCTGTTGGTTCCACGTTCTCGGTCTGCTGTTGTTACTGCAGCTGGTCTTTACAATCCTGACCGGGTAACACTCAGACAAGCCCGAGCGCTTTCAGCTGGGTAATAATTACACAAAACACCGCGCCTCATATCTCGTACAGTATTTATGATGTTCTTGTATCAAAATAGACTTTTTTTTTTTTAAAGATTAAACCTTTTACATGTCTAACCTTAAAACCTTAAAATTCATTCTGGTGTCTGCAGAAAGCCGGCCGCTTTGAGTCATTTAAGAATGTTGATGGAAAAATCCCTGTTATCGTTCCCTTTTGTTTAACTGAGCCATTTGCATTGTAGACCTGCTGAATTATTCCCTGATGAAATGTAAACAAGCCAATTGCCCGACAGTGTTCTCCGTTAGCATTAGGGCAACACGCCTCTCGGCAACCTACATGGGTCCTTGGGTTAGCGTTTACACAGAGCTATGTTTAACACCACGCCGCACGTGGAGAGCATATAAATCCACCTTCTGGCTCTGCCGTGTTTACAATACTTATTTTTTTATTTTTATTTTTTATGTGTTGTTGCAGCCCAAACGGCAATCAATCCGTTGACCTGCGTTTTTTTTGATTTACAATGAAGTCCACTGGGCAAAGAGAAAGGCCTGATTGCAGAGTTGATTGAGTGCCCATAAAAAAGAAAAACCTAAATTGAATTTTTAGGGACACATTAATAACAATAAAGAGGAGGAGGAATAATCGGACACGAGCTTTTAAAGCTTCATGGTGTAGTTTGTTGGCGCCAAGCGCGGGTTATCTGCTCTCTGACATGTTTTTGATGTGTAGGCGGCGCTTGGGAAAAAAAAAAAAAAAAAAAAAAAACCATTCTGGTCATTTGTCGCCTCACAGGAACGTCTCATTGCGGTAATGACGCTCTCACGAACGAGGGCAGAGCCTCCGTGTTTGCATAGATTCATCGCTGGCTGAGATGAGTCGAGAGGGGAATTTAAACTTTCACGGTTTAAGATCCATCTTAATGAAGGCTTCTGCCAAAGCATACATCATCTTGTAGGCTTTAAGCCTGACTGATGCTCAATTCAGCTGAGTAAATATGAATAATGAGACAGCGAGACGAACTCACTTTTCTGAGGTAAAAGAGGCTCTGGTGTGACAAGGGAACACGGAGAAGAACAGCAACAACGTGGCGATTCAACAATACAATAATTGTTACATTCTTTGAAAAATAAAAATATGAATATGTTTTAGACAAGACCAGCTCTAACGTAGCTGCTGTGTAGTGCGTTTAAGTATTTGCATTGTAAAAAGCGCTCCATGCGTTACTGGAATTGCAAAAAACCGACAATGACTAGCATTGGTTTTAGCTGTCAAGTTGCAGAAATAAAATGCCAACTCTTAGATGTGATCTAAATGCATACATAAGTAAGAGAAAAGGGGATGCAGCTACTATTTGTCGACACTACAACAACTAGATTAGAAAGATAGGAAAAGTTTCAACAAAAGAAGATGGCAAGGTTCAGCTAAGCCAGCTTGACTTTGACATGGAGATGTGCTGCAGAATTTGGTGTTTTGTTTCAGCTAAAAATAAAAGGCGACCCACACACCAACTCTGACAGATCACCAGCGGAGCAGGCGTTCAGATTAGCTGGTTGATGTGAAAACATCCTGATTCAAACCAACCAGCAGCTCCTTTTGGCAGGTTGCTCCTCTCAACTCGCTCCTCTAGTTTTGCATAAAACAATCAAAACCTCCTGCAAATTCACGCAAACTTGACGTTTGTCACGTTCTTGACATTTCAAAGCGGGTCAAATAGTTTTTTTTTGTGTGTGTTTCTGCATCGACCGAGTCCCGTTTAGTACTGCTGTGGTCTTCATGCATTGATTTATTTGCTGTTCCATCTCTTTATCCTTGTGTTGCACTTTCCATTCACGCTTAATTGTTTGTGTTCCCGAGGCGAGCGTTTAGCAGGCCAGTTGTGCTTATTGTGCTGCTCTCATTTGTCTCCCTTCTCTCTGCCACGCCGCGCGTCTCGGGGGGCCACAAAGGAGATGAAGTGCGATTCCGCCATCTCAATTTTAGCGAGATAAAGTCAGCTGCATTTTCACGTTTTAAAGATAAAACCTCTTCCTTTGAGTGGGAAATGTGAGTCTTATCTCCGTGCAGACATAAAGCAGAGCCAGATTCGGTGTTTGTTTGTAAGCATCCAAAAGATAACATTTATAAAAATCATAATAATAAATAAAACCTAACATTTCTGTGACACCATATTGATGTTCATGTCTTAGAACTGGAAAAAAAAAAAAAAAAACTCAATTCAAATTTAAATCGAACAACCCCAGTGTCTTATTAGCGCTTCAAAAAGCCTATACATGAAAACATTTAATTATTCAAAAGCTACACAGCTTGCACTTGTCAATCAGAAAAAGATGGGGGGGGGAAAAAAAAAAAAAAAACCTCTTGTGATGACAGTCGATTCTGGTGGCTGAACAAACAACAGGCTTTTAGCCAATAAGCCGATGCTATTCAGCAATCTCCAGAGTCTTTGATTAAGGCTTTACAGGATTTGCTTGCATTGTGACGTGAATTCACACAGAAACGTTCATGCTCACTGTTCCACGTTTTGTCACGTTGCAACCACAAAATTCAAAGTATTCTGTCAGGATGTTACAAGACAAAAAAAAACAAAAACTTAATATTGTCCATACAGGGGACGGACAATATTAAATGATTATGTAAAATCAGCTTTTGTTTGGATTTACATCATTTTCTAAAACATACATGGAGTGTTGCCTTGATTCTTCTATGTATGTCTGAGAAATCCTTTAATCACCAGGGGCAACCATTCAGCTGTACAAAACGCCTGGGTGGACCTCACCCCGCCTTCGAAGACGAAGCTCCTCCTCGGAGCTGCAGCTTCCAATTTTCCAAGCTTACGCCTCTCGGTGAACTGCCACACTCGGCTCCTTCAGACTAGCCAGCAGCAATTAGCAAACGCCTGATGGGACCGAACGTCACCTGAACTCATTCAATGAGCTTCGTCTCAGTGTTACGCTGGTAAAACTGTTGGTGAAAGAGAGGAGCCGTGTTGTGATGACTTTCTGAAGGAGGAGTTTCAGAAAGAGCAGGAGATTCTTAAAGAGACAGAGGCCCAATTTCAAGGCGTTAAAAGTCAAATTTCTTTTAAGTCATATTTGGTGCATACAACATTTTGATATCTACTGAAGTTAAAGTTATTCGATTAAGTAATAAAATGCCACAATGCTTTTGTTACCAAATCAAACTCATTGATGCTCTCACTGAATAAACAATAGAGAAAACAGTAAAAAAACATACAAAAAGAAACACAGAAAAACACAATAACTAGGGTTGTAATTATTGTGGCAATGGTAATTCTTAAAATAAGACATTTATAACAATAAATGATACAATAAAGTGATGTTCAGTTCATCATGTGACAATACAAATAGTAATAATGAACAGCAAACCTACTGAGACATCACCATCCACCTAAACTCACAGGTAACAATCCCTGTGGTTTATTTATGTTCAGAAGGTCTTGCCATATTCATTCATTCCTCTCTGTTGAGTTTCTTCATTTGTTCTTGTGTTCTTCTACGTTTGCACAGATTTTCTTTCCATTTAGACTCGTTACTTTTGGTTTTGGAGATTCTTTGTGTTTTAGCTCGGCTCCCTCAAGAACGCACAAACCGACCTTGAACATGCTTACGCATACACAGAAATAAACGCTTCGCTTTTCTGACCCAGACTGTTGGGAAAAAAAAAAAAAAAAAAAAAAAAAAAAGTCTAAAGTCTTCACTTTAATATCGGCACAGTATTTATGTTGAGAATTCTTTCCTTACTTTAGCATTTCTTCAGTTTTTAAATATTCTATCTTTGCGTTAACCTACTTGCTTTGATTGCCCGTCACTTTGCTGAATTTCCCCTCTGTGGAACAATTCTGATCTATTCTAATTTCTTATTTAGAACAACGAGGCTGTTACGATAAAATATTTAAAATATTTTGTAAAAATGCTAATGTTCATAAATATATCTCTTACGGTCCTATTCTGTCATTTCCTCTTCCAGCAGGCCCCAGACCTCCACTTAGAAACACTTTTCAGGACAGTAGAGTTGTTATCTATGCGTTGTTTCAGGCTATGGTGACCCAACAGACACTCTGACCTCTGTGGGTGAGAGGACTTCTTTAAAATGTGAAAATTTCATTCTGTTCGTAAACGTGCATTTTCGTCAGTAAAAATATATGTGGTGTTTTGCCTTTACCTCATACAAGCGTTTGTTCTTTTTACAAGGGAAAAGAAAAGGAAGAACAAAGTATATGTATTTATACACACACACACATATATATATATATATATATATATATATATATATATATATATATATGTTTCTTGGTGAAAATGTGTGTGTAAGGAAAAGAAAAAACAAAACAGAAGCTTTGTTTCTGTTGACCATATAATTGCACAATTGGACATTTTGGTAATAAGTTTGATTAATGGAAACACAGCCATTTTGAAGAATGTCAAACTTTTTTTTGCCAAGGTGAGGTTGGGGTTTTCCCGCGTGGATCATAATCGGCTTATTTCACGTCACAACAACAACAATCAGATGCTGCAGTTGACTCAAACCACGAAGAAGGTGACCGGTAAGACGTTGAAAGAAGTTTTCCGCATGAACAAACTCATCAAAATGTGATTTTCTTACTTAATGTAAACACCGCAACTGCCAAATTGTGTTCTTTAAACATTAGTGGAAGACTGAAAAGTGTTCTGCGCACATTTGTAGTGGAAGCGCAGCTAAAGAGAAAGAATCCATTTTATATTTCCAGCACTTTCAGCTAAAACTAGTCTGAGCGGCTTTTTGTCTCCTCCATTTACTTAATGACTAAACCCTGTTAGGGTGATTAACATTTCATGTTTGCTCTGTAATTACACGTAATTATTGTAGTCCGGAGAATATAGTTTTGAATTGCCGTCTTTTGTTTCATTATATGTGAACTCAAGGCTTTCTGATTATCATTACTGAGCGTTCACACACATTTATGAGTGACAAAAATATTCTACTTAAAGAGACTCGTACATCCTGACGCATCAGTGAGATATAATCCTTCCCATTCGCAGCGATGTGATAAAAAGTTGAAGAAAAAAAAGAACGTGGATACAACCCGAACATTGATGCTGAGATGTTTTCCTATGAAGGCAGAGGAGAACCTCTCCACTAACTAATTTGCATGTTGCGCCTCTGCACCCGTCAGTTCAGTGAACCCATCACCCCCTCACCCTACAGTCTTATCAGAAGCATGTGTACTCCACACCTTCCTGTCACCCAGCCCGATTCCTGCTGCTGCTACGGTAACCTTCCAGCTTTTCAGCCCGGCTGCCTCTAACAGAGCGTGGGCTCAGAGTCTGACTCCGCTCGGATGAGTAAATAAAAAAAAAAAATAAATAAAAAAAAATCACAATTCCATGGCAAGGATTTGTTTTTATTTTTTTTGTCCGCTAATGGCAAAGTAATAACTCTCATCTTGCCGTCGTCCCCCGTCACGCCGTAATTGAATCTGTGGAGAATAGCATGCTGCTGTCGCAGCGGGAGGAAGACAGGAGCTGTAATGTGGCTTTATTTAGAGAGGCGGCGTGTCGCGGCGGGCCGTCAGAGCCACGCGGCGAAGAATGATGAGGTGCGCCGCGATGCGGGGTGAAATTTGCTTTTGGAGATTTGAGCCGTGCTGCAGTCACGTCGACGGTGGAATTTGTGTGTTTGGAGGAAACTTTGCTACAAAACTCGATTTCTATAGATCCGAACGGAGTGTCTGAGGCGTCAGATGGTTTTAATTAGTTGTTTCTATGTTTCTTATTTTCGTGCAGGAAACTGTATGAACGTTTGTGTCCCGCATCTGTCTGATGGGACTATGGTTGGACATTTGCATTCTGCTAAATCCGGTGTATTTACGACAACATTGAACATCTATTAATAAGCTGCACCGATTGTAGTTTTTTGGCCGATCGCCGATTACCGATCTGTAAAAAGTCTGACCTGCCGATTCTGAGTTTGGCTGATACCAATGTTTTTGTGCGAAATGTCGCTAAACACAGCGAGAAAGTCACTCAGTTGGCAGCAGTGGGGTGACTATTGTTAACTGCAAAACGGACAGACATGACCTGGTGGGTGGGGCCAACGGCCAAAGAGGACCGTGGCCGATTCTTAGACCTTAGCCGAAGTAGTCTACAATAAGCAAACTTTCTAAGAATTATTTTGATGATCTATGTTACACAAAAATTATCAAGTAGATGGATACTGAACTGCAAATTTCAACCAGAAACAGATGAAATTTGTGGTCAAGGACATTAAATTGCTCACATTTTGTAAACAAACGCACAATCCAACTGATCTGTCAACTTCAGGCTTCATTTAAAGCAGCTTTCTTTCATCCTTCGTCTCCCAACGGGTACAGAAAAATATGCCAATAATTGTTGTTTTCTTAGGAATCGGGCCTCGTTAAAATATTTATGTGAGCAAAGAGAGCTGGAGAGAATCAAATGGATGTAAATAAGCTGGTGGAGGGCAGACTGCAAACGCTAGTGATGACTTAATTAACATGCTAATTGATGCATGACATTGTCTTCCAGCTCGTTGTTCTGGAAGACTGTGTTGTAAAAAAAAAAAAAAAAAAAAAAAGGATGAAAAAGTGTGAAATAGTTTATATTGGGTCTGTGAATTTAACTCAGACTCACCAAATACTTTCCTATAGACGCACACATAGTTCTGGTAGAGGGTGAACTCGTGAAGCGCAGTTTGATCGGTTGAAAACTAAAGTAATCTTTTATAAAATATGGCTGGTCTTTAAGAAATACAATGGAGTGAAAAAATTAGGATCCCTTATTAAACATTCAGTTCCTTAATGTTCAAATATTGATGCCAAATCTATTTTTTTCTCTCTCTGGTTAAGATTTGATTTCACTTAAGCAGCAAAATGTTATATTTTTTTAAAGTTATCAAAGAAAATATATTAAAATGCATTGTGTAGCCGAGGAAAAGGCTAAAAGTATTAGCTACTCTTAGCTACTTTGGCTAACATAACTGCAGTGAGACATCAGGCCGGGGAAAGTTGACACCACTCCTTACTTCCAGCTGTGAAGTGTTTGAACGCTCTTTTGCATGAATGGCTCGTTTAAAGTCACCCCACAGCATCTCAGTGAGATTGAAAATCCAGGCTTTGACTAGGCCCGGAACTCGGATCGGCTGTCAACTCGCAGCGCTCATTTTCAGTTTCAGAGAAATTACTCTGGAAGTCTTTAGCAAGGATGCACTGATCCATTGTTTTCACTTCGGACACCCATAGTTGACGATTAGCATCCTTCAAACTGCTGAGTGATGATGTGCTGTGTGCAACTTTAATCGTTTTAAGTTGGAACCAATAAAAGGGGCATTCTGAATTATTCCTTTTCAGGAATTGTTTTTGCTGTTGTTACATTTTAAAAGGACATTGTGAAAGGTATTTTCTGTTTTATAGTTTTTTTTCTTTTATTTAAGGCCGAAGCGATTAATTGGATTTATCCCGATGACTCGATTGTTGAAATAATAGGGTAGGGTTAGGGTTAGGTAAGTTGGCAAGTTGATAACTAACCCTACTTTAGTAATCGATTAATCGTCTGGAGTATACAGACTCTAATAAAGACCAAACTGTATTGAATTATTTGCTTACTTGCATCTTTTAATGCATTTCTGCTACTGTATAAAAAAAAAACCTAAGTGGTTAATTGAAAATAAATCAGCAAATGGGACAATATTTTATACAATTAATTGTCAGAATAATCAATTACTAAAATAATTGTTGATTTCAGTCCTAATATCCTTTGAAACATTCTGTATTGTTGACATTCATGTTAAACATCTACATGTCCAAATACATAGAGAATTAATCATAAAGTGTCCAGTTGTCTTGTTGTATTTGTCTTTGTAACCATGGCAGTTTTTCTTGTTTAGTGTTTTGTTTTTAACCACTTTAAGCTTTTGGTTGTTGGGTCCAGTGTGGCTCTCTTCATCCCCAATGCCACCATATAAAAGAGATAAAAGGGAGATTTAATCTCCCTCATTTACACAACAATGAAATCGTCTGCATCTTCATTTTGTGGCTTAAAAATGCTTCATCTGGAAACTGGAAGAGGGCGGAAGTTATCCGGAGAAAAATCTGAACAACTTCGACAGTAACAACACACGAGCGCACAAGGTGTGATCTAATTTTAATCGTTGGTGTGACTTATTTATGCTTCAGAAGTAAATTTTTAATTAAACAAAGTTCAAAAGCCTCAGAAGCTACTTTTGTCTGTTGGAGTCAGACACAAAGGCTCATTTCAACACTTTCATCTGCCGGACAAACTAGAAGCAAAGATTCTGTTTGCTTCAGAACGTCATTTGTTCAAGAGGAAAAACCAATTAAGCTTCATTTTTCTCACTAATTATTACTTCAGATCCTGAAACATTTCTGATCAATACATTAAAAAAAAAAAAAAAATCAACAAGCTCTTAACGCCGTTGTTCAAAAGAATAATGTTATCGTCTGAAGAGCAGTCACTCTGGTGCAGAAACCCCTCTTGGGCTACAGAATGAATCTTGATTTCTCAGATTCATAGCAAAGTTGGAGGCAGATTTTAATTTAAAGTTGCAGCCAAATGAGGGACGTGGATGTATCAACATGTTAACTCTACAGGTTTTACACATGGACACAGCCAGTAGTCATGTTTTCCACAGTTTCACTGGGAACGGTGATCTAACCTCTTAGCATCTAAATTAGCTGCTATTATAAATCCAACCCTACATTTTAACACAATACGATACAGACCCAGAATCCATCTGGGGAGAAACGCCTGCTGCTGCTCTGCCACGCTTCACTTCATGTGACAGATAACTAGGAGCTCCAGCTGGTGAGGTTTTTTTTTTTACGTTACAATATTCAAATGCTGCAGTTTACATCTCTCTCACTTTCACAATTTAGATTACACAAGCTGTGTCCCAAATGCAAATTTTAAAACTAGTTTTAAAATGTAAAAATAACTGGCTAGTGAAGAACAATCACAGTGCATCCAATTCCCATGAATTTTACTCCAATATAGGAATTAATTATTGTGTCTAGAGAAACTCATCCATGCGTTCATCTTTAGTCGCATTGATTCATGCAGCAGCGTCTTCACAGGTCTGCCTAATAAATCAATCCTCCAGCTGCAGCTGATCCAAACGCTGCTGCTGGCGTTCTCACTAAAACCAGGAAGATAGAGAACATCACACCAGTTTTAAAGTCAAAAATGAACTATGTATGTGGGAACATGAGGGTTTGAGCTGTCCAATATATGTCTTCATATATTTGAAGTAAGGATGATTGGAGAAACAAGAGTTACCGTTGATGTAACTCCGTGTGAAGGTTTAGCCTACCTTATGATGAAATCGCAGGAGTCAATGAGGCCACCATAGTGGGACCGCTTCAGGTTCCCGGAGTTCCCCACCACGGCGCAGCTCCGGCAGCGCTCAGGGCTGGCGTCCACGTAGAGGACATCGTCGGGGATGACTTGGAACAGCTCCTCCACCACCTCGGAGAAGTTGGCTGGCTGCCTCTCTGACTGCAACCACTGGTGACGACAAAACAAAAGCCTTTCAGTCAGGGGCGAGACCCCCGAGGGTCGCTTCAAGTAGAAACGACGACGGCCGAGCTCCAGGCGCAGAATTTATCTCCGACATAAACTCAGGGGAGAAGTTAGCTTTTCTGCAAGGCCACATTAGATTTCCTTCAAGGCTTCCTTCACAGTAATGCATGCAGGATTACATAATTTGGCTTAATATTATTTTTAAACACATTCCACCAGTTTAACAGGACTAGCTGGTTTGTTAGCGCTTCACATTCTGATCTCAAAAGGGCTTTTAAGCAAATCAAATGACATGTATATCACATAGAGCCCCATACTGTTTTCACCCTGTCAGTGTTAGCAAGTTAGCATGTTAAATTACCTTAAACAGGCAAGTGCAGAGAGGGGGAAAAGGGGACTTGAGCCCTGCCCCTTTTATCCTTTTTTCTTGATTAATATGAGTTGTTGCCATGTTGTTGTACTGTGTTTTAAGATCTTGTTCAATGGGCCCTTTATAACTTTGAGCCCCTGCCCCTCTAAAGGTCTCTGCACAGCCCTGACCTTATATACCACAGAGTCTGTTTACGCCCTCTGTCACAGTGATAGCATGTTAGCTATCATGTTAGCTTTGACAGCTCAGTGGAGAAAAGGGCCCAGGTGAACCCAGTAAAGCCTTACAGCGGCGTGGGCAGAACCGCCTGGCAGCGCTGCTGCTGAGATGTGACGCTTCCCCCTGGTCCAACTCTCCAGGTAGACACATCCTCTGGAATGAGTTGTGACAGGAGGCAACTTTGTCTTCAATTTTGTTTTTTCTTTCTTGTTCTTTACCCTGGCGTCCAATTAAGCGTTGTGCAAGGTGAATGTGGGAACACCTAAGGCTGGGAGCAGGCGCGGTCCTAGCCTGTTTGGTGCCCTGGGCCAACATTTAGATGATCACGTACCATTAGAGCAGTGTTTCTCAATTCCGGTCCTCACGCCCCCCTGCCCTACATGTTTTAGGTGTTTCCCTTATGCCACACACCTGGATTGAATATGTGGGTGATTAAAAGGCTTCTGTAACACTTGATGGTCATGCAATCATTTGAATCAGCTGTTGTGGAATAGAGGTACATCTAAAACATGCAGAGCAGGGGGGCCTGAGGACTGGAATTGAGAAGCGCTGCATTAGAGGCACACAAAATTTATTTTTATATTTTATTTGAAAAAAAAAAAAGTCAAAGTAACTGGAATAATGCTTCATACACATGGAAAAACCAACAGTAGACATTGTTTTGCTGACAGAGACGACCATTGGTTAAATATATGCCTGTTATAAGAAAGAAAAAGGTATGCAGTGCTTTACTACTAATTGTCAACATTAAGACAACTAGATAAGAATGTCAAGAAAAAGTTTTAAGAAAAAAAAAACTAGTGAGGGAGAAAAAAGTAGCTATGCTAGCTTGACTTTGATGACCTTAGCATGATGTGGTTCAGTTACAAAATTTTAAAAAAGCGACCAACACCCAACTTTGACAGATCATCTATAGAGCAGGTGCTTAGATGGATGGCAAGTAAAATAATGGTCTTTTTATGGTCTAAAGGTTGACGTCAGTGTGCCCAACCCGTCAGGTTGGGCACACTGACGGGTGCCCTGGGTTGGGCACCCGTGTTGTGCGCATGTGCAAAATTTCCACAACAACAACATGCAAGGAGTCCATAGTCAAACATTTACAAAATTATATGCAGTACAGTTGCATTTTTATCAAAACCCAAATTTCACTGGAGTCCTTGGGTGAAGTTGCTTAAGTTGTAGTTTTTCTATTTTTCATCACAAAAACCAGGCATTTTAATAAAGGTGCGCATACGCTTTTTATACCCTCTCTACTTTTGACGTGCTATTGTAGGATCGCAAAAGATCTTGATAACTTGGCTCTGCAGTCAGACGATCAAAGGAGTCAGCAGGATGTTGGTGTACATTCATGGCTTTGATGCTGGTGTTTCCACTGCTAAAGGCCACTGCACTTTCTGATGAACATTTTAAGAGAGTGAAATGTCACGGCGTTATCCAAGACTCTGAGTTATGATTGAAAACATAGCTGTTCTTATCTAAAGATAAACAGGAGGAAAGGCGGTGAGAAAAAAAAACAACAGTTTTCTTCTCCCCCATCGTATTCATTAAATGCATACAAATGGTGTGTGGGAGTTTGCTTTGCAATCTGATCCTGGTAAAGATCCCCTGGATTTGGAAACAATCAATGAGGCCAAAACAAACACCTTCTTGGAAGCGTCACAGCAGTGCATGAGCTCCCTTTATCTGCGTTCTTTCCGAATCTGCACCTCGCCTGTTTCCAGAACCAGCTCCCCTCCCTGTTTCTCCAGCTTTCGTAAGACGGCGACAAGAGAAAAGCTTCCACGTCTCACCTGCCACCATTTAAAGGTCTCCTCAGAGAGGAAGCTGTTCTCCCTGGTCATCAGAGGGTGGATAGAGAGGTTGAAGTGCTCGGCGAACCACGGGTCGCCGTCCAGCTCGGCGACACACTGCCGACAGGAACACGGCCCCTTGGAGAAGAAGCTGTCCGAGAGCCGGAAGTACTTGAAGAAGTCAAGCGAAGGGTCCCGGAAAGTGTAGCTGAACAGGAGCGTGGTCAAGGTAATGACGCACAGCAGGAGAGCAAAAGTCCTGAACTTTCTCCGTTTAACCAAAGACATTTTATCACAAAGTCACTTGGTTGAAAACTCGAAGAGTGCAGAGAAGGGAAATGGCATCCTGGCGAGTTTAGATCCACAAATATTTCAATCACATGGTGTAATGTGGAAAACCCTGGCGTCCTTATTGTGCAGAGAGATGAGGATTTAGTTAATAAACGTCCTCAGTCAAAGGTGTCCGTATTGTTGTTCTGAAGAGATCTTGAAATCCACCAGAGGACGGTGTGTGTTCTGTGTGAAAACCGCTTTTACCAATCAGGTGTTTACTCTGCAGGGTTGGTGACTGCTGTGTCTTTCACTCTTCTCTTATCAACCTGAAACGCAAACAAAGAGAAAAAAATGTTTACAGAGAAAGCAACATTCAGGCTTTAAAGGGATAGTACAAAACTTCCAAGGTAAGGTTCAAGTGAAAATTACATGTATAGAAAGTGGCCCAGTCAGACAATAGCATGCCTTACTAGACCAACAACTGAGCAAAAATTATTCTTATTCTTATTAAAGGGTTTTCAGTGATGTTAGATGCCTTTATTTTTAATATTTTAGACAGGAAATGAATAAAGATAGAATGGAAGAAGACATGCAGCAAAGGCTTTTTGGTCAATAGTCTGTGTATATGGGGCGCTTCCTCTGCCTCTGTTTCACAATTTTTTTCCGGCTGACTTAACCAATTTAACAAACACTCACGAACTACCTAACTTGAAACTGGCATCTCAAGAACACAACAACTTAGTATATACAGTCTGAAATGAAAAAAATATTAGTCTCTTAGCTCACTTATGTTGTCTTCTTTGTTCATCCTAACGACAAGATTGGCGTCGTTGTGGAAATGTGACAGATCACGACAACACAATGAACCTCGGGGAGATTTGATTTATTTACAGAAAATGTGATTTCTTAGCTTTTCAATGATGTCAAACACATGGAAATCAAAAGAGAAGTGTTGTGTGTTTTATAACATTAAACATTGTAATTTAGAAGCATGGTAAAAGGAAAAAAAAAAAAGAACAGACTTGAGTTGCTTCGGCAGAAACAAAATTTTACTTTAAGTCCCAAGAAAGCCAGATGTGAATAATTATTTTATTTAGGTGTTAAGATGCAGTTAGTCAGCGTGGGGCGCAGCGCTGCTCACAGCCATATCACACTCAGCGCAGTTGGGCTGAATTAGGTTTGTGTGCCGGTGGCATGATATGTATCGTAATAGTGTTCTAAAAAAAAGTTCTGCGATTCACCCTGAGGAACTGAAAAATATTCCTGCTCATATGAACTCCTCCAATCATATACGTGAACTGGCATTGTTTTCTGTCCACTGCCATCTTCAGCTTTTTGTATCATATAAAAACATGCATATTTATATTTAAAGCAGAGAAAGCTAAGCACAGTGATTAATTATGATTAATCATAGTGCCAAAGTTTGATTAATCTGAATATATATTTTAATTAATTGACAGCACTAGTTTTAACAGATGTCATCTTAAAACACTGGGAAATATCCCTTTAATATGTTTTTGCTAGAATGCTCAATATCAATTTCTCAAGCATGACATTCCTATAGAAACAGATGGAACATAATCAGCTTCAGTGTTTAGTGGAAAGCACTGCATGCTTTATCAGATGTGTGAAAAATATTTTTGCCCCATAAAGATTTTTATTTTCCCCATCATGAATGAAATAATCATTTAAAAACTGCCATTAAGACTTTTCTCGGATATTTTTGTCTAATGTTAAAATGTAACTAATGGTATGAAACATTTAAATGTGACAAAAGAAAAAAAACAAAAAAAAACAGAAGAAATCTCTGAGGGGGCAACACCATTTTCACAGCGCCGTATTTTGGTGCCACATTACACGGCTCTTAAAAAGACTATTACAGACCGTCTTTAGTGGAAATGGCTGCAGCCAACCTGGAGAAAAACTGATTTGATTATCTGGCCCCTGCTCACCTAGTGCAGAGAAAATGTTGCCGTTTGGATAATCTGAGATCCAGAGACCATTGATTGACCAGACAAAGAGCAAAACCTAAGGAAATGGTTTTATGTGGGCTATTCCCAGTGGCCAGTGATTCTGCCTTCTGTTTTTCTTGCCATTTTATAGCACAATCAAGTAGCTTTGTTAACTTCACCAAGTTGTTATAAAACTGCTATATACATATATCAAATACGACTTAAAAGAAATCTAACTTGAAATTGGGCCTTTGTCTCTTTAAAAATCCTAGCCCTTTCTGAGACTCCGCCTTCAGGAAGTCATCACAACACGTCTGCTCTACTAAGCCTTTAGCAACATTTTTACCAGCGCTTCACTGAGAAGTAGCTCCTGCAATGAACTCAGATGTGCAGTTCCACCAGGTGTTTGCTAATTGCTGCTGGCTAGTCTGAAGGAGCCGAGCAGAGTCGTCGTGGAGGCGGGGTGCTGTGTGAAACTTAAGGAATTCTGATCTTTTTCTCAAATTTCAATTGTCCAATCTAAAAAACAATGTCAAAACATGGAGAAATGGCAGAATAAGCTCAGTTTGTCATTAGCATAAAGGATTTAGCAAGATTTTAATGGCTGTAGCCTATTTTTAACTGCGTTATGAAACCTGCAAATGTAGTTTTCATATGTATGTGGCATTACTTAGAAGGAAATATTACTATTTTCCAATAGTAATTGATTTATAGCCAAGAACAATTGCTCAGTTTAAAGGTAGAAACAGGTTTTTGGATGAAAATGGCAGCATAAAAGAACATATGAGCGAGGGGGTTAATAAAAATGTAGTTATTATGGGTGTGTCAAATCTTAGAAACTGCCAAGAAACACAGAATAATTAACCAAAAAAAAAAAAAAAAAAAAAGGTAGAAAAAGTACATCCTGAATATTTATACATAGCTCAATCTCATTGAGCAACCACTGGGCATGAATGCTCACTACAGTGCTGTAGGAGTTTATAGTTTATCACCCGCTGGGAGTTCCTCTTTGAAACATTTGGGGGAAAAAGAATAGGTAGAGTTGCCGCAATTTATTTCAGCAACTGAAATGTCATCCGCTGTAAAAAGAAGAAGGTTTAAAGCTCCACTCCGGTGTCCCGAGGACCACAAAACAAACGATGCGGTCGACATCCTATTGATGAAAGTGCACTTTCATACCGTTCCCAGCAAAAGTTTTTAAACAACCCACTTTTTTAATGCTCTGCTTTCAAGAAGCCAGACTTTGTTGTCATCCACTGAAGTGGTTTTCATAAATCAATAGTTTGAGTATTTAGGAGATTCTTTCAAAGTTTTGTCTCGTTTGCTTTTTGAGTGAAATATGACCCAAAACAAAACAAAAGAAAAAAAAAAAGAATAAACCATCAGAAAATGGTGAAACAGTCCTCAAAACTGCATAGTTACACTAATTTGTAAGGATTAGTGACAAACAGTAAGTAGGTTAAACATAATGCTTATGCAGCCATCCTACAGTCAATACATACATTTCATACAGAAAGTATTTAAATGTGATTTTAGTTTTATCACTTCCGTTGTCTTCTTTGTCGTTTCTGTCAGCAGTAACAACCAGTTGTTGATCATGTGACTCGTGATGTAAAAAAGCTTTTCCACTGTAGTTTTTGCAATATACATTTATTTTGATAAGGCCAAAAAACACCACCTCATCCTAGAGCCGAAATCTTTCATCAAAAAGCATAATTTTATCTTTTCAAAATTTGGCGTGTTTCAATTAAACTTAATTTATTTTTAACTGAAATGCAACTAATGTCAGCAAGAGATTTTAAAACCTAAAGTCAGAAGAAGTGCAGAGACTTAAGATGGTATTTAAAAGGAAACTACAAGATGTATTTACAAGAAGTCGAACATATCTGTCCTTTAGCTAGTCTGCAATAGATGAAAAGGAGAGCAAGACTTAAAATTAGCCTCTTTTATCTATCTCTCTAATATCTATTTATTAGAATAGAAATATATTTTATTGTCCTCGCATCCCAACGTGGCGCTTTGGCATCTTTTGTCAATCTTGGAGTTATGATAGGAGCCTATATTTTACAGGAGGTACACACAGAGACAGAGCGTTACAATGCTAACTGTGGAATATATTTAGCATATTCCACAATTATAAAGACAGATAAAAACATCCCTGCCCCTAAAAATGAACAACTAATAACCGGAAGAAGTCTTAATGTGTTTTAAGCTAAAATCTTGGCTTAAAACACAATTCTTTGACCCATCTGTAGGTCAGAGAATTACTAAAGATGGAAAATTGGCCACAAACTCTGACTTGTACATCAGTACAAACTGGATTTAATCATTTTTCAAACACGCCATTATTTGACACGCACTCAAGACAGAAACACCTGGATTTAAGTAAAGTTTCATTTTTCAGACCGCAACTTTTTCAGCACAGAAAACAGCAGCAGGCGTCCTGGGGTTTCATTTCCAACATGAAAAGGCCACCTCCGCCTTTGTACGGGGGACCAGCTATCCCCTCTGATGCGCAGCGGCGTTTTGGGACTCCAGCAATAACTCTATATTTAGGTATCAGCGGATCCGCAGTGCAGATTAAACACTATCATCACCTCACAGAGTGAGAAATGGGTTTGAAGAAGCGAGCCGCGGGAATCCAACACACTTCAACTCCCGCCTCCCTTTTGCTCCTTAACAATTTTTAAGAGTTTGTAGAGAGGATTTGTCGTGAATTCCATTTCTTTAGAAAGAAGTTTTTTCTTCTCATTTTTTTGCTGATTAGAAATTGATCAGTTCGTTCAAATTCCACCCTAAGGGGAGGAAAGCAAATTGACTGAGAAAGACTGTATGGCTCGTGTGTTGATTTCATTTACGCTAGGGGAGCAGAAAACAAATGGCACAGCCGTTCATCAGCTGCACTGACACAAAGCGATGCTCAAGCAATCCTAGCCTCTGTGGGTAAATACAGATTCGTGGACACCCCAAATGGCGAGTACTTGTCTAACAACTTTACCAAGGGGACGCATCAATAACAAACAGGCTGCTGCTGCCTCTCGGTTTGAGGTCTTTTGGTGGTTGGATGGCAGAGCAAACAACATTTTTCTCAAACAGGTGGCGTCGCACCGCGCTCGACAGCCCGCCGACCGGCACATTGTTTCCCCCGACCTTGTCCAAGAGACTCGGGCGCTGATCAAAGGTTGCCGAGCTGAGACAGCAAAGCGTCTGTTCACACTTCAGAGCGCAGGGAGGAGAGGGCGAGGAGAAGAGGATGATGATGAAGAAAAAGAAGAAGAGCAGACAAGCTTAGATCTTTTTTTTTTTTTTTTCAGCCTAATCTTTGCTTTTGAGGAGTCAACAACTTTTCAGGGGTTGTAGTTGCTGTGAAGTGATTTTGGTTTCGCGGTTCGTGGAAATTGCCTTCCGCCGTGTCTTACCGCCGCTTCTTGCACTCGTGTCTCTGTACAGAAAATGTAAAGTGGGCCGTTTTGAAGACGTTTAGCATACCTGAGAGCACTTTGGTCAGAAGAGTCGAACGTTTACTCCTGACTTTAGTGCATCGGCGACTAGAACGTGTCAGTTTTATATGTGGACAAACATGCTTAAGTTGGCTTCATTCAGACAGTTTCTCAGTGGATGAAAGTTAGATTAGTAGCATAAAAAAAAAATTACATCCTGCTCACTGTAATAACAGTACACGTTAATAACTATTATACTGCACAATACCCCCAATATCGGAAGTGACATTAATGTGTTGGATCCGATAGAAAATCTACAGAGGGAGGTAAAGATTAGGGTGATGGCAAAGAGGACCTTACAGCCTCATAAATAAGGGTAAATTGTCAAAGTACCAGAGGAAATGCGTGAAAAACTGCTGTGTCCAAACATTATGATCAAACTGAAGACATTTCCAATCAAAATCAGCTAATGGTATCAACAGGTGCAAATGCACAGGAAACGGCAAAACGTGCCACAAACACATGGATGATGCAACCAAATATAACACAAATGCAACAGAAAAATGCTGCAAATAAAAAATGTGACAGCTGCAGAAGTTAGACGCATAAACTGACAATTAATAAAAACAGAAAAATGCTGCAACCACAAGCAAGTAAAAGCAAAGGAAAAAATACAACAAATGGCAAGAAACAAGTGCAAGCGGAATGCTCCAGACCACTAGGGGGAGTGAGGAGTGGGTAAAAATCACCATGTTCAGTGATGCTGAAGAGCACTGCTTCTCAAAAAAGACATGAACCACTACCACTGCCTCTTCCTTCCTACAGTCACAGGAAGTGGACAGATGATGTTTTTAGTGACTTATAACAAAGTCATTCACATGAGATGGTAACTGGGCTTGTTATTTAATGGAAATGCCGCAATTGTGAAATTGTGTTTTTTCTATGGTAGTGGAATATGAACAAAGTTTTGTGCACATTTGTGATGGAAATGCAGCTTGTGTGACTGGGCTAAAGCCGTTTCCCACAAAAACAGTGGTCATCAAATTCAGTCCCTATTTAGGTGAAGTTAGTAGAGACATGCATTCAGAAAGACTTACAGTTTTGACTGAAGTGAATGTCTCTTCTATCAAATAATGTCCCAGTGATGTTCAATACAAATACACGCCACAGATTATTAAGATTTTTGTAAAAACAACAGCAGTCTGGGTCGTCTGTGGGAAGAATTTCCAGCTGCTTGAAGGTTCATTTGGAAGTATCCACGTGACGGGAACGTCCAATCATTGCACCACTCGGCATGGAGACGTTTCTGTATCCCAGAAGTGAACGGATTTGGGTTCAAGATGTACAAATTTACCCCAAACCAAAAGCCGAAAACTTTGTCTCACCACATTCAGCCATTTCTTTTTTTTTCCCACAAAGTTATTTTGCGAGACGGACGTGGACTGAAAGTTTGCTCGCCAAGGAGGAAGCCGTCACTCCAAAATAAAAGTAAAAATGAACACAGGGACAAAGTCCTTCACTTTTGGGGACATGTCTTGTGGGATGCTGGTACCCCTCAAGCACAAAGGTAAGAATGAAGTATGGGAGTAGCAGCATTGTGTTTTTAGTGGTTGTTACTAAATCGGTCAAATTCACTCGTTGTGGCATTTCGCAAATGGAAATATTTTGGTCATTCAGTCTGAGCTAAAACAACAGAAGTTTCTGATTTAATGTCAAGAAATGGGAAGAAAACAATCATTTTACTCAGTGTATGTAAATCTCTGTTTTCACCTATATCATTGCTTCATATTAGCCTGTTCCACTACAGAAAAGCCAATAAGGACATCATAGGAATGTGTATCAGTGTGTATCAGGTGTGCAGCAGATTTCAGGCATCAAACGGCTTCTGAGGCTTCGGTATTAATTTCAGATTTGCTGCCTCTCTCCTCCGTTTAATGCAGCTAATTCAAACACCTTTACAAGAGTTACTGGACCTCAACATGAGTTCTGCATTTATTGCACTCCTTCCCGATGCAACTACACACTCAGGCCGTTTCTTAGAACCTCAGCACTTCACTTCCCACAAAGAGGTTCAATTTTTTTTTTTTTTTTTTTTTTTCCGCTGACTGACACCATTTTCTGCGTTTTTCATTGTTGGCGATCCAGTGCAAGCAGAGTCGCCACTTAAAATGAGTGATGGCACCGTGTTTAGTTTATGCTGAGTTTCAGCTGATAGAAATAAAGGAGGAGAAGGCGGGGAAATTTCACAGACTGAGCCCGAAACGTTTTCTGTGCGATGTGCTGGTCCGTCTCACAGCTCAACTCCTCGGCGCGAACCACACAATGCTGGTACTATAAGTGAGAATCCCCTAATCTTTCCTGTCATTCTCATTCAGTGTCTGCAGCTGTACCTGACAGAATGAATAATGAATGAGAAAACTCAGGGATGGTAAAGGCAGCCTAGATGAAATCCAGAGGGATCTTCTATGAAATCTCTGCTCTGTAGCTAATAATATCATCAGAGAGCGCCGGATGTTACATCTGATGGCATCACGTATATAAGTCCTTTAAGTGTGAGGCGGAGGATTTCATTTGAGCAAATACCGACTCGCAGCTTGGTTTTTATCGAAAAGGGAAAAAAAAGCCATTAGTGACGTTTCCCGCTCAAGCACAAAGGAGATGAATCACAGGGCGCTGATGGATTTACAAGTGTTCTCACAAGACCTTAGAGAGAGAGTTCAGGATTTTTAAAGTGAGATTCTTCTAAATGGTTGTAAGGAGGTAGTACCTTAACAAGGGACGGAGGGCTTTTCTGGCCTCGCTCTTGGAAGAACCGGTCCAGACTGAACAGCCAATATACAAATCTTTATTACTCTATTACTGTTGTTGTTTTTTTTATTATTTATCATACAACTATTGTGCAATGTATGCTAAATGAATTCAGTTTAGCGATTGTGTATCAATTTGTGGCTGCATTTGATAACTTAAGCCTCAATTATTATGTCAGTTCTTGATTGAATAACAAGAAGTAGGTTTGGTTTCTGTTTCTCCATTAAGTTTTGCATTTCATGGTGAACAAACAAACCAATGCCCTGAAGAATTAGCCAAACTCTAAACGTTTGGCCTCAGTCTTGGTCTTGGGAGGTCTTGTCTTAAGACTTCAAAATTCAATTGAAATTCAGAAGTATTTTATTGATCCCAAAGCGAAATTTAATGTTGCAAAATTAATTAAAAATATTAATTAGTCTTGAGAGGTCTGGAATAGTCCTGATCTTGGGGTGTGTGACATTGGTCTCGGAAGGTCTGAACTACCTACAGACTCTATTTTTGACACTACTTGCAAACCTCATACCCAGTCTTGTACTTGCATCCAATTAGTGCCAAGATTGGAGTACAAGTGGCCAATGTACTCCTGCATTGGCCACTTTGCAAATGTCCACCAACAGCAAACCAAGTAGAATTGTGCCTAGGTATTTTTCACCCTCCCAAGATGCATTTTTAAAAATATTCCAGATATGAAAACATTAGCAAGTGATTTAGGGTCATGTTCCACAAAAACATCTGAAAGTAATAAACTACAAATATGTGGGTGTCCAATATATATTATAAGACGGCGACAAACTCAGCAGCTGCCTCATATGAATGTGTAGACAGTGTTCACTGGTGTAGTGTTGTATTCCGGATAATCTCTTTGTTAGACTTCCACTGTTACCCTGATGACTTCAAGTTCTTCAGCAAAGCCACTGCAATATACGTTTACAAGTAAAGATTTTCACAAGAATTTCAGACTGTCCCTTTAAAGCTCTGATTTGCTTCTGAAGCAATGCGTAACGTGAAAAAGCACCAATCAGACTTAAGTACAGGACATGATGTGGAAGTCAGAGTTTCAGGGCAGACTGGGTGTTGTTTGTGATGGTGTATTTCAGGCGGGCTTTTGGCCAGTCCTAAAGGCTCAACAAGCCACTTCAGGAGCTTCGGGCTACAAGCACACACTTGCTCAAAAATACCCTCAACCTAAATTGGCAGACACTCTATTTCCATCTTCGCCTGCCGTCCTTGCACATGTAGATCACATCTCCAGTCAACCTTCCCTCATGTGTCCAGCAGTTTCTACATCTAATTTCATAACGAAAGAATTAGATTATCCGCTCATTTAGAAAGTCTCTCGTGAGCCGACTACGGCAGACTCATGAGTCACATCCTTCACAACCCGCCCAGCTGCCTGAAGCAATGAACTTCCTCTGGTGTGTCGAGTCCCTGTGAGGCTGCCTTGTTGAGTTTAGGCTGCTGTCACTATGTGCAGCACAAAGCACTGCGGCTGGAGAGAAACTCCTAGCACTGAGCAATATCCTCACCTCCACCATGATAAAGCAGGTGTTTGATTAAGCAGTCTTCAGCCATACGACGCATCGCCCTGTTGCAGCTTAATTTAAGAGGTTTCCTTTTTTTTAAGAATAAAATATTCAAATATTCAAAGCCTCTTAAAACCACACCGTGACTTAGCAATGAACGACAGACTTTAGTATTCATGTGAAAGCTTGAGCACCCCGCTAACTTGTGCACCCCCTTCGGCGTGCTTTTCTTTTTCAGAAGCATCGCACCTCGTGCTTTAAATGGATGTGGTTAATTTTTTTCTTTCTTCAAATTTGACCTTCGCATCATCTATATTTTTAGAGTGGAAATAAAAGAAATCAAATCGCAAAGCGGAGCTTGGAAATGTATTCTCTCTTATGCCCCCCATTAGTGGGATGTGGAGCTTGACTGACGCTAAGGTGACTGCGCTAAGTGCTCGATGAATTCAAGAAATTTTCAAAGCTTTATTGTTTGCGTTTTGTCATTTTTGACAGGAAGCAGCATGGGGATTTCCAACAATTGATTGCAGAAAACGGCACCAACAGTGAAGGGTGTATATTTTCTGACAGTATTTCTATCATAAATCCTTAAGAATTGATTCCTTAAACATGTGCCAGTTTTCACCCGGTCATAGTAAAATATTTAAAAGTGAGGATTTTTTTAGCTCTGTAGCCTCTACCTAATAAATAATTCTATTCTAAAACATTTATAACAGGTATGCAGGTCTGAAACAAAAAGTTGTAATCTATATGTTTTGGGATTATATTGAATTCCGGCCAATTCACAGATTGGATGGTTTGCGTATTTTTCGCACGATGTACTCTGAATTATTCACGAAAAACCCGTCTATTCACGCATGTTATCTTGGAATCTATCTGAATCATCCAAAAGAAAAAGCAGCTCAGGAAGCTGAAATTACTCAACAATAATGCTGCTTGACAGACTATTGGTTGGTGTTTTCAAACCGGCCAATCCAGGAGCATCATTTCTTTTCCTTGGCACAAAGAGTTTAAATAAGGAAGACTGTTGCTCTGCGAGTGGAAGAAACCTCAATCTATTCTCACTATGAGAAATTATATCTTGGTGCCATTTTCATCTTAATTAGAACATATAATTAACAGACACATCAGTTATAATAGTTGCATTTCAAATTTGTGTATTTGCAAAAAATATATAATACCTTAGCAGTGTGAACTGTAGGTCACATTAAATATATTGCCTTTGTTGTCTGATGTTATGAGCACAATAAACACAGAACACAGAACATAGAACACAGAACATCGTAGCAAACTAAATTCAGCCTTGCTTTTTTCCATCATAAATATGGAAATTAAGCCGACAAAACAAGTTCAATCCACTCATGAAATGCGGTACAAGGTCCAGTTTCTGTTATTTTAAGCCAGCGTATTGTTTTGTGACTGAAAAAAATAAAATAAAATAAAAAAATAAAATAGCATGAGGTAGAGTAAAAGTTTTTTTGTTTTTTTTTTCACATTCTGACAGCTTTCCTCCATGCACCTTCATATTTCTCAAATAGAAAGTAGAAATAAAAGCAGTCCCAGTTGTGGATGTGTCTTGTTACAGTTATTGTACGTACTGGAACGACTCGCATTAATCACTGACAAAGCCGAGGATGACGGATGGTTCTGGCGGAGTTAAACAGGACGGAAATCTTCCATCACAGACTATATGTTCGCGTGGCGCCGGGGAGGTCTGGCGTTTTTATCTCTATTTTTGATAAGGCTACTTTACATGCAGACAAATGTTTTCCGGGGCTGTCACCGATGGCTAGATGCAGCCTCGAAGAGAATACAAAACACCTTGGGTTTAACGCGCCCGGTGGACGAAGTCCTCCACCGTGAACGAAAAGTCGGCCCTATTAATCATGATTGGCGGGAGAGGTGCGGGAGGCCTCCAGTGAAATGAACCGTTGCGTTTGCATTTTTTGTCAGCATAAAAACCTCTGCCATGATGGTGATAATTCTCTGGGTTTTAGTGCTGTGGATCGCAGCAGGCCTTTCCATTCCTGCTTTAAACAGTCATTTGTCACCCTTCAATGCTCATTTCAGATCCAGTAGGTTGACTTCACGACAGACACATTCAGGTTCATTAGTCGGTGTCCGAATTCAGGGGCTGCATCCTTCGAAGGAAGGCCGGATTTGTAGACCGCTTGCATCATAGTGTGGCGACGAGGCCTGTCCGAATTCGAAGACTCCTTCGAATGCGGGCTTCTTTTCCCCAGATTTGAAGGATGGGTCTGGTGTATCCTTCATGGCCCACCATATCCCATAATTTATTGCATTCAGACATAATTCGTTTGTCTGAACGGGGGTTCAGACAAAGCAGCAATGAGAGTGAAGAGAGGCAAATCATTCTTTTTGCTACAAAATTGTAACAAGAATCCAAGTCAATGGGAGAAATTCCAGAGAGAGGACAATTTAGCAGAATAACAGAGTAAGGTAATGGCCAAGCTTGTCCAGTGTCAAAGGTTTGGGTGAATTGGTGAGGGAAAATGGTTACTGAGGAGAAGAACTGTGGCTGTTTTGTTCTCGTGTTGTGGAACGGAAAATCGTTATGACGAGAAAACCTCATCTTAACGAGATGTAAAACTCGCTAAAATGAGAAATTCTCATTTTACCGAGAAACCCTTTAACAAGAGTTTGACGACATTACGAGAATATACACTGCTATGGCAGATTACGATTTTCTAAAAAGGCATAAAGAAGCTTGCAAAGACTTTTTTTTTTTTCGTATCCCGTTTTCTCTAGGCTACATATAAAAACTCCAAGAGGTGAAGCAGTTTTACTGTTACGATCTTTCTTAGTATATCTTAAAAGAAAAATATGTTTTGGTTTTAATACAACCAACTCCTCATAAATACCAGTTTTTAAAATCTCGTTCCAACGAGAACTTTCTCACTTAAAAAAGATTCTGAATGTATTTCGAAGCTCGACCAGCTAAACACTTACACACTTTCGCTGTGTTTCGGTGTGTGTGAAAACACTCGACGCTTTCAGAGGCTTTCAAAAGCCTTGATGGAAAACCAAACAATAGCAGCATGGCCGAAACTAAAGGCTTAATGAGAGTTTCTTTTACAAAGTCACAGATATATTGTCCGAGTCTCAAGACGTTTCTTGGATTCAACAGACAAGGTGACGTGAAAGGTCAGGGCAAGATTGTGGATCTAGGCTGATGGAAAATATTTCTACATCGGGTAAATTATACCTCCAACCTTTCTGAGTGGGGAACTCATTTCTGCTGCTGTTGTGCTTAAGTAGCTTGGCAGACATCCATGCTCTGATCTCTCTTTTATTGTTGGCCACTGATTGCTGGGACATTTTGCTCAACGATTTGATACTGATGCAGATTTTTATGTCATCACCAAAGACATGAAATTGCAGAGCATGACCAAAAACAATTTGACAAAGGGAGTGATTTAAAAAGGGATAGCTCCTGCTTGATTGCGTTGGAGAAAATCATTCTTTTTTTTAGGCGAATACATACATTTCAAGCAACTTGACTGTCCACTCAAGCGTCAGGCTTTATCGCTGATGGTATTTTTCTTTTTACTTGTGGACAAGCAAAAGCTTTTTGTGACGATCAAAAAGGGAAGACAAACTCAAATCACAAGTAGAGGAAGAAAAAAAATAAAGTTTGAAGATGAGAAGATGTGATGCTAAAGAAATTTATAATTTCTCATTATTGATGACAATAATGCATAAATTGTATTTTTTTATTTCTTTTCTTGTTAGTATTTCAGCGTGGGGGTCCATGTGTGTGTGTGTGTGAGAAGAATTTTTAATGTTACTGTCTTTTAATAAAGGTCCAACCAAAGGCTGGGTTTGCAAGTTAGCCTGTGGCTGGAAAACCTATACACAAAATGGTTGTTTCTCACATGTATCATTGCTTTACGTGAAATTATTTAATGTGAAATAAATTTGAATTGAATTGAAACAAACTCCTGTAATGAAATCTTCTGAACGAAGATTAGACGGTTGCGTTTCTCTTTAGGATAAACAGCTGAAAACAACAGAACAAAAACATCTGAACGCCAAAAGCCGAAGCAAAATTATAAACCAACTAATTTAATGTTTTCATTAAATTAGAAACACAATTAAAATCACACATGAATAGGTTTGTTCACACAATAAGTAATTTAAAAAAAAAAAAACATGCGGCAACAACATTCTGCTATCAATTTCTGTCATTGTCCTCTTCGTGGTTTGCGCCAGTGGCAACAGTCAATAGTTGGTCCTGTGACTCCTGTAGTGCGAAAAAAAAAAAAAGTGCTTCCATTGCAGTTTACTGCCAAAGTTGATTTGGCAATATCAAGCAAACTTTGATACTGTGAAAAAAAACAAAAAAACAAGTCATATTATTGCCAAAACCTGAGCTTTGTTGAAATCGCCGCATTTCCATTAAGTGAACTTATTTTCAAAATGCCAAAAGTGCACAATGATGTAATCAACGGAAAGGCACCTATTGTGTCGACAGTGGAGACCTTGAGACATTTTTCTCCTCCGCTGCATGGTTTGACCCGAGACTACTCCACACGGTTTAACTGGATCAGATGCACTTGAATTCGCCTTAATGAAAATGAAAAGAAGTGCCGGAATACAGCTGAGTGAAGACGTTTAAGCTGCGTTATAGAGAAAAGGCCAGAAGATAAGATGGAGTCATTAAATCATTACCCTTCATTATTTAATTCAAAGTTCAAGTAACCGTAGGCAAGTGCAACCAAGCATGGGAAGTTGCTGAGCACGAAAACACCAAGGTTAGCTCCGGGGTTTGGGTTTTTTTTTCATAAAAGCTTGTTCCCTTTTTGCTATAGTCACTCATGTTGGAAAATAACACGATAAAAAACACAGTTTTGGATCTAATTTTATGGAAAAAATGTAAAAAGTAAACCAGAAGTTTACGTATGGTGAATAAAAAGACACTTTCCTCCCCGCGTCTCAAGGCACCATTAAATCAGATGACAACTTTGATTACTGTGGTTACTGATTAATACATTTAATATTCACCATCAACTGTCCAAAATTTAATTGAATTCTAATTCCACAAATGACTGAATGAAACATTACTTTCTCAAAATAATAGTTTCATCTTCACTTCTGCTTTATGTTGTGAACTGATTGAACACAACAAATGTCAATCTTAATGTCAAGCTAAGTTGGCCTAATTTCATCTCCTCCAATACAAATGTTGGTCTTTAAGCATAGATAACATTCATCCTGGACTACATAACATTCTACGAGTTATTTCATGTTTTCTTTTCATACGCTGGTGCTGATGTGCGAGTAATACAAAACACATTTTGGTACAAACTAATCCTAATTAGTTAAAAGCTAAAATTACACAAAACAAATAAATCTGGTTTCTCAGAATTCACTGTCATACTGAACTGTGACATTATCGTATCATTTTCTTTTTGTTTCCATTATTATTTCTTTATTTTTAATGTTTTACTAGGGTAGTTTATTAGTTTTCATTATTTACTGAGTAATGTAGATGAGCGGTGCTAGCTTAGCGAGTTTGCTCATTAACCTTTTTGCTGTAAAGTTGAATTATTTTTGTTAAATTCATATTTTGGATGAAAGTCAACCATATACAGATCCTACGTAGTAAGCAATAACACTGTTGTGTGTTTGAAGGACACACACACAAGCGTTATGTAACTTATTATAATTAGTCTTCAAAGATAAAAGTTCAGTTCTTATGTTCAAGATTTTCATTTGCAAAGGTTTTCAGGAAGTTGTTTCAATTTGTATTTTCTATTGATGTTAACAGAATAAAGCCTATTTTGTCTTCTTCTAGTAAAATGTCTTAGTTTATGCTTCTACATGTCGGTACAGAAAGAAACTACTACGATTCTTTAGACTGTATACAGCTGGCTAACAGCTAACTAACTTAGCATCAGGTGCTAGTGCTAAGTAACTGTGGGAGTTAGAGGACTTATGTTAACTCATGTCTCTTTTTTCAGCATTGAGTTCCAGCCAGAGAAAATATCTCCAAAACATTTTCTATGCAAGGTTTTAAAATCCAACCAGAGCTGCTGCTGTTTTTATCTGAAAAACGTCCAATACTTTTTCTCTACCTTCTGCCTTTGTTGCTAAACATATGCTTCATTTTTATATTGGAGCCGTTTAACGGTAATGTCCTCTCACAATGCTTGGAAATTTTATCACCGTTACCATAGAAACGGGCAACAGTTTCATCCTTGTATGCACATGTTCATAACAAGCCGCATCAATACAACAACGGACTGCTTAGACAGCAAGAAATGGGAGGCAATGATGCTTCCAGGTGCTGTGGGTTCTCAGTCTGCAAGGTAATAACATTTAGAAACTCACTATCCCAGAAGCTCACAGCAGAAGGTGATAGAGATTGAGGCACTACAGGAGGTTTATTTGTTTTCCATGTTAGAAACTCAAGAGTTTCATTGTTTGTTTGTTTTTTGTTTGGAATATCGCACATCAGTACTATTCCAAACTCATCCCATAAACACTACTATCTTAGCATATTAAGAAATGCAGGTAACGCTTTATTTTAAGAGGTGTGTGTAAGACTGACAAAAGGTTTGAGGTAAAAATAATGCACAAAATCCATGTAGGACGGCGAAGGTCTAGCGCAATATTTCGTGTAAAGGTGTACGGAGCCTGGTGCTGCAAGGTTTGAGACCTTGTCCTGTTGTGGGCTGCGGGGCCCGGCTAATACCCGGGGTAAAACGGACGGCGGAGTCTGGCGAAAACAGGCGCTTAAATTCCGTGACGTGATAGGGAAAGGGATCAGTAAAAATCAACCAATAGACAGTCTAAAATCAAACGACTGGAAGTATGTCAAAGATCAGGATCTGCACAAAGTAAAACATTTAGATAAATGGATAACAAGTTATAAATTTGACGGCCGTCTAAATTAATGTTTTGATTGTTTATTCTATGTTACATGACTTTGTGTTTTTATGTTTGTTATGATGTAAAGCACTTTGAAATGCCTTGCTGCTGAAATGTGCTATACAAATAAAATTTGATTGAGTGATTGATTGATTATATTGTCATAAACATAACACCAGAAACACATAAAAAGCCTTTATGAATGTTGTCATGAAGTGCCATTCAGTAAATACTGACTCTTTTAGTGCAAAGTTCACTCTTTTAATTGACTTTCAATGTAAGTTTTAATTAAACTTTGCATAAAAATGTAGTTATTTACCAAATAATGCTACATTTACACTTTTAATACATATTTACATTGAAGGAATCCTTACTTTCCAAAAGACACTTCATGACAACAGTCAAACATTCATGAACACTCCTTCATGCTCAGGGCAGGCGTTAAGTCATGTTTGACAGTGTAACGTCAGTCTTATGCACACCCCTTCAAATAAAGTGTTACTGAAATTTCTCTTAGCAGCATAATACAAAAGCTGGGTTTTTGCAGTAGTACATTACAGACCTCTACTTTGTTTCCCCCAAATCCCCAGTGAGTAATTATGGGTATCCCCCGAAGGATACCATAAAATTATTGACCAATACTGTCAGCATTACAATTGTTTGACAAACTCCCTTCTGTGTTGTTCTCTCAGGATCCTTTCCTTGTTCTATAGAAACACTGAACCAGCACTTCAATACCGATCAATAAATGTCCACTTCAATGCACTTCAGAGCAGCTTTCAAAGCAAAAATTGGTTCTGGAATGGTTTGAGTAGCACAACAAAAACGTCTGAGGTGCTAACTTGGCAAATTCACCAGATCTCCATCCAATCCATCCTCTGTTGGATGTACAGGACAAAGAAGTCCAGTCCACCTTTCACTTTATGGGAGTTAAGAGAATATTCTGGTACCGTCTTGAGCTGTCCAGTGGAGTCTCTGCACTGATGATTGACCAACACACTATCAGATAAATTGTCATTGTAATGATTGATAGTTGGGGCATGTATAATGTGTAGTAGTTTTATTGAATGAAACCAAGAACCACAGGCAGACTACAGTTCTGACCCATCGTTCATAACTTCTCCTTTTGTCCGCTGATTGGCCCCATTAAAATTCTACCGGATAAATCCAGCTTAATGGGAGAAATCCCAAATGGCGTACTGAAGGGAGATGAGAATCGAGCGGAATTGCGTAGGGAGGCAATTGTTGGGTTGGTTTGATTTCTGACCCTTAGAACTTTGGCGAACGCCTTCCTCCCTCCTTCTCTCCGCACCCATTTCCTGTCTGCTGATGGTCACTAAGGACTGAAAAATGAAAAATTCCTGGGAGTCCTCTGGAAGTCAAGAGAAATTAAGAAGTGATACATCCTCACGACCGCCACTGTGGAGCCAAAACATTTCCTCAGGAAATTCAGCTCCTACATCCTGTTATACGAATGGTTAAAATCAAGGAAAGGGCGACAGAAGGTACAATTTAGGGCCACAAAAAGCCTTCAGTGATGACCGTCACATATTGTAACACAGAGAGAAAATAATCTGTTTTCGGCAGACATGTTGTGGTACACTAGATCTAAAAGCTTTCAGCCCCAAATGCAAATGGAAAAAAAAACAAAAAACATTTGCAGCAATTTTCGTGCTGCTCACTAGAGCTTCTAATAGGATCTTTGCTATGGAGTGGCCTCTTTTCTGTTAGAAAGTTTCACATAGTGTGGGAAGAGGAGGAGGGAATAAAACAGAAAGTAGTGTAGGAGGAAATTGCTTTAAGGTTGTTGTGGCCATTTCCTGTAGTCCCTCAAAGCAATTTGATGAACTCTATTTTCCTTAGGAAAATATGGTCTGAACAAGAGATCTGGCTGTTTAAACGTTGATAAGGGTTATAAAACTCATTTAAGAATGTAAATCAACAAATGTCGTGGAAATATTCAATAATGGGCAGAAACCAGAGTCAAGTAGAAGTAGGAAGTGGGACTTGTGTCTAGAAAAGGCATTTTAGAGGCATCCTTAGCACCAGAGAAGAGGAAAATAACCCGACTGAAGAGAAGCAGCTATGGATGATTGGATGAAAGTGAGATGAATTCTAAGTCTGGCTTTTCCTATACGATAAAGCTCAAATGTTTATTGGTGAATGAAACATATGGAGATGACTGATTTCCACAGTCACTGATGACGTGGAGTAGGGAACATGATGGTACTGATTCAATCAAACTCGCCTTCGTAAAAGTCAGATCAACAAGGCCGTTAAACTCAGTCCCAATAAACTTGTTTGGTGGATGCAGGGGGAAGAAAAAGGAGTCCTAATAAGACTCCATTCTACAAAAACCATCAGCTGCTAGATGCAATAAAACTATTAGAAATCTGGAAAAGTCCAAGGAGAGCTACAACATATGAAGACATTTCTTTGGTTTATGATTTGTTTTCTTATTTAAAGTGCCCTAACATGACATTTGTTGTGAAATGGTGCTATACAAATAAACTAAATTGAATTTCTATTTTCTTGTTTTTGTACTACGTCTGAAAAAATTGACTGTAATATTCATAATTGTGCTACACCTCTACAGAATTATTTAATGAATTTGTAAATTAGTACATTAATGTTTGTATATATATATATATTTAAAAAAAACAAAAAAACATTTTAAGTCAACTCAAGCCTTTTTCTGTATCGGATCGGTATTGGCTGATACTAAACCTCAGATATCAATATAAGTATCGGAGTCTGAATTGAACAATGTGGGATGCATACAATATTATATATCCCTGAAATACATAATATTGTTTTGAGGTATATTTTAGAAACACACAGTCTTCTGCTGTTGAATAGTCATACCTTTTAATTTTAGACAGAACGTGAAAAGGCCGACAGAGGATCCAGAGTTTCAAGTTCTGTGATCGCGTATTTACTGCCGGAGGCGCACAGCAGCTGTGCCTGAATAAAAAAAGGTGATAATCTCCAAAATAAACACAGAGCAAGATGTGGAAAACCCTCTTTCAGTGTTCCACTCGTCATCAGAAAACCCCACACTGTTTAAAATATTAATCAAATTGACAGACTGAAGATGCCTACACGCCGGGAACAGATGGGACTATTTCTGGCAGTAGCAGTGTGTGGGATTAAGACAGGTTATATTAAATAACCTGACCTTCTACAGGAAGAACAGCCATCTCTGCTCTGTCTAATCTATTGCCACAGTGTTATCGGACCACTGCAGGTTCTTAATAATGGAAGCACCGGCCGCTCCGGCTCCCGCCACCCCTCCCTTCAGCTGTCAGGGCCGGCGCTGCCATGTGTCGTGTTGGATGAACTCTGAGCCTTCTGGTTGCAACACCAGGTTTGTTTCTGCTCCTGATGCGAGACAGTTGTAAATTCAACTTGTTCCAGTTAAGCCATCAAGACCAAGAGCTACGATATTTGCTGCCGTGTGCCGTACATGTAAAACTATCAAACACAGCGCTATCAAATAGCTGAGTAAATGCTGGTGTCCTGGGGAAACTAAATGAATTTGAAGACATGTGAGGAATTTGGATGAAATAAATTGTGCAACATGAATCACTGGAAATACAGCAGAGTCGTCTCCCCGCAGCAGATTTAGGCATCTACTCAATGTTTAATAGAATCCTGGTAATTATATTTTCACTGGAAAAATGGTTTTGAGCAGAAAATGTAAACATTTTTCTTTTTTTTTTTTTTTTAATTAGAGCTATAAATTAGGTCACGGGGAACAAAATGAGAAATTACATCTTTTTAAACATTGGTTAATAAGGAGCTGTCACATTTCTTAATAATAATCATAACAAAACACTTTTACATCTCTAATAGGTCTAGTTTCAGAAATTTCTAACTGTTAGCAGCTAATTGCTTCAGAAACTGAAGCAGCAAGCTGCATATCTCATGTTGGAATTTAGTCAGTCATCGTTTTCTTTCCTCCCTCTGAAATTTAATTTTATATGGATTAGAGGCTAAATGAAATTATTTTATACTGATTAAAAAAGGTCACCCTATCCACATCCCAGCTTCCTCCTCCGGAAAGATATTCTTCAGAAGCTCAGGAAGGAAAGTTGAATTCGAACAAACCCAGTTGTGCTTCAACTTTTTATTGAACCTTTTTCTTTTGGAATAAAAAATAAAAACATATTGAAACCTTAATTATTGCTCCAATTGAACATTCATCCACCTCTCATCCAGTTTCTCCATTAGGTTTAGACAACAGCAGGGAACTGCTCACTTCCCAACCACGTTTTCATCTTCTTTGAAAACACTCCAGACTGCTCACGATAAACAAATGGCTGATTAAAATCTGCTCTGACAGCTCAGTGACCTTCATTGATAATCTCTGGATCTATTGGCAGCGCTTTCACCTTTTTGGAAGAGGCGGACGCAATCTTAATAAACATGGGATAAAGCTACTCGCTGCAAACCTCTTTCATTTTGTCAACAAGGACAGCAACGGGATCACCGCGTCAGAAGAATGGACTCAAGGATGTCTGACTAGGATGGAACGCTCTCCGCACCAGGAGCACGATGTTCCAAAACAAGCTGATAAACCGACTGGATTCGGAGCGACTGGCTCCCTTCCTCCTTCCCCTCTACCTCCCTCCCCCACTCATTCAGAGGATTATACCTATGAAGAAATGTCTTCTGGACCAGAGTTTCTTAAATTTACGGATGGAATGAATCAACAGGTTCGCCTCAGCACGTCTCTCCTTAGGGCTCCCATAGCAGACGTCACTTCATTTAAGCCACCTGCCCCTGACCTCCCAGAGGATCCATCAAACTGCATTTCTGAGGTCAGAGGTCGGGGTCCAGATATTATCTTTACACCCGTCTTCCTCCAGAATGAGTCTGGCCCCCCGGAACTGCAGAACATGACATTACCTGTCCGGATCACTACAAGAAAATTTACAAAAAATAGAAATAGAAAATACAGCGGTCCAAATTCAAACCTCAGCCTGATCCCCTGCCTAAAGGAACCACAGACTAAAAAACTTTCGGCCTCCAAATCACTTAAAGTACCTCCTTTAAATACCAGATCACTCTGTGCTAAAGCTCTATTAATTAATGATTTCATCACTGAGTATAATATTGATGTTATGTTTCTGACAGAAACATGGCTGAATGACAAATGACCAAATCGTACTAATTGAATCAACGCCTCCTACCTACAATTTTTTAAAATGAGAATAGAAAACATAAAAAAGGAGGAGGAGTGGCTTCAATATTTAAGAAAACCATAAACTGTAGTAAAATCTCTTTGGGTCATTTCACCTCTTTTGAGTATCTTGGAATTGAGGTTAAAGGTTACAAACGAACTTTGACTCCAACATACGTGGAAAATTTCTTTACTGACTTGAATGAGCTTCTATCTCTCATATGCATCGATTATGATTGTTTAATAATTGTTGGTGATTTCAACATTCATGTGGACAAACCCCAAGACAGAGGGGCAAAAAAGCTCTCTAATATTTTAGAAAATTTTGGTCTGACAACACGTCAAACAAGCAACACACACTCAAGGACACACACTGGACCTGGTTGTCAGTAAGGGCGTGAATGTTTCCAATGTCTCTGTAACTGATGTCGCCCTGTCGGATCACTTTGCTGTTATCTTTGACAGTTCTTTATCCTTTAACCCACTTGGACAGACAGCTACTATCACAATACGTTCTTTCACAGAAAACAGCAGAAACATTTAATCAAATCTACTCTTCTTCCTCGCTCTTAAGCTGTAATGATGTAAATAAGTTGGTAGACGATTTTCAGTTTAAAGCTTCATATATCATTGATTTCATTGCCCCAATTAAAGTAAAGGTTGTGTCTGGTAGGAAGAAATCTCCATGGAAAAATGCACAAACAGTTCAATCTGCAAGACAACTCTGCCGTAGGGCCGAACGAAAATGGCGTAAAACTCAACTTCACGTTCATTGTGACATCTATAAAGAAAGGCTACGTAACTATCACTCAACACTAAAGCATGCAAGGGAGGCTTGCATGCTTTGCAGATGTCATAAACAAAAACATTAACAATGCTCGAGCTTTATTTGCAACAGTTGACAGGCTCACAAACCCTCCGATGACGTTACCACCTGAATTCCAATCTAACGCCGCTTGTAACAAGTTTTCCAGCTTCTTTTCAGAGAAAATTCAAAAAAATCAGAGGATTAATCGGAGCATCAACTCTAAAATCAGGACCAATGCTGTATCCAAACAAAACAAATACAGGAAAAATGACCCAATTTCAACTACTTAATTATAAAATCTAGAAGAAATTATAAGCCAATTAAGCTCCAGTTCCTGCTGTCTGGATGTCCTGCCCACACATTTCTTTAAGAAAGTCCTGCCTGTTATTGCTAATGATCTGATTCAAATAGTAACTCATCACTCACATCAGGGGTTTTCCCCCAGGCTTTGAAAACAGCAGTTATCAAACCACTGATAAAAAAAGAACAATCTGGACAAATCACTACTGCAGAATTACAGGCCGACCTCTGACCTCCCATTCATCAGCAAAGTTATTGAAAAAACTGTGTGTAAACAATTAAATAGCTTCCTAACAATAACCAACTGCTTTGACTCCTTCCAATCTGGTTTTTGTGCTCACCACAGCATGGAGACTGCCCTCGTAAAAGTATTCAATGACATCCGTATAAATATGGACTGTGGGAGAACCACAGTGCTGGTTCTGTTGGACCTCAGTGCAGCTTTTGACACTGTCGACCACGACATATTACTGAATCGGCTGGAGAGTTGGGTCGGACTCTCTGGTTCAGTGCTCAGCTGGTTTGAATCTTACATTAAGAATAGGGATTTTTTTGTTTCAATTGGAAACTTCTCATCAAAGAGGTCAAAGGTCACATGTGGGGTACCTCAAGGTTCAATCCTAAGACCCCTCTTATTCAATATTTATTTGCTCCCACTAGCTCAGGTTATAACAGAAAATAATATTAGCTACCATAACCATGCAGATGATACTCAGCTCTACATTACGTTGTCACCAGGTGACTCTGAGCCCATCCAATCACTGAATAAATGTTTAGAACAGATAAATGTGTGGATGTGTCAAAACTTTCTCCAACTGAATAGAAACAAAACTGAAGTTATTATTTTCGGACCTACAGAGGAACGATCTAGAGTCAATGCACAGCTTCAGTTATTACAACTAAAAACCAGCAATCAGGCCCGAAACCTGGGAGTAGTGATGGACTCTGACCTGAACCTTCAGAGCCACATAAAGACAGTTACAAAGTCGGCCTTCTATCACCTGAAGAACATCTCCAGGATTAGAGGATTAATGTCTCAGCCAGATCTAGAGAAACTCATCCATGCGTTTATCTTCAGTCGCATTGATTACTGCAACAGCATCTTCACAGGCCTGTCTAACAAATCAATCAAACAGCTGCAGCTGATTCAGAAGCTGCTGCTCACGTTCTCACTAAAACCAGGAAGATAGAGACATAACACCAGTTTTAAAGTCCGTCCACTGGCTCCCTGTAGCTCAGAGAATAGACTTTAAAATACTGTTGTTAGTTTATAAATCACTGAACGGTTTAGCACCACAATACATTAAAGATCTGCTGTTGTTGTATCAACCTTCCAGATCCCTCAGGTCTTCTGGTTCTGGTCTGCTCTGCATCCCCAGTACCAGAACCAAACGAGGAGAAGCAGCGTTCAGCATCTATGCACCAAAAATTTGGAACAAACTTCCAGAAAACTGTAAAACAGCTGAAACACTGACTTCCTTTAAATCACAACTAAAAACCCACCTGTTTAGAGTTGGATTTGAAACTTAATTAAAAATTTAATGATGGAACTTGACTTAATGTCTTCTTTAAAAAGTGACGAGTGACTGAGGGTCTTTGCGCGTACTGAAAACCCTGTATATTCTAGACTTTAAGCGCTTTTAAAGTGTTAGACGCCCAGCTGATATTTCTCAGCTAAAGTGAAAGGTTGGAGTTCTTGTCAGAACAACTTGACTAAAGTTGTTCTGACTAAAGTCCCAGAGGGTTAGAGGCCCATTTGTTTCAACTAAATTCTACAAGAGACGTGTTTCTAGATCCCCTCTTTTAATGAGGATACCCCATAAGGGAGAATCCTCACATTGATAGGAAATTCTTTGTTGATAAGTAAAAATTAGTCAATAGACAGTATAAAATCAAACGACTGGAAGTATGTCAAAGATCAGGATCCGCACAAAGTGAAACATTTAGATAAATGGATAACAAGTTATAAATTTGACGGCCGTCTAAATGAATGTTTTGATTGTTTATTCTATGTTACATGACTTTGTGTTTTTATGTTTGTTATGATGTAAAGCACTTTGAAATGCCTTGCTGCTGAAATGTGCTATACAAATAAAATTTGATTTGATTTACATTTTCATTCTGTTACCTTTTCATTTCACAAAAGCATGACATATTTCTGCAGAAACCTGGAAAGTCGTGTAAAACACGGTGAGAGGGAAAAAAAAAAAAAAGTCATCCACATCACGTTTCAGCAACATCAGCTAGTGAAGGCAACAACATCTTTTAATATAGTTGCACTCCCAGAAAAGTGTGTCGTTTCCGATGAGAAACTGCTATTAAAGCTGACAACATGTCATTTAGTCATAAAAACCATCCCAAGCTAACTGGTAAGCTGCCAACAACAAATTGTTGGCGGAAAAGATAATCCGAAAGTCTTATGAACTGTGTTTTGCTCTTCAAGCTCTGACGCCGTGAAAAAACAAAAAGAAGGGAAAAAAAGGCGAAGTTAACCGCAGCTGATTACTGCTGGTAAAGCCGTGAACAATGAGGGTTTGAACGGCGCCGTCGTTTCATTTATAAATAAGACAATCTGTTCAGCGAAGAAAGAAAGCGATAAAAAAAACAAAACCCAACAATCCAGCTTCTGTATGTGCAATTTTCTTTTAGAACAATTTTTTTGGAAGAATTCCTTTTTGACTTTGATGCTTTGTTTGGGGATTTGTAAGGTTTTTCAGAAAAACACTGAATGCAAAAGCACTTATTAGCGTAAAAATTCGCCAAGTTTAGCTGAAAGAAGAGGCTGCAGATGATAACAGATTAAGAGCCGTTTGAAAGCTCTTCTTTGGGAGTTGAGCCAAAAGAGCTGGCTCTCTGAAAACAGCCGAACGTCCCATCGCTACCGTTCACAGAAATCATGACAATCCCCCAACTGGTCCAAAGTGACTAAAGTTTCAGGTCCCCCATTGACCAACACACCAACCTCCAACATCGTTTTCATGCGTCCCTCTGGAATCGTTAGTGCCGGAAAAACAATACTGCATGAGGCTTGTGAAAACTAATTGAGTGAGTTTATGCACAAAGATGTGCAACAGTGACAGAAAAGCTGCTCGTTCGACTAAGGATTAACGTGAAGCTGTGAGAGCTCGGCTTCCTGCCACTCTTCCTGAATTTTTAAAGTCATTGTTTGGATTAAAATAAGGAAGAAGAAAAAAAACAACAACCTGCAAATATCTGAACAAACTTACCTCCTCAAACAGGTCGGAAATATTTAAAATGGAGGCAAAATTAAGGAGTTTAACCGTTAAAACCTCATGCCAATACATAAAGAGCTCTCTTATTGTTAAAGTTGGGCAATGTGCTGAAGCTAAAAAAAACAAAACAAAAAACAACTAAATGAAAGATGACAGCGCATTGAGCCGCCCGCTGGACCTTTGTCCAGCTGTGGTCTCATGGCAACACGCCACACGGTCATCCACCTGCATCGCCCACACCTCGTCCCTCTACGCCGCATCAGCGGGCTTTCTGCAAAGGCAGACAAAAGGAAGGGAGTGAGTCATCCATACGAGGGGAAAAGAAAGAGCAGCTGGGCATTGGCACCGTGTCGCCGCAGGAGGGTCAACCTTGACGGCAGTCAATTTCCACCCAGTCGATGGTAACGCGATAGAAGCAGCAGAGTATCATCGTCTAAATATCTCTATCCGATTACGGAAGACTACAACTCAGTTTGTTGTGGTCTTTAAATATGCGATGAAGCAGGAATGTAGTTATTTACATAATTGTATATGACTGAGCAAAAAACTCAGTGCTTTTATGCCTTCAGCTCTATGAATAGTGCATGAATCCATTAGAAGACGAAGCTAATGGAATAGAAATTACGTTGGATCTTAGTGCAGCGCCACATTGTACAGATAAGGTTGTACTTATGAGACAAAAAAAACAAAACATTAATACTGAAACCTTTATCATGAGAAACTCCTGTTTTTTCTCAATAGTATTACTAGGAGATTAAAATAGAAATCAGTTAGTAACAAGAAAAGTTAAAAGTAGATAGGGGTGGGAGTTTATTGTGTCGCTTATTATTAATTGTGGAAAAAAAAAAATCTCACTTTGCTAAAAGTTTTGATCTGTTGTTCTATCAATAGGTTTTAATTACTGATGGAAAATAAAGAAACGGAAGAGCAAGCATGATCCTAAATGTTATTTTCATTTATTTTCTCACACATGTGACATGAAAAAAAGTTTTTATTGCGATTTTGAGAAATAAACCGATACAATCAAAGAAACGCCTTGTCCTAGCACCAGAGCTTAGACTAAATTAGTGCGTTTCCATTAAGCGAAATTCTTTTCAAAATGTCAAATTGCACAAACTGCAAATGGAAACAGATACTATTGCAGAAATATTGATTATTTTGAAACATCTAAAGAAATTACAATAAATGATTGGATTTCTTTTTGTCTATGGTTGTGCACAGACAAAATCTCACATTCAAAATGTTACAAAATACATAAAACAAGGTCATGTATGTGTCCAATCAATCATTCATACAGAGAGCCACACTGACAATGTTCCACCTCAAGACGATTGTTCTGTTGCACTTTACATCCCAGAGAAAACACCTGACCAGCTGCTGGGAGAATCAAAGTCGCTTTCGCATATCTTTGAGCTTGACAAAAGGGTTGAAATATCATTATAAATAACCAGTATTAAGCACAGAGTGATGAATTACCAAATTAGCCAGCTGATGCCCATCCAATTTATCTCAACGATTCAAAGTTATGGCTGAGAAACACTTCACTGTTTCTGCTTCCTGAATGTAAAAAGTTTCCCTTGCAAAGGTTCAAACCAGTTTTGGTTTAAACCTTTCTCCTAATCGTCAGGGTTTTCTGTACTGTATGCTGAATTATATGACGGCATCAGCAAATAAAAAAAAAAAATAAAAAAAAACTGAAATCCTGAATATGTTTTGGTAGTAAGTAAGAATTACATTGATTTAAATATTAATAACATTATCTCTTAGCAGCTGAGGTGAAGTGTCAGAAAATAACATTTTTCCTCAAGCATTTTTCAGATAAGGGCGCTGATCCAAGAAGTCAATAGAGCAGAGGGCTAATGCAAATATCTGCTATCCTGTATTTATTGCTCCTGCATATAAAAAAAAGCACATTTCATAGTCTTTGTTCTGCCATAATCCTTCTGAAAATGTGCCATCTTCATACGTTGCAATTTAGCAACATGAAATGCTCTGAGGCACATTGCATAGACCATTACTGATGGATCTATTTTAGGCTTGTGGTGTCCAATATGGCAAATACTATCCTCAGAGCTTTAATGAAGCTTATCGTGGCATTATTAGTAGATGTTGGACAGATAGAGAGCTTTAGATAAGCACTGGTTTGAGTAACTGTATCTAAGAACTGGACCATGAAGGATACATTAACCGAGTAATTGAGGTGTTGATGAATGAAGTCACAGCGAGTGACTGAACTTAACACGCATCACTGAATTGGTGAGTGTTTGTAGTAATAATAATAATATAAAATGTAAAATTTTGACAGAGTTAAGCAGGTAGGTTTTTGATGAACTGGTTTGAAGAGAACATAATTCTTTAAAAGAAGCCTTGGAAAAGCTTCATTTAGTTATGTCAGTGCAGATGATGTAGTGTACGATTTGACTTGAATGCCCCATAAAGTTAACATGGTAAAAGTGTATGTAGAAGTACAGGTGGTGAAGAGGTGTGTTTTACTGGAACTCCAGATTCCACACTTCCCCTAGCTTCCCCTGGTTGACTGTAGCATTCAAGTCAGTAGACAATCTAGATGTTATTTAAACATGTTTGTTTCAGAAAACAAAAATAGCAATGCTTAGGATTGCATTCAGTTTTTCTTTTAGAAAGAGTTGTTAGCTTAGCGCTAACTAGGGACTAAGATTTGAAGGTAAGACATTTTTTTTGTTAGCATCCATAAACAAAATAAAACAGCCATTTACTAATAACTATTTACATGGGATAAGTCTTAAAATATACAAGTGTTTATTATTTGTATAGTCAATCTTGGAAACTAGTGTCAAATACAGAGTTTGTATGTGTATTCATTGTAAATGTGTATAGTGATAAATTATATCACTACATTATTAAATTCCACTCAATAAATTAATTAAACCAAATGTATCAGAATCTATCAATCTTCTTATTTTTTTTATTTAAAAAATCCTATTTATTCTCTGCAACAAGGATTTTGGGTCACTGTATGAAAACATTTACTGTTTTTATCCAACTTTAATAAGTTGATAAAAGGCTAATTTGGGTTCACCCGAGTCTGATGTTGAGTAAATGTTAACATTTGTGTTGATTTTTCATTATGAAATCATAAAGACAAGAAGTGATTATCAAAGGATTAATATTGTGCGGTTTCCTTAACATGTTCTGTTTGTTCCTACAGGGGGCGCTATTCTACATGCAGTTTTGATAATCTACCTCGCAGCTAGAAGGAGAGGTTTCCTGGGATTTTCTCTCTGCGACTATTATCAGCTCCGAGTGCAGGTCTTATCCTCCTGAGAAAGCCATTTTAATATTAAACAGGAAATGTATTTTTCTATTTTCTGTCAGGCAATCTCTGTTTGGCACGCCAAACCTTCCTGGAGCTCATACAACTCTAAATAAAGTAGCAGTGGCTTTAAATGAGGGGTAGCAGCAGAAATCCTAAAGCTGTCCTCCAAAGATTTAAAAGAAATAAAATAAAAAAAAATCATTTATGTTTCTGCTCATCTTAAGCGCAGCTCCACAGGGCATCCGACACAGTTCGATATTCCTCACCTGACAGGTTGTTTGTTTTAAACTCAGTTTTTTAACAAGCAGCTTATTTGTTGCAGAAGCAACCAGGGACAAACTGAAGAGACTGTGAAAGTGTTTTTCAATCTAAAACACAATACTCAAATGGGATTTTATATTGTGAATCAGTATCAAAACATGAACCAATAGGGTCCCAGACATAAAGCACTCACATAAAGCTGCAGTGTGCAACTTATGAACCGTATAGATTTCACATACTTGTTAAAACTGCCATCCTGTGGTGACAAGAGACAGATCTTGAACACATTCAGAAGATGTCCAAGACCTGTAGATGGCTACAGGAAATTATTTTTGTCAATGGGGATGTATTGGCTATTAACATTAACGTTAACATTTTTTGCAATTAAAGCAATTATTGTTATAAATGACTTTCTTCTCTAGTGTTTAAAAAAAACAAAAAAAACAAGCACACTTACAAATTGACATGTGACCACATCTTAAAGTATCAGAATAATGAGAATTAATATTTTCTGGAATAAAATGGTGTTGAGGCATCAACATTCCAAAAGACACACATCCTGGTTCTCTGCAGCATTTCATACCCTTTAAACATGTCCATTTCATAGAACCAGTAAGATAGCGACAAAGGCTTTTTGCAAATTCATGAGTGTGACACAACTCAGGTATTTATCCCTGTTCTTGATGTTACTATCAATCTGGACAAAAAGTGACAAAAATGTGGCAATTTTAAGGGTTTCTTAAAGAAACTGTAAAGGTTTCTGGTGCAATTAAGAGGGTTTTCACAGCTGAGGTTTTCAGTCTCTTCCGGTTTTCTCTGTGTGAAAAAAAAAACATCTGAAGGAAAAAGCTTCAAGTTAACAAGCTAATCAACTGATCCGAACCAAAGTAAACAAACTAGGTGTGAAAATGTTCTTTTGTAAGCAGCGCAGAAACTTATTCTGCAGCCATACGGTTCCTATGCCAAGGCTTAATACCAGCTCATAGAAACTGAAAACTGTTTTGGACAGATTTTAATCACAGTACAATATGGCGGATGAATCATGTGTCTGCAATCTTAACTTGCCAAGAGATTCTGATGGATGACAGTTCTCATTAGTCACAGTCTGTATTCATTTTAAAAGATGTAAAAGCAAAGTGGTTTTCATCTACCTACACTAATCAGTTCTGTGAAATTCTCTGTACTGATCATCTTAAATCAAAGATGAAGAGGCTGAAACTTGATTATGATTGCTTCTCTCTTGCATAAACATGCAGCATCTCAGTGTTGATGACACTGATTAGCTTAAATAAGCATTTTAAAACATAAGATCTCTAACTGCTAGTGAAAATGGGATAAATAAGTAGCAGCGCGCTAAACATAAAACTCCTTCAAAGCCTGATCTGATATAGTCAGTTGCTTTTGGGACGAATCGGACAAATTGTAAAAGACATAAGAAAAAAACGTATATCGTTAAACTAATTTGGCATGTCTGATATAATTTATTGATTGGATTGTTAAGCAGCAGTACCGTGATTCTACGTGACGATGAATGGCTTTTACAGTAATCAATTGAATAAACTTTTCCAGACCTGCCCTCAACAACAGTAGTTTGTTTTTCATTATTCACGAGAAAGTCCTTCTGTTTTTGCCACACAGAAACTATAGTGACTCCAACCAACTCTTACCAATGCCAAAAATGTATCCTCATGGTAAAAAGACAGTTTTTTTGTCTTGTTGTTGTTAAATGATGTTTCTGAAAGCTTGAAATACACAAATCTGGTTACTGCCAGACCTGTCAAGTCAAGAAATTGTTTAAACATAAACCGTTCGACAAGAAGTAGGCTGAAGGATTTCCAAAAGCAACACATCATGCTAAAGAAATTCAAGAGCAGATGAGAACCTAGTTATTGTGCTCCCATCTTAATTTGTGACTACAAATAGGTCTTCTACGTCACTGGGGGGAAGTTGACTCACTCTTCAGAGAAAAGCCACACCAGATGACTTTCAAGCCATAATGGATTGTTGTTATTTTTGTTTGTTCAAAATTTTGTGTTGCGATGAGTCGGTGTGTCAATTTGACACTATAAAGCTTACCAGTTAAAGTCTGCTTTTTAATCAACAGTCCTCCATGTTGTCCACGCTTACAAATATTTAATTATCATTAACAGCTTCACAGCATTCATGCAATGCATACATCACGGCCAAACTTTAGTGACTTGATAAAATGTATAACTTCGACAGAGTTCACACCTTCAGGAAGAAATCGTTTCTAAACAGCTGCAGGTTCAGACGCTCTGGGCGAAGTGAAGAACAAGGGGCTGACTTCTACCAGGCTAGAATGAACCTGAATTAGCTTGAAACTAGTTAAGAACAACAATGGGTATATGTTCAAACAATGTAAAGCAGAAGGAATATAGAACTTTATTTTCATAAGATAATGTTTCAAATATTATTACAGTATATTCTTGAGAAAAGTCGTCCAAATTCTACCTTTTATAAAAAATTGTTGATTTTCTGTTTTGACTTAATGTGCGACCTTACATTAAAATGAACATGAATAGGGCCACTGTATTTTTAAAACTTGGTGCATCCATGGACACATAGCAGGACATAATGACCCAACGGCCGCGAACGAAGAGGCACAAATGCAACACCTGTGGCAAGAGGACAGTGCTCACTCAGAGCATCAGGCTGCATTAAATAAGGGAAAAGTTGAAAAGATGCTCCTGACTAACAGTGCGACAACGGCAGTTTATTTGATGCATTGCTAGAACTTTCACACGCCACCTTTCACTTATCCACACGCAAGTGAAACGTGTAATCCTTTTGACGATTCTACTCCATTTCAATGGCAAAAGAAAAAACATATTACTGGCAGTCTGACAGGGCTATACCTTCCTTGCGCATTTGTGCAACACTAATTCTATGAGCGTCACAGTTATTATGATATATTGTGAAGAGCGGTTCAACCCTCGGGTCATGTTTTAATGGGAAACATCTTCATGAAAGTCAAATGTGAATAACTAGGCTGCGCATTCGAGGAGGGCTCAACTGAATAAGGCAAGCAGGGATTTGCCTGTTTTAATGACACTCTTGGTGATGACCCAAGAAACAAGAAAAAAAAAAAAAAAAAAATCAGTGACTGCAGATTCTTTTCATGCACACTAGAGCCATTGAGTGCAATATAAATTAACTCTAATTTTCAGATATAGAGGGGAACCGTCAGAGGAAGATCACAAGATGCTGCAGATACACAGAAGCTTGATGCAGGTGGCATTATCCTTTAAGCTGATTACTAGCTCTTTTGAGATGGACTGGCCACATACATACTGACACATATATACGTACGCACGCACACACACAGTGTGTTTACTTGCAGAATGAGAAAGTTGTCGCTGTGATTCGGCTCTTAGCCAGATCCGGCGAAGCGGGAACTTTTCTAAGGTCATTTGATTAGATGGAGGCGAGGATCCGACTGATTCGTGTTTTTCTCGACGGCTTTGATTGCAACGTCTGTGACGCGAACTTCACAGGAGGCGTTAGCTGTTGGATCGATGAAAACCCGAGACGAAAAAAAAAAGAGCTATGTGGTCAGAGAGATGGAGCGGGTTTAAAACTCCCAATTGTGAGAAATAAGAAGAAGTCGGTCAAGCTGGGAACCTCGGCGGGTGAGCAGGAATCAAAAGGTGAAAGAGAACATCAACTGCAAATGAATCTCTTGGCTCGCAGGATGCCCTTTTCAAGGCGGAAACCAAACCTGAGCCAATGTTGTTGATGAACCCTGTCCCACCCAGAAACATTCAATACGATACAATCTTAATCTCATCAAAAGTTTGCTCAAGTTTTGAAGAAGATGTCCAAAAAATTCTGATGCTACATTTATGGATATTGTCCAGGAACGACAGAGGTGATTTTTTAGAAAAGAACAGGGAAGGTCTGAATAGGACATGTATTCACATCTCTCTGGGACTGTCATGATAAATTCTGCTGGTGGATGAACTGTCCCAGATATTGTTGCAATAAACGATAATATCGTTGTTTTGAGGCCCTTTTAAAGCAATATGTTGATATTGGCATAATAATACAATTTTCCCTCTCAAAGTCAACTAAACTTTAATTTTGTAAAGAACACGCAGGACTGGAACTGGAACACATTTCAAATATCCAAAAGATAAAAAACACAAAAACAATAAATAAAACAAATTAAAACCACACACAACCAAAACGACAAAACGGATTGTAGTGCCTCTGTAAACAAAATTGCCCTACAAATAATATCAGGACAAAAATCATCAATCTCATTTGAATTGATTTGTGTTTTTAATCGAGTCACTCTCGCAATACTCTCAAAACTGAAATTGTACTTCCACTGTCCTCCTCCCTTCCGATTGGTAAAACAGCATAATGGCTACATTTTGCATTTAAATCACAGGCTGAAAAACTTCCTTCCATCTCCCAAGAATAAGTTCTCACTGCTGCCCGCACCTCTAGGTTTGTTGCCGCGATCTCACCCCAGAAGTGTTGTGCATGCTGAAACAGTTGCTGAACTCCCACTCTCTATCATGAATAAAGAGGAGTCCATTGCTTTCCTGATGTCTCCCATAAAACCTCTCCAAAAACCGGCAAAGACAAGCCCTCTCTAATTCATTGGCAAAATACCAGCAATGTGGTGCCCTAAAGGCAAACATTAGAATGGCCTATGAGACTCTGTTTAGAGAGTTTTGTTCCTCCCCCGCTTTCAATTTTTGGTATTCAGGCAGCTGCTCCAAAATAGTAATAAGTCTTGACTCCGGGGTCACGACACTGCCGAGGCAGATGGTATAGGAAGATTTATAATAAACCCAGAGATGCTGAACTCTGAAACTGCACCAGACAACAAAACATGTTATGTTTATAACACCTGTTATGAACATGAAGAAGTCTTTGTGAATGGTTATAACTGTGTCATGAAGCATCATTTGGTAAATAATGACACTTTTAATGGACTTTTAATGCAAGTTTTAAGACAGCTTTATATATGTACTTTTATACATAGATAGGGACGTCAGGGTCTCGACTGGACAAAGTTTTTGGGTAAATTTGTCTCGATACTTGAGGAAATTCCTAAAGCGCTTCATCCTTGAAGTGCTTTCCTCACTGAGGTATAAAAAATTCCAAGACAATTTGCATTCAGCCAGGCATTTCATAGATGTTCTGATGCTGGGGTATGAATCATTTGGGTTAATACAACAAACCAAGATTTTTAAATTTGGTTTACAAAATTGCTATGAGAGAAAAAGACTGGTTAACCAGAAATCCATTACCTTGTTTAGCATTTCCACAGCAAATCGTGCAGCATAATGATCCAAAAACCAAACAAGAAATAGAGAAAACTGAAACCAGCTACAAAAAAATCAAGATATCTACACACCAGGACAGACTAAATTAAACTTTTTCCCTCTGCTTACAGTCCAATATACAACAAAACATTTTAAGGGCTAAAAAAAACAAAGAAACGCTGGATTTTCACCCCTTGAAAGTTGTATTCGATTTTTAAAAATCAGATAAAGCTTAGTCTTCAGATTTCCCAATGTCCCACGATGCACCACAATAACAGCAGCGTTTATCCAACACCAACAGCCTTAAATCCTCTAATCAAAGTAACAATTTCACACATCTTAAATATGATCTGTTTTTAAAAGCCCCTGATGAAAAATAAATAAATAAAAGATTTCCACTAATGAAAACCTAAACGCAATTAATAAACATAATCAGACTGCTGGTTATACAGCAGCAGGATGTCATCCAAGTCAGGAAAATCATTTGAGACTGAATAAAGCTGCAGGAAAATAAAACAAAACAAAACACATCAGGCGAATCCAGGAGGCCAGCAGCAATATTCACAACTGCACTGTAGTGTGAGCTGGGATCCTGCTCTCATTTGCATGTTCTCAAGGTTTCTGGCCTGTGCAGTCAAGTGGAAAAACAGACACCACTTCTCCCTAAAAATAACACACAGTCCCTGTTAATTATGCACGGATACGCACTCAGTCTCGCCACATCGTCTGCGAGGGGTATGCGGGGTTAGAAAGTTTGAGTTTTAGCTTTCTGGTTTTAATTCCCAAAGGAGTCAGATGTGGCTGTTTCAACTCAATTCTCAGGCCGACTCAGGATCATTTCCACACCTTCAGCACAGCTGCAGAAGACCGGGGAGCTCTGTTGCACACAGCAGATTAGAATCTAATGTAGGGTTTTGTTTTAAACGGTTTTATGCAAAAACAACAAAGCTATTATGAGGACTATCACCATCAGAGAATATTTAGGAATAAATGTGGCTGGTGTCTGTCAAGGATTTTATTTTTTAAATTAATGATATCACCATCAGTTTCCATTAAGGACTTCACCCAGATCTACTCATTTATAAAATCTCAGATACAGAATGGCTATTGACATTTCCAATATATATTTTTTGCATTTTTCAGCCACACAGAATCTTTTCATAGCACAATCAAGTATCCATGTTACCTTCAGTTCTTATAAAAATGCCATGTATAAAAATTTATGTAAATGAGATTTGACTTCCTGAAATTGGGTCTCTGTCTCTTTAAGAAGCTCCTGCTCTTTCTGAAACTCTGCTTTCATATGTAAAAGTCGTCACAATATGGCTCCTCTATCAACCCTTTAACAAGGTTTTTACCAGTTACAGGTAAAAGCAAGCAGTTCCACCATCCGTTTGCTAATTGCCACTGGCTAGTTTGAAGGAGCTGAGTGGAGTGAGGGCTGCTCTGTGGAGCAGAAGCTCAGAAGAAACTTCAGCTTTGGGGAGGAGCTGCCCTTTGAAGACGGCGCTATGTCCTCCCAATTTCAGCAATAAAAGAAAAAAAAGTTCACTTTTCAATAAAAAGTTTTTGTGCTACGGTAAGGTGGGCTTTTTTTTTTGGCTGTATCCAAATTACTGTATTTCACAAAACTACAGTGGAACCATTTTTTTTCACATCACACGAGTCATGTGATTAACATCCAGATGTTACTACAGGTGGAAGAGATGAAGAAGACAACAGGAAGTAGTAGGAGGATGATGTTTTTTGATAGCTTATTGCGAGAACAAACATTCTTGTGTGATTTTATTGCATTTCTTATTCAATGGGAACTCTGCAAAATGCAAACATTTTATTTTTTCCAGAATATCTGCAAAGTTTTGCGCACATTTGCAATGGAACAATAGCCAGTGTCTCTTTACTCTCAAAATTCTTTCCAAGCCTGAGTTCTTGCTTTTACCACTCCTACAAGCTGCTGTTCCTTCTGGCCATTCAGAGCAATTGGTGCTTTTCAAAGCCACTCGTGAGTCTCCGGAGCCTCCAACAAGTTCCTGGGCTCCTGCTGCCTCAGGCATCAATGACCTTAACAACACTTTGACAGTGAGACCCATTTGGAATGATGCCCATCATTATGGTATTACATATGTTATAAAACTGTCCAAGTCATTTTTAATTGGACATAGACTTCACAATATGCAATCTGTTGAGCACAAAGTAAAAATAAACGATGGACTTTGCACATCTATTACTTAAAAAGGCGCCGAGGGGAAGAATGGACCAGTCTCAGTCCTAGAAAGCAGTGAAACCAAACTCCCACACACTGTTAAATTTGCAATATTTAATATTCAACAGTTCTTCGTAGAACAAACGCATTCAAAAATTTTTACAGAGCAGATGCCGAAGTGACAAGGAAAAATGATTTGAGCAGTCTACAGGCCCCAACAGGCTCTCATCACAACAGTAAAAACATCTGTCTGCATGAGGAAGGAAACCGTACCAGGACGGTACTACAGGATTAATAACTGAGATGAATGGTTCTGATGCACGCGCAGAAACAATTGTGATGGAATGCTTATGGCTGAGACAAAAAGCGAGATTAAAACGGTGAGTATATAAACTTTCAATGATACACCGACCACGCTCTCCCTGATCGATACCGATCTCTGGTTTGCCTTGAGGTCTGGTCTAGACCTGTGATGAGCTTTTTGTTCCAGGACTAGAACACATAAAACCAGAGAATGTGTTGCCGTTTATTTTTTCCAGAGCTGCTAATTCTGCAATAAAGCGGCTAGAATGACGATATCGGCTGATATTAGTCACTTTTTACCATACGGGTATCACCAATATTTATTTCCATTTTGTTGCCGTTTGTTTCTGGAGGTAAATTGGAGAAGATTGGTCATGTGGTATTTGTTTGGTCATGTGATAACAGCTACTTTTCCATTGATCATATAGTTGCGCAATTTGACATTTTGAAAATAAACTTGCTGAATCTAAATACGGTAAACCTGTTCTTCAATTAAAAAAATGCTTGGTGATAGGATGGGTTTTTTTTCTTTTAAGTTACATCAAAATTGGTTTATTTAGCAAAATTGCAATGGAAACATATTTTCCCCCCATCTCACGAGTCACACGATCAACATTCGGATGTCACCACTGGCGCAAACCACAAAGAAGAAAACAAAGTAGTTGTAGAATTAAGGCACAAGATGCTGTTTAGTTACTTTTTGCGTGAGCAAACGTATTCACGTGTGACTTTAATAAGTCTAACATTTTAACATTAACAGTTTAACATTAATGGGAATGTTAAACTAAAAAATTGTGTTTCTTCAACTTCAGCAAGACACCGACAAAGTTTTGCACACATTTGTAATGGAAAAGCAGCTATTGAGTAATGCAGCAAAGGATTGTGGGGAATCTCACTGAAGCAGAGAAGCGGCCTTCCCCCCACTCCCTCAAGTTGACCAAAGGGTAGTGAAATATATACATTTCATATAAAATATTGGATATCGATATCAGGTCAAATTTTCATATCTGTACTAGATCTGAAGACTGATCGATGTAAGGAAGTCATTTTCTATGTGAATATCTTCACGCTACTTACAAAAGATAAATAAAAAAAATAATCTACTTTGTCTTTAATATTACACACATCTGAGAAATGTATTCAATCTGTCATTCTGTTTTATAACACATACTTGATTTATTGAACATAACCGTTTCAGACTTTTCTGCTTGTATGGATTACTTGGATAGTTACCGACTTCTGATGCTGATGTCAAAAGCCCCATCGATCAGAAACATGTTGACTGAAAGAAACATTGACATGTTGGGAGATGATTTTCCCAGGTGAATAAGAGCTGCACTGTCTGGGCTACAATAAGAACAGTGCAGGCCTGTTTCAGGGTCACATATAGAGGTGGAGCTGTATAGCATTTTTTTTCTCCCCTCTTGACTATAATAATTAGCTGCAGCCATTTAAACATGTCTAGCACCACAGCAGGTGTGTCAACACTTCCACCTGTTGTTCAGAGTCTAAAAACAAACACGCCGTCTTACGGGAAGCTTTGACGTTTGCAATTAGCTGCTGCATCGTCACCAACACCCCATCTAAAATACCATGTAAAATGTAGAAATGCTAAACGGGCAATCACTTTTAACAGTTCAGTAGTGCTGCAAGTAGACACCCAGAGCTAATGGCCCTGGCTCATAGTGTGTAATCTGTGCACATTGTAGCCCTCCATAATGATCCCCAAGACACTCATGGTACAGCAACTGGATAAACGCGAGAGAAAAATCAATGATTACAACCAGAACAGCTCGTAGAACGCAGTCATTTACATTTAGCGCGTGCTGCTAAATGACTGGCGCTACGCAAAATCACCAGTAATTAGTCTGTTAGTATTAGGAACGTACAGATGGGCGGCTCCGAGTGTTGAGATGTTTCCATTACCCTCTTGAGCGAAAATCAAAAATGATTCAACCTTCCATCTGGATTTAAAAAAGAAAAATCAAAAATTTGATACCGAAGATACAAAAAAAAAAAAAAAAAGAGACAGTTTCTGCATTTGGTAGAGAGACGGAGAGATCTTCACGCTGGCATTAAGAAACCATAAAACAAATGTTTTTCAACATTACCGGATCGCAGTCTTTTAATTTTTCTTCATAAATACGCTATCATAAATTAGACTTTAACACACACATGTGTTAAATTAGACATGTGTCTAACATTTCCATTATGAAATTAAAAAGGTGCCACTTCCTTTGTATCCTTCACGTATCCGTCCAGACATCTAGACGCTGGATGATCAGTGTTTAGTGGAGCAAGGCGTATACACAAATTTTGCCGACATGAACACACAGTTTGTTTGTGTGTGAATGTATCCATGATGCAAATCATTTTTCGGCCCCTCTTTGGTTTCAGGAATAAGCCCTTCAAGGAAACTGTGCTTGTTACAAACACACACCAGCGACACACACTGGGCTGATGAAGGTATAAGGTAAAAAAAACAACAAAAACAGTGGTTAAGCTGTTTTGACGAAAACCCACATGATGGGATCAAGCTTTTTAAATGAAGGCCAAAGGAGGAGTTCTTAAGACAGAGAGTAGTAGTAGGATTGGACACACACACACACACGCCCGCCCACACCCCCCCGCCCCCCACACACACGTCTCAGCTGGTTTGATTTTTCTTTTTTAAATCCAGGATGGAAGATTCAATCATTTTTGATTGTTTTCGCTGAAGAGGGTATACATTTTATTTTATTTTTTTACTCTTTACTCAGTATGCCTGCAAAGCCAAATTAAAATGAAGAAATTTACTTTTGATTTAATGGGTTTTTGGTTCGGCCTTCATGGCAATAACTTAGAAATTAGAAAGCAGGCTGTGCACGTCTGATATCCCTGCTGTATCCGACCACATGCACTCCCAGAACCGATTGCACAATTGAATTGATGAAAGTAATTATTTATAGGCGTTGTAGAGGCCGATTAGGATGTGTGCGGTGTGCTCCTAAAGACCTGTGCCAAGTCTGATTTGTTTCAAGGACTACGGAGAAAAAGGACATTAGACTGCAAAAGGAAACAGAAAAGTTATGATAGTTTTATGGAGTCTAGAGGATTGCATTGTGTGGGGACTGGGATATATTTTCACCAGTTTGACATTATTTTATGGGATAAGACTTTTGAATGACTATTCCTCTAATGATCAATGTATCATAGAACTTTGTGTTCAGCTTCTACCTTTAAAATCAGGTAGAAACTGATTTTAAGACAATAGCCTCAGTAGAAAATATAGCAGGTTTCAGCAAGTCAAATTTAAGATTTTTTAAAAACCGTTTATATCTTGCCCCATTACAATAAACCTGGAAAATTTCACTGTGGCTCTTGGCAGTAGCTTTGTGTTTCTCTCACCGCATGTGGTTCTCTACAGTCTTGACCCCCATAGTGCCACTTAAAACACATTCAATGGTTCTGGACTAGATTTGTATGAGTTTGCAACAGAAATAAGTCAAAGCTAAATGGTGATAAATTTGACGTAGAACAGATAGATGGCTAGCAAGGATATATTAGCAGCTAGTTAGCGGTAGCTTCATCCGCCTCCAGTCACGGAATCCAATGAAGATGTCAGCATTTAAGACTTTTTCAAACCTTTTACAAATGCGAGGAGAGCCTGAATCCTGTTCGTAACCAAATGACCATCCAGTCCATCTGACCATCCGTACATACACAGGTTGACAAGGTAAGCTTGGACATTCTTCTCTTAAGTAACACTCTCCAGCTCATTTAGAGAGATCTCAAGCGGTTCCCAATCATGTTCTGGGTTTGTCCCAGGGTCTCCCCCCTAATGGATTATGCTTGAAAATTTCAAAAGGCTGACAGCATCTTGATCAGATGTTCTAAATACCCTTAACCATCCACTTTTATTGTAGTTCCACCTCAAACTCTGCTTGGATTGAGCTCTTCGCGCCGTATCTAAGGCAGTCGGTTTCTACGGAGGAAGATCATTGAAGCTGCTCGTTTTCTTGATTTATGCATGGCTATAAGGGTTGACAGAGGGTTGCCGTTTGCCTCAGCCTTTGATGCATTTGGGGAATAACGCCCCAAATATAACAGTCTAAGGACTCATGAGCAAAACTCCTAAACATTAGAGTTCCTTCACCAATCCAGAGGGAGCAATCTAGCTTTTTCCGCTTGAGAACTGCGATTTGAAACGTGAAAGAGGCAACTCTCAGCCTGGATGGATCAAACTGTTCCACTGTATCCTGGGGGTTTTAGACTGAAGATGTTAAAGGAACCACAAGAAATAATGATAACATTTATTTTTTCTAACCACACTTTGAAATGACCTGATTAATTCTTCTGACACTGAGTGGTTACTCCTCCTGGAACAGTCCTTCTGTGATTGTCTGCCCACAGCCACCACTATGTGTAACAACAACAAATGTTCAATTAGTTGCACCAATCCCGACTGTTGAATACAAGCAGTAGAGAGGAAATGAATTGGAGATGGGGACTGACTACTTTAATGTACATCTCAGAACATAAAAACAGTTAAAATTGGATTTTACTAACAGCCTCAAATAGATTTCTGTGCTTGATTTAATTCATTTCATTAACATTTCCAGCTGATTTTTTACAAATTATATTTAAAAGGGAATGCCGTGAACGTCTGATGCTCAACACAAGCGACTGAGTTTGAATATTGTGTTGGCAAACAAAAATACCAATTACTTCTGACTTATAACAATAAAAAAATTAAAAGATATAGACAGTACAGAGGCTTACACAGGGAGGTGATGAAAAACTGAGAACATTTAGTGCTCAGTACACCCACAACTAAAACTCCTCTCCACCTTTGGCACTTTTTTCTCCCGTGTAACAAAAGAACAGATCACCAAAATGATTGAAAAGTGGTGAAAGCGTAACCAACAGTTATTATTCTTGGAGGGACCGGTACTTGTGACATCTAAGTCACACTGACAAATTTAATCAGAAGGTTTTTTTTTCAGAAATGTAGAAATATGTTGAATTTCTGCTTAAACCCAACACTGTTTGAAAGCAACAAGCAGAGCTCTAGTTTTTCTCCAGGTGAACTGGCAGCTACCCTCGCTAGCCGCTAGCATTAGCTTGTCAGGTTCCAAATCTTACAAGGAGCTAAAGTGTGGAAATATAGTAATTGCAAACGGCAAATACTTCAAATGCACTAAAATTGTGTTTGTTTTTTTTCATCATTTCACATCTTATTTTGGTTAATAACCTTAGTTTGAGTTGTCAGCAACATTTTACTACTTAGCATAATAAGCTTGAAAAGTAGGAGTAGAAGAAAACAAGCTTGGTCAAATGGAGTCCAAACCCAAAACCTGCTGTGCTCCAGCAAATTAGAAAGCATCTCAGAAATGTTTCCCAAACTATAAAATATAAGCAAGTTTATTTCTTGGTGTTCAGTTTTTATGCTAAAGTAAGCCCTTCTCATCCTTACACCAGCTCAGCATTAAGAAAAAGGTTTAGGTCAGCTGTCTCATTTACCACAGAAGAAAATAAATTATGTCCTATTTTAATCAGAGCAAGATACATAAATCTAATTAAATACTAAAATGAATTCATACCCTCATAAAATCATCATAAAATGTGATAATGGAGCATAGTGACATAACACTTAAACCTTTTAGTTGTTTAGTTGTCTGAATAAACTGCTCATTAGGAACCTGATTTTTAGGTTTAGCCTGTTTCAGGTGTGCTATTGGAAGAGAAGAACCGTTGAGCAAAAATAGTATTTACATTTTTTTCTTGCTCATTATTCCTGGGCTGAATGAAGTTGCACTCTGTACCTGTGTGTCCAGTCAAGGAGAAACGTTCACTGAGCAGAACTGCTGCTTTCCGCACCATGTTTGATTAATGGAGTGTTATTAAAACTGGTTGCAGTGAGGCTTTAGCGGAAGTAATTATTGGCTTGTTTATTGTGATTAGGCTGTGAATGCCAGTTCTGTTTTTCCGTCTGCGTTAACCTGCTATGAAACTCAGCAAATTATAGAGTTGTGCAAGATATTTATTGCCCATTTTCTCTTTTGTCACTGCTAACACATCCTTGCTAAGGTAGCTGGCTTTTTTTCTGTCTTCAGTGGTACATCCAAATTTGTCGCATTAACCCAGAACTGAACGAGATTTGTACATTTCTGCAGAGATATAGGTCTTAAATGCCATCCATGGCGATCTTAAAATGTCTTCAATTTGAGTTGGTGAAACCTGGGAAAGGGTCATCTACACATGGCGTTGTGTGAAAAAGGCCTTCCTGTTAAATTATAAATTAACTGACCTGAATTGAATTTCACTAGCTATTCCCAGCCCTGATTACTGCCAGCAAAAAAGAATGGCGAAATCACTACTGAAATGGAACCCTTCTGGCAACATGAAGTAGGTTAAGAACATCTCAAATACAAACGTAGCATATCTCGATCTAATGAAATTCAGGAAAGGATGAAGAAAAGTTATTGTCATCTGTTGTTCTTGAGAGAGTTCTGGTGTCATTGCTAGTAAAGAGGAGAACCATTATTCACAAATGGAGAAAACACAAACCAGTAGTAACCCTTGCCAGAAGGGAAGTAATTATTGGCTTGTTTATTGTGATTAGGCTGTGAATGCCAGTTCTATTTTTCCGTCTGTGTTAACCTGCTATGAAAGTAGTAGTAACCCTTGCCAGAAGGGCCCTTCTGGTTTCGCCCTTCTGGCCCTTCTGGCCAGTAGTAACCCTTGCCAGAAGGGTTACTACTGGCAAGGGTAGTAACCCTTCATAGTAACCCTCCGTGACTCCATTTGCCCAAATGGAGTCATTTGGGCAAACCAAAATGACTCCAGAAGTCCATCAACCATTCATCTAGGAGGCAACAAAAAAAAGACCCAGAACATCATCTTAGCACTGCAGGCCTCACTTGCCTTAACGTCAATTGACTGATTAAACAAAGGTGGAATATTTGGAAGGTGTGTAACCTGTTACATATCAATCAAAGTCAAGTTTTATTTGTGGAGCACATTTCAGCAACAATTCACTTCAAAGTGCTTTACATCATAAAAACACAAAAACATAATTGAAACATTACATTTTGCTGTACCACATATGGTTGTAACATATGTGGCACAGCACAAAATTTAAGGGAAAAAAATATATATATCAATAGTCCAACATAGTACTGTGAAGGTCTGGGACTGCTTTGCTATTCTGAGAACTGGACAACGTGATGAACTGATAGAATCATGAATTTTGATCGCAAGCAGAAAATGCTAAATTAGAATTTCCGACCAACAGTTTGTAACTTTAACCTCAAGCACACTTGGGTTATGCAGTCCATTTCCTAAAAAAGTATCTATTTGGTTAGAATGATCAGTTCTAAAAACCAGAGCGGGCCATAATTTCTCCAACGTGAAAGAGGACTAATAGATGACACTTTTCCTTTGCAAGAGTGGTACAGTGAGTCCTTGGTATGGGGGACAATCACTATAGATAGGCATGGGTAGCTTTTTTCTCACCGACTGAATTTAATCAAGTTTGCTTTGTCTGGTTAAAAATTTTGTTTTGTGATCAGAAACATGTAGACATGACAAAATACTAAATTTAGAAAGCGGCAAATGTTTTGCCACTAAACTGTAGACTATATTAATTCTGGCTGATTTTGAACCGCTTGTCAAATGCAGGACACAATAAAAGTATCATTTACGTCTTAAGAGTGCACTGAACATACTGTGGATTGCATTAGGTGACAGGTTAAAACACATGCCACACAAGCTCAGAGTCTGAGCTCCACAGACAAACAAACAGCCACACAGCCAGCAAATCTGACAAACTCACACTGCCCTCTGCTCCGCTGTTTGCTGACACACTCTACTCAACGCTGCTATCATAACACTGTTAGGAAGCAATTTACAGATTTGTCTCCATTCAACCCACCCGTCAAGAAACGGTACCGATCGCAAGTTTGATTTACATGTTCAACTCCGATCGTGATGAAAGAACAATAAGGAGACGTCACATTTTGGGAATCAGTCTGAAGTTCAGAGGCAGGGGCGCGGGGACCGGACAAAGCCGTTGACTTTTCGGGATACAGAAAGACAAAAACCTTTTTGTTCGACAGCAGCACAGAGATGCATGGCGCAGTTTATCAGAGATTTCTCTCATGTCATCCTCGACTCATTCCTGTCTGGCTCTCTGAACGGCCAACAAATTGTGATATCCAATAAATCAAGATTTACTAAAGCCACGGGTGAATAATAATAATAATAATTAAAAAAGTGACAAGTCCTAATAATATGTGGAAGAGTCAAGGCTCTATTCAGCCGGAGATCCTGGTGTGGGTTTTCCAATTCAGCGTGTAAACAAGATGCACTATCTCTTGATTAAATCGCTTCCTCAGCACAGCTTCCAGCGAGGCTCTGCAAATGCAACTGCATTTCACAGACTTCTGCGAGAACCTTAAGCTAGAACTGCTTTTAAATGTTATTTGTCCCTGTCTAAAATTGCAACTAATCTCAATGCTTCCCCCCCCCCCTTTAGCTTTGAACAGAACGAATTAAAAAGCTGCCAGCTACAGGTTATTCCACAGGTTTGACGTCGCTTTAATTCACAGCGCAGGTAAACAAACCTTGGGAGGCTGAACAGGGTGTCACTGAGCTGTCATCTCTGATCCCCTGGGTTGTTAGAAAACTGCAACAGAGGAGGAGTGTGCCTGTCTTGGTGTGTGTGAGTATTCAAAGATTACACTAATTTTTAATGGAACCTTACGTTGACTTCAAAAGGCGTGCTTTAAGCCTCAAACGGCTTCGGTTCACCTCCATGATTGAAGCTAACTCACCCAGGATGCCGCAGTATGAACCGATGTTCAAACTTTGACTTCTTCCAAAGACTCTCTGTTCTTCTACTTACTTTAGCTGGGCAGCAAGATTCTGACTTTGTCAAGAAAAACAAACTACGTGTCTCAAAGCATTAAGCTAACTCAAGAAGGCTAACCATTTTATTTGTTCTAATAAGTAGCTTATAGTTGATTATTATGATGTTTGTTGCTAATTTTCCATTATAAGACTGCAGAAAATATCCTAAATTTATGGTAATTGCAACTTCAAGGTGTCTTTCAAAAGATTAAGCGAGGCTAGTTAAGCTAGCTCAAAAAAGCTAACCAGTTTTTTTGATTGTAATCTAAGCAAATTCTGATTTATCGTCATGAGGTTTATTGATAAATTTTTATTAGACTGAATAAAGATATAAATATACAATCATTACAATTTCAAGGTATATAATATCAATGCAAAGGTTCTCCAACATTCACAGGGTTTGGAACCTCAGAAACCCGCTAATAGACAACATCCACAAATAACAGAGTCCCTCTAAAAATACTTATGTTACTAATTCAAACACCAAATATCCCTTAATATGCATCAATACGCAAACCGTATTCGAACTATTGAGCGAGCTGCCCGGGGTTACAGCCAATAAGGAACGTGACAAGTTAATATCGATCCTGAACCGGCGACTGTGCAAACATCACCCAATGACATTTAAATTAGCATTGAACATAAATATTTCTGCTGTCCTAACTGCATTTTCAATCAAATAGTTTTGATATACTTTATAATTTTGTTTCTTTTTTTTAAAATCAGCAAATAGATTTTTCCATGAGTGAGTTGGAGAGGCTCAACAGATTTATGTTTGCAGGCTAAAATATTCCAAATGCCAGGAATGAGCACTCAGGATGTCAATCAGATACATTTAGTCTGAGTCCTGTAGAGTTCTTGATGCAAGTCATCTAAGGTAACAGAGATGGTTTTGCTGCAATTAGTTAAGAATCAAAAGGAGAAGAATATGGATTTATCACTAAAATTATTACAGCAACATTGCCATAGCATTAATCTTTTTTTTTAAGCCTAATTTATCTTTTGGCAAAAATAAAAAAGGGCCTTTTTTGTTGCCAAAATCACTTTAGGCAAAATAAGACTTCAGCCATTATGGAAGGTGACAATATGCAGGGAGATATTGACAGATGGAGACTCTACATGCTGCTGATGGTTTCTGTCTGACAAAAGGACAAAACATTGGTTTAATTATTTTCTTCTTCTAACCTCTCTTTCCTCAAAATTAAGTCTTCATGGTGTGAATTAATCCATAGAAAAGGTTCTTACTCCTGACATCTAAGGCTCAAACTGATTTTTAATCAGCTTCCATCACTATTATAATCAACAAATAATGTACAGTTTAGAAGTTTGTCTTTTAAACAGTCATTCATGTAACAGTTCCTGTGAATTCCCATCATCTATCCAATCACTTATCTAAAACCTCTAAGCCTTTCTATGTTTTCTCTGTCAATAAACACTGACCCCAATAGAATATCACCTTTTATGCAACAAAAATCATTTAAAGAGGCTCATACTGGCTGCGGCCCAGTGCACCCCTCTGTCACTTCTTTGTCCTTTTCCTCTTTGTGTTTCTGCCATTTTGCTGCGTTTCGTCTTTTGAGAGGGTGTCCCTGCGTGAGGCCGAGGCCGGCAGCGCTTGTTGAGTTGAAGGCATGGGCCAGGTGGTACGCAGCTTCGACTGCCAATTAGAGCGGTGACCATGTGAGAAGCGGCCCGAGATAACTTCTAATTACCAATGGACCTCGGAGGCATAACGATTAGCTTCGCCTTTAAATAAACCCAACAAGAGGAAACCCACAAAGCCCGCTGGCAAAGTCCTTTTTCCTCCGTTTCAGTTTGGAAATATGACCCTGTAGAGAACCTTATGTGGCCTTGCTGAGCGTCTGAAGTGGTGCTCATACGATATTGAGTCCATATTTGAGTACATTTATTTTCTTCCCCTGACAAGGTCACTGTGACTGCCAGCCTGTCAAGATCACAGTGATGAAAATAACTAGAAGACGTTTTCCAGTCATGAAGACGCTGAAGGAAAGAGCAACACACTCGGTTCAGAGTGCAGAGCCCCGTGAAAGTATTCGCACCCCATGTGTTGCATCGCAACCACAAACGGCAGCGTTATGTTTGATGCTCCAACACAAAGAAGTGGGCATTTGTGAGGGAGAAAAAGTTTACCTTATACAAAAAAACAAAAAACATGCAGTTTGCGTTCTCAGCCCCCCTCAATAACAACCAGAGAACCAATCTATGAATGGCTTTGTGGTGACGAACTTTGTACTTTGGACTTATTTCCTGTAAAAATTAACTTATGAAGATGTTGTTTTTATCATCTTGATCTTTGGTTGAAATGTTGTGTTCATAGTTTACAGACAGTGTTGTAGTACTCGAGACCGGTATTGGTCTGGAGACCATTTTTTAATGGCCTGGGTCTCGTCTCGGACTCGACTGCACTTGGTCTCGGTCTTGTCCCAGGCGCTGAGGACTTGGGATTTTATTTCAAGACCAGTCAAGACCGCAAATGTGAAAATATCACTAAACTTACAGCATAGTGTCCAGTTTATTTAACATGTTTGTTTTCACTGCTACAAAATGCACCGATTAAAATCCAAGCAATAACATGACTTACCAATTACGCGTTTCTGTTACCTTCCCTTCCCCACCTTTCACTCGCATGCAGTGCTCTGAGTGGTTTTCTCCGAGCGGCAGAAGATGTCTGTCTAATCGTCAGTAATAGAATTGTGCTGCATAAATCATAAGAAATCCGATGGCGACAGCTGATTTAACAGCGCTTCGCTTTCACAGATGGTGGGGACTATGTCTAACTTTTTTCGCTAGATTTTTTTAATACTTTAGATATCACACTAGCTAAAGCTATTGGTCTGTAGCTATCAAGGCTACCAACCTTACTAGTTTTGTCCTTAATTACCAGCACAAGGATAACAGACAATAAGGAATCTGGCAATTGCCCATGGGTCATAAACCCAGAGAAACACATTGCAAGCAGCCACTTTTTGGTTAGCATATTTCAGATGTTCAGCTGTAATCCTATCAGAACCTGTTGCTTTATTCTCACACGAGTACGCTATTGCCTGCTGGACTTCACTGGGAGTTATTATAACCTCATCACTCTTAGCAATGTTTCCCAATCTATAGGATTCACTTTTTACACAGTTAAGGCAGAATAGTGCTGTCTCCATAGATCTGCTATATTATGAGCCCCAGATGTGCCCCCTATGGTACTGGAGAATAATGCAGCAGACCTGTTTAAGACTCTGACATCATTCCAAAAGCCAATGGCTTTATTTCATAGCAGTCTTTCAGCGATGGAGTCTGCTCATATTTGGAAATGTACCGAATGGCATATTTAAAATTTGCACTAGTGAGTTTTTTATAATCTAGGAGAGTCCCATCTCTTGGACTCCCTGTTTGTACCCACATCTGACATAAGTTTAGCTTCTGCATGGTATCCTGACATGTTTATTCCCTGATGCTATGTGACAAGCTGTACAAAAAACAAAAAACAAAAAAAAAAAAACAAAACCAACATATGCACTTGTTTCTTCATTCTCGTCTTTTCTCTACGGTCTAAGCTTTGTTGACCCTTGAATAAAATATCTTAAAGACAAATGCACAATGCTCTGTATAACTGATTCAGTGTTTATACCTTTCAATAAGTGGATTTCCACGACAGCTTCATCTGGACCACAGAAGACGGCGGACACTTCAAAGCCGTGTTCGGTTATAAAACATTATCCCAAGCTTGTTCAGACTGTCATCTGAAAATGGAAAGAGTATCTTGAGGAGCACTAACCTAACAACTCATGTGAAACTAATTCATTTGCCCATGAAGTCAGGTTCATTTGTGGCGGTATGAATGTGCAATCGAACTCTGATGTTTATATTTTGTGAAGAAGGCAATTGTGCTCAGTGTCTTCTTCTATGGTTTTCATGTTGTTTCCCCTTCATTGATACTTGGGACAGCGCCACCACATGTGAAAGAGTAAACATGTTTCTCAAAGGGTTTGGTTCATTTGACAGTCCAGTGTGAAAGTGAACCGCATTACCTGAAAATGTAAAATGTTGTAACATTGCTCCCCAACTGAACAGAGTCCACCGAACCGGGACCTAAATAAACGTGAAAATCTGAGAATCAACCAAGACGTCCACACTTAATTAATTTATTATAAAGATTGATCATCCACATCAGAGGAAATCAAGTTAGGACAATTAGTCACACAATTCTACATAGAAGAGTCTTGAGAAAAATGCCACTGTTCAAAGAAAGGATAAGAAGTCTTGTTTGCAATTTGCCAACAAGTCTTCTAGGACACTACAGAAATGAGAACAAAATTGTGCTTTTTGGCATGAGGGAGGATTAGTTCTCCCATAAACTAACCTGATCCCCACACTTTCCCCATTCCACCATTAACTGTGGCAGCATCGTTTTGAGAGGGGGTTGTTTGTCAGAGTCGATGGACTGACATAAACAGAGCAATCCTGGAAGACAACCTATTGTAGAAACTACAAAGGTCTTGAGAATAGGGTGGACATTCATATTCTAGTACCATGACTATAAACACGGAGCCATAACTACAATGGAACGATTTGGATTAAATAATAAAACACAGGATTTTGATTGGAGATCATGTTAGCACCTTTTTCATTTGTGTCATTGTATTGCATAACATCTGACATCAAGAGATGTAAATACTTTTAGGTACTGCAAGTGCCTTGGCCAAATAATCAGGACAGCAAATTAACGACTTGCTCAACAAAGAAATTTAATCAAAATTCAGATCAAGAGGAAAACAATATCTGTGGCTGTGGTGCTAAGAGGGGTACAACATGGCTTTTACATACAGCGGAAGCTGGCAGTTTGTCATGCTGTGCTCCACCAAAAGGCACCTGCCAATAAGCATCACCGAACGCCGCGCTTTAATCTGGCGAGCCTAATTGCAGGACCGACGCGTCATCTCAACGCAGCTGATTGTGCTCGGGAAAGATTAAAGCGGCAATCACGGGGATTCTCTACAGGCGGAGGACGGCGGACTTTAATTGTCATTTAGCAGTCATCTGCGATAACTTCACGATTGAGGGAAAATGTGGCTGAGGACGTTTTCCTTTTCTTGTGAATGCTCACACGTAGGAAACGCCATGCATTTCCCGCAGAGTTTGTGTAGTCTGCTCAGGTTTTCAGAAAGGGTAAAAAAAAAAAATTTAAAAAAAGACTATTGCTGAGGTGTTTCTTGGAAAACAGTCAGGACTGTTAAGTGGAAACAGAGGGCAAATCAAAAAGACAGAGAGATGTCCAAAGGGAATACTCTGAAGGAAGAAAAGATGGTTTGTGACTGAGCCAAGAGGCCCCAGCACAGGACAACTATTGGTGAAACTTGTACAAGTTGCAGTGGCTTGCTGACCACCAAACCCCCCCTGGAGCCTGGAAACATTTTTCTGCTGCAGCCTCGGTCGAAGACCTACAACTGTAAAGCCGCGCACTTAAAAGGCTGATTGGATGTGTGGTGAGGCGTGGGGATTCCTCTGTCTGACTGAACGGCAGAACTGAATAACTGATTACAGCAAAGCCAGCGCTGTCTTGGACTCAACCTTCACGCTACGGCAGCCGAGGACCAAAGGAAGATACCTTACAGGAAAGCTCTTAAAGCAGGAAGTCGGATCGTTATGAGAAACTCGCGGAAACTGTGGAATGAGCCGTGGGGCACTGGCGTGTGGAATACTTTCCGTTCAGCACCGATGTGCTTTGAAGTGGAAACGGCGGCGTCACCACTAGAGCGGTTTCATCAGGCCTTGCCTAGCGATGCATCTTCATCTGGCTGGCAGCTGGTGAAAGTTGCCGTGATTCACTGTGACGCGCGGTAAAAAAGCTTGAGAAAAGGATTGCCATTCAGAGGAATTACATTCCCCTCTGGATTGAAATCTGTAGAGCACTCAGGAAAGACAGGACCAAGACTGGCTGAGGCGGCAATTATCAGCAGAGCCTTCCTCTTAAAATAGTTTCCCGTTGCATGTCACGTAGCCAATTGCGATTGCTAATCGAGAAAACAAATACGCATCTAAAATTTGGTTCCGTCAGTTATAGCATCCCCAGGTATCACCCTGTAGTTCTCACAATAGTCACATTTACAAATGTGAAATTTTAGCACCAATTTGGCAATTGTAAAACGTAAAAAATTGTAAAATTTTGGCTAGATGTTCATTCTCTTCTCCATAGCTCTACCAATGTTGAGTTCTCAGTCTCAGAAGTTCAGACTTTAGCAAAAATCTTTTCAAATAGTACAATTATATGAGTGACTCAGAGACGAAGCAGCACAAATTCAGTTGTAAAGACAGTAAATCCATAAGACATGCTAAACAGAGATGTCGCAATACTGGATTTTCAAACTTGATATTGATACTAAAACATATACTTTATACTGTTTTTAATATTACTGTAACATTTTTTGAAGGCACAGGCTCTTTCTTTTTAGGGAAGAGAAAAAATATATATATAATTAATCTTAATATCCAGAAACCTGCAGCCCATGGTTGTTTTGTGATAAATGTTACAAAAATTTGGAGTTGCACGAACAGGCATCATAATTCTAAAATAATAATGTGCAAGAGCAATTGGCAGGTGTAGGGACCATGCCCAGTTCAATGTGTCAACTATAACCCTACCTTAATGCGTTCTTGCTGTCACTAGGCAAGAAAAGTCTGGTTACCCGCCAGGCTTGTAATATGACAATGTTTCAGCTTTATTAGGGCAAAACCGATGGGTGGGGGACAATTCAGACATCATTTATGAAAATATATAATTTGAAAATGTGGCTTCTGTGTTTGGCACATGAAATAACAGTCAGTGTAAGGGTTAATGTTGAGAACTGTGCAGTATGAACTAGTTACACTATATATTTGTCCCTTATGTACACTATATCACTCTGTGTTTCTATATTTTTCAATTCTAGTTTGAATATGAATGATTCAGTTAACCGTTAACTTGCCTGATTTTCCCAACTGTGGAAAAATATTGATAGTTTTATTGTACCCTACTGTCCTTCATGAAAGTGAAGGACAGTTGCATAGCTGCTTTACCTTAGTGTGTGCTTCCATTTGTCTGAACTTACTATTGACAACAAAACGCAATACTGAGGCAAAAATGAAAGATCCTTGTATAATAAAATAGAAACCGTTTCCTAACATAAGCTTTCTTTATAAAAGTCTGAAAAAGAAGAAGTACAAAAATTTGGCCAAAAGTGAATGAGTCACTGGATCGATTTGATGCAAATTAATATCTTTAAATAGTTCATTTTAATACTAATAGTAAATCGAGAATTATTTTTGACAACCTGGGTGCTGACTATATTAGTTTCTAGCTATAAAGCAAAAATAATGGTTGTACAAGTTGAATTTTGCACCAATTTTAAAACAAGGGGCAGTGGTAGTAGGAAAGCCCCCCAAATCAAATTCTGCTTAGAGCCCCGTACAACTCTGCCCCCCAGCTGCTCTAAACACTGCAGCTCAGCTACCCAAGGTCATCCCATCCAGTCAGATTAAAGAACTGATGAGCCAGGGCCTCTGCGCCTTTCCTCCATCGGCTTGTTGTTCATAAAACCCCCCACCAAAAAACTAGGCAACAAGCTGCAGACGCCTTCATTAGAAAATGACATCTCTGGGATCACAACAAAACTCCAAGCCCATAAACTTGGAATTTATCAACACATGGGACACCGCAGGCCATGAAAGCAAGACTGATTAATGTTTACTACATATTAAGAGAATATATCAAAGGAAATCTTTTTGTTGCTCTTAATGAGCCTGGTGCCAGGGGACTATCCAGCTCCTATAAAGCGTTTAGTGCGGAGACATCTCTTCTGAGCTCACAGTGTGCTGGAAATTCAACAGTTGCACAGGCTTAAACCAAAGGAAACATAATGAACACTCAAGTCAAAGAGGTAAGGTTTGCTCTAGTTGGACAGAAAAACTCAGGGTTCCCATCCAGTTTTGAACTGGGAAGGTATTTTCCAAGTCTATACAAGAAAGAAAGAAAATGTAGAAAAATTTGCATTTCCAGATGCAAATGCTATAAATTTCTCAATTATTCAATGATCAGTCCATTTTTTTTTTCTGCATATCTGAGATCACGCCAAGAAGATAACAGGTGTTGGAAGGAAACTTAGGGCGCATTCACACCAGTTCTGATCAGTCTGCTTTAATCGAACTCGAGTTTGGTTGCCTTGAACGTCCGGCTCCTTTGGGGAGATGTAAATGCGCAATCAAAACTCTGATGTGGACCAAATAATAAGCGAACTCTGGCATCTTCTACAAACCTAGGTTTGGTTGAAGTGAATTGTGATGCAATTCGAATGCACATGGGAATGCCAAGTGAACCGGAAACTCCTCCAAAAGCAGGAAACAAACTACAGGGCAGGGCATTCAGGTTAAATACAACCAAAACAAACTAGTGGGAGTAGTGCTAGTAGGAGAATTAGCTTGTGGTGTTTCACCAAAGACAAGAAAAATCTTCAATTGCTAAAATGTGACGCCACTCCATTCTTCTTGTTACATTTTGTGAAAGAGGAAGTTCCGCCCAGTATCTTCTTCTGAGGTTTTTTGTTGTTTCCTTCAGTTATTCTTGGTGCAGCACCACCACAGATGAAAGGGGCTGGCGGCAAAAGGTTTTTCAATGTGCCATGTACGCAGAAAAACTCTTAAGGTCCTAGACATCCTGATCACCAAAACCACCACAGCTAATTTATTGGATGATCACTTTCTACCTTTACCTGATGCTGAAGAATTGCTACTCGTATTCAAGTGCAATTTTTGGGTATTCCAGCCACCTCTGCATCTAACAGAAAAAAAGCATTGGCATCAATTTATTCATCGGTCCGTTTGTCCCTCTATTATTCCATCAGTGTGTCCATTCATCCATCCAATAGTCTGTTATCTATCTGGTCATCCATCCCGTCCTCCTTCCTTTTTACATTCTAGTTTTTGATATTTCCAGCTGCCTTAACATAAAGCCTGAACAATTTAGACTCCAACAGTAAACTTTTGCATTTGTGTTTTTACATTGAGCATAAAAGGATTGAGACAAACGTCAACTTGAGAATGGGAAAGAATAAAATTGATAGAGGAATGCGATGCTGCATATTTTGATACCAATCCAATACCAAGAGGTATTGCCGATACTGATGACAATACCAATAATTATCCAATTATTGACATAATTGGATAATTTTTGATATAATCCGCTCTCGTCAAACTTCGAGGACAGAATTTAGATGAAGTTTATAGATAATCTACAAAATAGTTTGACAACGTATTTCCATGATAAACAGAAAAAAAAACTCATTTGTGTGTGCATTGCTTTCCAAGTAAACAAATTATTTTTATGAACAAATCAAAATCTTTTTTTAATGGTAGTGATGAGAAACAATTAAAAAAATAATAATAATAATAATTAAAAAAATCAATAGGGAACATGAAACTAAACTATCACGTTAGTATCGATCTGATACCAACTTGGTATCGATATTATCAATATTCTGGAGCCAAAATAATGTTTGATGTGAAAAGTGTGTAGGTAAACCGGATATTAGCGTTCCTTTAAGATAACTTAATGTGCCTACAAGTATGCGAGTAATTAAAATTATAAGCAGGTGGTCAATGCAGGCAAACACAGGTGATGGAAAAAGCAGGAGGCAGACATGCAGACAGAAAGGCAGCCGCCCGCTCTGGGTGTTTAAAATCAGTCAGGAAAGTTACAGTTCAACACCTGGTCATCCTCACTAAGACTTTAATCCCGCGTGTTCACCTCTCAGTTTAACGCAGCCGGCTTAGAAACTATAATTAGAAAAGAAGGGTGACGCTACGAAGTGTCAAAAGCACGCATTCTGGTTTCGGTACTGACCTGAAGTCGCTTCGGAGCGGCGAGCGGTGTCCCGGCACTTGTCGGCGCTCCGCAGCCGCCGGAGGCTCGGCATGGAGCGGACTGACTGGAGGGTCTAGTCAGAACCCGCCGCGAGAGCTCCGCGCCGAGAGCACGCGCTCCGAACTGCCTGTTTGAATGCAAGTTCACTCTGCGCGAGGCAGAAGCAGAAGCTGAAGCTGAAGCGGGCTGCGCCTCCTATCCTGTTATCCGCGAAGGTGGAGGACGGCAGAGAGCGGTGAGGCGCGGGGCTGCTGTTCCCTCAGCTCCCAGGCAGCGAGAGGCGGGCGGGTTAGCTCCAGAAGGCTGACCATGAGGGGCACAACGCCGCTACGCCCCTCAGCATCCTCACCATCCAGCCAGAAATCCTCCTATTTATCACCGCCCAGATCATTAAAAGCAAACCCGCCCGGTCTACATCACCCGCACCTGATTTCTAACTGAATTTGCTTCATTGGTGATACTTTAGAGACAGTAACCTAAAGAATAAAGTGTCTTTATTTGCAGTGCCCTCCCTCCTTCCACCTTCACGCTATCGCTGCAGCTGTTTTCCATCAGTGCAGCTGACTAATAGGATAACAGAGGTGACTGGCGGATTAAAGGCAACCAGTCTAAGCAGGGCTGATGACTCTCAGTCAGAGCAGCCTGAGGCCCTGTGTGACCAGCAATACCAGTTTTATTGATTTACTTTTGTTCCTTTATGTCCTGAAGCTATGAGGGGAAAACGTGTTTTTCTTAATGGGTGCCACAGCTACTGAATGTATCACATCAGATTTGATCTGTCTGGAGTGTAAAACTTGAACCGTCGAGGTTTCGGCGGAGAACACCCGAGATGTTTTGGAAGAAAAGCCGAGACGTGTGCTTTTTGCAAAGTGGGCATCGCCCGAGAACTTTTTCCACTTCTTCTCGAAAGCCATGCAGCCACAAACCTTACTGTATTTACTGGAAAGTTATTTTAAAATTCTGAAGATGGCTGGAAGGAAAAAAAAAAAAATCTGAAAAGTGTGGCATCCATTTATTTTCAACCCTTGTTGAAAATAAGCATGGGTGTTTTTCAACAGGGGTTGAAGAAAACAAAGTAGAACCTTCCTTCTTCTTTGGAAGGTTACTCTTCCAAAGTATTGTACGTCTGCTTTCCAAAAAGGTGAAGAAAATATAAGTTAGCTTTAACTTTAAGGTGAGAAAAATCATGATATGATATAATTTTTTTTTTTTTAATAATAAGGTTAATGGATAAAGTTCAAAAAGGTCACACTATTTTGTCAAGGATGACACTCGTGTAAATTTTTCTTTTAAATATATGAGCAACATTTCTCCAGCAGCCTGTACGACTTCCTGTTTGCATATTGGTAAGTTCCCCACCATTTCCTGTGCGGTTTCGGCTTAGCGCGCTGTCTTAAGTTCAGCAGACAGACTGGCGCTTTGGCTGCACGGGCCCTTAACAAGTCAGCTGAGCATGCACGTCAGATCGCTGCTTGCTGGCACCGCATGTGCATCGGGGAACGTGGGGAACGCAGCGCGTCTTCGCTGCGTGGGAAAGCGAAGGCAGACCGGTGAAAACGGGAGCTGGGAAACAGAAGCAGAGCTTGTATGCAAAATCTTGTTTACTTCTCCTGCTTTTGGCCACAATGTGCCGTCGTGATGCCAGATATGGTAATGTTTGTTGCCATGGTGTTTTGCACCAATTGTGAACTCGGGATAATTACTGCTGTAAAAGGGAGAAATGGATTTATCGCAGACCTCCCCCCCCTCAGTACTTCCAGAGTTATGAGGTAAATAGAAATAAAATCAGCAGTAACACTTTATTTGATGGGTTGTGAATAAGACTGTCATAACACCTGTCATGAACATGTCATGTCATGACACTTTCAATACAAAGTGGACATTATTCAAAATGCCTTTATTATGACAACTTGACATTAACCAAGAAATTATGATCTCACATAAATTTGTTATAAAAGTGCCACTAATTACACTTTAAAAATCATCTAGCTTTATGTTATTAAAGCACACACACAGGATGGTTTGAGAGACATTATCTGTGAAAAAAATGATGTCCTCTGCCTTCTCCTAGTGCCAATTCAGAGCCAGGTGGCAGGTCTTAGCGCTGTCAATCACAATGTTGTAGTGAATGCCATGGTTAGTTGGCATGGTCGACCGATGACAGCAGATGGACGGTTTTCCAGCAACATTAAGTTGTTTCTCCGCCATTAGCACATTTAGCGCTGCATGCATGAGGATGATTGACAGCGCTAAGACCCGCCTCCTGGCTCTGATGGGTCGTTTTTGACGGGGAGTGGCGCATTTCTTCAGGCAGAAAGAGGAGCTCAGGGAGGAGCTGGATCTTTACATAGATTATCTGTCACAACATTGTGGTCTATTAATGAATATAAAAAAAACCATCACATGCTGCACCTTCAAAGGGAGTAAAAAAATTGTTTTCAATAGACATTATTTGGTCAAATTCAGTTGTCACTTTGACATTAAAAGTTTTTTTTGTGGTAATTTCTCAATAAAAAGAAAAAGCCTTTTTTTTTGTTTGTTTTTTTTTGCTGTTTTGTGAACGCTACCTGGCTATGCTTTTCTCCTTCAACCTGGCGCTCTGTAAACAGGTGCCTCAACTTTGTGTGGTCCACGCCTTTTAATCTGCTGTTTGTTTCTCAGTTTTCTCACCTCCTTCCAAACATGGCTGCTGATTCAGAAACGGAGCGACATGACGAACACGACTTGCTTCGCTCGTACCGCCCTTTGAAAAGCCAGATTCACATCGATGTCGGCTTAAAATGATGTTTAAGTCAGACCGGCGGGCTGTTGATAACTACAGATTGGGTTGAGGAAATCAATCTCATTCCTCTCTGACATTGATTGTAGCGAAGGCATCGACAGGCAGAAGCTCAGAGTGGAGAGAAATTAGTCGACAGCTCTGTTATCGGACAAACCCAGAGAGCGCGGACGCTTCTGAAAAAAATTGTTTCCATTGGTTTAAGAAAATGAGTCCCTCATCTCATTATGTTGGCGTAATAAAGCTTGTTTCATTGTGAGCGAACTTGTGTTGTACTCTAAAAACAAGAAACCTTCTTTTCACTAGAAACAAAGTTTGGACATTTTATTAATCACAAGAAAACCAAACCAGTTTTCTTGGTTATTTTGTCAAAAAAAAAAAAGAGAGAGAGAGAAGAATATGGAACGATGAGAAATAGCTATTTGTGCTCAAGGCTCAAAATGTAAAAAATTCCCAAAACGTAGTCAGAGCTCTTGAATTATTTTCACACTTTATGATGTTGCAATCTCAAATCTTGGGTGTATTGTGCTGCAGTTTTATTTTATTTATTTATTTATTTTTACAGAGAAACCGTAAGCCATGGATGATTTTAAATTACAGACAGATGGTCACATGTATGGATTTTACAAATCAACAACTTTGCCTTAATTCTTCCAAATCACTATCAGAAAAGTGTGACGTGTGCCTTTATTCAGCGTTTGTAATGAACAACAAAAACAAAAGTAAGGCTTGAGGACACTGGTACTTTTGAGAAATGTGGGTTTTATTTATCCAAAAATAAACATAAAACATAAAGAAATTGAGACATGTCACAGGTCCTTAAAAGAGGACGTGTGAACAAAACAAACTTTGACAAAGTATGACAAATTACTGAACAAAAAGAAAGAGCAAGACAAGTCATTATAATAGTCACTATAATGACTATAGCTAGTCATTATGGTGACCAGTAATGAAACATAAGCATCAAGTAAATTAATTAAATGCTATTAAGTGTTTTTATTGGCCGTCACTTTGCTGCTGTTGCACAGAAATGTCCTCATAGTGGGACGATAATGGATATTTCTTTTCTTCTATTCTCAGTAAAAGAAATCATGCAACACTTGAACCAACTGGCCATTCTGTCCTCCCCATCATGAAGCTAAACTTGGTAGTGCTTAATTAGCGCCTCCTGAAAATAAACCTGCTGCATGCCAGGGCACATCTTTTCATTTCCTGAAGTGCAGAGGATCCCCTGAGGACAGGAAAAATAAGAAAAGAAACCCAAAAGGTGGGCCTGAACTTTGCTTTTCTATGCAATTCCGTTCAATTCTCAATTCCGTTCATTCTGTGCTCTGTCTGGGATTTCTCCCATTGAGTCGGATTTCTCAGGGCACATTTCCACCGGGCCAATCAGCAAACAGAAGGAGTCGTGTGAACGATGGCCCTGAGTAGCTGCACTGTTTTAGAACTGTAGTCTGCTTGTGGTTGAAAGTTGGTTGGCCACACTTCCAACTATTGAGCAACTAGAGTCAGTGCAAGGCAAATGTTTAAAGGGACAGTACTATGTAAAGTTAACTTTTTTGAGCCTTTCATCATATTATAATATTCTCTCATCAAAAACATACCTCAACTTTGCCTTAATTCTTCCATGCATGTTTGAGAAATCCATTAATCTCTCGTGGCAACGAAGCAGCTGTGCAAAACACCTGAGAGGAACTAGCCCCGCCTTCAAGGACAAAGCTCCTCCTCAGAAGATGGAGCACAAAATGAACGCAGAAGACAGAGAGCTTTCTGCACATTTAAAAGTGAGTATAAATGGACGTTTAGTAGGAGTTTATATCACGCTGGCTGCAGTATCAGACAAGAACAGATGAGATGCCAGAGAATTACTTGCCTAGTAAGATTAAAATGCAAAGCAGGTAGTTAACAGATGGGATATTAACCTGTATTACGAAGTTCTAAAACTGTCAAAGCTGAAGTCGACTCGTGCCAACTGCAAACTTTCAATTGAAGTTACTGTTCTATGGGCTGATTGGCAGCCGAGCCTCGTCTACTTTTCAGTGGCGTACTTTTGTCCTGGGGTCATGAATTCTTTATGTAGGGGAGGAGGTGATGTCTGGTTGTAATTACAAAAAGGACGGCGAGGTGGAATTTGTGCTCTTTCTGCAGCGTTGCCACAGTTCCCCTGAAGGCCCGACGCAGGTCAATCAATACCGCAGGCTAGAACATTCCTCTCCAGTGTTAGTCCAGACAAGTTCAATTAATGATGAATGGGAGATAGACTGCGAGGTCTCCGACTTTGACCAGATTTGTATCTTCGTTTTGCATTCTGTCTCAGCTGTTGTGATTCAGTTCATGCGACTTCTACGTTATCAGCATTATTTTGTCATCTTGGATTATTTAAAACGGTTGAAACAAGAGATTTACATTCCCCACTTGTCCCCCTCTCCACCCAACAACTTTTGAGGTTAAATAGCATTATCAAAATTATTTATATTTAGTAAATACCAGAACAATGAGAGGAAGAAGTCTTCAGGACATTTTTTAGAACAGTAAAATCTACAAACAAAGCCTTTGTTAATATTTTCTATACTGAAGTCCTCAAATTTCATTTTTTTAGTTCAGGTTTGTCTTGTCTTGGTTCACGTTTTGTAAAAGAAGAAAAAATTTATTTTTTTCAGCACCTTTTGTTTTTAGGCTTAATCAATTAATAACTGGACAGCAATCACTAAATCAGCTGTAGTGAGTCAAGAAGAAAAGTCTGAGATTTTCACGTTGATGTTTGATGTTAGTATCTTTTGCATGTTGCAGTAGCTCTGTTATGTTCCAACTTGTTCTTTTTCTTAACTTTTGTTCATAATTTTCATATTTTTATGTTTAATTTTGAATTTGTAGCACAATTCAGTAACTGTGTTATGTTCAGTTGTTATAAAAATCCTTTACTGGAAGGAAATTTTACTTTGTAATGTACCGCTTTGAAATTGGGCCTCTGTCTCTTTAAGAATTTCCTGCTCTTTCTGAAGCTCCACCTCCAGGAAGTCATCAAAAACATGGTTCCTCTATTAACCCTTTAACAACGTTTTTTACCAGCTTTTCACTGAGAAGTCGCTCCTATAATGAGCTCAGCTGATGCTCAGGTCCACCAGGTGTTTGCTCATTTCTGCTGGCTAGTCTGAAGGAGCTAAGTGGGAGAGTCCCTGGAGCTCAGAGGCTTGGAAACTGCAGCTCAGAGGAGGAGCTTCGTCCTCGAAGGCGGGGCTGGGTCGACAGAAACGTTTGCACAGCTTAATGGTTGCTATGGAGACTAAATGATTTCTGAAACCTGCATGAAAGAATCAAGGCAACACTCCAGGTTTGTTTTTGATGAGGGAATAACATTATAACATGACGTAAAGGTAAAATAAGTCGATTTTTCATAATACTAGCCATTTGAATGGAACTGTAGAGCGTCTATATGACTAAGATGGAGGGAAACTGGGTATCTGTGTTGGATAATCATAAAAATAGAAAATAAAAGACTTTGGACCATTTTACCAACTCTCCAATTGTTGTGTGTCTGATTTCGCGGCAGTGTGCGTGTGTGCTTTAACAGCAATGAAGTAAAAGTTAATTAATTTTATCATCTGCCTCTTATAGCTCGGCTGACATCAGATATTGTGTCTAAGTCTTTCCAGCTTGGACTGTGAGAATCGGGAAAAAAATTCTCCTTTCTGTTGTTGCTAATAGAAACGAAGATCTGATTGGCTCCCTATTCAGCGAGAGAGCCACAGAGACATTCTTCCTGCGAACCGCGCCGGAGCCAAGCCGCGTCGCCTCCCAGCAGGATGTGTGCATCCCTCTGGCATCATCCTTCCCACGTGAAGCCAAGGTCATTTAGCGGGATGCAGCATCTCATCTCAGCACAATGGGATCACCACTTCGCCGGGCCGCTCTCCAGAGGGGCCAAAATCCTTACAAGCACTTTATTTTTTCCCCCCCCTTAACAAATCCTCAACTTTCATGCGCGGCCCAATTTGTACACGTTTCCCCTTTTTGTTATTCAGAGCGTAAATCAACTCTTATTCTCTGTGCTTTCTAAATTTATTAGCCACCTGGAACAATAGAGCAGAGCTCTTTTGAGCACTTCCCATTTCCAGGAATGGATTTTTATTTATTGATTTATTTTTTTTGTGCTTTGTTTTTCTTCTGTTCTCCAAAGTGACATTTCTTTCATCTGTCCTCCTGAGAGTTCATCAGGTAAAGTCCTGCATCTTTAAGGTGAAATGAGAAACACAAATCTGTACTCATTCAATAAATTAGAATGTCAGAAACTCAGTTCACCAAGTGAATCACATTATATAGAATAATTTTCTGCAGGCTTTTCAAGCCCGTTAATTATGATCATTTTCTCCGCACTGCTGAAGAAGACATGACCTCTTAGTTTAGAATATTACATCAGACTAATTAAAAAAAAAAAAAAAAAACATTTTTAATGTATAAATGTGGGTTTAATAAAAAATATGTTTATTACTTCCTTGAGATTATTTTCAAAACAGGCATCATAGGAAGACGTATTGTAATTTACTCAGCATTACTGTGTATCCTTGAATCTTTTTCACATTTTGTCACATTAAGCTCAGTAACAAGGTAGTTTAAAGTGCTTCAATTAATAAAAATATAACACAATAATCAATCATTAAAGGTAATCAAAATCATCAAGGATAATCAACAAGACATTATATCAATTGATGCTCCAGTTGTTTTTTTGTTTTTTTTTAGCATAAAAACGGAATGCATCACAATGAAAAACTTTAATGTTTGAGCAATGTGGTTTTTTTCTTTACAAATATACAAAAAATGTGTCATTAAGTGGTTTTTAAGGTGATTATTGTGTAAACCCCGGCCAGTCTGCTTTAATACAACTCCTGTTTGTTTGTCTAGAAAGTCTGGTTTGTTTCGGGAGGTGTGAATGTGTCATCAAACGCTGATGTGGACCTGAAACGCAAAATCTGGTCCACCTACAAACCTAGTCTCAGAGTCTCAGTTCGATTGAGATTAGGTTTGGTTTTGTTCAAATGCAAATGTGAACGCCCAGGGGACTGGAGGCCGCTCCAAAATCAGGAAGTGGACTATAACACAGAGCATTCTGGGTCAATACAACCAAAACAAACGTGCAAGTCTTAGTGCTGGCCGGAGAAATGGAAAGACGAAAGAGAAATCCTACAACTGCTAAAATCCGACGCCACTATGTTAGTTTAGTTTTTGTGAATAAGGAAGTGGGGCTCAATGTTTTCTTCAAAGATTTTTGTGTCGTCTCCTTCAGTGGTTTTTTTGGTGCAGCGCCACCACAGGTGAGGAGGGGAACCGGTTTTTCAATGGGTTTGGTTTTTTGATACGTCCCAATCAAACTGGCTCTCCAGGAGTATCAGGTGTGAGAACTCAATAGTTTTGTGTCTTCTACATGTAGGTGGGAATCCATAAAGATTTGACTGGATAGAACTTGTGAGAAACTGATGATGATAATTAGATTGAAAGAACTTTTCTTGTCTTGCTTTGTCTAGGAAGTTTGAGTGGTGTAGGAGGGAAATTCTGTAAATCTGGATGACATCCGAAACCAATTTTTGTTGTGTTCACGCTCTGTGTATGCGTGAAGGGAGCAGAAGCAGTGACAGACGGGCACAGAAAGTTGGGGTGAGTGATTGTTGAGTCGGCAGTGGGAGAGGTGGCGAAGAGTTTGGGCAGAAATTCAAAGACAAACAAGGAAAAGAGAGACATTAAAGTCTTCCAGGAGTCCTTTTCTTGTCTTAACTTATAAAAATGTTTTTTTTTTTTTTTAATTAACACTTCTTTTCCACTTCACAATTATACACTACTCTTTGTTGGTGTGCCATGTGAAGTCCCAATAAAATACATCAAACTTTGTGATTATGACGGTACAAAAAGCAAGACAGTGCAACGGGTTCGCACAGTTTTGCAAATCACAGTTTCTCTTGCTTCCCCGGTCAGATTGTCAGTTAAAATCCTTGGTGAATGAGACGAGATGAGAAAAATTGCCTCCAATGAGACAGATCCACATAAGCCTTCCCGAGATTATTAGCAAACCAAGAACGCTTCTGCTGCCAAGACGAAGCCTCATCACATCCTTCAGGAAGATGTTCCAAATCGACCTTAAAGCAAAAACCCGTCAATGATTTATAGACGTAATAACGGCAAATAGAAGCTTGTTGTTGCCATGTTACTGTTTTGTAGAGGTGCAGTTAGGATTATATGAAGATGTGCAATGTAGGGAATTGATTGTGGTGACCCTGAGGGTTGCCCCGGCCATTTGGCAGCAGCGCCACACTTGAGCAGGAACCGCAGGGGGAGTGTTTTTTTACAGAGTGATTTATCAATTTCCACCTGCCAGGAGGAAGAGAAAAAAAAACCACAACCTTCTCTCCTGGAAAGCGCTGTTATTTCAAATCTTCGTCCAATTTTTGTTATGCCTGCCTGGGTCGCTGTGTGAACAGGTTTGTGTGGGTGCAGGTTGATTGGGCAGGCTAAAGCATGTTATGTTGTGGGGAAATAAATGAAAGAAATGTTTGCAGGTGCTTGAGCTGGAGAGCTGCGTGGCGGCTAAGGAAAGCTGACAAATGGTCTCAAAGGAGGAATTTAAAATCCGTTTCTTTATGATGGAGAGTCATAATCAAAAAACATCAAATGGAATGGAGAGAGAAAATTATTGTCCCCTTCCTCCATCTGCCAAGCCAGGTTGTGTCTTGTCTCACTTTTGATCTCTAAGTATATTTTCTTTCTGAAGTCGTCTGGTGTTGATCTGGGCAAGTGTCTCTGTGCTGCAGCGCCCTGTGGCCATCAGATGGGTGTGTGTTAATATTGTATTTAGTTTCTTGAGTCTAAACTAAAGGAACTACTAAGCCTTCTCTGTCATTTAGGTTCATGCTTGGTGACATTACGTGCAGGAATAATAATAGAACAATAAAGAGAAAAACATCTAATGTGTCTTAAAATACAGAATAACTTTACATTTTACATTTATTTACTCCCTGCATTTTGACTGCTGCTCAAAATGCAATCATTGTGGTTTGTTTGTTTAAATCGTACCTTCAGTGTACTTTATTGATGTTGGAGTCTCTCCTCCCATTCCACTAGGGGGCCCTGCAGATTTTGTTTACATTGGTCTAAGTGACTTGACTGTGAACCAGAAGCGGTCTTATGGTGACGTCAGCTGAAGCAAGGCAGGTGAATACGTAGCTCCCACGAGTCAGAACCGGCAGTGATCCATCTTGGTACCATCTTGGTAGGGAAGCGCAGCGCAAGGCATGGCGGACCCATGGCTTCCAGACCAACAAAAAGGAAATATGTGGACACTCTTGTCTTGACTAACATGCAAGAGAAAGATACACTAAATCCCTGCCGTCGGGATCGACCCGTGGGAGACGGAGAATGAAAATACGTCAGATGATGTGGACAAACTGCCTTCGATCTCCTGCTACGACGTAGTTAACCGCCTGGTGAACATGAAGAGAGCGTACAACTTGTGGCTTGTTTACTGTTGTCATAGCAACCTCATATAGCAACTGCCTGCCAAGTTGGCTGCCGGTTATAAAGTTCACTGGAGCGTGACACCATATTAATAACCATATAGTTATTAAAACTACTTCTTATGTATGTTGTTGAGTGTTGCCCTGCAGGGTGAGTAGATGCTGAATGTTGTAGCCCATTGAGAGATATGGTGTTCGTTTTACGTGGCTTTTGGCAAATTAGCTTTAAGCTAATGAAAATGCTAGTGGTTAGCAGCTAATTAGCACCATTCTAGCTTTTGTTTATTGCACAGTGGCGTTTAATGACGATGTTTATCACACTGTAAAGTGCTCAAGGAGTAAACTATGTGCTTTATAAATTGCTGGTTACATCCAGCATAATTAATGATGATATTCTCGTGTATTTTGCTGTTCCCTGGCTCTGTGTTCGGATCTCCGTTTCTCTGTGGACTGTCATGGTGCTCCTGCCTCTCCAATGAGTATTTAATTTCTTGGGATTTCTTCTGCACTTTTTTATCCCCCTTCAGTATTTTCCTGTACTTGAAATCTTTACATCGTGAGAGGCGGCGGGTGATACGTAATAACCCACAGCAATTTGATGTTTTACATATAGCTGCTTAACTGCAGGGGAGCAGGAAATGCAGCTCATGTATCGGTGAACGGGACGAACGAGAGAAAGGCCAAATGAGTGACTAATCCAATTTGTTTTTCACACCAAGCTTCTCTTTGTTAAAAGTTGCGAAGAAACAGATGTCCCATTGTCTGGTGATATTTTTCTCCAATTTTCCTTTTTTTTTTTTTTTTTCTTTTCTTTTTTGTCTTCCATTATTTTCAATTTGTTTCCCCATCTGGCTCTTTGTGTTTTCTGCCTGAACATGTCTGGCTCAATCTGAATTAATGGCACACGAGCTTCCTCTCTGGTCGAGTACCAGTGAAGTCTCCATTTGCCAACTATACCATATGTGTAGCTTTTGGAAATGTTCTACACCTGATTCACGAAGCAGAATGCACCAAGTAGGTCGAGGAGCTTTTCCACACAAGTCCGGCCGAAATGAAGTTGATCTCTCTTCAGCAATTTGACCAATTCTCAGTGGATGAATCATGCGAGGATAATCTAGCATGATGAACGATGCTGCAGGTAGAAGAGAGGGGAAAGATCTGTTTAGCTGATTTATTTGGTGATAAAACTGAACACTGAAAAAAATTAGCAGGAAGTAAAATGCTATTTTTAGATTATCGAAAATCTACTAAACATTTGATAACGTATAATTATGTCATAATGAAAAAAACACCTGTGTGCTATTTTATCTTGTTCATTTCTACCACATATAGTTTTTTTGGTCACACTTCAATGCGTGACCAAAGTCTGTTTTTTTGGGAGGTGTGAAAGCGCAATCAAACTCTGATATGGGCCAACAAGGTGAACAGAGGCCCAACTTCAAGGTGTTAAATTGTATGTAGCATTGTTATAACAACTGAAATTTAACAAAAGTTAAAAAGGCCACAAAATGACACTGTGTGAAAAACCCAACACTGCCCCTTTAAAACACAAATGGCTAAAACTGAAGACCAAATCCAACGTGGAACCAATTTCACCGTTTCCCACCCTTACACCCTTCCCCCCCATCCTGCCAAGTGGGAATCTTGTGGTCTTTTTCTTTTCCCTCTTAAGTTTTACGGCACTGAAGGTTGAAGCGGCGTTGCGGAGCTCCCAGCGGGCGCTTTTACCAGATCGCTGAAAAACTTCAAAGTTTGTTTGACGTTGTGCTCTCGGGGAGGCCCACCCCGGGAGCCGGGCGAGTCTCCTGCCGAGACGGTACAACGGCTCTCTCAAGCACCGTGTACATCTGCAGTGTTAACATTCAAAGGCTCCCGTCCTGGGCCGTCTCTTGCGTAGCTATCTCCTTTGAATTAAATATGTGGCATCTCTGTCACACAGCGGTAATGCACTGCGGCCTACACAGCAGCCGACACGAGGTTTAAACAACCGTTTGATTGCCAGCACATCAATTAAAAGGCTCTCTCTCTGGTCTTTTGTTTGACGTTTGACGTACACGAGGCACCTCGGCGTCTCGTGTTTATGCCAGCATGTTTTTTTTTTTTCTCCATTTGAAGAGCTTTACCTGCTGGGAGAGGCTTTCAGAGAGCATGCTCTAGATTTTCCTGCCCCCTAAATGTTTGATGGATGAATGCGTTAGCGGTGTTTAATTGAGAACGTCCGCCATGGAACACGACACGTCTCTCTGAGCATTTCATCGCGTTAAGCCAGAGCCGAGCTCTTCCCGTCTTGTCTTTTCTTTTTATATCCTTGCAGCTGCCACTCTGACAAATCACAGCTTTTAATTTACAGCAATGCTCTGAAGAGATTTAAAATGGCGTGAGACAAGAGGAGTGGGCTGATAATGACAGACAGCGTGACACTCGAGGTCCACCGAGCACTGCCTGAACAAAAATGTAAAAATAATTTGAAAAATTCTGGCTCAACAAATCTTTGCCATTATTATGGGTATTAATTTTTATTTTTTTTTTAAAGAACAACAATATAACCCAAATCTCTAAAATTTTGGTTTGATTTCTTGTTTTTAATGACCTGAAATAGTGGTGGAAGTCAATTAATAAATTTTAATCAAGTTAAATGTAAAAAAAAATACTACTTCCACTAGCAGATTAGAATTCACTAGAATATTTACTTGTGTTATCAGTGAAATAATCCAGCAGTGGCATTAGTACTTTTTCCATCAATATTAAGGAATTACTGACTTAAAGCGAGCTCCTGTATCTTGGTGAAAAGTTGCTTGTAAATCAGTTTTGTCTTGTTTGAAGTGCACCAAGATATTTCCATTGGAAACTGGACAAAACTGAGAAAAACTTTGGTAAGATTTTGCGTTTTTGCTGAGCCTCTGGAGTTTGCCTGAACCAAAGTCAAAGAAATGTTTTGAAAAATTCTTGTTCAATAAATATTTGCTAATAGTATGGGTCTGAAAAAAATATGCAAAGAATAATACGACCTAAATATATGAAACTGCTACATCGATTTTTTGTTTTATTTTGTTTTCACTGACCAGAATCAGTTTTGGGACTCAATTAAAATTTTTAATCAAGTTAATTGTAAAAAGTAAAAAATGTACAACTTCCAGGGAGATTTTTTCACGTATAACATGGAAACAATGTCTTGTCATAAGTGTAAAATTTAAGCTCCTGAAATAGAGGTGGTTTACAAGGTTACTTATAAATTAGTCTTCTCTTACTTCTAATGTACTAGGAATTGGACAAAAACAAAAAACTTAAGATTTTGAAGTTTTTTTTTTTTTTTTGCTGTGATCACCTTCAGGATGTGGTGGAATCACATCATTGCTTTGCAGCCGACAAATCCGCTGGCTTCCTGTGTGAAGTCATCATCTCAGTGTGGACCAAAATCTCAGAGGAATTTTACACGTGGGGTAAATCTGGCACTTCATAAAAGAACAATAGAAAAACAACTTCTGGCTAATTTTATTTTACAAAACAAATCCAATCTGAGACCATCATATTTAGACACAGTTGGACTTTCATGTCATTCGTCTGCACATTTAAAATGCACATACTGAACAGCATTTGGCTACACAGCTCCAATAATAAGATGAAATAAATTATAAAAAAGCTCAATAGATGCAATGAGAGAGTAAATGGGAGTTTCGTTGTGCATGCTCATGTGCTTATTTCACTCATGTTTTTGGATTTTATGCTGTCTTACATAGTTTTGTCCATGTTGAAACATTGGAAAAACACAAATGGATTATTTTTGAACAATCATAAAAACAAATAAACTGAGGTAAATCGTAACCTGTCCAGGTCTCAAAGGTGAAATAAGGACTCCAGTTATCTTTTGCTAAGGGGAAGGGCTGCCAGCCTCGCCTGGCATGCACAGAAAGTCGATCAAATCACTTAGCGGCGAACATCAGAGATGACCTTCTGTTCCGTACGGATGATTGTTTTCCACATTTTAGCTCGTGATGAGAGACCCTCTTTCATCCAGCAGCAACAGGACTTTGCTGAGAGGCAGAAACAGTCGATGACAGCAAGGGGTCTTGACAGCATCCACTTTTCACCTGCTGCATGAACATGCTCCAGATACGCCTCCTGAACCAACTCTGCTTTATTTTTAGTGAGCTGGCTGAAGAGAAAGGGGGGATGTTCTGGTGCCATCTACTTGCTGGTTTATGCTCTAATAGAAATCACTGAGAAGGACAAAATGATGTGAAACAGCCATCAGCATCTCTTACCGTCAATGCACCGGCTTGCCATGAATAAATCACGCATTTTGCAAATGGTCTTAAATTTTACATATCACTGGCAAGTCCTGGGGATCCTTACAGAGGGTCGGTCGTTTTAAGGACTCTGGCTCCAAGGGAACAGAAGCCAGTCAACATAAGACACTTTCAGTCGTCTCAAATGAAGGCTGCATGTCAGTTTTAGATAAATGTTCAATGCAAAGGCTGAAATGACTGAAGTAAAGCAGGGGGCTGGTATGAATTGACTTTTTTTTTTTTTTTTTTTGTGAACGTGTCCCTGACACAAGCCACTCATCGGAGCCCTTTTCTGCTTCTTGTGTGAGGTGGTACTTTCTCAGGCAGAGAATACCTGATGCCGGAGAGCAAATATGACAGAAGAAAATAAACAACATTGTACTATATGCTGAAAAGAACTATACTTTGCTGTTAAAGTGACCCAACACAACGTAGCGCAAATGTATGGAATAAAAGAAAGGAATGTACGGTGTTCAACTGTATTTTTGCTTGACCGGGTCAAGCTTGGTTAAACATAACATAGATTTTATCATTACAAATTTGAACAGAATCAATCGCATTATACTTATTTTTTTGAATAGAAAATTCCCCACCGGAACTGTTGTATTGGAGCGTTTCTAGTACACCCATAAATCTGTCGCAAAAGCAACATCCACAAAAAACAGCGATGGAGGATAAAGCCGCTTCGCTTGGCCCACTGCGGGTTCATTTTGGCGGTGGGGCGCTGAAACACACTGTAGTTGTGTTAACTCTGTGAAAAGAAGCTCTGACCTTCCTTGTCACTATACGGTGTGTTCTGGAAGCACGATCCCTACCGTTAGCTCATTAGCACGAGCGCTGAAGGAAAAACTTCCAGATTATTCTTAAAATCTACACCAATAAAGCGTGACATGTTTATTTATTTTAATTAACAAAACAATGTTATAATGCTTTTAGTAAATAATTTAGTTACCAGATTATAATTGAGTATAAAACTGTATTGGACTCACAGCACCGTGAGGAATTCATTCAATGCGCCCTCTAGTGGACTCATTACGGACAGAAAGAAGACCATAATTTTTTATAACAGTCTCACCTTTTACAAGACGTTATCGGATGGTATCCCATTAGGAAACACCAATTTATTTGATTACTTTACCTACTTTTTCTTTTCGGAGAATAGCAGTCGAAGCAGCCAGCAAAATGCGATTAAACGGTTTTTATTGTTATTTTTTGTAAATTATTTGCTACTTTCACGATTATAATGAAATACAAACAGATAAAAGAAATAAAATGATGCTCCTGGAAGCATTTCTTTTAGCACATGTGCAAACGGTGCTTCTATATTCAAGCCTAACTTAGCACCTGAATGTTGAACGTCTCCAGCGCTGATGTCAGCTCCTGCGGTCCACATTTCTAACGAACCGTTTTAAAGACGTTCCCTGAATGATCAGGGGTTTCTAAAACACTGGAAAGCTGAATGGGTATTGTAGCCTGATGGTGGAATCATTAATCACCAGATTACCTCCAATAAATATCTTTGCTGTTGAGCTCAGGACTATTTATTCAGGAATTCAGCAGTTAAAAAGGGTTTCTGGATTGAAAATATTGCTTACTTTGTCAAAATATAGTTTTAGATTTACATGTGACTGATTACATCTAAGTGGAGTCAAGCTCTGAAATACACAAACAAACAAAAAAACCCCCAGAAAAACAGGTTTAAAACATGAGGGACATTTGGGCCCTGAGGGCCAGGCTTGGGAGCCAAAAAAGATGCAGGGGACGAATCTGGTTAGATGAGACCGAAATAAAAGTTTTTGGCCTCCATGCAAAAATACCAGGAGCAGAAGAGAACACACCACCCCCACAGTGACACATGCTGTTGCATGATGGGAAGTTCCTGAATAAAAAAAAACAAAAACAAAAAAAAAAGACCTGTTGGAGGCTGAAAAATATGTTCACTGTTCATAAGGACGACGGCACCGAATACACAGACAGAGCTACACAGTCTAGTCAAAGTCTGGTTAGAAATAAGTGAATGCAAAAGTTGAAAAATGAACAGAAACCCTCTGTTACTTTTAACCAAACTTGGATGGGAAAACATTTTATTCGAGCTCAGGAGTCTGCAACCTTTGGAATGAAAAGAGCCATTTTGCTCTGACTCCAGATAAATAAAACTTGATTAGGGCCACGAATGTGATCAGTTCTTTTTATATATATAAATGTGTGTATATATATATATATATATATGTATATATAAAGAATATAAATATCTCCTCTAGAAAATGTGTTGTGACGTCTGTTGCTATTAGGTTTTACAGCAAAGATGCAACATTTTGCAAGAAAATGTATGGACACATATGGGAACATATCCACCAAGCACTGTGGTGCTTTATTTTCTCTTAAGTTTTATATATTTGTATCAAACATCATGGTTTAAAAGCTCATGTTTAAAGCCTAGACATGAGCTCAACGTTCTCATTTGGGCGCAGAGTCTTAGCCCATGTAGCTGTTTCTGATTCTGACATAGCACAAATAGTTTCCAAAACAACCACACACAAAAATTACACTATGGTTCTTTTGTAGGAATTCTTTTCGAATAACAAGTGGAATTATAAAATCAAAAATGAAAAAAAAAAAAAAAAACTGCTAAAACCTGCATTTAAAAAAAAAAAATCTTAATATTTTAATGTAGGTGCAACGATAAAAGCCACTGCAGAACGCCCAGAGAGCCTCCTGTGGCTCCTGAACTGCGGGTTGTACACCTCTGCTCTAGATGCACAAATAAATAAATCGACAGATTCATGTTGCATGATCATAAAAACTGAACATTTGTTCAGGGCACAACTAACAAAATAAGCCATTTCTACTTTTTATCTAGTCAAATTCTCATTCTAATGGCACCCTGGGCAACCACCCACATGACCCAGTTCAAGAACCTGCAGTGGGTGGAAATTTAATTAGTTTTCAATTATTCATTGAATGCAATGAGGCTGTGTTTGTTTTATGTGATTTGTTTTATTGTCGTCATATTTAAAATGTTTTAAAGGTTGAAATTATTTTCACCATATTTTGCTTATGAGATTTTAAGTCTGAATGAGATACATATTTTTATAAATATTTTGCTTAAATAAAGGCTACACACAAATCATTATTTCTAACTAAGGTTTACTTTGTGTTGCTCTCTCATGCAGAATCACAAACCAAGAGGACAAAATGTGAGAAGGTTCAAAGAGTGCAGATACTTTAGCACGCTCACTGTATGTGACAGATAAATGTAACAATTTAAAACCTAGAAAAATAAAACAATAATAAGCAGGACCCAAACCCATCATCCATACATGCTGTTAATGAGGCTCCCAGCATGCATAGAGGCAAACTGGGAAGATCTCTAACAACCAAAACAGGGAAGTTTGAGTTTGTGGACATGGTCCAGCTCCACCTGTCCTCTCTTCCCGCAGAGTCGCAGCAGCATTGCAGCTAATGGACTATACACCTTACCCTGAGCACCTCATGCTGGCCTAATGGCACCGCTGAGTGGGTCTGAGCCGCCCGGCCGGTGGCTGCTGGACACCGGGTGCGGACAGACTCAGGCTGCAGCTAATGAGCTGCCAACAAGCAGCAGTCTCTCAACAAGTGGGGAGATGACACAAAGGAAATGCATTCTTGAGTTGCCACGTTGGTCAGTAAAGTCAACGCACTTTAATATTCGCCGCCCTGACGATGCAGAAGTATGATGCATTGAACATGGCAGGTTGTTTTCACAAGCTGCAGCTGGTGGCGTCACTTCATTTACTGAATAACAGGCTGACGCTGACATAAAAAGCACAAAAAGCTTGATTAAAAAAAAAAAATTTGACTTGATCTGACATTAGATGTTCTTAATGTAGTCATATTCAATAAATTACAATATGTGTTCAGATGAGGCCCGTTTGTCAGATTTAAATCACCTTTTGAAAATAACCCTATATTAGGTGGTAAACACACTTTTCTTTATTTTAAAATGTTTTTTTATTGGTCTGATGTAATATTCTGACATTTTTAAATGTCATGTTTTCATTCACATCAAGTGCAAAATCATCATCAGCAACAGAAATAAAGGCTCTCAAACATCCATCTGGGTGTAACTAATGTACATAATGTGTTTCACTTTTGATCAAAACATAAAGATCAGTTTCAAAAATGTGAATATTACCGAAAATTATTACAAGTGCAGGTTTTTGAACATGTGGGCAGTTGCACAGGGCGGCATAAAAAAGGGGGGCGCACAAGGACCGAATAAAAATGAGAAATAATTTATTTTGTCAGTTGCGACATAAACTGCCTTTCAATGGGAAATTGACTGACTACACTCCTAATTAATTTCCTGTCTCCTTATCAGATTTACTTCGCCTTGTTGCAAAACAATGTGCTTCATCCCCAACTTCTGTCATCACAAAAGAACACGGATAAAGGATGGGAGAATCTTCATTATGTTTTTTACCTCTCAATGTGTTTCCTAAGGACTAATATCCAAATTTTCCACGTCTTTGGTTTTGGGCGAGTTCTACCATACAAACCTTCATAATTCACAAGTATCTGTGCTTTGGTTTTGTGATTATTTTTAAGTTGTTTATTATTGTTCATAAAGTATTTCCATATGAGTTAATTGAATTTCTCATTTATTGTGTTCGGTTCTCTGTACATTTCATTCTTGTTTTAAGTTTGGCCTGCAGCCTGGCCACAGGGACACAAACAGAGAAGGCAGAAACATCGACCATATTAGGCATATTTTGTGTTTTTAACAAATATCTTAGTTTCTGAACAACTGCAGTGTGCAGATTATAAAGAAATGAAGTTCTTTGATTTTAAAAATGGACACCAACAATCATGACCATTAGAAACTGGATGTTTGATGCCGATCAAGATAAACACAATCTTACTAATTAGTAAGGCGCCATGGTGACAACATTTGCCTGGGAAGTGAATTCTGGTGTCAGAGAAACACAAAGCAGTCGTGATGCTACAAAGGGATTGTGATAAGACACAGTAATTATAAACATTTCCTTTTTTCTCACTTGTAATCCTCTTTTTTTCCCCTTTACCTCACCGTGTTAGGATCTTGTTGGGAACACAGCTACAGCATGATAGCAATTAAAGCTGGATTCGAGGCACTTCCTGTTCAAACGCTTTGATTCTAGCCATGCCAATCAGGGTTAACTGGATTATTTCTCCTCCCGTTTGTCTCCTAATTCTTCACATCAGTAGAATATTCCCTCAGCGGGATCTCATGCCATTCTGCGGGCTCTCTGGGGGCCCAGGACCCGGCGAATGAGGCGAGAAGCACGATGAAGGACGACAACAGCTGCAAACAACTTCATCCTTTGATGCGTTTGACTAAAGTGGGCGGTGGGGGAATTATTCTCTCAAAATGTTGGTGCTGACAAACTTGGTGCAGACATTGTGCCTGTTAGAAAACGAGTGTGTTGGGGTGTTTTCACACCTGATTGTCCGGTAGTGTTAATCTGATTGGGAAACGAAGTCGTCACTTTTGCTGCATTTTCAGCTGCTGCGGTTCTCTTTCACACTGTACTGTGTTATATCAGCTAAAGTCCTTTAAAGACCTGTTCCCCTCCTCGCCTGTGGAGGCGCTGCACCAAGAACCACAGAAAGAAATGACTCAAAAACCTCTGAAGAAGACACAGAGAGCAACTTCCTTCCTCACAAAGAATAAAAAAATGAAGTGGTGTCAGATTTAAGTGGTTGTAGGATTTCTCTTTTGTCTTTGGGAAAAGACCTTGAATCATTTGACCCAATAGCACTAGGCTAGTGCTAGTGTTTTGGTTGTATTTACCCAGAATGCCCCACGCTGTAGTTCATTTCCTGCCTCTGGAGAGCTCTCCAGTCTGCTTGGCATTCACATATGCATTTGAACCGTGCCAGAGATCACTTCAACCAAAACATGACTCATTAAGGATCCATTATCTGCTCTCTCAAGTGTGAGTGAGTATGTGTAGTTGTTTGTACCTTGTGTCTCTGTGCTGGACTGTTGACCTATCCTGGGTGTACAACGCCTTTTGTTCATTCACTGATTTATACATGCTACTGGAAATGCTTTGTTTTCATCTTCAGTGATATCGAACAACATCCAAACTTTGGAAAAAATACATCCAGCAACATGTGAAGATGTAAAGGTGATAACGGAGATGGAGCTGTTCCAACGGCAGGTTCTGCTCCTTTGTCTTGATTGATTTGGCTAATCGACCAATATGCAACGGGGAAGTGAAAATCAAACAAGTTTATATTAAGTGGATAATGTAGTAAAGTGAGCAGCATGACAAAAAGTTGTTAATAATCACAATGTTTGGGATGTAAATAAACCGCGATCAAAGGCTGATGTTATTCAATTGATTTAATTTTGCAGGTTTTCATTATCATGACACATTCTTCTTAATCCAGCCTAGACTCTGTAATTTTTTTATTAACTGGTTACTGGGGATGTAGTTGTTTTTAAAAAGCAGTTAAAGACAGTATAAGACGGATGTTTTAGATATTTTATTGCTGGCAAATATGCTATGGCCCTGGGATGATTGTGTACAGCACACGCAATTTCTGGCAAGCTTCATAGCGCAGCTTCTTTCACAAACAAGCCAACACATTACACACCTCGCGGCCAAACATTGGCAATCAGGCAAAATCAGTATCCGATTGATTAAAACTTCCAGGAAGTATTCGTTTCTCAATAGCCGAGAGTCCAGAAGCTCTGGACGAAGCAAAGCGTATTAACAAGGGGCTGATTCTTACCAGACTACGGTTATATTTAAAATTTACTGAGATGGTACATGTTCTAAAAAGTTTGAGCCTCACTGGCTCAGAGGGTCTGTGTGTGGGCGGACTTCATTTTGAGAACTTAAAAGCATTCCCATTTAAATCACAAGCCTGAGCCTGTAAGCGTTGAACTCCTGCCGTTGTGTACCTGACTGAGAGTAACCCTACTTTAAGGCTATGTTTCCACGGTACAGATATGACTCTAGCAGCTCAACACTGTATAAATTATGCAACAACACTGTCTGTGACTATTGATCTAATAAGCCAAAACAGTCTTAGTTTAAAAAAATAGCTAGAAACCAACTTTGACCTGCTCTTTTCCAGGTGGATTCCTGAAACAACCTCCACGCAAAGAGAGTTTCTCCTCTTCCTTTTCTTCAGTTTAACCCGTAGCGTTGCGCATGCTTATAATAGGCTTATTATAAAGGCAAAACAGGCTTTCAGTGTTTACGTTAGCCTATTATCAAAATGACATTCATGATTAAATGTTTATTTTCCCTGCAGTGCTTCCTGGACGGAATGACGCACCACGTGACTCTGGTGCCTTAAGTTTACCTTCCGTTACAATATTAATGTTTTATGTTTTGTTGCATTGATAAAATAAATAAAAAAATATGATAGATAAATCTGATTTTTATTATTAAGATTTATTCGACACATTTTTATAGCATTGGAAAATGTTAAAAATGATTGTGTCATGTGTTTGTCCTCCTACAAAGACAACATTAAAAGAAAAAATATACACACGCACTAAAAAGGAAAAAAAAAAAAAAAGTCAGCTTCCTGGGGATTCTTCTATCATTAAAAAAGATGACTAAAGAAGAAGAAATATTGATAAGAATGATAATCACCAGCAACATATGTTAGCACCCTTTCAGTCTGGGTTGCTAAGGAAATTGATCTTACTGAGAGTTTTTAACAAAGGGCTCCACAATCCGAAAAGTTCAGTTGAAGAGCCTCTTGAAGTAAAACGAATTTTTTTGAGTTTGATGCAATACAACGTGTCTCGAAACCAATGGACGTGTGGAGACTGAGGATACCTCCACTTCATTGTAATCACTCTCTGCGCCAAAAATGTCAAGAAAGCTAACGAGGATTTTTGAACAGAAGACAAGACGGGCCGGGGAGGCGCAACTCCAAACAAAGCAGTCAAATGGTTCAGCTCCAATTCCTAGTAAAAAATATCTGACAGAACCCCGCTTTTTTATTATTATTATAAAGATCCAGATATCGCCAGTGACCTTTTTTCCCGCCAAGGTGTGAAAAGCGTGTAACAGATCCAGCGCTCCGTGTTTGTAACAGTGAAACAGGGGAGACTCCAAGGTTACACGCATCATCAAGAGTGACAAAGAAGCGTGATGGGGCCCTCGTATATCTGCTGATTTTGTTCCCTTTCAACCTTGGCAGGCCTTGAAGTGCTATCCCTGCATGACTGGCAGCAAGAAAATAGTCTTTGGTTTGGAATGACAAGCTCAAAGAGATTAGAAAGTGGGTGTTTGAGATTTTTTTCCCCCCCTCTGGGTTCTTTTTTCTTTCTTTCTTTTTGCATAGTGATGTAAGGCCTCTTGAAAGCAAAGCCACTGTTTGTTCCAGGGAAAACACAATTCATATTCCGAACATAGATGTGATTTAAGGTATGTGCTGTCTGAGGTAAATTATCTGGGTGTTACTGAACAACCTATGACTTTTAACCCATGATGATAATTATAACATTGCAAGAGAGAGAGACACAGAGAGAGAGTTTTTTATATAAAAAATCATTTTTTACATATGTGTTGAAACTGTCACTATGTCGTGAAAGTTCACTGTGAAAAATGTTTTAGCTCTTTTACCGTTCCCCAGGGCTAACTAGAAACAACCAATCAGAACCAGGAGGTGGGTCTTAGCCTGTCAATCAGGCTTGTGTACGTGGTGCACAATGTGTTCACGGTGGAGAAGCAACTCACCATTCCAGGAGAAACATTTGTCCGCCATCATCAGCAGCCATGCTAACTAGCCTCTTTGCCAGTCTTAGCACTGAGGATGATTGACAGCACTAAGACCCACCCCCTGGCACTGATTGGTTGTTTCTAGTTAGCATTGGGAGAATGCAGAGGAGCTCATTTTTTTCACAGACACGACATAGGGACAGTTCCAACAAATATGTAAAAAGAAAATACATTGAAAACAAAAACTATTTGCTGCCACAAGAACAACTAAATAGGAGAGACTGCAGTAGAGATAGAAAAAAAAACAACTAAATCACAATTCTGGTGTAAATTGTGCTATACCGGTTGATGTCGTTTTTTGTTTTCCTACATGCCGTTGACTTTAAAGTGTTGGACACACTCAGTTAACTCCAGTGTAACGTATTTGTCCCTTTTTACTGCTCACATCCCTGTGGATTCAGCAAGTCAACTGATTGCATACATGACTTTCCCTGGAGTAATAAAGTCATTTGCATTGTCTTGGCCAACAGAGCTGTGAAGTGAAGCCATTTCTTCTTTTCCTGTCTCTACTTGGTGCAGTTGTCAGCGTCTCTGCCCCCACAAACATCCTTTATGCTGCAGAAGCAGGTCCTGCCTGGTGAACAGGAGCTGAATGGCCAGCTGTCTCCTCTCGTCTCAGCTGACCCCCACAGGTAGTTTGTCCTCTGTCACACTCCTGCAGCGAATCACACACTCCAAAAGCCGGCGGATTAAAATAAACAACTCGGTTTGGGTTATTTTGGGTTTTGGTGTGACATCACGTTCTGCCCAAGTGCAGTTAACCAGGAGAGTTTGAACAGCTTCCACGATATACGCAGACTTTTGAAAAGACTTTGAGTTCACACGGAGCAGGTTCCAAGAGATTTTAGTTGTGCACCGGAAAGACTGGGCATCACACGTTGACCAATCACAGACTGCTTATCGAACCATCCAAAGCCGAACAAGCAAACGAGAAATAAAGACAGTAGGTGGCGGTAATACGAGATATTCTCAGGATTTGGAAGTGAAGTTAAGGTTGAAAGCGATGCCATTCAGAACGCCTAACAGAACAAGAACATTTCTCAAATAAAGATTTGATTTGGATAATGTTGGCAGTTTCTTAAAAAAAATGTATTTACTTTTTTTTTTCCATGTGAGAAATTTAGTAAGTTCCGGAATGATTTTTGATGTTGGCTTCCATGTTAATAGTTCTATATTTGGACTTGATTCCACTCACAAAAATGTAGAATAACATGCAAGTCATTGCAAAGATTTGTACATTTATTATTTGCATTACACTGCAAATAAATACAAAATCAACCAAATCTAGACAGAAAATATTTTATACATAATATTTCTATGTTACCTAAATCTATATAGTTCAGACCTTTATCTCTAAATATACTGGCTCCATGTTTCTTTCCTAAAAGGAAGCCTTAATTGTTTTGACGCGAACTGGTTAACATGAGTTTGAGCTTTGCGCTACACTGCCCCCTGTGGGTGTGGCATATTTACAAAGTACTTCCAAATATTGTTGAAATGTAATTATGTTTGAGATTTACGAAAATATAGACACATCCTGTTTGGAAATATTACTCAAGGTACAACTTCAGAACAGCATTGTCTATATATATTGATAATATATTTTTAAAATGAACATTTAAAATAGACATTTTAACATGCAAAGTGTATTTTTAACAGAATTATCCAAAGTATGATTTTAGTAATACACTTAAGAATTTAAAGTATATTTTAGAAAGAAAAACTTTGAGGAAGTGTATCAAACTAGATTTTTTAAATAAATATATATATATATATATATTTATTTTCCATTTTTAATATTATCTTAATAAGTACATCCACTTGATACCATGCTGAAATATTTCAGAAAAATAGAGCATATTTAAAATGTTGTTTTTTTTTCTCTCTCTCTCTTACAGATTCACCGGTTTCCATTTCCTGCTTCTCAGTTTCTGCAAAAACTCATCACAGATCAAAATAACCAGCAGGAAAACGGACAGACACTGTGTTGCGTGACAGCCGCTAACCATCCCAGGATTTCCCATCATCCTCAGAGGCGCCTCCAGGACCATCGGTGCAGATCTCTGATCCAAAGAGTGGTTTTTATTTTCCCGTCGCTCTTTATGACATGAACCTCACAAACAGTGAGCACCGCCAGCTGTGTTTCAACGTTTTAACGCGACACTGAGTCATTTGTTGACATGCCTGCAAATGGCCGTGCTGGGGAGACACACAATGAGATCCGAGAAGGAAACACGGGAGTCATGGCGAGAAGGTAAAGGTTAGCAGAATCCTTGGATGCAAACAAAAACAAGGATTCTTTCCTTTGCTTCGGTGTTGAGATCTGCATATTTGAGTCTTGAATTATCAACCCCAGCTAGTAGGCACTCCAGAATGCGTGATGTTTATTAATTACAGGTGACATATCCTGAAGCTCATGGGGGTGGGGGATACAATTTGCTGCTCCACGGGACACAACATTCGTCCTTATGCGTTGCACTTCCAGCCATGTTTGTTAATTCAGAGCGTTCCCCTTCTGTCTTAAAGAGGAAGAAAAAAAAAAAAGAAGAAGAAAAAACAGGAAATAGGTTCTGGACTTCAATTTGCAGGCAAGACAGGAAGCCAACCCAGGTGTGAGAAGTGAAAAATACATCAGGCTGGCAAGTTTTCCCCACAGAGGCCTCTGTCCTTGCTGCCGTGGTTCAGCGTCTTGTTGAAGCAATGATAACCCAAAAGTTTAGAATTTTTTGTCACATTACGGTCACAAAATTTAATTTATTTAATTTGATTTCATAGCAGTTTATTGTTTTAAAGTGAAAGGACAGGTTGTTTGCAAAAAAAGAGAAAAAAATGCTGAAAAACATTGAGACCTTTTAGATTATATTTGTAAAATATTATTAGACAGAACTGACCTTTTTGACCTTCAGATCATGTTATGATGTTGATTTTTCATCAAAAATACACGTGGACTGTTGCTCTGACTCTCATTCATGTTTGAGTCTCCCATGGCAACCATTCTGGAGTGCCTAAACACTTGCTCATCCAAAGCACTGCCTACTTACCCAAAGCTCCGCCTTGTATCATCAGCCTAACCGAGTATCCTCCTCACAGAGCAGCCCTCCTCTGCGACTCCCCCACTCGGCCCCCCCAGACTAGCGGCAGCAGCAATTAGCAGAACTGCAAGTCTGCAGAGCTTAACGTACGAACTACCGAGAAGATCAACACTCCGAAGAACGGTTCTAAACGGGATCACGGAGAAGCATTGTTGTGATACCTTGAAGGCAGAGTGTCGAAGAGAGCAGGAGCTTCTTAAAGAGACAGAGACCCAATTTGAAGCATCAGAGGCTACATTTTCCATGTATTTATTTTAAATTTATTTATATATATATAAATTTTATATATATAAAAAAAATTGTTTTTGAATTTAACAATTCAAAAACAAATTTGCTTAATGGAAACACGACAATTTTTAAAACACTCTTCTCGATTAAACGTTTTGCCGCCAAGAGGATGTGGTTTTTATGGCTGTATCAAAATATGTTTATCTCACAAAACAGCAGTCGAAACAATTTTTTTCACAAACCACTAAGACGATGACGACAATAGAAAGTAGTTGGAGCATGTTTTCTATACGAATAAACTTATTCCCATGTGATTTTAATAGCCTTTCATGTTGGATGTAAACACCGCAATTGCACAATAGAGGCAGGATTTTTTTTGACACGTTTTTGGAATGTTGACAAAGTTTTGTTCGCATTTGTAACGGAAACACAGCTTAATTTAGCCTCGATGCAAAAAAAAAAAACAAACAAAAAAACACTTTTTAAAAAAGCAGTGCTGTTGCTATCAATAAAATTTTAGAGCAACTGGAGGTAAAATAGTTACTTTTGTGCAATAAAATGTCACTATGTGCCTGGAAAATTTAACTAACATGACTGCGCATAGCTTACATTAGATGTAAAATTTTATGTTAAATCAATATAATAATGAGGAAAATTAGTCAAATAAATTGGGCCAAGTTTTTACAAAATTTCTCTTCATTTCCTAATAACACATTGATGTTTCTAGTTGTAAAGTGGTGAACTGTGCAGGAGGGCATGAATACTTTCACAATAAACCACGTCTTAACAGAGGCAGCTGGTGAACGTGTGTTAACTGTACAACAGGCCGGACAGTCAGGAGTAATAATTAATGCGCGATGTGTGCAATATTTATTTATTTTCTTTTTACAGCCGTCGTGATCAAAAGCGGTCCGGTCTTAGCGCTCCGTCAGGGAAACATCTGTTCCACCCTGGCTCTCTGACTGACTGACTAATGGAAGTCTGCAGACACTGCCGGGAATTCTCTGGTATTCCTGGATGTTGCACTATCAGGGATATGGTTCAGGAGGAAATAAAAGCCTGGGCTTCGCTAAAAAAAATAAAAAAGAAATAAGTAATCCAAAAATCAAACAAGCAATACTCCCCATCAAGGTTTGCTTATATTCAATCTCTCTCTCTGTTATCCATCACCTTTTAAAATCTCTCCATGTCCATGTGGAGGTGCTGCAAGTGTTCCAGACTTAATAACTCATTCGCTCGCCGGGGAATATGGCACTCCGAATACAATGGAGTGGCAGGAAGCAGCTGCAGGTAATACATAAAGATGAAGCAGAGAGAGAGAGAGAGAGAGAGAGGGCGGCTTTTGAAGACAAAACCAATTACTGCAGAAAGTTTCTGAGTCAGTCGGAGCGCAGAAGTCATTTCATATAATTTCACACCACATTTCAAGGAAATATACCTTGTAATACTTTCACGTGTTTAATGGAGATCTCTTTTGAGCGCGAGCCCTCCTCAAACAGAAGAGACCAGAGGTGAAGCGGGGAAAAAAAAAGGATAGAGTGAGTGAAATATGCTGGGTTAAAAGCTATGTGTCTTACTTAGACGTTGCTTGAAAAGAAGCGATTCGCACCTGGGTTAATTCAGGGCGACAGAGTTGGGTCGTGGGTTTAATGATCTGACACAAACTAACAGGTTTTCAACGCAAAGTAAATCAATTTAAAAAACGTTAGAGATTAAAGTCTTATAGACTAAGTTAAATTACTAAAAGAAACAAAAGACCTGCCCCATCCCATCCTTGTGCAGATCTACAGTTCCCTCCCCCCCCTGTTGTCCTTTGACGGCTCTTTGGCCTTATCTGTACTGAAATAACTTACCCGTTTTAGCCACTAGGTGTCAGTAATATTCCTGGTCACCCGGTGAAGAAGATGCAGCGGCGTTGGAACAAGTTTAATGGTTTCCTACTTTTTCTTCATGAAACACAACATTGCCCATGGTGAAGGTTGGAGTCTGAGTGTGTGGACAACTGTCTTTTACACAGTGTTACAGGCTCAGCTTCTTCCTAGGGGGCAGTGGAGAGCAACGTGTAAATGCTGGGAGGAGGAAGAAGAGCGAAGGAAGAGTCCGGTGGTTGTGTAGCGTGTTAGTTTTAAGAGAAACCAGCTGTCCAGCACGTTGGACTTGTTCATCTTGCCAAAAGAAGAATAAAGTTCTTTAAACATTCATCTAAACCGATACCAGTGAACGAGACGAAATAGACACCATCTTGTTCTGGACTTACTGACGGTAACAACAGGTAACGAGTTCAAACAGGTGCAGTAAATACAGGTTACAAGTGAAGGGTAGAAAGATTTATCAGAGACTAGAAAGAGCGTCATCATTGAAGCTGTTTTCACCCCTGGTAATCCAGTAGACTGAATTCTGTTGGGGAACAAAATTGCAGCATTTGTTTCATTTCCATCTGCTGTGGTTCTCTTTCACACTGCACTGTCAAACTAACCAAACCATTTAAAAAACCTGTACACCTCCTTGCCTGTGGTGGCGCTGCACCAACAACCACTGAAGGAAACACGAAAACTTCTGAACACAACACTGAATGCAATTCCCTTCCACAAAAAATGAAGTAGCATCAGATTTTGGCAGATGTCAGACTTCCCTTTTGTCTTTGGTAAAAGACCACATGCCATTTCTCCTGCCAACATGAGACTCATGCATTTGTGTTGGTTATATTTACCCAGAATGCCCTGCACTATAGTTCAGTTTCTGCTTTTGAAGCGGCCTCCGTTCAAACCGCACCAGATCAAGGTTTGTAGGCAGTACAGAGTTTGCTGTTTTGGTCCACATCAGAGTTCAATTGCGCGCTCAAATCTCCCCAAATGAACCAGACTTACAGGCCAACAAACAGAGTTTGAGTAAAGCGGACTAAACAGTGCTGGTGTGAATGCACCCTTATGTTTGTAAACGAACCCAAACACTGATCTTTTTGTAGTAATGTGAGGTTTCTTATTTCCAATGAAGAAATGAAAACAAAAAGGAACAAGGAACTTTACAAAACTGCCAGAGGGGACACAGCTTGAGTCGAATCACAGGGACAACAACAGGGAGGCGACGGAGAAATCCAGCAGTGAGCCACAGAAAGAGAGAAACTTAAATACTGGGGAGCTTGATGACGAGACAGGTGACAAGTGGTTCATGGGGAACAGGTTGCTCCTGTAGGAGGAGATGAAACAGGAAAGCTAAGGAATGGAGACTAAAGGACATGAGAAAAGCTGAGGACGACATAATCAGTAATACAAAGGAGAAACACTAATGGAAGGACCGGATTAGTGAGCATAGTTTATGCTCAGAATAAAATCTGAGCATAAACTAAGAAGCTCAATACAAAGGAATGCATTAAAAAGGCAAAAAATGAAAAAATAATCCAAATACGAACACAAAAAACCAAAATTCAAACACTCAAGGATTATGACAGTGGCTGTGTTCCCATTGACAATATGATTGCGCAATGCGACACTTCAAAAAGTAATTTTGCTTAATTTAAATATGGCAGACAGTATGAAAAAAACTAAATTTTTGATAAAAAGTTTGATCAATGAGGTGTGCTTTTTTTTTTGGCCGTATCAAAATTGGTTTCCACTTCCCCCCCCCCCATCACAAGCCAGATGATCAACGACCAAATGTTGCTGCTGACTCAAAACACGAAAACGACGACAGGAAGCGGTAGGAGGCTGATGCCACAGCATGTTTTCTTTTTTTTTTTTTTTTTTTTAATGAACAAACTTATTCAGCTGTGAATTTAAATGCATTTCTTATTCTATGGTAACATAAATTTAAAAAAATTGTGTTTTTTCGACATTAGCAGAATATCGACACAGCTTTTAGCTCATTTGCGATGGAAGAGCAGCTTTAATGATCCTTCCAGGAAAAGACTAATCCTGTTTGCATTAAGGAACATTTGTGTGATAATTCTACAGTATGCGAGTCAGCGTATGTGGCTGGGCTTTGCCCTTGACTGTCTTACATGATAGTCAGTAAGTAGACGACTGCACTGCGGGAAACAAAGTCAGTGGATCATTGGTTCTCTATCGGAAGTTCTTATAATCTTCACTTCAGAGTGTCAGAACTAGCCTGCTTATCTCTGCAGGAGAAGATGTTCAGAAAACACTTCACAGCTTCTGGAGTCGGCAGGACGATTTGTTTCTCTTCCAACTCAAAAGCTGGGTTAAAAAGAAGAACATTCCACCAAATGAAACACATTCGGAGAATGTTGTTCATATATCTTTTGCGGAATCAACAGGAAAAATGTCCTTAAATTGGACCCCCTCCCATAAAATTCAATATATATGTAATGTAGGATAAATGATTGTTCACTCAGTACCGTTATGAATAATGAGGGACACTGACCCCGAAACACAAACACACGCACACACACGCACACGTACACACACACACACGCCTCAAGCCGATATGAAATGTTCTGTCTTAATAACCCAATGATTAACACATTCACAGGACCCAGCAGCCGTTTGGCTTATTCATAAAACGTGATTTATGAGTCCCACCCGCAATAGTAGAAATGAAACCATCTCTTATGACAGACAATGGAACATGTCAAAAATGCCGGTGAAAGGCTAAAGGCCCGTCTGTCAATCTGTGATTCTAACAGAAAAAAAAAAAGAAGCTCCACCTGAAAATGAAATGTTGTTTCAGGGTCGAGGAATTCTCTCCGGCCGTCTCACCTGCTTCCCTTCTCATCATGCTTTCTTTGAATTTTCTTTTTTCCAATCGAAAAGATATTTTGGGTTTGCTGCAATAAAGTGGTACTCCCAGTTTTTATGAAGCTGTTAATTTGAGACTTCCACTTTGTAAAAAATCTAAAGTCAAACATCCAATAAAAGTCCTGAGACTTTTACCAGTTTTATTGTTTTTCTCTCACAGTTGTTTGTCATGAACCAGGCATATTCAAATGCTTTCCTTTAGTATCAGGAGGTGATAAAATACCCAAACCAACTGTTGCTCTGTAGTTGCATCAATCTCTTCATGATTTAACAGTTTTCATCCCCTCATCATTTGCTTGAGTGTCATAGTGATCGCTCTACAACTTTAGCCAACTTCAAAGTAACCAACTGAAAGTGTAACAAATGTTGCCATTTTAGTCCCGACTCAACCCGATCTAACGGACTATCAGGTGTGAAAATACCTTGAGCTCCTGAAACTTTCACAATGAAGAGAATGAAGCCACCCCACTCCGAAACACACACTTCACTCAGATTTGAAACGGCCTCTAAGTCCAAGTCAAAGGAAGACAAAGATTGGACCGTTCAGTCTCAGAAGAGTCGTGATCTGCAACCAAGTGATATTGTTCCATTGCACAAAGAGGGTGGAAGTGCTACCTTGTGACTTTGTCCTCAAATACCGTACAGCTAGCCAGCATGAACTTTGAACACAACTGGATAAACAATGATCATTCTTTCCCTCAACCACAAACACAACAGCAGGAAGGAGACCCAGGCATCCCTTTAAAAAAATACAATATTTAACATTTTCTAAGGTATTCCAAGATATTCCTAGGACTGAAGGAATTTCAGCCCCGGGTTTGCCCCATGTCTTCCCCTAGTGTCACATGCCCCAAGGGGGATAAGGAGGTATACCAAGGACGCATCCTGATCAGATTCCAGAACAATTTCAGCTGATTTTTTGAGTGCACCTTTGTTGAAAATGAATGTGTTATCTCTTGAAAGGTGGGATCACGCCAGAAAACCAATCAACTTGAATGAGTTCTGAGAAGAGTGATCACACGTCTGCCCAGAATGAAGCCAGAAGCTTGCTGATGGGTGCAAAAAAACCCAAAAAAAACAAACAGATGAAGTGCAATATTTAGAAGTATTAGCAATTTTTCAGCCAGTAGCTATCATTTTGACCTTGTGTAGATTACAAAAATTCTACAATGTGTTCAAACATCTGTGTCTTAAAAATTCCTGAAACTGCACAGTTTAAAATCGTTCCTCCCTGGGAAAAAAAAACTGATTAGAAATATGCTAAACGCTGAAGAGTGTATGTAAATTTCTGCTGGGAGCTGTGAGAGTGCAATGAAATTAATGGTGGCTGAACTGAATTTGAATATGTCAGTAGAAGGCAGCAATAGGAAATGTAAACTTTAGATGATTTTTTATTGCCATCAGCAGTTTCAGTTTTGTCGTTGGTTCTCTGCATACAATTCAAATATATTGTAGAATACTAATACAATATATTTGAAAATACTTTTCAAAATATTTTGAAAATACTCACTCAGTTTTATTAAACGGCTTGTGTTGTGTTGTGCAGAGTCAGTTTAGAATTACTCGCTCTGGCTACAAAGCAGGCAGGGTTTTTAACTCTTGGGAGCCCCCTGCTGGCGTGGGGTTTTCATTGCAGTGATTTAGTCTTCAGACCAACTCCGATTTCAATTCAAGTTATTACAATTCAGTTTTGTTTGGTGATTTAAATGTTTTAGCCTTCTAGCAAAATTGCATAATTCATGTTTTAACGTTTTTGGAAAACAAGAAAAAACATGAATAAAATATGAAAAAAAAAAAAAAAGAGAGAAAATAATGATAACATGAGTTCTGCATTGAGGATGTAGGCAGTTAGGCAGAGTGATGCAAATATTATTTAATATTTTTAAGTGTGGACAGCATTTGCGGCTTCCCTCTCAGTCTACTCTTATAAAACAACTTTTTAAGATGATGTCTCTTCCAGCTTTGCGTTCTGCGCGCAAAAAACCTTCAGCTGTGTGGTATAGACATCTATAGACATCGATTTCAATCTTTACTGGATTGAAATCAAATTTAAGGCTGAAATACGACTAGGTCTTTCTAATAAATGTATGTATTTTGATCTTAAGCCACTTATGAGAAACAGACATGCCAGATAGGAACAAAAGCAACGAAGAAGAAAACAAATATGGAGGACACACAAATGCAACAAAAACACAAGTATATGGCTGTGTTTCAAATGAAACAGGAAGTGAAGCTATTGCAGTGCAGAAAAGAAATAAAGTTAAACCAAAAAACGCATAAAACCTCTGACACAGCAACATATCCACTCTGCAGTCATGTTTTGGTCTTTGGCTCCTCTTCTGTAGTGAGACAGAAAAGCCCTGCTTACAATTCAGTCTGTTGTCTTGCGTCTTCTAAAAGATAAAAAAAAACACAAAAAAACCCTACTAACTATAATAATAGAACGCAATTAAAACAAATGACATGTCAGTTATTTTTACACTTGTCAGTAAACAATTAGATAAAAAAAAAAAAAACTGTATTGAAATGACAGAAATGGTAGCATGTTTCCACTGGGATTATGGGAATTTTATCTTTGGTGACAAACTCCAAGTTTTTAAGGTTTTTAAGGGGTTTTTTTAAAGTTCTTGCCATCATCCTAATCTTTAGCTCCCTCCGCTGATATTGCATCAGATTTTAGTTGGGACAAAAGGTTACTTTTAATCTTCTTGTTGCATGAATATTGTTCAGCTTAGCCACAAATGTTCAGTCATGTTAATGACTGCAAATGTTTAAAATGTTCAGTCATGCCAAAAATGCAACTAAGAAAAAATGCTAACCTTGCAAATGATAACAAATAACTTCTACATTGGCTGGAGAATGTTTGCAAAACTGCATTGAACATTTTCGCATCACATATGTCGCATGATCAGCAACCGGATGTTTCCAACAACCGCAATCCACGAAGAAGATGACAGGAAGTGCTTGAAGCTGCATTTTTTCCTGATCGCAACGACATAAAATTGTGGTTGTTTTTCGACATCATCAGGATATTGGCAAAGTTTTGCTCACACTTGTAATGGAAACGCAGCTAGTAGCGCATCTGTCCAGTTGTCCGCCGTCTGTGTTTGTAACCTGCTCTGCAAATGGCTAATTTGCTTTAATCATATCCTACAGCCTGTTAATTATTTTATTTATTTACTTTTATGCGATACACACCCACAGGGAATAACCAAACTCTTGGGATTAATTTGGATTTGGGAGAAATGTCACTGGGCATTCAAGGTTCACTAGTTTAAAATCTATCTAAGATTGTTCAAAAGACAAAAATAAATGGAAAGCAGTTTTGATTTAACTATACATGGACACAGTGCGTTTATAAAAACTACAGGACGTGGAGGATGTTTCAGCTTGTAGTTTTTACAAAGCACCACCAGGGAGCAGTGCAGGCAAACACAAACAGTCCCTCTAGATCACAAGTCTCAAACTCCAGTCCTGGAGGGCGGGTGTCCTGCAACTTTTAGATGTGCCTCTGCTGCGCCACATCTGAATAGAATAATTAGGTCATTAGCAAGGCTTTGGAGAACTGATCTACACCAAGAGGAGGTAATTAAGCCATTTTATTCCAGTGTTTTGTACCTGTGGTACATCTAAAAACTGCAGGACAGCGGCCCTTGAGGACTGGACTTTGAGACCCCTGTTCTAGTGGATTCATTTAAACCACTGCAGATTTAATCTTGCTTCAACATGTACATCAAAAATAGCTTTCATTACTCTAGACCAAGAATTCTGTTCAACATACAGTTTGCACTTTTTTTTTAGCACATCTAGAAGTCTCAGATTATCAAATTGTAACACTGAACAAAGTTAGTTTGAGTAAATACAAATGATGTTTTAGAGAATGTCGGCTCCTTTATTAAAAATAAAAAAAATTAAATGACATCTATCAGTTTGGAAAAGGTTACAGAGATTTCTGAAGACTTCGGACTCCAGAGAACGACAGCGACAGTCACAATGCACAAATAAAGAAAACATGGCTGAAAAGTACACCAGGATGTCTCATTCTTGATGACTAACATTTGACTACAGATATAAACCCAATAGAAATACCCTTTAAAAACGTTGATCAGTGTTTATCCACTGTATAAATTGCTCTCCAGCTTTAGAACTTGGTAGGTTGCAAACAAATGTCCTAGGATGTAACAATAGCTGGGAATTCCTCCCTACCGGCAATTCCTCTTACAACATCTGCGTTCTAGCAAGAGTTATTTCTTGCTAACTGGTTAGGCAAGCTATTTCTTGTCGAACCACATATTCCCGATTCTACCTTAGATAGCGTGGCATGTCACAAAAGCTCCTTTCTTGTCATTTCAGAAGTATATCAATAAAGGATATCTTATAATTGACACCTGCGCTCACTCTTCAGTGCCTGTTGAGGAGAAAAAATATTATTTTACACACCCCTACTCCTAATTTGCGTACGGCTGTGTGAAGCACCAACCATATAACAAGAATATGAACCTTAAGAGTGATGGAAAAACAGAGTAGAAGAATCTTTTTACGAGGATCATCTGAAGAGACCCACATTATTCTGTTTGTCGACTCGACCCCTGAGCACCTCTCAAGTTAGTTGAGATTACTTTGTCCATGTCTCTCACTGTTTAGTTCTCTCACAACAGCTGCATTATATCTACAGAAACATGCCACGCAGAGCCAGGAGGAGTGTCTTAACGCTGTCAATCATCCTCATCTACGCGCTGTTCACCACCTTCCCACTTGCTCTCTACTGTGCTACTGCTGCTTCCCAACACCGAAGCTTGTTGTGAATGCTCAGGCTAGTTAGCATAGCCACCGATGATGACGGATAAAGAGGTTTCCTGCGTATACATGGTTGTTTTTTGAATGTTTGCTCCAATTATTCATTATATTATAGAATAATTGTGAGTATCAATCAGAGGAATGCTAACACAACTGCATTTTTTCAATACATTTTGGCTCTTCTTTGTGAACCATGAAAGAAAGTGATCAGTCAGAAAGTCCATATACTTTGCTGAGGTAATTTTCACACCTTCAGGAACTCTGAAGGGCCCGACCAGCTCTCTCTCTCTCTCTCTCTCCCCAGGATTTGGGCCCAAAAAATGACTCCACCACTTCCTTGATGACATCACAGCTGTGATGTGGGATGTGGTGGCCATCCACCACCAATCCACTACTGCGTCCATCTGGACCACCCAGGGTTGCACAGCAGTCATCAGTGAACAGGTCTGTTTGAAAATTAATCTTCATGTACGGCTGGACCCACTGCGAGCATTTCTGGTTGAGCTCTGGTTAGGGGCTCAATAGTAGGTTCATGCACCACAAGCCTCTGGAGGATCCTCCACCTTGATGCTCCAGAGGAACCAGCAGCTTCTAATAACTGTTTGCTGCTTTGTAAGGGCATTTTAACAGCTGCTCTCTTAATCCCATGAATTTGTCTAACAGAAACTTTCCTCATTATGCCTTTATCTGTTCAAACCCATCTTTGTTCTGAATCAGCCAATAATCTCTTCACTGTACAACGATAACGCTTCAGTTTTCATTAAATATCTAATGTTTTCATGCCTTGTCATACGGCTCTACACTATGTGATGATTTTCATCAGCAGCGATCCTTTCTCTTTCCCATATTGCTTGAAACCTGTTAAATAAACAAGGAAAGTTGTGTCCATGAATTCATGACCATGACTTGTTATAATTAAGTTGTTCCCAACAAAATAAATAAATCAATTAATAAGACATTAAGTTATGGCCACAAATTTTTATTCATGGGCTTTGCACATCTTCCCTAATTTTTGATGCTGTATAAAAAATAAAACCACCAAAAAACTGATTTTTGATTCAAGAGTCCCCTCCGCCCCCTCCAAGTGGATAGAGTTGTAGTATTAATATGAGTAAATAAAGTAGAATAGTTGCAAAAAATATGCTAGCAAAATTGTTTTTTTGTTTGTTGGAGCCTTGTGATTAATATTTGTGATGTTTCACACACACACACACATAAACACGCACACACACGCACGCACACACGCATGTACACACACGCAAACACACGCACACAAACAACTGATTTTGTAAATATTTTAAACAAAATTATAACAAAAAAAGTGAATAAAGTTAGATAGAATTAACAAAGTTAATATTTTGATTAGCTAATGCTTGAAAGTCGCCTGTTCATAAAACAAACATAACATTCGTGGTTGTTGTTTGTGTCTATACTTTTGTACGGGACTGAAAGATATCACTTCTGTAAGGCACAATGAGGGATATTCATTCTTTCCATTTGTACACAAAGGGTTACGATGAGGAAGTATTGTATTTATAACAGATACCCAAACCTTCCCATAAAAGATATATCTGTCGTCAGAGAAACTGCTGCACACGACACAGTGGACATTGAGATGTTTCAAAATCAATCTTTCCAGGGCTACGTGACACATTTTATCTTTCGACATCTTGCTGGACAACATTCCCAGTGAAATATTGAACTGGAAGCTACAGGAGAGCCATGCAGCCACAAAGCAACAAAAAATGAGAGTGAATGTTTAATGAATGACTGCTGTACATTTTTTTCAGTAGCCACTGGATGCTAATAGCTCTATTTACTATGAAATAATCATTTTAAAACAGTACTTTTTTGAACACTTTCAGTTGAGCTAAATTAGTCACTGAAATTCTTATGCTAGAAAATGACATAAGTGCCCATTGGAAAGCCACAAAGCCACAAATTACTATTCTTGCAGTCACTATATAAGCAGGTGTTTCACGCGTTGCTTTAGCTAGTTTTTATTTATTTTTTTGCTCCTTCTTTATTTCTCTCATGTCGCACAATTAGAGGGGTGGAATTTAGGTTAATCCATTTAAATTAAGCAGCCTTTCTCCTTTGTCTGGTTGTCAGTTAGTTTGAGTTAAGACACAGGTCAGGTCAACTCGGCTGACCTCGTTCATACAGGTCAGCTCCATAATATATATTTATGGAGTTAAAGTGCAATGGCTTTTCTTTTTGTTCAGTTTTATATTTATGTATCTCGATCCTCTGATTTCATATTCATATTCCCTCAAGCTGAAGAAAAACACAAAACATTTCAGATTTTTATTAGTAAAACTTGAAAGACACATACTGAACCATACATTTCCTTCTGTTTCAAAATTCAGCACAAGCCTGTGCTGGTCTGAATACATAAGAATCTTAATAAAACACTTCAAAGGTGTAATGTCTTGAAATGAGAAGAAAAACATCAAGGGTAGCCATGGCTTTGTAAAGCTCTGTCAGTTATTCGTAACTTTTAAAAGTTTTCCCTTTTTTTCATGTCGCTTACACATGTTGAAGAACCAGCAAGCATCAAAGCAAACCCCAAACTGTAACATGCCCCCAACTGTAGGGTCCTGAATATAGTTGAAAGAGAGAATTATTAAAAAAAAAAAATATATATATATATATATATATATATATATATATATAATATATATATATATATATATAATATATATATATATATATATATATATATATATATATATATATATATATATATATATATATATATATATATTATTTTTTTTTATTTTTTTTTTTGAAAAATAAAATTTGAGTTCTTCGAGTATAAACATCATACTCAAGCATGACTATTTTTGATAGAAAAAGACATTTTATCTCAATTAACTTCTCTGTACGAAAGCCTTAATTTGCTGTGAAAGCTTCTCAGACAGCCTTCACGTCTGAGAAGGGTCACACAGTTTCTGACTGTATATAATTTGTTTTAAACATAACCTGTCTCAACATATTCAGCAAATACACAACGAACCCGTGTCTGGCACCTACTGACGATATTTTTAGCTAGGCTAAAGTTAGCCTGTTCAATCGCCGTTTTGATATGACTCTTTGATAGTTGGTATTTCAGCCACCTTCTGGCTTCTTGTTGTTGCGCTTCAGAAATGTTTGTTGTACTTTGCCTTAAGCCTGGTTAAACTAAATGACAAGTGTTTCAGCTGTGCTGTATTCATATGATGAAATTAACAATAAAAAATGAGAGTCTGCTTCACACCGATACATAAATACGATTTTTAAATAATTGCAAAGCTCGTAGGGTTTAAAATTCTACATTCTGGATCAGTCCTTCTTTTTTTACTAATGTAGCTACTTGAACAGAGATACAAGACTTTTTTTTGTATATATATATATATATTATATATATATATATATATATATATATATATATATATATATATATATATATATATATATATATATATATATATATATATATATATATATATATATACATTCCTGATTTCTTAGCACAAGACCTTGACATTCATTATTGGACTCATCAGACAGAGTGAGTATTACTAAGGTAAAGCTTAGCCAAAGGTTTAGAGGATGGATCAGAGCCTTGGTGAAGCTCAACTAGTTTTTCCGCAGCCAGCTGTTGCAATAGTTTATACTCATGTTGTCCGGGATGCACTCCTGTCCTGACATTTTTGTTTTTCAGGTCTTCGAAGTAATGACTCCAGTTTCCATCGCTGTCTGCTCCATAACCAAACAAATGGACCTGAAATTACCCCAAAAACATAAATTCATCCATTTAACAGGGAAGGTTGCTTCCAATAACATGGTTCTAAATGTTTTAGAAATTATTGAGATCATCTTTACAGATTTTGTTTTTTTGTGACTTTCTTCGAATTCACCAGTTTACATATGTCTGGATGACTGTGCTTCAGACATTTGTTGCTGGATTTTTGGAATTACTGACAATAACATTTAACCGGTGTCAGATAAACACACTGGAGTTTTTCCATTGCGTTGCAGTCAAACTCAAGATTTCAAATTTCATCTTCGCAGATAGTTTCTCCTCGCAATATGGTCGTCAGAAGTTGCAGAAGCATACGCAGAGCTTGACCTTTTCCACGCATTTAATGTTCAAACTGTTCATTTCGTCATTTTATTAATTCAAATTCTGCACACAGCAGAACTTGTGTGCAGAATATGGTCATACAAGATGCCTGCTTTACCTCTCATGTATGTGTAGGGCAGGCATATGTGTCAAACAATTTCCTCTTTTTTTAATGTCGATGAGTACAACAAACTATTTTGTCCACAGAATTACATAAAAGAAACATTTATGAGTGGGAACTTTCATCAGACAGCTGCAGCATCAGTGCAGCTGCCTGTCATGTTTTGATGGCTTCACCGTTTTCTTTCAAATAAGCCACTCATGTCAACACGTCATGTGTTAGCCATATGTATTTCAAATCGGATCGCCATAATAATAATAAAAAAGTTCTTTAGAAAATATTTATTTTACAAATACTGAATAGAATAAAAGAGATCAGCTATGATTTTTGGGGGTTTTTTTCCCCCATTTTTGGTTCTGAATAAGTCACATTCTGCTCTCACCCACTTTTACTGAAGTTTATACAATAATGAGCAAAGACGCAGAATTCCAACCGAAGTGATAAAAGTTCTAAATTTTAAATGCCAAATGGTGTTCGCTAAACAAAAACAACCTGGGACAAGAAGACTTAAACTGAAATTCACCTTGTCGCAAATGTGAAGAGAGAGAATCAAAGTAAATTCCATAAAACAGAAATTCTCTCATGGAGTCAATTCAGATAACAAAATAATGTAAAGCAGGTTTTGCAGTGTTTTGCCTAGATTGATCAGGATCAAGTCACACCTTTTGATGCAGAGAAGCGGTGGCTCCAGACATCTTATCCTGTCTCTGGGATTCAGTCAGTCAGTCAGTCATCCGACAGAAGAAGTGTTCTTTTATTTTTTTACATCAGGAATCTTTGTCCATTCCCTTAAACACGAGAGATGTCCCTGTGCACCGGGTCCCTCAGGGCTGCGTCCTTTTCCCTCTTCTTTACATTTTGTACACAGACGACTGTCGCAGCCGGCATAAGAAAAGGTTAATATTAAAATTTGCAGATGACTCAGTGATAGTTAGCCTTCTCCGTGATGATGAACATGCCCAGGGCCCTGTGGTCGATGACTTTGTTGACTGGTGTGATAAAGTTTTTCTTTCATTAAATGTACAGAAAACAAAGGACATGTGCATTGATTTTAGACAGAAACCCCATAACGCAAATCAAACAGTAACTAAAGGTCAGACAGTGGAGACAGTAGAGAACTACAAATATCTTGGGACTATTTTGGATAATAAGTTACAATTTACCTGCCATTCAGAAAACCTACAAAATACGGGCCAGCAAAGATTATTTTGTCTATGGAGGCTCGCAAAGTTTCAATTTGAAAAGTCAACAATGATCCTATCTTATAAATCATATATTGAATCTGTGTTGACTTTTTATCTCCTCTGTTGGTTTGGAAATCTTAGTACTAGGTCAAGAAACGCCCTTGCCAGAGTAATACAGACTAGCAATAAGATATTAGGAGTTGATCAATGCTCACTTACAAATCATTAGGAAAACTAAAGCCATTATTGCTGATACTTCCCATCCTTTACATGCTGAGTTCCAGTTTCTGTTTCTGGCGTCAGGCTCACAAGGTTGCAGGTATAAGCTCTCTTTTGTTCCCACAGCAATATCTATTTTCAATGCAGGACAAGTGTTTGTAGCAACTGTGAGTCAATAATGAAATATACTGCTGTACTTTTTCCATTATGTACTGATTTGTATTCCATATCCGTCTGGTATGTTTTGTTGTTTTTTTATTTTCATTTTTTAATCTATCAATCCCAAAGCAAATGCACAGAGAGAGTGTTCAGACACACACCGACATGTATGAATTTGTTCGGAAAGAGGTATTGCATAAGAGACGATTTAACGCTTTTACAAATGAAAACAAAGGAGAGAACAGAGCTCCAAATTAAAAAGAAAAATCGAGTTCATTTATCACAAGTAACCAAACACAGTTGGCTAAACTTAATTTATTTACATTTGTTTAACACGACAGCTTCATAAACTAAATTTTCTTGGACAAACTTAATTTGATGACGTATTTTTTTTAAGTTGGATCACCTGCTTTCTTTATCAGTGTATTCTGCTGCAAAGGCCGTTATTGCAGGTTTCTTCTGTGTTGCTGCTGCCTATTACAATGATTACAAAAAAAACAATGATAGTGGGGGAAAATTGGGGCCCCGATTTCCTGAATTTTGGAAAACCGGTGATACTAACACCTGAAGCTGATATTATCTCCCAATCCTACCAACCTCAGCAAAGCGTCTAAAAATCAACCACTGTCCTCTATCGACAGGTCAAGCTTTTTAAAGATCAGTAATTGGCCAGAAAACTGCCAATGGTGCTCACTTAGAGAGAAACAATACTGACAATGAGAATAACAGTCACAGAAAATAAAGAATTAAAACAACAATCCAGTTGGTATTTATTGTAATGTAATACCAATTGCATAATTGTTTAATAAATTATATTTTTGCAGTGTTTTGCCTAGATTGATCAGGATCAAGTCACACCTTTTGATGCAGAGAAGCGGTGGCTCCAGACATCTTATCCTGTCTCTGGGATTCAGTCAGTCAGTCAGTCATCCGACAGAAGAAGTGTTCTTTTATTTTTTTACATCAGGAATCTTTGTCCATCTACCCATCTTACAACACCGAGATACAATACAAACTTTTTGCAAACAACAAGAGGTCGCCAGGCAACCACTTTTTTTTTTTTTTTTTTAATTACACCGTCCCTGGACACCACAACCAGGATCAGCGACAAACAGCCGGTCCCAGGGCGGCAGCTGGATCTGGCTGAAAGAAGCAGGCTTCACTTTGTGCCAAGCTTAATGTTTTTCTCACGGCGGATAGAATGGATCGATTCCCACATAAAGGTTCCAGGAGCTTCACCCTACGTCTTCTTCAGGCCTACAACACAAGTGGACTCAAAAATCACACTCCAGCACTCATAAACAGCGGGTTTACTGGGATTAGAGAAGCAGCATTCAGCTTCTACGCGACACAAATCTGGAACAAACTTCCAGAAACTAGCAAAACAGCCAAAACACTGAGTTCCTTTAAACCGAGGCTAAACCTGACCAGAGCCGCTTTGGACCAAAATGACTGGCGCATTGACCAACGTATTTGATGTGTATTGATGATTTTGATGATGGCAAACGGAATATTTGTTACTATTGCCAGTTTTTTTATGACTTTTTATTTTTGTGTTTTCATGATGTAATGCATTTTGAACTGCTGGTTGCTGAAAAGTGCTATATAAATAAACTTGATAGGCAGTCAGACAGACAGACAGACAGACAGGTCACATTGCTCCTCTATACTCTGAGGTTTGAGTTCTTGTAGTTGCAAAGAAGACAAAATGTTTGGGAAAAGCATCTCTTCTGAAATCAAATAGTGCTTTTCTGAAGGTCAGACCCCAAATTTCCATTTTAAGACTGCAACTTTTACAAACTAATTTATGAAAATTGATTCCTACAATTAAGTGTGACAAACACTGAAGGAAAAAAAATGTGCTCCAGGTTTCTTACTACTATTAAATCTACCAGAAACTATAATTTATCATCCTTCAAAAAGGGTAAACTTTGTTTTCTAAGTAACTGTGATGGACCGAGTTAAAATAGGAGGAGTCGCAAGATACATTTAGAAAAATAGGGTTTTTTTATTTTATTTTAACCCAACAATCATAAATGACAAAAATTAAACTGAGCTCATAAAAGAGGTCAAAGAAACAAAACTGAATTCAGGCAAAAGTGTAAGCAAACTAGCCGCAAACAAACATAACTGACCTAACACAGAAATGACACACAGGGGTTTATATACTGGCTGATCAGACCAAGACACAATAGGGGTAACTAAAATAATAATTACAAATAACACAAAAACAAATAACAGTGCAGCTAAGTTTGGCTAAACTAAAGACCCAAAAATGAAAATCAAAAAATATTAAACTTTAAATACTAATGTTTACTCAAATACAAAACTTATCTAAACAAAAAAACCATATCCCCCTGCCAGCAGGAACTAGTGGTGCAACCCAATCAGCACTTAAGCTTGCTGAGCCCTGGCCCCCATCTTTTGTTATCAGGGTGTGGCCCTGGATTTGGCCATCACAGTAACCCTGAAGTTTTTGCAATGGTCCTTTGAGACTAACAAATTTCTTTCCTTCCTCTAGTGGCAGAATGTAAAATTATAAAACATTTTAAGAGCTTCCCTCAGACGTAAAATTATAAAACATTTTAAAAGCTTCCCTCAGATAAACGGTTCACCTGTTACTTATTTCCTTTATCATGTTCATCATTTTTTGAACCAGCTTTTTCTATTCAAATTTTTTTTTTTATTACAAGTGATAATTTTATAAATGCCAGAACCAAAATAAATTATAGTTTTATAATTTGTTAAAACGTTTTTTCACATAACACCGAACAAATGAATTCAAATCCTGCGGTAGATTTCAGCAGCGTTACAACGATTTATTGCCTTGTAATTTTGCGGATTTGGTTTCACTTATTATCCAAAATGCCAAACCGGTTGGACCAATTCACTGCAGCGAGTAAACCCTGGAGCTGCATAAGCAGGTCTTTTTAAAATTATGACTCGTGTTTCTGGTTTATGATTGACAGCGTGGTTTCTGCTAAGAAAACCGGTCAGAGGAATTTGACAGGTTTCTGTCGGAGGAATTCTGCTCTGTTGTTCTGGGGAAGGCCGCAGTAAGTTTCCTCAGAGGAGTCCGTGTCGGTTTGAAGGTTTAGAAGTGGAAGGTCACATGCGAGCGTGTGGCTGAAACCCAGACTGAGAACTAAAACAGAAGTGGTGTGTGGCAAAAAAGAAATGGCTGCAAGTGACCACAGATCACCTCAAAACAGCAGCGAGGGAATCAGCCTGCAGGGGGCGCAGCTGGACATTTCTCTACAATCACAGCAATTCACACACGCCACACACACACACACACACAAACCCTGTCTGTACAGAGTGATTAATTTAAAAATTGATGTTTTTAGGAGCAACTTGACTCAATTAAGAGCAAACATGGTCTGGCCAAAACATTCTAAATGACACACACCCACAGTTTACGTTAAAGTGAGACTTCTTTTACTCCTTCACACACTCTCCACTTCTTCCTCCATCAATCACACACACACAGTTTGCTAGTGATAGGACTTTCACTTGTTAAAGTCATATTGATTTGTCTCAAGGAATATGCATAGAATTGGAAATAATAATAACAATAATAATAATATTGTGAATTAATATTAAGCAGGGCTGGAAGATACGGCTGAAAAACATATCACAATTCAAGCATTTTATATCAGTTTATTCCAATAATTATTGATTCGTAATTTGTTTATAATGTCTGCCACAACAGGTTGTTGCTAGGTCACCAGCGAACGAGATCGATGATGCACTAATGTTGCATGGTTCACAGTGAGAGGTTGAGCAGTTAAACACGTTCCTCTGCCTGCATCTCCCAGAAGGCCGTGTGGGTCTGTATCAGAGTGCACAGAACATAGAACATGTTTTGGATGTTCTATCAGACGTATTAAATGTCGGTATTGACTACACATCCCAGAAAATTTGCACTTGACTCACCCTGCGGCTACAACAAGCGACAAGATGGAGCCTGAAGACGCTAAGCAAAAGCTACTTAAATGGTGGTCTAAAAATGAAAGCAGTAAAATCTTAATTGAAAAAAAATATATATATATGTTGGACTTAGGTCTATGATTAAAGTGAATTATAGACACAATGCCAATAGCTTTGAGTCGGTTTGTTTAGTCCTGGTCTAAACTCTAACCATACCCGGTTCTGAGCCCCTCCTGGATCGTATCTTCAAGGAAGAGCCCAGACTCCCTGCAGAGGAAACTCATTTCCGCTGCCTCTATCTTGTATGTTATTTAAGCCTGGCACACACAAATAGGAGGACTCATGAAGTCCTCCAACTTGCAGAACAGAACAGAAAGGAGAAGGTGTTTCTCAGGAAGACAATTTATAAAATCAAGAAGTCTAGAAGCACTGGCACAAGCAGTTTAGTCTTCCTTTATTTTTGTCAGGAAGCCTTTTTTAGGTCTTACCAGAATCGGTTTATTCCTTTGCAGTCAGTTTCCTAGTTTATTCATGTATTTTATCATTTTGGATTAAATTATTTGTCCGGCTTTTTCTTTTTGGTTTTATTCCCTTTGACTCCTGTCTGAGTTCATGTTTTATGTGCAGCCCAAGCTTTTTCTTTTATATAATGTAGTTTAACTGGTGTTTTGTCCTGAATTTGGTTCCTTTGTAACTTTAAACACGACATAAGGCGATGAAATTTTATTAGGATAGCACATTTTCAGCAACAAAGTAATTCAAAGTGCTTCACATGATAAAAAGGAAAATAAACAAGCAAAAATAAATAAATAAATAAATAAAGCATTACACAGTAGTGGCAAAGTAAGGACATAAAATATATGTCCTAAAGACACACGTTACAGATCTGGAATGCTAACCTTCAGCTATGCAGGGTTAAAGGTCATTTAGCTGCCACAGATTGGATGAGAGAATACAGACCTGACACTTTACTCCCAACTTGCCCCTCAATGACTTTAGACTTGAAAAAAAATCAGAAAAAAATCAATTGTCTTCTATCAGTTTGCCTCCACTTATTTATTTTTTTGCCAGCTGTCTGCATATTCAAGCTCAGCTTGAATATCCAGTTTTCACTTGTTAGTATAAGACTCGGCTTTAGAACAACCACCAGCAGCATAACTGGTTTAGTCAGCTACACAGATGACTATCTATGTCCTCTTTTGTCCCTTGCCAGACCAGAATGCTGACATGCGACGATCACATGAACTAATCCCAGAGCGGCATGGTTTTAAAGGTGACCTATTGTGCTTCCTTGATCAGGTGAGCATAGGTCTACCGGCTGCACGAAACATGTTCAGTACATATTTTGTTTTTATGTTGCTGAGCTTCACTCAGGTGTCGCTAAAAGTAATGACAAAAATCAAATCAGCTTTTACTTCAAAATAAACTGATTGCCCAAAGTCAGCAAAAACCAGACCAAAGTCAAGGTTGTTTCTAAGCTCACATGTTTAAAATCAAACAAAAGAAATTACTTTGAAAATAAATCCAATAAGATTGCTCTGGGAAAATACAACCAAATCATAACCATATAAAGGCTAAGGGTTCTACTGTTTACCTCAAGAGGAATTGTAAACAACATTTGGTCATATTAAGCACATTTCTGCCAGTTTTAATTGAATGTTCCACTCTGGCACCCGGCATAACCCAGGATGACGTCAGCTGGGCTTATTGTTCTTTCCTGAAAAAAAAATAAAACCGCCTTAATCAAGAAACTTAAAACACATCACCATTGTTTTTTCTTTTGTTGTTTTTTTATTTTGTTTTTTTGAAAGAGATTGTTGTAAACTCAGTAAATTTGCCAAGAGACATCTGATTATCTCTTTACAAGCTTTTAAGAAACCTGAACAGTATGAAAGATTGTACCGTTCTATTTTTCTTCTTTGAGCAAAAATAACTCATTTAAGAGAATTTAGAGGTTTTCGAAGCGAGGGTTAGCCAACAGGAACAATGTGCTCATTTTCTGGAAAACGTACAACAGACCTCTACTGTTTTACAACAACCTCGATCATAAAATCATCACAGCGGTTCATGATCTGTTTGCATTGCTAGGAATCGTAACAGAAGCAGAAGGTTCCTGGTTGTAGCTGAGTAACGACAGTTGCTCTTTTTAAACAGGAAGGAGGGAGGGGGATACCAGGGCCTTGCAGAGACCTTTGGAGGGGCAGGGGCTCAAAGTAAAAAAAAGGGCCCACTTTGAACAAGATCTTAAAACAACAACATAGCAACAACCCATATTAATCAAGAGTTTAACTGGATCATATTATATAATTGCCATCATGTGGGGATAATGCAAAGCAAATGTAGTCAATATTTTCCCCAACAGGTGTAAAGTTGCTGTTTCTGCTGCTGACAGTCCTGGAGGGCTGAGTTGATCTGTAGCTGTTATACCAGAGGACAGAAGGTCATGAAATAAGCAAATTTGCTGCCATTTTACTAATTAAGCCTTAATAATATCTATTTAATCTCTATAACAACTTGGCTACAAATTGATTTATGTTTTTCCCGCTATTGCGAGGACAATTATGAAAATATAAATAGAAAGTTTTCCTTGTCAACATCAGACCTACGTTTTTATTCACAAACCAGTGTGTGAAAAAAATATTGTTGCCCATAATTTGATAGTTAGAGGCACAGACACTGGGTCCTCAGCATGGACCCGGAGTCTGAACAACATGTAGGCAGAAACTGAGAGTCATTATTAGACTGAGGGCAGCCAGACTAGTTCATTTTTGCTACATTATTATATTTAGCTAAATATTATTGCTGAGGGGCACAAGCAGGCCTCCTGACATACAGATAAAATAAAAAATAAAAAGTTGAAAAAAAAAAAACAACTCAAAAATGGTACTAGTTTTTGGTTCTGCTTCTTTTCTCTCCTCAGTTGAGAGAAAAAGCATTTCTCACCAGAAAATGTCACAATAATTGACAATCAATGATAAAAATACTCAAATCTCACACAAAAACAGGATGACCTGCTGCAGGTGAGTATTATTTATTAGACTTGCGTGAATTACAGCGAGCACAAAATGTTCGTTTGGTGGGTAGGAAGTGAAGGGAGGAAGTGTACCTTCCTGGTATAGTCCTTCAAAAATATTTTTTAACTGTGACTCAAATCACACGTGTTGGACTGACCTAGAGCCTCAGCACAAGTGAACTAGCTCATCAATCTAGATGCCTGAATAAGAAACGAATGAGAAGGTAAAAAAAAGTGGAAAACTGAAAGTTTAATGCCTGCTAAAGAATTAAAAAATACTGCAAATGTTCATTTTGATTTGTTTTACAAGGCTAAAATGAGCTTTGTTGGTGTGGCTAGTGTATGTGGTGATGGTTAGCATCAACACACCATACGAATTTCCACAAATCTCCACATTATATTGTAGGTAAAGACATAACGGCGTCACTGAAATCCCAGCTTAAAAACTGGGCTTTCCATTTAACCCCAAAGGTCCTGACATCTCTCTCTAAATTCTCCCTGGGTGTGAGTGTGTGTGTGCATGGATGGTTGTTTGTCCTGTCTGTCTCTGTGTTGCCCTGCGACAGACTGGCGACCTGTCCAGGGTGACCCCGCCTCTCGCTAGGAACGTTAGCTGGAGATATGCACCAGCAACTTCCGATCCCCACTAGAAACAAGGCTGTAAGAAAATGCATGGATGGATGGATGGATGGATGGATGGATCCTGACATCTTTAAAGAAACATCACAAACCTTTGTAGAATTTGATTGAGTTTTTGTCAGCTAGCAGCTGTATAACAGAATATTCTTCTTGTCCTGGATGCACTCCCGTTTTTAATCTTTTGTTTCTCAGTACTCCAAAGTAATGGCTCCAATTTCCATCGCTGTCTGCTCCGAATCCAAACACATTGACCTAGGAAAACACACACACAAAAAAACTCCACATAGAATTTTGACAAAGACCTCCCGTGTTCTTATGTTTCTGTTGTTCCTTCATATGCCCACTGATTTGGTCTGATGATTCCAATTCTCTGTCTTGTGGCTTTATCTCTTCTCAATCATCATAATCTTCTCAATGGTAATAGTCGGATGAACTCACCTGATCGCAAACGTGAAGGGCAGCAACCAGAACCATGAAGCCGGTGGATGGATACACCTTTTTCTTGCACAGCCAGACTTCGTGAACATACCTCATGAAGGCCGGACTGACCACCATCACCTGTTAACAGCAGCTTTCAGAAGCATTTCTCATGTTGCTGAGAAGAAAAACTTTGGCGACGTTAGTCGCGATACTCACCAAGTTGTTGTTGGCTCGTATTCTGGGTTTTATTGGCGCGTACTTTCTGCTGAAAACAGTATGACATGACAAAAACTTAAACCGACTCTTATTTTTAAAGACTAAAGGAAACAGTGATACATACAAGAATCTGATGGCACCCGAGTTTAGGGAAGAACACAAAGAATTTACCTTCTCCTTATTAAAAGTTTATATGAACTCTGAGTTAGGCATAAAACTGCTACTTTGTATTTTGAACAGCCTTATTTTGTATTTTCTAATTTTTCTGTGGAACCGAACGACTAATCATCCAAATGTTTGATTCCCAGAGATCTATCACCATTCCAAACATTTTCACATTTTTTTTGAAGTTATGTTTGATATGTTCAGCATTTTATCGGCAACTGAATATAACAGTTACTCGATTGTGCTATAAAAAAAAAAAAAATTAGAAGCACAACCATATCTCTATATCTTACTTATACCAGCAGACAGAAAAGTGGCTCTTGAAAACATAAAGATGGCAGATTCTTCTCATCACGCAGCAAAGTCAATCTCTCAGTGCGTGTGTATACTTAATACCCTTAGCCTTTGTACTGTACCACTCAAGACTGTATAAAGAAAGTGCTTTAAAATAAAACGCATCATCGTGGAATGACTTTTTTGCTACTGCAAAGCAATTACTTTTCCTTAAGACTTTTAGAATCTTGCCTTAAAAGGCCTTCATAACCCGAGAGCGGATGGCAAAGTGGCTGAGGGCGTGGGTGGCTACGTGGTTTCCTGTCAGCTCTGACAGGAAACCTGCTGTGGGTTTACTATTTTGGAAGCACAGAAGTGTGATTTGACTGCGTGTACTGTATGAATGCGTTCGTATTTTGACATCAATTGAATCTGACTTTTGAGGGGCCAAACACAGTCAATCAGGTTTATTTGTATAGTAAATAAACCTGCTATACTTCATAGTTCTTTATGTCATGAAAACATAAATGCATCACATAGTCAATGATTGTGAAAAACACCCACAGACAATATATTTTGTCAGGTAACATTGTTGAAATCATCAAATATGTTGGTCAATGTCTCAGTTATTATGGCTTAAGAGTTACTATATGCAGGTGGTTTTCAGCTTTGACTTAAAAGAACTTTGCAGCTTTCCGGAAGTTTGTTCCAGATTTGAGGTGCACAGAAGCTGAATGTTGCAGGGACACGTCGACGTATAACTGTAATTTGTCAGAGTGGTCAGTTAGAGGTTAAACAGACCCGCCATTGGAGCATTTTTAATCTTTGCATAGGGTACCAGGCTGTTCGATCGCCAAGGTTTCCCTTGGTGCTATGCACCGACGCCTGGATTTGCCCCCTTCAATTTACTCTCATTCGTCTTGATCATGTTTTCTTTTGCATCGCTAAAAAAATCTTTCCAAACTTCAGTCCCAGAGATGACTACAAGTTTTGTGAGGAACCAGCCCAAATACAACTGATAATGATAAATATAATAACGTGTCCTTTTAGGGTGTAACTCACCTGCTGTAGAATCCCGTTGTGCGGGCCTTGATGAGCCATTCAATATCTTGTATTTTGAAGGGAAACAGCACAAGATGGGTGGTATTGTCTAAATCCACAGCACTCTCTGGATACATGACATGATGAGTTGTTTTAGTGCCGACATCAGCTTCATAACCTCGGATTTCAGCAAAGTTCATTCTAAACAGCACAAAAAAGCCAAATTTGTTTGGAAATGCTCTTTATTTTCTCTATTTTCCTGTACGAAGGAACAAAAGCAACATTTACCTTATGATGGCATCGTTCATATCTATCAGACGTCCATACCTGGATCCTTTCAGATTAACAGAATTCCCCACTACGGCACACGTTCTGATTCTGCCTGTGCTCGATTTTCCAAAGGTGGGATTAGGCGGGAACATCTCAAAGAGCTGGTCAACCGTCGCTTTGTAGTAACCGAAGTCGCGTTGTTCATCCTGTATGTGCTGCCAAGAGACATCAAACATTGGTTGGATGTTAGACCACACAGAAGATCTCTTTTCATTGGACGCGTGACAGCTTACCGTCCACCACGCGAAGGCCTCCACAGAGATGTTGTCGTTCGCAGACAGAAAAGGCTCGACGCGACTGATGAACGGCAGAATGTCTTTCGAAAAACAGCCACACAAGCTTTGGAGCATGAGCTGCAGCAAGTCAGACTTCAGGAGAAGAACTCCCGCGAAGGTCACAGCCAGCAGAAAAACGAACAGCTTCCTTTTCGGCTTCATCCTGGACACCAAGTTCTTGGACTTAGGAGGCATTTCAGGCTGCAGAGAATGAGCCTCCAGCCTTTTCATTTGTCAAGGCTCGGGCTGCGGATCCACTTTGTTCTCTTTGGTCAAAATGAAAGAGGAAGAGGGGAAAGTTGAGTTGAACAAGATTTTTGTTTTTCAAAAAGGCTGAACTGGAAGTTTTTTTCAGAAGTGAGCATGAGGCGATACCAGTTCCGCAATAATAAAAGTTGATGAGAAAGAAGATAGGATGCACAGCCACAAAGACACACACAAGCAAAGCATTAGGGGACATTAGACAGAGATCATACAATATACCCAGGAGTTGACATGACAATGAAGCAACATACAACATGAGCCTGAGAGTAAAATACTAAACACACAGCACACAATAGGGCCTAATGAATGCAAGAGACTAGAAAAAACAAACAGAACAGAAAAGAACAGGGATCATACTATGAAACAGAACAACTATTAAATATGCTTAATAATTTTATTCCATAAAATAAAATTACTCACCATTTTAATCAGTCCAGGTCAGTCAGAGTTTGCCAACACCTGATATAAGCAGGACGTCTGATGATATTCAGAGGATGAGAACTCACTGTAAACTTAATCACGATTCTATTGTTTGTTTCTTTGTCCTAGAATAGACAAAGGTATCTACAAAGTGTTGGGGGACGTGATTTGGTGGTGTGACGTCACTACTGAATGAACGAGGAAGTTGCTTTGCACATGTAGCAACAGATGTTTCATGTAAGGAGTCAGTTCAGGATTTCCAATCACATCACACATCTGGAAACAATGCAATTTTTTGTGTATGTTTTTATTTCTTCTTTTTTTAAAGTAAAAGACAGTATGTAAGGGGGATAATCTATAATAACAGGCCTACAGCAACAGAAACACTAAACTACTAGTTGAGATTTAAATTGAGATTCTAAAATCCTGGATGGTTTCTAATACTTACATTTTTATAAAGCCTTTGAAAAAAATCCATTCACCCGAAACGTGGTGGCAGCTGATTTAATATTGCTTAGAAGCTACAGGATGCACCGTCATTGGTTTCTCTGTTGGTCACATGACCCATAATGCAGGGGGAGGGAGGAGGGGAAGTGTTTTGGTTGCAGTTTTGCAAAATACAATTATTTCCATACGGCCGAAAAAGCAGCTCAAACTAGCGCAAAAACCTTCCATCGAAAAACGTGAGTTTTTTTTTTTTGTTTTTTTTTTCTAAATTCCCATGTTTACTTATCTTCGTAATATCAACTTGCACTTTTCTATGGTGCAAGTTAAACACAGCTAGTATTTTCAAGGTAAACATATAAGTCATATATCCATCCGGAAAAACATTCAAGTTCATTATAACCAAAGAAGTTTAAAAAATAAATAAATAAATAATAATCAGAAAATATTGAGTGGAATAGATATTTTAGTATTGAAATCACTTTGTACGATTTTGGAGAGGTCAGGAGAGCTCTGCTGTGGACTCGGGAACCAGTTCGAAGCCGTTTGAAGGGATGGAAAAACATGGATAGCCAGTAAACTTCAGTCTCTCGTTCTAAATGTTTCCGTGTGAAATAAGCACATCTGTTGTTTATACCCTGGGAAAGTACAAATTTTCTACATCTGCTTAGACAGCGGATGTAGATTCACCCCTTGACCTTGGTAGCGACTGCAAGGTCTCTGGCTGATGAACAGCAACACGTCATTATGGGCTGTTTGAGACCGCCTCGAAACGGTAGGTCAGAACGCACCAGGCAGCAAAAAACCCCTGCTTCAGGTACTTTCATATAAAAATAAATTGTTAAATTTAAAATAACTTGATATAAAAATAACTGAGCTAAAATAGCTGGTCGGATCGCTGGGGTTTTTCTGTTCTGTCTTCTTGCATTTTTATTCATTTCTTCTTTGTGGCTTTGGGTTCTGACAAACATGTTGAAATGAAATTGAGAAGTTGAACAGTGACTGTTGTCTTTGTGGTTTCGCTTTTCAACTTGAGAAGTGAAACCAACTGGACGAGTTATCTCATCTCATCGGGTTGAGATAACGGCGAGCAACAGCCAGAAAATGTCTCCTTCTCAACAACAGCCTTCATTGTCATTCAGTTGTACACTTGAAATGTACACACTCTATGAAATTTTGTTGCAAGGCCCCAATAATATTAAAACAAATGAATGATAATAAAAAGTTATATTTTGTACGCAACAAATAGTCAGAAAAGCCACAGTGTAAGATCCATATATATGTATTTCTAAATAGTCAGACAGTCTGGCATCTGGATGTAAAATAACTTGCAAAATGAAAGGAAAGAGATGAAAAGTTTTTTTTTTTTTATTTAGATGTCTTTTAAATTCTATTGTTAAAATAAGCTCAATGTCATGTTTTATTTCAAATATTTGATGTTAAACTCGTCTCTGGTAAATTCAGGTGTCTAGTTCTGTGAGATGAAAGGAAACGAGCAGCAAAGACAATTAAAAACTAACATGACTGGTTGTTGTCCTGCGTCACCAGGAATATGGCCCCGTCCAGCATGACTCTGCATGTTGCTTTAACGTCACGGTTAAAACCAAGCAGACCTGTGCTGTCCTGCCTGTCATGCATTACGTGCATTTTCTCTGAGTGTACAGTTTGACCAATTGAGCTGTGAAAAATATGACCTGATGCACTCTTAATAATTTAATCTAATATGAAAAACTCTAAGACTAATTGTAATCATCGCGTGAAATTTATATCTGAGAAAAATGTTCTGTTGATTAATTTACACATTGATGTAGACCACTGAAAAAAAAAAAAAAAACTAGCATAATTAAACTAACATTTCCAACATTGTCTATCAATGGATTTTTTTTTCCATCATGATGCCTCCAATAATGCCTCCAGCTTCCCTTATTGTCTGCTCCAAAACCAAACACATGGACCTATAGGAGTAGGAACGAAAGAAAGACCCTTCTTTGACAGATTTAGATTTAAAATCACTGAACCAAAAATGCACATCTGACGACAAATGAGGCAGTGATGTCACTTCCTTCTCCATAAGAAATTGAAAAATCTTTACTGGTGATATAGAAATCAAACCCTCTTACTGTTAACCAGCTTTTTGTTTGTTGCCATCATGTGATGTAATAACTTGTGACGTTCTACTTCAGGGTTTTAAATCTGTCTTTTTTTTTTATGTTGCAGTTTAATAACTTAAAGCTTGGGGTTTCTGAGAGAACTTAACGCCCTTTGTACAGCTTTAGCTTTTGTCCTTTAGCCAGGTGATGGATGAGCGCATACTCATGCTGTCCGGGATGCAGTCCAGCTTTTAGCTTTTTGTCTTTTAAGTGTTTCCAAGTAGTGGCTCCAGTTCCCAATGCTGTCCGCTCCATACATATAAACGTGGACCTGGGTAAGCGAAAATAAATTAAGTTTCCCAGCGATTTGATCAATGTTTTTACAAACCTAACAAGTAAAATCTGTTGGAGTGATTAAATCTCGCAGTTTGTTTGGGGAAGTGTGAATGCGCAATCGAACTCTGATGCGGAGCAAAACAAGCAAACTCTGGTCCACCCCCAAACCGAGCTCTGGGATCGGTTGAAGTGAACTGGTGAGGTTTGAATGCACGTGTGAGTTCAAGTGGACCGGAGACACGGGAAATGGATTATGGAGCGGGGAATTCTGGGTAAACACACTCAAAACGAACGCGTGCTAGCCAGAAAAATGGCTGGTGGTCTTTTACGAAAGACGAACGAGAAATCCTCCAACCGCTAAAATCGAACGCCACTCTGTGTTTGTTTATGTTTTGTGAAGAAGGAAGTTGCAGTCGCATCTTCTTCGGCAGTTTTTGTGTCACTTCCTTCAGTAGTTCCTGGTGCAGCGACCCCACAGGCCAGGAGGAGAATAAGTTATTCAACTGATTTGGATCATTTGACGCAACAGAGCATGAAAGCAAATTACACCAGCTTAAGATGCAGCAAATGTTGCAATATTGGTCCCAACTCCATATCTACTGGACTATCAGGTTTAAAAACACCCTTAATCAATATCTGCCTCTGTTAGTGGGTATGACAATATGGGCTCACCATTATCAAGTTTTAGTTCAAATTTGTTTCTGAATCTTCACCAACAGATTTATGGTTGGTAAATCTGTTTCTTATCGCTTCAGTACCAGAAGACAAAAAATTCTGTTTACAACCAACTTATAAAAAAATTATAATCTATTTGGAGAAGATGATGGGGGGAAAATCTTCTCCTAAGAAATGAATTATCATCATGATATTGATCATCACAATCAAAATCTTTTCAAGTGAAAGACTCGTATCTACTTACGTCATCACAAATGTGAAGAGCAAGAACCAAAGCCATGAAGCTGGTGGACGGATACAATCCTTTCTTCTTCAACCAGATCTCATGGATCTTTATGAAAGCTGGATTTATCATCTTCACCTGTTAAGCAAAAAACATTATTTTTTTAAATCCCTTTTTAAACTTGTGGAAAACATGATTTGTCCCTAAATATATAGATATATATGCCATGTTTAATACTCACCAAATCTTTGTTGGCTTTTATTTTAGATTTTACTTTAACATAAGATCTGGTGAAAAAAAAAAATTAAAATCAAAAGAAATATCTTAGTGTTTTTAAAAAGGTTTTGGACTGTGGGAAGAAGCCGGAGAACCTGGAGAGAACCCACACATGCACAGGGAGAACATGCAAACTCGGTGCAGAAAGACCCGGGGCTGGGAATCGAACCCAGAACCTTCTTGCTGCAAGGCAACAGTGCTACCAACTGTGCAGAAGTTGACGTGCAAGATGCTTAAAACCCTAAACCGACGGAGGAAACATGAAACTCACATTCCATTAAACCCCGTCATAAAGGCCTTGATGAGCCACTGAAGGTCCTGTATCTTGAACGGAAACAGCAGGAGGTGAGTGGAGTTATTTAAATCCACGGCGCTCTCCGGATACATGACGCGATGGGTTGTTTTGATGCCCACGTCTTCTTGGTGGCCTTGTATTGGTGCACCATTCATTCTAAACAGAGCAGAGGGGAAATCGGACTAAGTTTGTTTTTGTTTTTGTTTTTCTTGTAAGGCTTTTCTGAAACAGGAGCATTTACGTTATAATGACCTTGTGGAAATCTATAAGGTGTCAATAAGCTGCTCCTCTCAGGTTGACGGAGTTTCCCACGACTGCACAAGTCCTGTATCTCACGGGATTGGCTTTGGAAGTGGGTGGGAATATCTTAAACAGCTCCTGCACTATATTGATTTATGCACTGTTGATTTATAGCAGTTGAGGTCTTATGTCTCATGCTGTAGTTGCTGACATGTAGAGTTTGTTGTTAGACCAACCCAGCAAAGAAGAAAAAAAAAAAGACAGGTTTTTAGTACTCCAGTATGACAACTTACATTCCACCAGTTAAATGCTTCCTCAGAAAGACTGGCATTGCAGACAGAAACGGTTCGACAGAGCGCCTCAGGTGATGACCAAGCAGTGCATTAACATCGGGAAGCTCAGTCTCCAGCTCACGCCAGGCCAGGTTTCTGTCTAGTAAGCTGGGCCAGTTATTGAGCAGCAGCCCAACGGCAGCCGCACACAGCAGGAAAATCACCGTCTTCCATTTGTTCACCGTGGAAGGGTTAGTCTTGTTGCTGCTGAAAGCTTTTCTATCTGAAAAAGGTGAAGCACACAAGTCGGTTGACATTCCCAGACCCGGAGAGAAGCACGTGCGTTTCTGACCTTAGACACAGCGAAAGCTTAAAACAGAAAAGTCAGCCAGTTTGCATGTGTTTAAAGCCAGAGATGCCTTGTGATGATTAAGTCAAGAAAATATAATACAATATGAACAGAAGAATAATAACAATCCCTGTTACAAGAACTGGCACATTCAAACATTTCCAGTTTTTAAAAAAAAGTTTGTTCTTTTTGTTTGAAGCCTCACCTGACGACCATTCTTCTCAGGTGTGTTAAGATGTTGCACATGTCCTGGGCTGACACCTATACAGCTGACTGCATGCAGCATGAGCATGATTTTGTTTCAGAGAGCAGGACTGTCCAGGGATGTGGTTAGGTGGTACCTGTTCTTAAAGCTACAGTACGTACTGCAGCTTCAGAGAGAGAGAGCAGAAGTAAAAAAATTACTTCACAGAAAAAAAAGCTTGTTTGTTCTGTAAAGGTTAACAACGATAAAAATCCATTTCTGCCCGTATGTTCTGTTCTACTTCTCGGCATTACGCTGGTAAAGGCCTTGTTAACGGGTTAGTAGGAAGGGAGGAGATTCCGTCTTCAAGAAATCAAGTAACCATGTCAGGTTCAGCTTTTATCAAATAAAGTCACATTATATCAAATGTGACTCAAAAGAAATTTGGGTTCATAATGTAGGTGATTTGTTAGGTAATACAGAAATATATTAATGAAGAGCAGGAACTGGGAACTGGGGACTCAAAACATTCAGGACAACTTTGAGACAGTCACACTGAAAGAAGATGGTCCAACCTAAAAAAAAAAAAACAATTGGCTTTTCTCCATACAATAAAAGCCCTGGTTAAAAAAAAACCCCAAACAAAAACAAAACAAAAAAACAACTTTATGAAAAGTGATATTTTGATCTGGAGTTGTGATTTGATCTGATCTTTATTATACCAAGATGACATTAGCTTTCTTAATGTACTCAACAACTTCTTTGGAAGGTTTGAAGTCCAAAATAAAACAGATCGCTCCGCTGAACAGGCCCTCAGGCGGAACATCCTCTGTGCAACAATCCCTGAGAAAAGCTAACACATGGAAAGCTGCAAGTCCTGACAAATGTAATTGAAACTTTTATAATGTGCTCCTCAGCCCTCTTCTGCTTTAGGTATTTCTACAGAGTCTTATCATGACATTGGTCAAGTTGCTCTCAAGACTAATGCAATGTCATACAACAGCAGAGGAGAGCGCCTTGATCCTGGAGACTATCTAAGTGTTACTTCCTCAACGTAGAGCTAATCTGCCCTCTTTAGGATGAAAGAACAAACTCCTATCCTTAACAACAGACAAATGGCAAGACCATCTGTGTTGGGCTCCACAGAATCCCAGGTACATCATAATCAGGGATTCACACCTTTCGTCCAATTAAGTCTCTCTTCTCTGACCAGAACCTATAAAAGGAAGCCAGATCCACTGTTGGTCAGAGCAGACTTGCCAGACTCCTTTCACTCTGTATTTCTGTTCTCACCTTGCAAGGTTTTAATAAATTTCTTATTTCTTCTCATCCAAACTCTTGTTATTTCTTCCATGACGCAACATTCCAGGAAGACTGATCTGAGAGTGTGGACCACCTAACCCATGTGCTCAAGGACATCGTCAATACATCATTGTCCCACACCGTTGTCTCTCCATGTTTTATAACTATTCCAGTGCCCAAGAAACCAACCATCAAACGTCTTTTCGCCCCGTTGCATTAACATCCACCATCATAAAATGCTTCGAGAGGGTGGCTAAGGGCCACATCATTTCCATACTGCTATCATTTGACCCATGGAATGGGTCAAAGTGGTTGACTTCTTCAGTTGAAGTCAACCAGGTATCTTCACTGAAGCCTAACCACTTCACTGAAGATGCCATCTCTACTGCTCTTCACCTGAGCCTGGTACACCCACAGGAGAGGAACACCAACATACAGATCCTATTTTGGGACTTCAGTATTTCAAACAATCATCCCCCAGGATCTGTTTGGAGGCCTTTGGGCCTCGACACTCTTCCATGCAGCTGGCTGCTGGACCTCCTCACTGACAGAACTCAGTCTGTCCATGTGGGTAGTAAAAACATCCAGTGTTGTTTCTTTGAACAGTGGCTCCACCTGGGCTGTGTCCTGAGGCCCCTGCTGTTGACCCTGATGACCCACAACTGTCATCCCAGGTGCAACACCAGCCACATTGTGAAACATGCAGACGGGCCTCATTCAGAGCAACAACAAAGTGGACTTCAGAGAAGAGGAAGAACATCTTGTTGGACTGGTGCAGAGTGAACAACCTGCTCCTGGATGTCGTCAGTGGGAGTCTGCTTCAGCCGGTGATCAGATCATTTATGCTATATTGTTATATTCTTAGAAAGAACCCTGCGTGACTGCAGTCAAGACAGTCATATTCAATAAATTGGAATACGTTCTTGTTGTGTCTACCACTAGGTGGCGTTCCAGAATAGGATTGAGAGGAGAGGGAGAGGAAGAGTAGAAGAAGAGATAAGATGGCGGAAAAGCTTATGTTACTGTATTGCTGAGCGAGTTATGAATAAAAGCTGTTACGAGTTATTTGTCTACTGAGCTTTTACCTCGTCCTACCTACCAAACATAACAGTTCTGATGAGACTCATGTCTCAGATTAAAAATATCTTTTAAAACATTTGACCATCTTGGTTTAATACATTTAATATCTTTAATACCTACAGCGTAGGTATTAAACATACGCTACATTTTAAATACATTCCTGAATTAATTTTTTTTTTTTACTGTTTTTGAGTTTCAAAGTCATTTTTTCATCATAACCAACAAAAATAAAGGCTTTCAAACATCCATTAATCTATATTAGTGTTTCATTTGATAAAACTACTGAAATAAACGGACTTTGGGTAATATTCCAATTTAATGAATGGGTCTGAACAGCCAGCTGTGCCACGAGGACATGAGTCTAGTGTGTCACGCAATCTTCTGGTCAACCAGTGTAACTTCACAAAGGGTCAATTCAGACAGACGTGGCTGGCAGCCAGAGATGCTGTGTGACTTGCAAATCTAGAATGAAGCTGTTGTCAGTTAAAATGATATTTAACAACAGTAGTTATTTATCTAACAATTACTGTGAATGTTTCTGTCATAAAACAACAACATTGGCTTCTTTGTAATCTGTATCACTTTATTTGGTAACTAATTCATACAAATGTCTAAATCAGACCCAAAAATCGATCAGCAGTAGTGATTTTCCAGAGCTTTTGTTACCACGTGCTGAACTGCTTTCTTTCTTCCTTCAAAATAAGAGTCTAAAATAAAGAGCAACACTCAAGGCTCTTAATAAGAGTTCATAGAACGATAAAATCCCATGCTGAGAGCAACTGGACAGAACCCAGCAGGACGCTTCACTTTGAAGAAAGATACTGTGGGATCGTACGTAAGATGGCTTTGCAAATATTAAAGTTTGAAGCTTTAATATCTACGGTTGCATGTATTAGCAAAGGAGGAAACAAAGTCACGTCGTTAAATAGTTTAGCAAATGTTATCTGACAGACCTGCATTTATTGGCTGCACTTTACAAAAGGCTCTTGTTGAGTTTGTTCGTGTTTGCTGCATTAATCCGTCCCGACGTCGAATCACAACTTTCAAAGAGCTGGAATGAAGACGGGAAAGCAAAACATACATCATTCAGTCCACAAGACTGTCATAATGTTTCTCTACAGTTGTGACAGTTTCTCATATTTTCTAAATTCATCCTGTGTTTGTTTCTACCCTGATTTCAGCAGAAATCAAACTGCTTCAATGCACTCATCACATTCTGACAGGAGCGTCTCAGGATGAATTAACATAAGAATAATTACATTCAACTCCAGTACAGACAGCTTGTTCAACAGGGAGGGGCAATTTTACAAAAGGGTTAATATTAACCGAATTTTCACCTCGAACCTCTTCTGATCTTAATGGAGATATAGTTCTTTATGCATCCCACCTGTTAGTCGAAGCCAGTTCTGAAAAGACATGGAAGTGGTTTGCTCCAATCTAAAGAGTTTTGTAACAGTTTGCCAAATTTTATCCCACATATACATTCAAAAAATGACAGATTGTCAGATTAACAGTAACTTGAAAATAACCTTTAAGCAGGTATTAAACATAACATTTTTTTTTTTTTAATTTTTTTGTTGGTCTGATGTAATATTAATGTTTCCATTAAACATAAGGAGAAAAAAAACATAATTAACAAAAACAACGGCTTTCAAATATCCCTATGTGTGTAATTACTTGTTGAAAGTCCCTCACTCAGTCAGAAACAACCAATCAGAGGCAGGAGGAGGGTTTTAGCGCCGTCAATCACTTTCGTGCTCATGCCGTCCCTCTCCCTCTTTGCTAAGCTACAGCTGGCTCACCACTACATAACTAGGCTAAGGCTAGTCATGGTTTCCCTTTAACTGTGAGAAATTTTTCCACCATCAACGCATTGAGCAGCATACAGGAGGATGACTGACAACTTTAAGACCCGCCTCCTGGCTCTGATTGGTTGTTTTTGACCGGGAGCGATGCATTTCTTCAGACGGCAGAAGTCGAATTAGGAGGTGTTGGAGGAGCTCAATGTTTTTCCTCCCCACAGACGATCTGTCATTCAGTCACGAATGTTTTAAAAAATATGTAAAAACACGTTTTTGAAAGCTACATACTGCAGCTTTAAGACCAACAGCTCTTGGATCATGCAGCTGGATAATACTCCAAAGCACACCAGTGTTGTACCAGTTTATTATCAGTTATAAACCACTAAACAGCAGCATCACCATTTAGTGTTAAAGTGGACATATCATGCAAAACCCACTTTTTTAGCCCTTAAATATGTTTTATTGGGTCCTCTGTTTAGGAGTGCCAAAGATTTGAATTCATTCTCTCCCAGAGCTGCGTGGATATCTTTAGATTCTTTGTGGGTTATATTTTTCAGTCTGTTTATTTTTCTCTATTTGTTATGATGGTTTCTTGTTCGTGTTGTCACTGCATTTGCTGTGGAACTGCAAAACAAGGTCACGTCTTCTGGCTTACCCGCCATTTTTTCCCGTCGCAGTGATTTTGTGGTCAAAATGTGCAGTTCTAGCGCGTATTAACTAACAGGGTTCCTCACATCATCCCCTTGCATCATATTGTGGTGCCATTAATATTTTAACAGGTAACCTGACATGCATGGACATTGTTGTTGCGGGCACTCCCCCCACCCCCTTCCTTCACTCTCTACTCTCTCAGTCTCTACTTCCTCTTCTGAGAGGGGAGATGTGCTACCAGCTCTCCGTCTAATGGGTAAATTGAGTTTCCTAAATCGGTTGGGATTTACCCTGTCCGGAACTGAAGTAAACTCTGTTTAAGCTGGCATCGAGAAAGGATTCGCCTGGTTTCTGACGGCCTACATCCAGATGTCCCACCCTTCTTTCCCCTGTGAGTTAGCCAGACTGAGCAGCCTAAAGTAAATTAGTTTCACAGAGCACATCTGTTAACGGTCGCTCCTTCTCTTTTTTTTTACAACTTGCACTTGTTACCGAAGCAGGTAATTTTTAGTAACTCGGGCGAGTTCCAAGGATGTTGTTTTTATGTTTGGCTAAAGCAACCTATAAAACATTTTCTACTTTTTCTTCCCCAGAATCAAACATCATAGCTATTTTACTACCATCAAAGAACTTTGAGGTGACTCATTAATTGAATGTCCACAACATATTTTAGATTTTCTTTATGCTAAATATTTTATTAGTAAAGCAATTTGCAAAGGTCAGTACAGCTTAATTAATTAGCAGAAATAATCAAATAAGTAAAATCAATCATCTAGCCTATCTTTCCCTCCCGCTGATACTAAGAACTAAAAAGGGAACCTTTGAGAGAGACGGACGAGGTATGGTGTTTCGAACGCCAGAACTGGCTTGATGATGAAGATGGTGTTGCAGCAGGAGGAGGTCGAATGATGAAGGCAGGGATCTCTGTTGGTCTGATGAGCTTTCATCTCTGCGTCGATGGTGAGGTCACACAGGACTTGGGTCTTTATCTTTGCCTTGGTCTTTGTCTTGATCTTCATCTTTTCCTTGGGGTCTTCATCTTTGGGGTCTGAACCCAGCTGATGAGAGAAGTGCAATTTGAAGCCACATGTTGCAGGGCTGACAGATTGGTCCCCATGCGCAGGACAGTCTTCGGCTCTGTGGCCCCGGCTCTTCTTCAGCTGCAGAGTTCTTTGTCCATCTCTATCTTGCTCGAAGCTCAACCAAAAATTCCTCTTTTGCGCTCACCTTTTATAGGATTTATCCACCCTTTTGGTGCATTTACATTGGCTGGCACTGTTGCTGTGCTTATTTCATTGGCTGACTGCTTGGACAGATGATCTCATATCCATCACTGTCTTAAGACACATTATGTCCTGAGGTCTATGCCAATGTCCCAGGGTTGCTCAACATCCTATTTCCAAATAATGCATTGGTTATCTCTGCTCTCCCGTTAGTTCTCCTTCTACCCCTAACCTTTCACCTACTATCTACCTCCAACACATCATCAGTGATCTTTAATTGCAGTTACACGTTTTACATCCATTTCAAGTTCAATATCAAAATCACATTCATAACCCTTTTATATTTGATTTAGCATTCATTTATAATTTTGTGATAACCACAACTTATTACTCTTATTGTAATCATAATGTGGGTTATTACAGATGTTCTGAAAAGAAACCAAGAATAATCTATTATTGTAATTATTTGATACCAAAGTTACAGTTACTTGTTTTATTTGTAAGTGTTTCCACAAGTGTAAGTGTAAGTACTGTTATAAGTAAACCAGTATTAATATAAGTACTTTACTTTAAATGTTATCTAATTACTCAAAATGGTTAGATTTCATCCTTTAAAACTTTCATACTTTGAAACAAGGAATAGTTTTCTATTTTTATACATCTGCAGGCTGGAAGCTTACTTCCCCTTTTTTCAGGAAACCTGCTCTTCCTGTCTCATCTCTCTCTCTCTCTGACTATGATTTCTTATGATTAGATAGAAAAAAGTAGTATAATTAAAGCAAAGTTTTCAGGACTCAAAAACAACACACACAACCAGATTTATTTTACTGAAGTGCAAGTCTACTGTTGGGTGTGGATGTCACTTGTGTGATTAGTTGTAAAGGTAACTTTATTTATTGTTACTGTTAAACTAAAATCTCCAGCA